>CM023482.1:46163750-46763750 GCA_013339685.2 Hyalomma asiaticum | reverse complement strand
CATGAATCACACAGACGAGCGCCGAGTTACAACTAGGTTTATTTGCACTTCACCAAACCTTTTTATGTAAATTCTGGCCACATCGCGCCAAGCAGTCTAACAAAACACAGACAAAAGAACAAAGATATGTAAAGCATACAAGGAAGGCAAAAAATATTCGGGGACCCTTAAGCTTCGCCATTAAGAGTTGAACGCGATAGCGAAATCCGGCCCCTAGTTTGCACTTCAACCACTCAGTGCATACTTATTAATGTGTGTTGTTACACACACACACACATGCGCACAGACAGACACACACGCGTGCGCGCGACATATCTGTCGTAATGGTAGAAGATTTCGATCTATTTAATAGCACTTTTATGTCAACTTCATGAAAATATTGTGCAGTCCTGGTCCTGTATTAGGAACTGTATTATGAACTGGTCCTGTATTATGAAATGCGCGTAGGCGCGACACTTTCAATCGTAAATGGTCATATTCTGTCGTCCTTCCTGCGTTAACTATCTGGCAGCTGTTCGATTTGTTCTTCTGGAGACATCTTACGGCCAACGGCAACAAGCATCGCCGTTTTATGCCCCGCAGAGTTCGAGCTGGACGCTCTATAGCACGTCGGCGCTTAGGATGAAAGTCGAACGCCACAGCATCATTGACGTGCGTTCGTACCCAGACGCCTAGTGTTACGCATGCATAGACGCAAACCGAAGATAGAAATGCTAAGAGCGCGCGTCTGTCGCTTTAGATGAAAAGACGCCATGTGGCAATATGTTTCCTGTCCTAGAACGGCGGAACCATATAGGCTCTGCTGTAGTCGCACGGCCTCCGAGATAGCGGGCGCGCCTGCCGTCTCTGAGGCCATGGTAGTCGACACATGTTTTGCACAATGTCTCACAGATGGCAGCAAATTATCTAATATTTGCTGTTTGCTTCATATACTCAATAAAGTTTATTCCACCTACAAATCGCCGAATGGGCTCATTTTCGTCGTGACACCTGCCGAACAAAATGCGTTAAGGAGACTCCTTCCACTACCTGACATTTATGTGGTGTTTTTTCCGAGAAACTTCCAAGTAACATCGTGGCTTTGTATAAAGAAAAAAAAAACATCGTGGCTTTGTGGTGGATTCTGCTTTCGGCCACCATAGTGTACGGACGCAGGATGCAGGGCTCCGTCGGAGCGGCTACAGCGGCCCTCTCTGGCCGCGGAAACAGGACCACTGAAGAGTACCAAGTGATTTTGCCCCAACTGCCCACAGGACGCGTGTCAATGAATACTGTTTTTCTGCATGGGGATGTTCGAGCAAGACCCTACAGAGTTGAAGACTTCAGAGACGCCATAGGCCCTACAGGACTGCTGCCCGACGTCGTGGCACTTGGAGCCTACCAGATAAACCACGTCTGGGCGGTTACGCTGAGTGGAGAAGAAGCAACGAAGAGAATGTTGTCCTTCAAGGAGCTGCAAGTGAAGGGACATCGCTGTCTCATTGTCGATCCCCAAGACCGGCAGATAAAACTGCGGCTACATTGGCTGCTCCACGGCGTCGCCGATGAAGATGTGCGAACGGCGTTCGCTGCTTTCGGCAATGTTGTGGAAGTCAACCGGGAACGCTGGCGTGTAGACGGTGTCAGCGACAAGGGGTCGACGACCAGAACGGTTCTCCTAAAGTTGAAGAGTGGAATGACAGTCGAGGATATCCCGCACCAAATTCGCGTGGCGGGAGAGCTGGCCCTAGTGGTTGCACCAGGTAGGCCTATGCAATGCCTGCGGTGTAAAGGAACCGGTCATGTGCGGCGGGACTGCAAAGTGCCACGGTGTTCCATTTGCCGTCGATTTGGTCATCGAGACGCCCAGTGCGTCCGCTCTTACGCTGCTGTCACAGGCGCTGCAGTGAGCGATGAGCTCGGTGAGCAGACCATGGACGCCGCCGAAGCCGAAGACGCGGCCAAGGGTGCAGGAGACGCTGCGAATGCGGTAGTGGAAGGCAAGACTTCTATGCCTGACGACCAATCTGCGTCGAAAACTACGGAGAATGCAACTCCAACAGCGGGAATCAACGAGGAGAATGCTGCTGCCGAGGACGACCACAGTCAACCAGACGAGGTGCCTACTGAAGTGGTGGTACGACGCGAGTTGCCCGGGCAAGGAGCAGCACGAGCGCCTAACACTGGCTTGGCGGTCAAGAGACCGTTAGAGAAGCCTGCTGAGGGCGCAGCCGATGGCAGCAAAGTAGATGGACCACCAGCGAAGTCGACAGCGGCGCGGCGCCCGAGTGCCAGGACGAGACCCAGTACATCTCGGAATAGAACAGCTGGAACGCCAATGGAACTGGAGCAACATGACGCCGGACCACCGGATGGCACCGGAGGCGTCTAGCGCTAAGCTAGACGTACACGGTAAGCACCATGCTCCGGGCCTGTCCCCTTTTTTTATTAGCATAGCAATGGCTAGCAATTCGTCACTTGCTTTCGCTACATTAAATGTCAGAGGTTTGGCCTCGAAGAAAAAACAGGCTCAAGTCTATCGCTTGTTAATTGATCGTGATATAGACGTGCTAGCCGTCCAAGAGACAAAGGTTGAAGGGGAGGAGGGGACCCGGAGCATGATGCTACGTTTTACATCGAAGTATTTTGCCGTTGTAAGCCACGCTAAGGGCTCATCTGCTGGTTGCGTGCTTTTCGTTAAGAAGGTTCCAGGGATGATCGTCCAGGACCACTTTTCTTGCGATTCAGGCAGACTGGTTTGGTGTGATTTCACTAGACGCGATATTGAATGGCGCGCCATAGGCATCTATGTGCCAAACGCGGATGCAGAACGCGAAAGGTTCTTTGCAAAGATTAAGCAACATCTATGTGTGCAAAAGCAGATTGTTTTGTTGGGTGATTTTAACTGTGTTTTGAGTGCAAAGGACAGATCATCTAAACGGTCAGTTCACGACGGAAGCGTTGTAATGCTGAAGCAGCTACTTGATGAATTCGAATTGGAAGACGTAGCCGAATGCATCGAGGCCGGACGCGAAGTTCGATTTACGCATTTTCAAGGAACCAGTCACGCGCGTCTTGATAGAATTTACATGACAGGGGACGCGTTGTCCAAAAGCAATAATTACTCAGTTATACCTGTTTCCTTTTCGGACCATTGTCTCGTTCAATGTAGCGTTGGCTTGAAACAAAAGGAAAACAAATTTAATTGGGACCTATGGAAGTTTAACGCTAAGTTACTCCATGATGACGCTTTTAAAGACTACGTTATTGAGGAGATTAAGAATATTCAACTGAGTGACTGCTGTAATATTTCTGAGCAATGGGAACATTTAAAGCAACGCGTTAAAATGAGGGCCATCTCGAGATCCAGTGCTTTAAAATACCAAGAAAAAATGAAAGAGAATCAACTTAGAGCGACGCTTCAGGAATTGATAGCGCTTGAAAGTAGAGAGCCGGGCGCATTTAGAGATGACATTCGAGCCATAAAGCAGAAAATTGAAACATACGAACAGGAACGCTACCGAGGTGCACTCATTCGTGCAAGAGCAGAGGCGTGGGCGATGGGTGAGACGCCCACAAAACGCGCACTTGGAATAGAGAAGGCTCATATGCGTCGGAATCACATCGAAGTAATAAAAGAAAACGATATCGAACTAACTACTAACCGTGCTATAGCAAACGCCTTTCTTCGCTACTACCAATGTCTTCACGCTGCTGAACCAGTGGATATTAAAAGTTCAAAGGCGCGTTCCTAGACCGGATGCCGCAGTTATCTAGCGAGACAACAGAGGCTTTAGAGTCGCCTATAACAGGCTCAGAAATTGAAACAGTAATAGACAGTCTCACTCCTGGGAAGTCACCTGGACCAGATGGCTTGGGTGCGGCCTTTTATAAAGCTTTTAAAAAGGAACTTTCCCCTGTCTTACAATCTGTCTTCAAGGAATCTTACACAGCCAAAGCATTGCCGCCTTCATTTGCTGAGACACATACTATTCTTATTCCAAAGACAGAGGAAAAAGAAAAACTGAAATTAGTTACGTCGTATAGGCCCATTTCGCTTACTAATACTGACTATAAAATTTTTATGAAAGTTTTGGCAGGGAGATTACAGTCTGTGATTACAGAAATAGTTGGCGAGCACCAAACATGTGGAATCAAGGGGCGTTCCATTTTGACCAACACACACACGATGCGGTGTGTCCTTGAGTGCTGCGATGCCCTTCAATCTGCTGTAGCCATTCTGCAGCTCGATTTAGAAAAGGCTTTTGATCGCGTGCCGCATGATGGGCTATTTGCTATACTTGAGCACGTTAATGTTGGATCGGTAATTAGAGACGGTGTAGCCCTGGCGTATCAGAACTGTACTACTAGGCTAATTATCAACAAGATGCCGGGAGATCCTATTAAGCTGGAACGTTCTGTCCGCCAGGGCTGCCCAGCAAGCCCACTGTTGTTTGCGCTGTATATTGAGAGTTTATGTTTGGCAATCTTACGCAATGAAAGAATCCGTGGTTTTAGGCTCCTCGAAGCCGAAGTTAAAGTTCTGGCGTATGCTGATGATGTAGCAGTGTGTTGTACTTCAAAAGAAAGTGTGCAAGAGACAAGTGCTGTTGTTAGGGAATTTGGACAAATTACAGGAAGTTTAGTAAACTGGGGAAAGAGTCTGGGGTTATGGCACGGTGAATGGTCACAAGCCCCGGATACTTATGCTAACATACGGTGGTTTAAAAGTCCAGGAAAGTACTTAGGCGTACCCTTCGAGCACTATAAAAGCACTGATGAATACTGGGTTAATCAGGTGAAACAAATTCGGGAAAAAACAACGCGGTTCAACACCACTTGTCTCTCATTGTTTTCTAGAGCTGCTGTATGTAATGTATTTCTCATGAGCAAGCTATGGTATGTGATGCAAGTGTTCTGTTGTAAGCGTGTGAATGTTCAAAAGCTTCATAGAATATTCGCCATTTTTGTGTGGGGTTCGACTTGGGAAAGATGCAGTAGGACGAATCTGTTCAGACGAGTTAAAGCTGGAGGACTCGGTTTGTCGCATCTATTCGTGCGCCAACTAGTTAATCGTTTCCTTTTCTTTCGGGATGTTCAAGATCCCTTTTTGCGAACTGTATGCCAGCTACGCCTCTGTCGCTCTTTACCTAATTATGTTGTTAGCACCGCAAGTATGCCTGGATCTACACGAGGCTACTTTAAGGAAATTGTGGACAGCGTCCTTTTCCTGTCTGTCAGGTTCTCAAATGAATATCTTTTTTCAGTTAATCGAAAGAAATTATATAAAGACATTTGTGACATGATTTTTCCAGTACCTCTGTATAGAGCCATAAACAGTGGAGGCGAAGGCCAGGACGTACTCAAACGAGTAAAAAAAATGCAAATTCCGTCAAGTGCAAAAACCTTCTTTTTTAAGTTACACTCTGGTACTTTGCCAGTGCGGACCTTTTTGGAAGAGCGAGGTTTTTATTTGCCATGGGGATCCCATTGTTTTATTTGTAGAAAACCAGAGACAATAGATCATGTTTTCTTGCACTGTTGGGAAGGGGTCTATTTCTGGGATGTGCTACAAAGGACGCTGAAGAAAGATTTGCCTCTACATCCAATTGGAATTCGGTTTTTAACTGTTGAAAACGATGATGGGCTCCCTTTCGACCTGATAATGCTGCTTGGCCTCCATTGTTTATGGCGAGCTCGAATGGCCGGGTTTCACTGCGACCCGGACAGGCGGCCAGCACGTGTGCTCTTTCGAGAATGCATCAGCCAGTACATTGATGTACTAAAAGATCAAGAGTTTGTTCCGGATTGGGTAGCCAGGGTTCAGCCTCTGGTTTACCTAAAGGAATATTAAGAAATAACACCATCGAGACTACTGTAGTAGTCTGCATTGCTGTTTAAGAAAAAAAAAAACTGTATGTTACCTGCTATTTATGTTTGTGTTGTGTCAATAAACTGGTTCTAAAAAAAAAAAAAAAAATCGTGGCTTTGTGGTGGGACACCTGCTTGCCACGCAAACGGCCCGGGTTCGATCCTCAATGGGACCGAAAATTTGTGTTGTTTATTTTATTTGCATCATTCTCGATTTTTCGCTCACGGAGAGACACCGACGGCGGTATTTCTGCGAAACGAGCTCTCTAATGCTATCGCGTTAAAACCTACGCATGTGCACTCCCTCAAGGTACACACTCAAGCTTTTTTAGATGGTTTTGCCTAGCCTTGTTGTTTCGCCCTCACGCGTTGTCACGCGTTTGATGGTCATTCCTTCATTCTTTTTCTTGGATATTACCATTAGACGCTGAGTTATTGCTCTAGTTCTTTTTATTTGTTCATCCTCACGAGCTTTCCGTGTTATTGTTGGTCATCATTTTCTTCCTCGACGTGTGTTTTTATCTCTAGGAATCTGTTACTGTTTTGTTTCCTTGTTCCATTTCGTTCGGAAGGCTTGGGGTGAAATATTTTCGCCAAGAGTGGAACCGCTCTGTCTTGCTTGAGTGTGTACCTTGAGGGAGTGCACATGTGCAGGTTTTGTCTTGCCTGTATGCTTTACATATATTTATTTTTTTGTGTGTGTTTTGTTGGACTGCTTGGCGTGATGTGGCCAGAATTCGCATAAAAAGGTTTGGTGAAGTGCAAATAAACCTAGTTGTAACTCGGCGCTCGTCTGTGTGATTCATGTGTCTCCTGTCTTCGTCTTGGTCGCGCTGCTATTTTAAGAAGCAAGAAGGTGGAAAGGGTATGCTGAGAAGGAGGGAAAGATATAGGGCAGAGGGTGGAGCAAACTACCTCTTTATGAAGGATAATATAGCAAATAGGTAGGAAAGGATAGTGAGTGTGGGGACGAGTGATGTGATGGTGAGGAAATGGGAAAGGAGGGGGAGATGGTAAACAGTAGCATAATGTAGCAAGTGAGGGTGAGCAGGAGGGAGAGGATAAATGTGAGGCCACCAGCGCCACTGTGTACTGGATTAAAGGGTTGGGAAGGGGACATGATGAGGAAAAGAAAGGGGAGGCAATAGGGTAAAGCATGGCATAACCTGATGTAGTGTAATATTAAGTAGGCGGGAAACGTAAGTTAGGATGGGGATTGGCAAAGCAGGAATGGAAGACCTGCAGATCCGCTGTGACCTAGCTTGGCGCCTTAGTGCGACATGACCACAATTTGTTTTCTTACTCTTCGTTCTGCACCGGCGAGGGGTTGAGCAACTTCAACAAATTTTCTTGTGCTCTCCACAACGACGTTCCTTCTGTCTCAGTCATTTTCCCCAACCCTCATCTGCACTGAGTCGTGCTCCCAACATGGGGTGGAGAAAATAACGTCATTTCCCTAACCGAACCACGATCGTCCTCATAACAATGGTATTTCAACAGTGGTCTTTCAACAGTGGTATTTCAACAGTGGTCATGCCAATGATGAAGATTAAGCCTTGCTTCCTTGGAGTGTGCCTGTACGTTTCATGGAGGTAGTGGATAAGCGCTGTATCTAGTAACTCACAGTGTTCACTGAAAAGTCAGCTGTACTAGTGAAATGCTTAACACAGTGTTAACCCCCTTAATTCATGCTATGCATGACGTAATTCTGCGCCTCGATATTGTGATGTTCCCTAGAGTCAATATTGATGGCAGAACAGAGAAATTAGCGTGGATTAAAGCCTCAAGACAGCGCTCTTCGAATACGCGACGTGTTTCGAAAGTGCCGTTCTGTCACAGTCGACCATTTCCCTCCTATGCACGGAACATTTTGCGGTATTGTTGAGTCCATTTGTGTCAGTTGTTTTAAGCAAAATACGGCTGTGCCCTTTTGCAAGCGTTCAGTTCATAACGGAAACACTCCGTTATTGAATATAAACGGTCCCGGTGAATCCCCGGTACTAATGCAGTGGTTTAAACTTGCGTGCTCGTGAACACAAGGCGTCTTCGCTCAACATTGTAGAGTAGCGCGATAGTCTGCGCAGGTATCCTTCTTTTCACTGGCTTCTTTATTCTGTAGGATCAGCGGCCACGTTGTATACTAGATATCATTTCCAGTTTCTGAGCCACGCTGTTTGTTGTTGTTTTGTGGGGTTTTACGTCCCAAAACCAGTTATGGTTATGGGAGACGCCGTAGTGGAGGGCTCCGGAAATTTCGACCACCTGGGGTTCTTTAACGTGCACTGACATCGCACAGCACACGGGCCTCAACATTTCGCCTCCATCGGAATGCAGCCGCCGCGGCAGGGATTCGATCCCGCGACCCTCGGATCAGCAGCAGAGTACCTTAGCCACTAGACCACCGTGGCGGGGCGAGCCACGCTGTTGTCTGTTCGTCTAAGAGCATCTGTCATGCAGAATGAGCGTACTTACGTACCCTTGTTTCACAAGGTTGCTCACAGGCACATCTCTGGCGCCGATGCTAGCATGCCACTTATAATCGCGGTAACTTAGTGTGCTAGTTGAAGCGAACCCTGAAATGCCGCTTGTGCGAAAACATATTGGCTCGTTATGAAGAACACTGTGCCGTTCATGATCGCATGAGCCGCTATAATTACAGCGTAGCGCGCCCAATTTCAGAGCGGCGGCCTTCAAAAAGTGACGTAATTCATTCAACTTGACCATTTGCGGCCGTTCCTAGAGACCCTGTTTGACATACCCAGTGGGCTTCGTCTACGCGGAGGAATGCGTTACGAGTGTGGTGGGTATCGTATTGTGGACTGCGTGGGTTCCCTTGTTGTAGTTGGACACGAGGATACAGTTGGTAGAAAAGCAAGAAGTGAGCCTTGCGACATCTCCATAAGCGCTCAAGCCGCGTGGTAGGTCATCTCGAACAATAAACCCCCGCAGCACTGTGAAAGAGAGAGGTTCAATCAGAGACGCGAGGAATATGGAGAGGAGGTAGAATGGAATAAGCGACGGTAGAGCATGGAATAAGCGACTGAGTCATATGTTAATTTTTTTGCACGTTTGTTCTTTATTTTCTTTTTCACATGAACATGATTGCACGGATACTTGGAAGAATTGCCAGGGAAGGCTAGATTCCTGTCCAGTGTCAAAATATAACAGACAGCTAAGGTGCAGAAATTAACAGCGGAAGAGCGGAACATGTCTTGATGTACAACGGACAAAAAACTTTAATTTTCCTAATTAATTGATGCAAGTAAGTTAGAGATTCTGGTTGTCAATAAAAGGGTATTTCCTGCACTTCTTCAAATTACGTGCGGTTTTAATTTCTAGGTGTAAAATATTTCAGATTTTCGTGCCACTTAATTATATTACCCTTTCTTCGCATACATTATAACAATTTGGTTAATTGAGGTTATCTTTCAAAACATGTCTAGCACTGCGAGTTGGAAATGAAAGGAAGTTTCGAGGAATAAGAAAGTTAGTGAACTAAATATTATTAATTAAATCGAGATCTTATGATTACACAGTGCCTTTACCGAAAACACATGTTGTGTTTGGAATATATTAAATGTATCACTGCTGTAGGTTGAAGTGCTAATTATTTTCAGAGCCCCTTTTTGTAGTTTATGTAAAGGTAGTAAGTACGTCATGTATGCCACGCCCCATGATTCCAAACAATAACTAATATGACTATGGCAAAGCGCATGGGAAAGGGATTTGAGTACTCCACGAGGGAAATATTCTTTCGCTTTAATTAGGGAGTAGGAAACGCACGCGACCTTCTTGTATACGTTATGAATATGGGATTCCCCATATACTGTTGGTCAAATATGAAGCCCAGATATTTAAACGGATCAACTTCTTGGATGGAGCTATTATTTAACCTAAAATTTATTTGATTGGTTTGAACATTGTTTCTCCACGATCGAAAAACTACGTATTTTGTCGTTTTGATATTTAAAGTTAATATGTTTGCTAAAAACCACGGCGAAGTTCTTGATAATTCGGCCATCACAATAGTTTTTCAGTACAGGGACTGTCTCCTGTAAATGATAAAGCTGTGCAATCAGCGTACCTTCGGACGTTTCAGCTCTGTAGAGAATTAGGTTAGGGAGGTCATAAATGTACAAGGAGAATAATATGGGACCTAACACAGAACCCTGTGGAACACCACTGGTGACTGTGCTGTATATAGAATAATAATCACCCATTACTATCATTTGTTTCCGCGAGGATGAATAGGTGAAATGAAATTCAATGTAACTACATAATTATCTAGATTTTACAATAGGATAGAGTGGGAAACCACATCATATTCCCTTTCTATATCCAAATTTGTCATATAATTAGTTTATTTCGATGAAGTGCAGAATTTATTAATCGCTTAAGTGTGAAGCCTGCAATTGATTTCGAACTGGAGGGGACATAGCCCTGCTGCTGCGGACAGATTACATTGTTTCCTTTACAAATCGCTTCAATCAGTCGGAAATTAGTTTTTCAAAAACTGTGTTTATCGCACCCAGAACTGAAATTGGCCTAAAATTCTCTGGTTGGTTCGAATCTCCGGACTTGCACACCGCAATGACTCTGCCTCTTTTTAATATATCTGGATACGAGCTAGAATCAAACGCTCGATGGAATACATGGCATATGGGACGGCAGAGAATGTTGTAATTTAAAACCCTCGTGGGCATACCATCTTGTCCAGCTTCTCTCTCTATTCGCATGTTATTTATCGTTGATATAAATTCATTATGCGTTATTTCCTTTAGGTGGAAGTCGTTAACTACCCTAGGTAGGTGAGGTGCGGCTTACTGAATAAAAAATGTGCATTCCTACGTTAGCAAAATAATAATTAAAATCATTAGCTACTTGCTTCGATGGTTTCTAAGGTTAAATGGTCTGTATTTTGCCTTTTTACATCACTTGTATGATTTCCAATATCCTTTTTGTGTTACCGCTCCTGTTCTTATTATGGTTAGCATAGTATTGCTTTTTCGATTTTGTGATCATACTAACTGAGCTATTTCTAAAGCATTTAAAGCACTCCCTATAATATGAAATTGATTGATTACATTTCCATTTACGGTAAAAAGAGTCTTTCCGTTTTAATGTTTACAGTATAGTATTGGTTAACGAAGGACATACTGGTCGGTCGTAATTGTGGTACACATTTACTTTTGTAGATTGCTTAATGGCATTGAAGATAAGCTCAATAAGTGTTTCACACTGAGCATGTACATCACGCAATTAAAATACTTTCTGAAAATCTACGCTATGAACCAATCATCGTACTTTTACATAATTTATACAAGTGAACCTTCTATCCCGTGTATTACAGAAAGAAGACATGTATTTATGAGATTAGTAGAGAAACGTAGGGTTGTGATCTCCAATGGTAACATTGTAAACACCTCCTGATACAGCAAATTCAGAATTACACAAGATGTGATCACTAAGAGATTCGGAGTTGTTTGTAATACGTGTGGTAGAGGAAATGACATTTTTTTAGATTGAGTGATTCATGTCGGAACATGTGATCATAAATATTCTGTTTTAAAAAGTCAGTATTGAAGTCTCCGCAAACCACTATAGGGTCCTGTGAGGAAATAAGGGGTACGATTATTTTTTCCATGTTTGTAATACAGTCGTTCATGTTTGGTGAAGGCGGCCGGTAGACGACTCCAACTGTTGCAGCGCATTTCCATTGAACAAATATTGTCTCAGCATACGATTGAGAAATTGAGCTTTGTAGGAGGATAAAATATTTAATGCCAGTTTTAATAAATAGTGCCACAGCTCTACCTCGGGTTGTCCCCAATCATGTTTGCGACACTGTAACATATCCCGGTAGCTGGGCTGTCTCACCTGTTTTAGCCATTACTCTGTTATAGCTATAACATAATAAGTAAATGTACGCTGCGATAAGTCTGCTGATACGACTTCTAAATTTTTTCCAGTACTGCGTGATTTACACTGTAAAAGTGAAAAATGATCTTGTTTACATATAAATCTTGAAATTCATCCATGTCAGAAGCCTGTAAGACAAAGTAACTCCTTTACCAGGGGTTTCAATTCCAATTGCTATACAATCTGAGCAAAATCTTCGGTCCTTGTAATATGGAGCTCACGTGAGTTTTCCGATTTTCTCATTACAATTTTTCCATCCGACACCCATACGAATTTCCAGTTTTTTCTCGTTTTACTTTCAGTTCAAGCGCCAAAAGAACTTTATTTGTTGGTCACATGATCATCTATGAAGAAAGGGTGGACTTCACAGTCATCACTCAGGTGACTCATGCTAATTCTCCGTTTTTTTTTTTTGCCTTTTCCAGAATTTTGTCCCTAATATTTCGAGAAGCAAGATTGGGAATGACGTTTGGTGCAGTTATATTGTTTCTTGTGTAAGCGCGGTGTATCACATCAATGTCAGAGTCTCATGTCTACGTTCAAGCAGGTTGAGATGGTTTGCATTGTGTTACTGGGGTTTCATACAGCGTTAATTGTAATACCCTTGATTTCTAGGTTACATCTACGACTGTATTGTGCAAGGGGAGTGAATTCTTCTTGAACATCATTCACTTCTTTCGACATTCCCATATTACCACATGTGATAAAAAAGTTCTTTCGAAAGGCCAGTGTGTTCGTTTATTTCAATGTTGTCCGACTTGATTTCAGCGACTTCCAACTTAATTTCTTCCAAATTAAGAATATTGAAGTACACTGCTGATTTTATTGATCGTGACACGATCGTCTTCCTTACTGTATAGTGGTTGCTCTTTCATGTCTCGCATCTTTAATACACAACTCTTAATTTTGTTTCAGGTCTGTCTAATGTTGCTATTGTATGTAGTAGGCTTCATCCCGTTCTACCTACAATGCGCACATTTCCACTATTATGCAAAACTATCCTGTGCTACAAAGTAAGAGACGCAGCTAGAAAGTCTCTCGCAGTAAAACATGTCTTCCCATAGCATAAAAAAGGCTTTGACCTATATAGCAAGGCAATGAACACAAACAAGATTCATGGCAGCACAAAGCGACAAAGGGTGCGGTAGTATCCAGCGCTTTATGTCCATGAACTTTTGTCCATACGTCACAATTATCGGCTGCTATAAACTATTCGAAGAACACGGGCGCCCCATATCCGGCGAAAGCATGCACATATGAGTTCAACCCGTAGGGTATCCCAATTTTACTGCATTTCTGGCATGACGGGTTCAATGCGTTATTCGGCACGCTTTACGAGAGACCACGGCAGATATTAAATCAGTACTCGTATGACTCACGTGTCAACAAACTAGGGGAGCGATGTGGTGGGACTAAAGAAAAAATATAAGAGAACGCTTACCTAATACCGCGAAAGCAATACAGTGAGGTTTCGTAACCTAAAGGGAACATATCCACTTTTACTTGCTTTTTCTATTGTCGTACGCCAGGAACTAAAATGTGTGTCATGAAGAAAAGATAATCTATTTAATGTACTCCTTTACTTCCAACGCCTGTCGTAGAAATCAGATCACAGCATTTCTTCTCGGTCATGTTGGCATTGTGGTCCGCACCACAATACCAACACGACCGAGCTGCTTATTTAGGACGAAAGAGCTTTAGGGTCGACGACGAGGAATAAGAAAAAGAAACAGCTGCTTAAATTGTACCTGTAACCTATTTTTTTACAAAGAGCAGGTTCTAGTTGATGGGAAGCGGTGTAGCATATGCAGTTTCGTTCAACATTAGCCACCGTTCAATGGAGTTCTCTGTCAAATTATATGCGGGTGATCAGGAAAATAACGAGGGACAACATTCCAGGTCGTGTTGTTTTATAGTAACAATGTTGTACGTGTATTCAATCCAGAGGTCTGCGTAGGCCACTTTTTTTTCTTGAGAGCAATATGTGGTTTATGAGGTATGGCGCAAGCTTCTTCAAGACAGATGGCATAGGCGGTTTCAGGTTTCTCCGTAAAAGTAATGTGAATAAAGAGGCTCTTTACAGAGTTTATATTTCCAAATGATATACTTAGTAGAGAGAGTTTCTTAAGAATAACGCGCTCTTCAGTGGTAGCGCTCGTACTGCGAAGCTGCAAAATGTGTCCCTACAAATTGACATTCTTTCAGAACCACAGTTATTACCGGTACAAACGGCAGTGAGTTCTCGTTTCCCGCTTGTTATCTTCAAGGATGATGGCAGCAGCTCAGTGTCCCATCGTCATCAACGGTGCATTCAAGTTCCCAAATGTAATATAAGACATCGACAAAGCGTCCACAAGGCGTAGATTTTTTACGACGTCAAAGATCCTGCACGGTTGGTCAAGCACAAGAAGAATGCTGACTCGACTTCCACTCAAGTGCGGCATTGTCGTAACTCTGATGATGTGCAACGCTCCCGTAAAGCCTCGTAATTTTAGTACTACTGTCGAACGTGCAAACAAGCCCCAAAGGACGACGGACGGAAGAGAGAAGTGACACACAGAACGGCTGGTCTAAGAACTGTGCTTTATTAACAAAAATCATCTTGCAGGAAATCCAGGAGAGCATGCGCCGACCAAACAACCAAACAGCCAACTCAGAAGGTAATGTAATTGCGATAAGAAGCTAAGTTCCTTGTGCAGCAACGACAGTAAAGCAGTTCTGACACCATTGGCACCCGTCCGAAGGCTTCATTGAGCAGTCGTGCTCGCGCAGCCTATCGTTATCACATCTGTCAGTCTGCCGATGTCAACGGAGCACGACTACTCATTGAACCCTTCGGATGGGGCTAATCTATCTCGTCATTGTCGGCAGTGTGGTCGTGTCCCGCTTTTTTCCAATACTGGGATACTTGGTAGAGGTAAGGGAAATTTCAGCGCGAAATTCTCGAGGCGTATCACATTAGCAGGCAAGGCACCAATTGTGTCAGCACTGCCTCGCTGTCATTGTTGCACAAGGAACTTAGCTTCTTATCGCAATTACATTAGCTTCTGAGTTCGCTGTTTGGTTGTTTGGTCGGCGCATGTTCTTCTGTTTTTCCTGCAAGATGGTTTTTGTTAATAAACGGCCGTTTATCCAGCCGTTGTGTGTGTCACTTCTCTCTTCCGCCCGTCGTCGTTTGAGGCTGGTTTGCATGTTCAACAGTACGTACCAACTGACCCAGATTTCAACACTTCTATAGTACTACTGACCCTCCTAAGAACACAAAAGAAGCTCTAGGAGCGCTTGCATACTATTTACATCGCCGCTGGTGAAGAATACAGTGAGTTCATGGTATGCAGGGCCCACGTGGTGTTGGTCGTCCAGCGTGAGAATACTTCAAAGCGCAGAACGATTCTCAGTACCACGGTGTACCTTTGCCGAAAACTAGGAATATATATCGGTTCCGCGGAAAGGAAGCGCAGAAGAGCCCACGCAGGCCAGCGGGGGTGCTGTCGGGGGACAGTGCAGCCTCCGCGCTGGCAACAAAAGAAAGGAGGAAATAAAGAGTTGAACGGGAAGCGAGCCGTGTAGAGAGAGCGAAGCGACGCACGACGCCCGGCTTCAGTCACAGCTTGACATCAGTACGCGTCCTTTCCTGCCGCCCCGCCTGATGCGACCGAAGGAGGCTTTTGTGTGCAACCGCATTCGGGTTACAATTATGGTTCTCGAAGCGTGCAGGGTTTCAACAACAAAGGTCGTTGAAATGAAAAGACGATGACAGGCCGAGATGAAAAATGACATGTCGCTAGCGGACAGGGCCGGCAAATATTCTCGCGGCTGTGTGGCGGGTTCTGGAAAGAGACGTGGTGCGCGGGTTCCTAGGATAGCTCGAGCAGGGCCTGCGGCGCCGACGGTCGTCGGGGCTAAGACACAGGCGACAACGTAGGAGAGAGAGAGGGAAATGACGTGTGTTGCGCGGTGAGCCTATCCCCTCGGGTGCTGTAGATTGTGACGTGTGTTTGACCAATGCCGTGTGTGTCATAAAAGTGTTTGTGCGATTGGTTTGTGTGATGTCGACCCCCAAGTGTGATTGGCTTGTTGGGGGACTCTTTGTCGAACCGAGGGTTGAAGTGACGACGCCTCGGATGTGAAGGAGAGAGCGGAGGTTCGGGCTTGGACCCGGGCAGACGCCTGAGTGTGCAATAAAGCTTCTCTTTACCGGGCAACAGCTCTTCCTTCGCGCTACCATCGAGTACTCGAGCCATCGAGGGGCGCCGATTCGAACCTTCAAACACCTTCCCTCCTCAGCTAGTGTTGAAGCTAGTGTAGCCGGGGAAAGGAAATCAACTGGCGCAGTCGACCCTAGGATCGGAGAGCCCGCAGCGAGGAAGGTGCTGAAGCCCGGCGAAGCTGACAAGACGCCCGCTGCCCTCGGGACCTGCTGGTGAGCTGCCTGAAGCAGTATTGACATTCCGAGCCTGCCGGTCAACTTTGGAGCGAGAAGTTGAGCGGCACGAGAGCGCTGTGTGTCAGCGAACGAGGGCAAAGCTGAAGTACTTCGTGAGCGACTGACGAGGCGCTGCGGGGTTCGGCATCAGGAGGAGAACGGCAAGGAACGTCGACGCGACAGACTGACGCAGCGACGAGGGTGGTCCGGTGGGGCACCTCGAGCATCGACGACTGCGTAACGACAAGCGTCGGAGACTGGACTGACGCAGCTGCAACGACACTGAGCGACGCATCACGAGAAGGTGAGGCTCTCTTTGTGCTCTCTCGGGGCCCCTTTTATTGAATGCACTTGCGTTCAGGCACACTCTGGGAGATGGCGGACTCTGATAGATATGCTATGGATGGTGACAGTGTCAATGAATCGGGACGCACGCGCGAGTTGATGCTTGAGATAGAAGCATTAAAGCTCAAGCTTGAGCTGGAGAAATGAGGTCGTCGCATGCCTCTTCAGAGGAGCCGGAAATGCGCAACCGGCATACTGGTATCGCATGGTACGCGAAAGAGTTGAAAGCAGCCCTTGCGCCCATGCCCACTAATGAGCCAATGATTCCCGCCTGGTTCAAGAATGTGGACGCACTTTTTGCGGCATTGAGCATACCTGAGGAAGTACAGGGGACTGTTATATTGCCATTCTTAAGTGACAAGATGCGCACATTCGTTGCCAATCAATCGGAGGCTGGGGTAATGCCGTACCCAGATTTAAAATCGCGTGTTTTAAAGGAACTGCGGATGACTCCAAATGAATACCGCCGAATGTTTCTGGAGGTCAAAAGAGAAGCAGACGAGTCTTGGAGCCAAGTGACGGCACGCCTGGAGACAATGTTCACTTACTACCTAAGAAGTAGAGAGGTGCAGTCGTTTGAGAGTCTTCAGGAATTGCTAATAGCTGATAGGCTGAAGCAGTTAATGCCAAATGATCTCCGTTCACTGGTCACACAGCAGGAAGTAAAGGGCTGGTTGAAGCCCAAGGATATAGCAGAGTTGGCCGCAAATTTGGAGGAAAGCCTCGATGGCAGCAGGCAGAGCAACTACCGCGGTACTGCCTTAAGAAATCAGCATTATAGGCCTCAAGCGAGACATTTCACTGGTGCAAACTTCAGCCCTAATTCAGGAGTATGTTTTGGATGCGGACAGCGTGGCCACTTTCAAAGAGATTGCGAGTCTTCACGTGACACGGCCGTTAAGAAAGCAGAGGTTGCATTCGTAGGTACCCAGAGGGCAAGGCCATTTGAGAGACAAGGCACACCGTCGCGGCACGCTGATTTGATGAACAATTCACTGATGAGGGATCCGAGGATTGAAATTGTCGTGGGAGACAAGCCCTGTTTCGCGCGCATTGATTCAGGTGCGGATATCACAGTGATACGAGCGAATGAAGTAACCGCTGAGATTTTGGGTCAGAGTAGCGGCACAATAAAGCTAACTGATGCTTTTGGTCAGGGTGTTACAGCGCGCCTAATGTATGTGCCTCTCGGTCTTCCACACTCGTCAGGGAGCGCTACTCAGCGTGTGACCTTACGATGCGCAGTAACTGACCAGTTAACTACCAGTGCGTCTGTGCTACTTACTCCAAAAGATTATGAATGCCTTCGTCGCTGCCGTGAAGAGCTAATGAGTGACCTGAATGAGTGTGAGAAAGGGATCAGATGCGTTGCACAGGAGATAGTACCGGAACGGTGTTTATCATTGAGAGAGCAAGAGCAGGTGTCTCGGTGCTCTAACCCTAGCGCTAACGCCGTGCAGCGCACATTAGAGGAACCGCCACGTAGTGAGCATCAGGCGCCTAACACCGAGGGTGAGGCAAACACCTTGTTAGAAGATGAAAGAGAGGGCGAGCAGGACGCACAGGCGTTGGAGCCGCTAGCGACTAGTTCCATGTCAGGTTTGGAGCAGGGGCAGTTGGACAGTCAGAATTCTGTCGGTGAAGATATTATTGAGGACAGTGAGCGGCTTGGGCCAGTCACTGAGATTTCTTCCGTCGAAGAGAAAAAGCGAGATGAGTCACTGGCTGATGCTTGGCGCCAAGCAAAAGAAGGGTCACACGGCATGGTAATCGACAGTCAGTTGCTCTATCGTAGGGAGCAGTTAGACGGGAACATTGAGAGGGCACCGCAGGCGGTAAAATCTTGCGGCCAGGTTTCTGTGGTTGCGCAGGCAAGTGAGTTAAGTCCTAGCCAAGGGGAGGAACCCAGTGCGGGTCCTCATGAGTAGTATAGCGAGGTGATGACAGCACCAGACCCCAGCAAACCATTTTGTTTGGCCACGGATGTATTGGAAACGGCAATTGAAGCTTGCCTCTCCCAAAGGATGGCTGACACGGAGCGACCAGTCGCGTTCCTTAGCAAGAAGTTGAGCTCGTCGCAACAAGAGTGGTCCACGGTTGAACGAGAGGCGGTTGCAATTGTGTGGGCGTTAGAGTTTTTGGGAACGTGGCTATTTGGCACTAAGGTCAAAATAAGGACCGACCACGACCCGCTGACTTTCCTGACTTGCGCGGCCCCCTCCAGTGCTAGGCTAACGCTGTGGGCATTGGCGATCCTAAATATATTACATGGAAATTGTCCATGTCAAAGGTGCCCTGAACATGGCTGCTGATGCTCTTTCACGTCTAGGATGATCATTTGTGTTGTGTTCAGATAACTGTTTGGTCAGTAGCCTCTTATGTGTGACTCAGACAGATGAATATTTTGTGTCTATATGAGAATGTCTTGTTTATAGTTCCGCACTAGGCATTCCTTTTTTTTATGCAATGTAGACTTGTCCTTAAGTAATAGAAATGTGTGTATAGGTGTGTTAGATCCGTTTTGTAGGGCCAGTGTTGTGCATGAAGTGTTGTTTTGTGGAATATGCTCGTTCCTTTTGGAGCCTGATGCGATCCTTTGAGTATAACACATAGCCGATGCGGAGTCCGTCGCTCCCTTTGAGTGTGCTTTTCGGGGACTCGGGGGCGCACAGAGTGGGTCTCGCGTGTTGGGACAATGACAGTGCGGTGAATGTGGGACACTATGCAACAGGACTCAGACCAGTTCGCGTGCCTTGTGTCAAGCTACCATGAACTTATTAATACTGTTGATTTCATCTAGAGTGTGTCATGGTTGTCTTGCGTTGCGAGGATACCTCGGTCCTTTTGGCATTTCGAGTGAGAGTATGCTGCATGACGGAAATAGTCATATGTGTTTCTTTTCGGCAGTATGACGAGAAAGATGTTACTTTGAGTGTGAAGTGGAAATCGGTCCACGCATTTGCGTGGGCGAGGAGTGATCTATTTATTTCGGTGCGAGGTTTTTGTTGTTGTTTTTTTTTTGTATCGTGTTACGTGGACATCAAGTGTCCAGTAACACTCTTGAGGGGGGAGGAGTGAGTTCATGGTATGCAGGGCCCACGTGGTGTTGGTCGTCCAGCGTGAGAATACTTCAAAGCGCAGAACGATTCTCAGTACCACGGTGTACCTTTGCCGAAAACTAGGAATATATATCGGTTCCGCGGAAAGGAAGCGCAGAAGAGCCCACGCAGGCCAGCGGGGGTGCTGTCGGGGGACAGTGCAGCCTCCGCGCTGGCAACAAAAGAAAGGAGGAAATAAAGAGTTGAACGGGAAGCGAGCCGTGTAGAGAGAGCGAAGCGACGCACGACGCCCGGCTTCAGTCACAGCTTGACATCAGTACGCGTCCTTTCCTGCCGCCCCGCCTGATGCGACCGAAGGAGGCTTTTGTGTGCAACCGCATTCGGGTTACAATTATGGTTCTCGAAGCGTGCAGGGTTTCAACAACAAAGGTCGTTGAAATGAAAAGACGATGACAGGCCGAGATGAAAAATGACATGTCGCTAGCGGACAGGGCCGGCAAATATTCTCGCGGCTGTGTGGCGGGTTCTGGAAAGAGACGTGGTGCGCGGGTTCCTAGGATAGCTCGAGCAGGGCCTGCGGCGCCGACGGTCGTCGGGGCTAAGACACAGGCGACAACGTAGGAGAGAGAGAGGGAAATGACGTGTGTTGCGCGGTGAGCCTATCCCCTCGGGTGCTGTAGATTGTGACGTGTGTTTGACCAATGCCGTGTGTGTCATAAAAGTGTTTGTGCGATTGGTTTGTGTGATGTCGACCCCCAAGTGTGATTGGCTTGTTGGGGGACTCTTTGTCGAACCGAGGGTTGAAGTGACGACGCCTCGGATGTGAAGGAGAGAGCGGAGGTTCGGGCTTGGACCCGGGCAGACGCCTGAGTGTGCAATAAAGCTTCTCTTTACCGGGCAACAGCTCTTCCTTCGCGCTACCATCGAGTACTCGAGCCATCGAGGGGCGCCGATTCGAACCTTCAAACACCTTCCCTCCTCAGCTAGTGTTGAAGCTAGTGTAGCCGGGGAAAGGAAATCAACTAATACTAAAACCATTGGCGACATCGCTCTGTGAGTACAAAGTAGGCCGCTGCGATGTGCTCTCTCTCTCCACGAAAGTTCCTCGTACAGTAGCTCTCCCAGCAAATGGCGTCGCCGTTGTACCTGAGAATGTCACGTAAGCTCCGTTCGCGCAAGAGACGATAAGAAGACACAAAAGAAAAGAGAATAGCATTAGTGGGAACACGGCATCAGTTATCGACGCCGAGAAGAGGCTACCTCAGAGACTAGTGCTAGCCTCGCTACACATTCGAACGGCGTTCCATACGATAAACAGGACGAGTAGAAATCAACCTGAAATCTGCCCACGCGCACTGCGCCAAGAGTCATTGCGCTTCTTGTTCAGCGGGACCGAGCATGTCCTGCGGTCCAGGATTTATCTGCTAGTTTTTTAATGTTTTGTGAATGATCGCTGAATTTCACTTTGTGTAAGTGAGGGCTGTTTATGTCCTGATGGCGCCGCGCTTCCTGTCGTCTCTACCGAGGACAGATACTCGGCTATGTTCGCGCAGTTTAACGACCTGCGGCAATGCGAGACTACGGGTGTCGCTGCTTGTACCGAAAGAGTGCGCAAAAAGTACGAAAGAGAACGTTTCCGCGAAGTTGTACTGGCGGATAACTCTGCGAATACGCGCTTTATGGCACCCACAGATAATGAGGTACCGATATATAGCCCTGGTAAACTTCCTGCGGATTTCTTGCTATGGAGGTTTTACTTTCAAATCTTTCCTTCTGGGACACCCTTAACACTTGGTCATTTTCGGAGCAAGATTAAACATGTCGGTGAAGGCATAAGTCACGCGGATAACAGCTTGGTTATTAGAGCAAGCTTCCAGAATATTAGAGCTGATTGGATGAAGTTCCTACCTGAATGAAGGCTGCCGAGGTGACTGAATGACAAGTGTAAGTTACAAAAAGAAAAACTATGGTCGGTCCCTCTGACATAGGAATCGGTAGAGCACAAAAGGTATACATGTCTTCGCGCATAAGCGGCAATGTGGCGAACCGAGGGGCAGGAGATGGGAGATCGGTTGGATTCTCTGCACATTTGAATCTCCTTGATGTACACATGAGCAGTACCACGACCCTGCAGAGGGATCCTCGACAGTAACACAATGACGAAAGTCCTCGAGCGACTCACATTCTGTTATGTGAGGCACATCATGCAACGCGCCAGCGCTTTGTGCAAAACCTGCCGTAAACTTGGAGCCGGTATGGCTTGCACGCTTACGGCTGGTTTAGCTTGCAACGTTTCACCGTTTGTGCCCAAAAACGGTGACACCTTGCAAGCGAAACCGAACTTTCCTTCAGCGGATCGTTTTGTGAATTCCCACTTCGATGTGCGAAAGGCGATTCATTTGCGTGTTGGAGGCAGTCTTTGCGTTCCTGGAGTAGAGCGCATCGCAAAGCAATTGGCTATGATAGATGTCTTAGAAGAAAAATTATGTAGCGGCCGTGGCTGAAGCAATGCACCGGCAGGGACGCCATAGTCTACTGAAGTGCTACCTGCCGGAGCGCATGTTGGAAAACTTACGAGTTAGATTTACGAACTAGATTTGCGTCTGATTGATGGGGGTTATAGCAAAAGTCTTTAGCAAGCAAAATTGCTCTTAAATAACATCGCGCTCTGTCACTGCACTCTTGGTTCTCAGCAGTGGCCCTACCACCGCTGATAACCTAGAGTGCAGTTAAAGGGGGGCGATGTTATTTAAGAGCAATTTTGCTTGCTAAATACCTTTGCTTTAACGGGACATAAACTAGATGCAAATTTTAATGCCGTGTAGTAAAGATATCACGCCCGTTTTTTTCTAGGTATCCCAAGTTTGGCGGTGGTGTGGTCGGTAGTGCTTTCAGCTCCTAGCGTCGCACTCCCGCTGGTGGTGGGTTTGCATCCAGCTTAGTAGCGTTTTCTAATCTCCAATGAGCGTTTATTTTTCTGACAACTACTACCGTTACGGAAGTGTGTAACAGATTCTCTTGTTGGACCCCGGCATAAAACAATTTCGTGTCAGAACATCAGTGAAGCTCTTGGGCCACATCCTGAGAGAAAAGGAGGATCTTGAGTAGGCACAGTAAATTATGTACGTCAACTTAAATTGATAGAAAATGACTAGGAAGATTCATAGGAAACCCTCCCAAGAAGTAGACGCCCCTCGGGGAACTGTTGAGGAAGGACTCCGATGGCGTGGGATACTGCGCAGCTGCAGGTGTTCGACCACGCGCAGAAATTAATAAAAGGCACGAGGACACTGACGGTTTACTGCCCCAAGCAAGAGCGGAGAGCATCTACGCATATTTCTTTCCTGCAGACTTCGTGCCGTATTACGGAACAGATAATATAAGGGTGATGTTCTGCCGGTTGCTTTGGCGTCAAAAGCGCTGAGTGATCAAATTTAGAAAGAGGCATGAGCTGTTACGTGGGCTTGTAAACGCTTTGAAAAGTTGCTAACGGTTGCTAACGCAGGAATCGTATTCCTGTTCTAGGAGATTGAGAGCTCGACAGAATTCCACGTGGGATTAGGATTTAACGTGGCACTCTCGCTTCGACTATACCAGTGAGCTTGTTTCTGGCAAAGAGATACGGAGAGCAGACACGCTCTTCATATCGACACATCGTGAAAATACATAAAGGCCAACTTGGATTGCAGAGAAAGACGATCCAAATAACTAAGCTCAAAGAACGTTGGCCTAGAGCTTTGCCACGCAACGGCGGAATACCCGTGAGGGTGCCTCACACTTTTGATACAAAGACGACCTGACAACGCAATCCAACCGACCATCAAGGTAAACAGCTTTGGCGTTCCAAACCACAACAAAGGAAAGTGCTTTGTAAACTCCACGCTGGACATCAAAGGATGCCAGGGTGTAGAGAAAGGAGAGAACTATCCCGTGTTGGCCAGGACAAAATGAGCAAATCCAGAACATTGTTGGAGACTGCAACACAACCATCAAGAAACGCAGTCCTGGAGTGGACGCCATGATAGAATCATATCAAATTACGCATGGCAAAAGCCATGTTACCACACGGCATGTTACCACGTTAGCAGTCCGATGAACTTGATGTAGAGAGACAGAGAGAAAGAGTTTAATGCAGCTTGCCACGAAAAGATATGCGAACTGGCTCGTGTTAACCGAACGGAGACGAAAGAGGCGCTGTCTATTCGCTGCTTCGCAGAAATCGAGAACGAAGGAGTTCCGCGGCCGCAGTGACCATGGAAGCATCACTCATGCACAGCTATGTTCATACAGCACGGCGCTGAATTTTTGCCATAACGGAATGCACAAGATGCATTGCGTGAAACCTGGGAAGGTGCCAAGTATGGGTGACTCAGAGGTGTTTCCCGCAGAAAACATCAGGCGCTGCTAATGGCCACGGTTTATCGGGGCCACGCCGACGACCTTAGACTCGGACAGGCCGGGCTCGTTAGCAGGGACTCTCTAGAATTACTTCTGACATAGCAACCCTACACATACACTGTGTTGGTGCACTGGCTCCAAAATGAGACCACAAAGACCGACACACAATCTAGCTGCACTGCCTCTAAGATGGCTCTAATCGGACGACAGTAAATATACGCCGCAGCCGAGCCCCTAAGGTGCGCCGCACCTAGCAGTGTATTGGATGGATGGATGGAAAAGCTTCATTACGATCCATTATGTCGCACTTGCTTTCCAGCGTGAAGCGGGCCGCTCCCTCTATGGGGCAAAAGGTATAGCCTCTCGGCCGCTTCGAAGGAGACTGCAACCTGCCCATAGCTGCTCTTCTAATGTGAGACGGCGTAGAGCTGTGTTGCCACCGCTATTCAGTGTCATTGTCCCTGTGTAATCGGAGCAGCGCCTAAGCATGTGACTGAGCTCCATGGCAGCGTTGCATTTATCGAAGGTTGTAGGAATAGAGAACTCCGGATATATTTTGCTGATTAATAGCGGGTTCGGGTAGGTTGTTGTTTGTAATAGCCTTAGCGTAATCGCCTGAGCTTTGTTAAGTTTACTGTGTGGTGGGGGGAAGACCTTGCACCCTAAGTAGAAGTGTTTTGTTAGCTTGTTGTACGTCAGCAGCTAGTCCATGGAATATGGAACCTCAGCATCGTGCTGCCTTGTAACTGTGTAGTTGGCGGGTCCTTGTGCAGCATTCTGAACAGATTCGTTGGGGTTCGGGTGACACACCGCTAGATTTCTCTCACATGAGCCGGAAACGAGATGATTTTCTAGGGTTCGGCGACCTTCCCATCGAGAATTGCAAGGGCCTCTCGGAGATGACGCCTTTTGCATATGCTCAGACGGCTGCCTTAGAGTCGCCGCGGATCGTAGATGCAGCGATGCCCCATTTACACAAGATATCTCACAATATCAAAAAGGTGGGTGGCCGTGCAAACATAATCGTGGTCTTTACAGCCCCGAACAAGCTTGGAAGGCTGTGCAAGATCAGCAACCCAGCTAAAAGCAAAAAGAGCGGCTGTGATACCAATCACAACTGAAAAAGTGCCATGCAAGGAAGGTGTTGTTTATCAGATTCCCCTGTCGTGTGGTAAACACTATGTTGAACAAAGTGAAAAAGCGTGGCGATGGTTGGTTGTCTGCGCATTGTGGCACGTGTGGGTGTTCTCCTCTTCTGCATGAGTCCACCATTATTAGCGAGCGCCATGACGAGATCACGCGCCTGATCATTGAAACGGCCACCATACTTAAACTAGGCGAAGATTGTGTCAGCACACCTTCATTATCATTATCTAGAAAAGAGCTGTCATTCCTTGAGGCCTCCACCACTGCGCATGCCTGAGCGTGTACAATTTTATATATTTGTTCGTCCGGAGTTAAATAAAGCATTGTTGATAGTTAGCGCTCGTGTGTGTGTGTGTTACTCTCCTGTGCAGTCCGCGTCTAATAAGTTCCGCGCTTAACTCTCACATGTTGCACCAACAAGGCCAGAAATCTACCTTAGCTGATTAACCGGCCGTAAACATTTAAGGAAGCGGAAGGCGATGCTCGCATTTCGGTACTGCTCGTCGTCTTCGTCTTCCCTAACTAGAAGTGCAGTTCCACGAAGTATTAGACGCTCCACAACCAACAGAGCAAGTACCAACGGAGTGAGAAAGTGTTTGGATTCCGCCCGCCGTAAAGGTCTTTTGGAAAAACTATGTAGTCGGTGTTTCGGCTCCACGGACGTATTTCAGCGAGTGGGTCACATTATTATTAAGTTATTGTGGACAAAACCCAACAACATCGACACCTACAACTGCGGCCCAAGCCTGCACGCAGTGAGGCTCAAAGCTGAAAAATATCTTTTGAGGACCAATAAGGCTGTTTTCCGACACGTCTTTCTACACAGCAGTGTTCTGGCTAAAACACCGAGTCGACGATCTTTTTGAAGAAAAGACACACGCATGTGTCTCGCTCAAAGGAATACGGAAACGCTCTAGTTCACGAGCTAGCCCGTTGGTGTTCAATGTGTCCTGCGCTACAGTTCAAGACTTGATGTTTTCACTTTGATGTTATACCGGTCATATGAGACAGGGGCGAGCCAACTTCTTCTTCTCTCTATTTTCTTAAATGTTCTCTTATGATATACCAGTACCGGTGCCATGATATGGCATAAACATCAGTAGTCTAAACGAATAAATAAACATGTGGGTGAAGCAAACAGTAAGAGATTTACGATGCTCTCTCCGGAAGCCGTTGCATATTAGGGTGCTGCTGTATCCCTTGTACGCTAAGGAATCATTGCAAGTGGTGTTCCGGCTTTACTCTTACGTGATATATTTGTAAAAAACCTCAGAGTAGCTATGCTGTTGTCCTCCTCTTCGCGAGTGTCCCTTAAATTAGTTTCAATTTACACACACATTTATAGGGCCTCCGTGTGTAGCTTGCGATGGCGAATACGCTGGCTGCCGCGCACTTAATGCGCAACCGCGCTGCAGTTTAAGTTATACCCCGCTGGTGCGAGCTTCCAGAGGCCATTCCAAGGAGTGTCATAAATAATTAAACATTTCAAAGCGGCCGATGAATGCGCCATACTGAAATTTCTTGGAGCTCCCAGTTTTATTCGGTGATACCATCGCGATGACAGTTTCCCTTCAGTCATGCGCAACTTTCGGCTACACAGAGAAGCGGCAGACATCACTCGTTGAGTTTATGTTACGACGCACCATATTTTCACTGTATATGTCTTCTTTACAGCTAGTTTGGTCGTACTTATTAGTGAATTGTTATTTATATGACATACGCAAACAAAATAACCTACACATAACTAATAGTGAAATGGCGGATTGGTATAAGTGCTGGACAATGGTAACCCACTTAACCAAGCAAGTACATGTTCTTACATGTGATTTTTACTCTTTATGATACTCTGCACGTGTCACATTTCTAATAAAAACACGTGTATTACTCTTTCTTCCCTATTCTTAGATATGATAAATACCTCAGGAGAATTATGGCGGCGCATGCTGCTTGACTGCCAGTGTTCCATCGCGGACGACTCTCGACGTCCTAGCAAGACATTTATTTTTTGGTGTGAGTGCAGCCAAGTACTACCGCGCAGGACTCTACATAATTTATTATAGGCGGAACCCGGATATATGAAGGCAAAATATTTGCTACGGTGACTGGATCGTGTTTCTCACTGTACGGCTGTTCCTTCTTCGTGATTCGTATGTTCAATACAAAACTCTGCGTTTAGTTACGCGCCTCTGTAATGTTTCTATTCATTGCACGTACTAGGCTGTAACCCGTTCTACCTATAATGCGCACCTTTCCACTATTATGCAACACTATCCTCGGCTACAAAGAGACGCAGCTGTGGTAGACATCGCACCAAACTCTCTCGCATTAAAGCGTCCTACATAAACAAAGCTTTGACCTAAATAGGAAAGCAATGAGCTCAAACATGGTTCATGGAAGCAGACAGCACCTAAGGGTGCGGTAGTACCCAGCGCTTCCTGTCCACGCACTTTTGCCCAAGCGTCACAATCATCGGCTGCTATAAACTACTCGACGAACACGGGCGCTCCGTATCCGGTGAAAGCATGCGCGTATAAGTTGTACACGTAATGTATCCCAATTTTACTGCATTTCTGGCATGACGGGTTCAGTGCGTTATTCAGCACGCTTTACGAGAGACCACGGCCGATATTAAATCAGTACTCGTATGACTCACGTGTCAACAAACTAGGGGAGCGATGTGGCGGGACTAAAAAAAAATACTGAGCAATTACTTAATACCGCAAAAACATTTCCACTAACATAGAGTGAATATCTGCACCTTTACCTGTGTTTTTTGTTAGTTATCATATCCGAGAGACTAATATATTTCTCGCGGAAGAAAAGTAAATAATTCACTCATTCGAAATTAGCGTGGTCATTTCTAGAGCTAAATGGGAGAACTTAGAAAAGGCTGCGTAAGTGAATACATTAGTGAGTTGACGGCCTATTCTCAATTAACGTATGAAAATATTATGGAAAGGAGGGGAGGAGTCCGCCCTCATAAGTACACTTTATAGAAAAAGAAAACAGGTTACTATCACAGATACTTCTCTCTAAAAACTGACGGATTACAGTTACAATTACTTCTTGAAAAAAAATGTTTGTGAAAAATGATTCGTTACACGTTACACTTTACAAATTTTATTGCGGTAGCACACACTTTCATAAGCGTGATATAAACAGCGAGGCCACCGAAAGAATAATGCAAGAGAACACGGTAACTTCAGGTACACCTCTGAGATTGTTATCACAGATGTTTCCTTGAGTGGTGCACGCTAGTTTCAAACTAGCCATTTAAACTGGAGAGGAAATTCTGCGGGCATGTTCATCCAGGTACCAGGTACCTATAATTTCGACTAGATTTGAACAGTGGACGCGCTATTTATGCCGGGCTATCTTTCAAATAAGCGTACCAAGTTTGCATGGCTTTTTCACAGAAGGGTAGCTGGGCGGCGCCAGAACGCCGGCTGGGCTGTGCTAAGAACGCGCGTCCCCCCAAAAAGCACTGCAGAGGCTATGTCATACAAATTTCGGCGGCTTCGTTGAACTTCATTCTCGCATAGCTCGCACACGAGACTAAAGGAAAGAAACGGAAAACAGTAGCCCTTTTGCTGTCCTGCCGCAGTTTTATATGACTATGTTTCATCTCTCTTCTAAAAAGATCTACACGTGGGTTATTTGCAGTGCACAACGCCTTCTCTATTCTGAGCAGGAGCTGGCGCTAGAAGTTTAAGGTGATCATCAAGCTTCCTGCTTTTCCTTATGAAGGCGTCTGCTGCAACGTTGACAACCCAATCCGCGGTGGTTTACCGCACCACGGATAGCTGTGCGCTGGCATACCACACAAGCACTTCGTCTAATCGTTCTTTATCATTGGTGCATACCTCCTGCTGAACAGTAACTTGTAAGTGTGTAAAGGAGAACAGGAAAGAAAAAGGGAATTGAAATAAAGGATTGCTACTCCCTAAAGAGTAACTAGAGTAACCGCACGGAATACACAGGGACATTCGATTTATTAAAGTACTTGTTTTCCTCCAACACGTGTCGTACGAATACGATAACTGTACTTCTGGTCGATCGCTCTGGCATCGTGGCACCTACCAAAATGCCAACACAAGCGAGCAGCTTATTTGCTACGAGAAAGCTTTAAGGTCGACTATAGATAAGAAGACAAAACGCGGCTGCCTAAATTATACCTGTAAACTATTTATTTCGAGAAATAATAGGTGCTAATGGACGAGTCACCGCCCAATGGAGTTGTCTATCAAATATCAATAAGGAAGGCACGGCTACATAATGTTTACCGGTATAATCGAGTTCAATTCTGTTCAGTACACACATCAATCGTAGGCCTGAACGTGGGCCTACGACTGACGTGCGAATAAGTGAGGCATGCTCTGACAATAGCAGTACGACTGTATAACTGTTTGACGTTTGCCCACGAGTTAAGGCAAAAGGAGGGCTTAAACCTGCTGATTAGGCCTTACCTAGCCGGGGCAGCAGAGCTAGCGGAATTTGCAAGCTAGCAAAGCAGTTTGTAAAGCAGATATTTCATCACTACATGCAAAACAATCTTCGAAGCACACTGCAGAGCACAAGTTGCTTGTAAAATAACATAGGAACTAGTTTACACATCACTAACATAAAAGTAGCAATTAAAGAATTTAATTATTACATCACTCATGCAACAACCAAGCACCTTTAGCATTGAAGAATTCACTGTTGCATTAACATTTATACAGCATGTCTAGATCAGAAGACAGAAACATGTTCACTATGAAGTGTTTAAATTCGCGAATAGTTCTACAATTTCTAGCGACATCAACAATGTTCGGGTACGTATTGCATAAACGCATGGTTTCATATTGATAGTTTGCATGCCATAGTTTGTCCTGGGTTTCTTCTCTGCTATTCAGGTGTGGCGTAAGCTGCTTCCCGTGTTTCTACTGAGGTATCAGTTTGAAGATGTCTCAAAGTTGCTGGAGATCTCTTTAAACAACCGAATGCAGATCTTTGCTTGGTAAGAATTTCTAATATTAAGGATATTGTAGCGGATTATTAGTTTAGAAGATCCTATGTATTGAGTAGGAGAATTAAGCAAACGAACCGCTCGCCGTTGTAATATCCGCTAGTTTTTCTATATCGTTTTTATTGCCGTTTCGCCTTACTAATAAGCCATAGCTAAGATGGGAATCTACAAGCGAAAGGTACAGTTGTCTGATAAGCCTGACAGGCACATGGTACCTGAATCGTTGTAGCAAACCAACTGACCGTGCAATTTTAGTGCGTACCTTATTTATGTGCTCTGTCAAGCTTAAGTTTTTATGAAATGCAACTCCTAGAAAAGAATGACTTGACACATGCTCTAGTTGTGATCCACAGTAGTAAAGTTTAACATCGTAACTTATTTCTTTATTCCTAGCATAAAAGACCGTAAACTAAGCTTTTTTTCGCATTTATGCTGAGCTGATTTAAGTGTAGCCATTTATGAAGTCCTTCTAACCAAGAATTTGCGGAAAATTCTAGTTCCTGAAGATTAACACGAGAAAAGAAAACATTAGTGTCATCCGCGTATATTAATATTTATCTATTAATGGAACAGATGAAACAGTCTCTTCTTTGAGCTTTGCCGTCATGCTCTTCCGCACATTCCTTGAGTTACGGCAATGGCTTGCCAGGAAAATTTTTTGTGCGCTTAAGATTGCTCGTGCTGTATTCTGCGTTTAACAGCGTGGCACATTGTTCGTCAGTTGAAAAGAAAAGGGGATTATTGCGTGAACGACAGAACGGCTCTTGGTATAATGATTTTGCCCGCTTTCTTAGGTGCCCCTCATCCCCGTAAACACGCAATGAAATCTCATTTTCACGGGACTACAATTGTAGGTAGTTGCATTACCCTTCATTCTTGGCTTGCACGAACGCTCGCCAAAATGTGTAACGCGCTGCGCATGAGAAAGAAGGTTCGTTTCAAAAGGCACCATTTGTATGGCGATCCTTGTTTACCAAACTGTGCCCCTGCACCTAGGAAAAGGTGTTGATCTTTCACTGGATTATTCTCATCCATCGGTACAAATAGGAAGCTTAGGAGTGAAAACAAATATATTGAGATTTATAGGACAAAAAGCGCATGACAACTGACCAGATCATGTCGTTTTTATAGTATCAATGCTGTACGTGTACTCAATGCAGCGGTGTGTGGTCACGTTTTTTTTTTCCCTTCAGACTCATATGTGGTTTACCAATGATGCATTCCGAAAACTTTTCCAAGGCGGATGGTATAGGCGGCTCAATTTTCCCGCATGCAAGCAATGTAAATAAATAGGATCCTTCCAGAGTTTATATTTTCCTTTGATATACTACGTAGAGAAAGCTTGTGGAGAATAACGCGTTCGTTAGTGGTAACGGCCTTTTTACCAAGGTGCAAAATGTATCGGTACGAAGTGCCATTCATTCAGAACCGTGGTTATTTCCGGTATAAACGACACTGATTTCTTTCCATTTCTGCGTCCTGCTAGTTGTCTTCCAGGATCATGGCAGCAGCTCGATGTCCCATCATCATCAGTGGTGCATTCAAATTCCCAGATGTAATGTAAGGCATCGATGAAGCGTCCACAACGCGCAGCCTTTTTACGCCGCCTAGGACCCTGCATGATAGGCCAAGCAGAACAACACTGCAGACTCGACTTCCAATCGAATGCGACATTGTAACAATAACTATTCCAACCCTCCCATAAAACCAGGGCACTAATACTGCTGACCCTGCTAAAACTAAAGAAGAAAGCTGTAAAAGCGCATGCATACTTTTTGCAGGGCTACTGAAGAAAACACTGAAACCATATAATGGCGACATGCGGCCTTGTCAGAACAAAGGTGGCCCTTATGATGCTTGTCATGTGCTTTTTCTCCATGAAAGGTTCCTCGTATAGTACTTGTGCCAGTAAAACGTCCCGCGCTTGTACCTGAGCATTTCACGTAAACTCCGTTCGCGGGATAGGTAATTCGAAGGACCGCATAAAGCAGCATCAGTAAAACGTCGCAAAGTGTAAAATGTACACCATCGGAACAGAATCGCAAATTTTGAAACTCAGCATCAGTTATCGTTGCGTGGAAGACTCTATCTGCAAGACTAGTGGTAGCCTCGCTACACATTCAAACGGAGCTAGATGTGATAAACAGGACGCGTGGAAATCAACCTGAAATCTAGACACGCGCACTATGCCAAGAGTCAATGCGTTCGTCCTCTTTTTTTTTTTTTTTTCTTTTTGTGAAAACGTACACGCCCTGCAACGTCAAGGCTTTATCTACGTTTTATGATTCTGTGAACGCTCGTTTGATTTCACTATAGGTAAGTAAGGGCTGTTTATGTGCTTACGGCGCCGCGCTTCCTGTCGTGTCTATCGAAGATATATGCACAACTATGCTCAAGCAGTTTAATGACGTGCGGCAATGCGAATGTACACTGGTCATTGCCTGTGCGTAAAGCGTACGCACGAGCGTTTTCATCAACCCATACTGGCGGATAACTCTGCGAATACCCTCTTTATGATACCCGTGTCAACTGCGATACCACAATACCTCCCTGGTAAGCTTCCGGCGGATCTCTGGCTATTGGGGTCACAGGAAGAAAAATGGTCGGCTTGCATAGGCCCGTATACCTTCATTCACAGAAAGAATGTCCTGGCCAAGCATGGTGAGAAAAAAATACGGAGTGCGCGGTGGCAATGCACGAACGTTGTGTTTCACTGGAATAGTTCGTTGGACGTACTATAGCTCTTCATCGGCTACCTTCTTCAGCCTGGGCTTCTGATTTATGCATCTACCTATGCTTAAGCTGCTTCATTCAGTCTGGTACAGAGTGTTTTCGACAGCACTAACGCGGTGGCTCTGGCCTGGGAAACATCTTTAAGCCGTGTTTTAGGCTGATATGCTATGGACAAAATGGCTGAACACATTAATGAATCGTGTGTCTTCTACTTCTTGCTATGTTATTTGAAAAGCTTCATAGCATCGACACGACGTGACAATAACGTGCACTATGCTTTATTCGCACACAAATCGGAAAGTGTGCCTACAATGTTCGATGAGGCCTAATTTCTATGATACTTTGTATCAATAGCGTGTGTGTTAATCTATTAAGAGCACGGACCACTGGCGAACACATAAAGCCTTTCGATAGGTCAAAATGTCCCCAACAATGTTAACCGGACTTGTTGATCCAGCGGTTTTGAAGTGTCTTCGGATTTTTTCTGACATAAACAGAGCACCGCATTTAGCAAATGTTCTCGGACGCATGCAAAATATTTCTAGTGTGGTGATTCACGCAGCCTACGTTTAATCTTAACTCTCTCATGAGAAGGCCACAGCCTAATGGGGCCTCTGAAGTAATCTAAGTACTCTCGCGGTCAGCATTAACACACCTTACAGTGCTTATCGAGGTTCGACGTTGAGAATAAAATGGCATGTGCGAATGCAGCGTATGCGTTATCAGGAAAATGTAGAGCGCATATGTGTGGTCGAAGAGACCTCTAGCTTGTAAAAACTGGATGTAATAAAGTTATTTTGAATTAGCATTAAATGCGTTTTGTTCGTCTGCACGACATCACGACGAGCTATATTATGATAATTTGTGAAATATTCATTTAAAATTCTCCCCCTTCATCGAAGATTCATTATCGAATTCCGAAACAATAGCTGCAGGAAAATGGCATGATCGAACAGTGTTCTTCTGTCTCATTTCTCGCTATAGGTAACTATAACAATATTACAACTTGGGCTTTCAGTATTATTGAGCATTGATCTCATGGTATGAACGGCTCTCTATTCTTATAAAGCTTACTTATATACGCGAGAAAAACAATAACGATGTCGATTTCCGAAAACTCCAAAAAAACGTCGAAATTTCACGCATTCACATGAAGCACGCGCTACTAACCCGGCGCTGCCACCAATCGCCAGAAATGACATGATAGTCAAGGCACAAGTGTAAAGAAATACTCAATTTTATCTTAGAGGGCTTGGATATCGCAAGTTGTTTTTATGTTCATGAAATATGAACCAGCTTCTTTTTTTATTCTTATAGCGCCCTATTAGCAGCGAAGCTTTCTAAGCTAGACGTAATTTGTCAAGCATCAAGCAATAACACGGGACAGTCTGTTAAGTGAAACGTAAAGCAACGTCACATGCGGAAACCTGTCACGTGACATTGCGTTGCGAAACGTTGGCGGAAACATGGCACATGACATTGCGTTACGTGATTTTGGCGGGAACTTGTCCCCTGACAACGCGTTGCGTGATTTTGCCTGATCACGTGAATCGTTCGCGAAACGCGTAACGCGACAGCGCGTTACGTGGTTTTGGGGGAACGTACCACGTGACATTACGTGATGTTTGCCAAAACATGTCACGTGACATTGCGCTGCATATCGAATGTCACGTGACATGTTTCCGCCGAAATTACTTAACGCATTTTCGCGTGACATGTACCCGCTAAAATCAATTAACGCAGTGCTACCTGACATGTTGTCGACAAAACAAGCGACCTGTTTCGGCAAACCATCGACCACATTCGCTGTGATCTGACCTTGCGCGACTAAGCGGAAGCTGCGTAATTTTTTTTTTCTTGCGTATACTTGCTACGCTGTGTTCGCTTCTTTTGTGTTCTTTGGCGCCCATTATCTCGCACAGGATTTGACCATTTGACGTGATAAGCGCTTACAAAAATGTCCTTTAATGCGGCGTAATTTTCTTTCTGTGAGATATGCTCCGTAGGTTAATGGATTGTTGTAACAGCAGCATTCTGGAGATCTATTTGGGGAGAACAACGATGGGAGCTATTATGCCGCAAATCTACGTGTTGCCTTTTATGGAGCGCCGCAAGAGGCACCAAGCCACACACGTACGCTGATGTACATACTTTCCAATGATCAAAACTGCTCTTCTTGACATTGCGTACGGATAACCAACGTAGAAGGTATGTAGGTGAATCTGCCAATGGTAAGTGACTTGCCATCAATACGAGAGGTGTTGGTTGCAAGCATCGTGTGTCATGCAGGTCTCTCACGATAGTAGAGTGGTCATGGTGCTGAGGTGCTTACCGGATGTACGCGGACTCAGAATTGGCTGGCGTTTGTGTTTTCGATGGCGAGGAGCATTCTAATTGCCCGTGGAAAGTGCCATTTTAATGCACGTTAAAGAAAACCAGGTGGTGAAATTTTCCTGAGCCCTGCTCTACAGCGTGCTACTATACATGACGCCGTGTCTACAAGTAGAGCTACAGCAGTTATTGTACGCCTCAAGTACTCTGCATTTATTTAGCTTACCTTTACAAGCACGCTAAAAGATCAGAACTTGATTGTAACAATGGATGCCATACTGACGATAATCATCGTCATAAAGAAAAGATCCACCTTTCAGCTTTAGCAGTTGCAACTGTTTGTAACTTCTTTTGAACTTACTCACTATTCGCTCTTCTCCATTTTATACCCTACTTTTGAGGGGCTTTTGACCGGAATAGCAGCGGCATAAAGGAGTATTTGCGATTTTATTCACCTGAGTCTGGCATCCAGCACGGCCTGCGGATGCGTGCCCATAGGTGCCGTACAACAAGGGTGCCAACCACTGAGTGAAGTTTGCCGCACGAAACAGCGGATGTACTGCTCGCTCCACGCTGGTCCCGCCGACGCACATGCGGGCAAGGCAATGTCCCAAATGGTGACGTTGCCATTCTTCATGGCTTGAGTGGTCAAAATTTGCACGGCTATCTTGGAGCCTGCAATGATGCGCGGAGGTGTCAGCGCTATTATGAAATACTCAAAACATGATCACTCATTACTCAGACCATGGGGGTGGTATGAGCAACGTGCAAGTATGAAAGTGAAAATGAAATGCTCATAAAATAGCTCGTGGTCACGGTTTTATTAATGGCTAGCTATCGACCAGCGCTCGCGTCAGACTAATGAAGTAGAGGCTTGTTTTATGAATACTGATTGCTATCTGATCATTTATTTTTCTACGCGCAAAGATCGACGTATCTCTCTCTGAGATATTACTTACGGTCGCTGCGGGAGGCCCATACATGTTTGTTTGGGAAACTCTATGTAGGGGTTTCAGGCTGGTGTGCCCTGCTAATTTTCGTGCGTTCAAGCATTTTAACGTTCTGCAACGGCGTCCCTTTGCGTGTGTGTGTGGGGTGGGGGGGGGGGGGGGGGGAGAGGATGGGGTTTCCGGCGAAGGAGACGATTTCCGCCCTCCAGAAATGTTGGAGGAATGCACCCTCCGTTGTCTGTTCGTTCATGTAGTAGTTTCGAATAAGGGAGATAAATCCCGACGGTTACTCCTATGACCGGCATCGTAGTTGCCAGTCGCTTGTTCTCCACGTTGTTTTATTCCTGCCGTTGCGTTAAAATCCCTCATGACTATTGTGTATTGTGTCCTTCTCTTCATTTTTAATTCGATATCCTCCCAAAAGCTTTCTACTTGCTCGTCGTCGTAGCTCGTTGTTGGCTCACATCGCTGTGTTATCTTAAGTTTGTATCGCTTATTTAGATTGATGACGGCACTGCTACCTAGATATAGAGGTCACGTTGCCCGCTATATCTTCGTGAATTAGGCACCTGGCACCACATTCTCTCCTTTCGAGCATCCCTCTATACAAGAGGACATGACCGTTATATAATAATGTGTATGCTTCACCTGCTCTCCTACTTCCGCTAAGGCCAATAATGTCCCAACTAACGCTTTGTAGCTCCTCGTGTAACTCCGCTAGCCTATATTCGCTCGATAGGGATCTTGCGTCGAACGTCCCACTATTTCGTTTCCAGTGACTTGATCAAAGGCGGAGGAGACATCATATGTGTCATGACATCTGCGAAATGTGTCATGACATCTGCTGTGCCTCCAAGCTGGAAAAATGCCAACATATTCCTAATACATAAGAAAGCTGGCACAAAAGGAGTTAACTTACAGACCAAACAGTCTACTCCCAGTAATATAAAAGCTATTTACGAAAGTAATTTCCTCTGGGATAAGATAAACACTCGACTTCAACCAACCCAGACAACAAGCTGGTTTTAGGAAAGGTTACTCAACAATTGACATAGCCATGCTATCAACCTAATAAATGAGAAGTTCGCTGAATATAACAAGCCTCTTTAAATGGCCTTTATAGACTACCGAAAAGCAGTTGACGCGGCAAAATATACCTGGCGTATACATGCAAACCATAAGTAACATCTACAAAGATTGCACAGCCACACAACTCTTGCATGAAAAGAGCACAAAAATTCCGATTAAGAGAGGCGTCAGACAAGGAGATGAAATCGATGAAATCTTTCCCATGTTATTCACTGGACGGCTAGAAGTGTTCAAACGTCTAGACTGTAGAGGAAAGGGAATTAGAATAGGCGCAGGATATCTCAGCAATTTGATGCTTCCTGACATCATTGTGCTCTTTAGCAGTGACCGTGGCAAACTGCAAGATATGATTGCAGACCTAAATGGATAAAGTCTTGAAATGGGACTAAGAATGAATAGGCAAAATACGAGGATTATGCTCAATATTCTAGTTAAGGAAGAGGAATTTAAAATTGACAATGAATCCTTAGAATTTGTAAGCGAATACGTATATCTGGGGCAGTTATTAACAGGCAGTTACTAACACGAAAAGGAAAGTCTCCGTAGAATAAGAGCGGGATGGAGCGCACTCGCGAGACATTCCCAAATCATGACTGGAAACTTACCACTGTCACTAAAGCGAAAAGTATTTATTCATTGGATTCTCCCTGTTGTAATGTACGCTGCAGAAACATGGAAGATAACTAAATATCCACAGATGAAATTAAGGAGCACGCAGCGTCCAATGGAAAGACAAATGATAAGTGTAATGCTAAGAGATAGACAAGGACTACCGGGGTTGGTCAGAGAACAGACAGGAGTAGCTCAAATTCTTACATCAATTAAAAGAAGACGTGGGCCTGGGCAGGCCGTATCATGCTGAGGATAGAACAGTAAGAGTGACGGAATGGATGCAAGCGAAGAAAGATGTCAACAGAAGAAAAACGCAACCGGAGGCAGCCAAAAGGTTAGATGGAGTGATGAAATTAAGAAGTTAGCGGGTATGAAGTGACCCAAGTCACTGAGTCACTGGCAAATTTAAAATCATTGTAAGAGGCCTTCTTCTTGCAGTGGAGTTAAATATAAGCAGATGATGATGATTGTGATGATGATGATAATCGCCAGCCGTGAAATGAGGCGGAAGTACGTGTAGCAGCCTCGCGAACAGCTATTGCTTAGCCTTCCGTTCGTAAAGCAAGGCACAAAAGCCACTTTGTGCAAAGAACACACGCCACCATATACGTTAGGCCGTAGTGAGAAATAGGCTTTGTCTGTGGCCTTGAAAATTGGGTGACGTAATTCTGTGCGATTTCCGAGAACATCTACAGTCCTTTCCTCATGCATACCTACCCTTCCGGGTTCTGAAGTTCAGTTTAAATTGCTTACCTTCAACTAATGTGTCGAGGTCTGAGGTATTGGTAAGATATCGAGGGTCAATGATTGGATATTCTTCAGGATTGGTGCTCCGCAGACGAATGAAGCCCGTCGATTTTGGACGCAGAAGTATCGGCACGACCATTAATACGTGGTCTCCTTGCTTTTGCCTATAGTAATTTTCATAAATCTGAAATGTTTCATGACATGGCATTATACACATGCTGCTAAATGGATATTATTGCAGCGCCCTGTCGTGAAGTACAGTCGCTCCTGATTGTACATAGCTCGTTCTTCTCCTTCGAACTATTGCGTAATAACGCGTTAAATAAAATTGAGCCTCTTTGAAAGACACAGACTGGAAACAAAAAAGTATTTTTATTTAATGATGCTCGATAACATCGTTGCCTTGACTTCCCGAAAGCGATATACAATGTTTTATTTATGGAGGCGGCAATTCCGCAATTACATTCACGCTGCTAAGCTCAACTATACCGGCTCGGTTCCTTGCAACGGTGGCAGCATATTGATTGGGCAGGTAATGCTAGGAGGCCGCTGTATATTTAATCTATAGCACGTTAAAAACAGCTGGTTCCGGAAACTCCAATAGGCCGTCCCTCATCAGAGAATCAGTCGTTTGCAACATCTCAGAAATTTTGTATCTGAACGAGAAATTTTTCCACGTCTAAGAGACTTGTAGCGCATCTTATTGCGGCAAGATAAAGCCACTCTCTTTGTGTTCGACGAAGCGTGTAATGATTTCACGCTTACAATATGCTAGGACAGATGACCTGTTGGCACCAGCCGCCATGTCACTGGAGAACGAATGCAACTGAATCGGTGCTCCGTGGAATTTCTTTGGTGTCTAAAAGACCAACACGAGGAATGAAATGCAAGACTCTGGTCCGTATTGGGCAAATACGGCCACGTATGGACACGTGCCATATATAGCCAGATATGCATATGTGGCCATATATGGCCATATATGCATATATGGCTATATATGGCACGTGTCTATATGTGGCCGTATTTGCCCAGTGCGTATCACAATTTTAGATGGCATTCCTCGCGTTGGTCTTTAATTGCCATATATGCCTTATCATGACTGGAGCAAATGCGGCCACACACGGGCACGTGCCATATATAGCCGCATATGCCCAATTCCTGATATAGCCACATATGGCATTTTTGTAAGGGAATGCACTGTATTCTTTGCTCCTGTGCATTGGGCCCTGTGACGACGGCTGAGCCATAGCTACTTGCACGCTGCTTCCTTGCCTCAAAGCGGCGATGCCGGCACCGCTCCTCCCTCTTCCATCTTTCAACTGCTACATCAGTTACGTCATTCCGTTCCCCCCCTTTTATTTTATTAGATGCGAAGCAGCTTCTGGTCGAGCCTGTGCTGTCCCTGCGCCGTCCACACCCCCCGTGCGGATGCGCAGCAGGTGGCCCAAGACAACACCACCTGGACTAACTCAAGGCTTTTCGCGCGCTGCCGTGACGTCATGCACTCGGGATGGGCCTGGAAATTGGGCTTCACTTCGCGGGGTGTTCTTCGAAAGGTTTTCGGCGCGCTTGTTATGCTTTTCGCGCCCGCGTTGGTTGGAGGAACAATGCTAAAGGCCCGTGCGCTTAGATTTAGGTTCACGTTAACGAATCCTAGAGGGTGCAAAATTTTGGAGGTCTCCGCTACGGCGTTTCGCATAATTATATTGTTATTGGACGTAAAGCCCCAACAGCTTTTACTAGCGTTTGGGTCGCCCAAGGACAACAATTAAGACTATTATTACGAGTTATTTTGTGGATCGAAACAGGAGAAAAAAAAATGCTTTGCTTTATGAGTGTTCCAATGCGTAAATGCTTGTGACCGTGAAGGCCGCAAGAAATGTGAAGACGTTGCGAGCACAAGTAAATTTTACCGCGTTACCTGCAGGCAAATCTTTTTTTGCTTGGTCATTTTCCACAAAATCTGATCACCACAGAAGCGATATACGGATTACATTATAATTCAAAGCAAAGCACATCGTTTATTCGCAATGAAGAGGGAAAATATCCGGCGATGAATGGGTGCACGTTTTTAATAAATAAGTGATTTATTCCGAAAGATGACACTCATGGGAAAAAAGATCAACACATATCCACGGAGTGAATGATAATGAGTGGGCGAAGCTCCGGATGTTCATCGGTAAAAACCGTGAATCTTCCGTGCATCTTGCCCAGTACATCATCAAAGACGTGACAAACACTGTGTGTCGCCATCTAGCGCTCTCCTATCACACTAGAGCACGCAGCGAGTGCCTCCGCGCCATCTATTAATCAATTCACGTACTAGCTAAGCAGCACCGCAGCGCTCGGACAGACAGACAGACAGACGGACTCCCATACTACACGTTCCCATACATCTGAATGAAGCGAGCTCGATAGAAGATAGATAATATGGCCAAAGTACCATTTGCAACGGGTGGACTAACTAAGAGTGTCCTAGCGAAATTGTAAAAAAAGTAAAAGAAAAGACATGAATAAAAACATACACACACATACACACACATATCAGAATAGCGCCATCACGCCATCTAGTGAGCACTTCACGAACAAGAGGTGGCTACTACAAACAAACGGAGGATGGACAGACCCACGGCATAAGGAGCTTCGCCCCTAAAATAAATCGAAAATCACAGCAAGACGAAATAACGCGCAAGTTTACCAGCATGACAGAACTGAATGTGCAATGCACAAATACTTCTTTTATTTTTATTTACAAGAGTGTAAGCCCTCACTGGCCGCTACAGGTGTGGGAAAGAACATATGCAAAGTAGTTTCAAACTTCGTCAGAAATTTTCAAATGATTTACAGTCAAGAAATACATTTGAATGGAGTTGCTCATACGATGATTCCCTGGGGCAGAAAGGACACTTTAAATACATCCTAGTGTGAAACAGTTCAAACAAAAGGAAAACATTATTACAGTATCTATCTCTGTGCAAAGTCACGTTTTATTTTTGCAGGGTTTGCAGCTTTCGCCATTCTGTCGCAATAGTGGGGTTGTCGTTTGGTGTTTGGAGCTTTCGCTTTCCTTTTGGACTGGTGAGCTCGTTTTTGCCGTTTTGCACAAATTGTTGAGCAATGTATTTGCAGCTGCATTCAGAACACGATGCATTACTTCCTGTGGGGAATGACACGAGTCACAGGAGCCAAGGGCCTCAAAATTATTGAGTGCCTGACACACATGTGCTAGCAGTGCCTCCTTTTAGTTGGCCAGACAAGAAATTGAGGATCATACTGATCGCCCCTCAGCTTATTGAGGATAATCTCTTTGAACAGCACTGCACTGACTACTACTGTCTGTGGGAATGCATTAGTGACTTTAACAGGAAACTGTTCATGAAGTGAATCGGGAGTTGCCCTTGAGACAGGTCGTGCTATCACCTACAAGTCGGGAAGATCTATCACTTTCTGCAGCTTAAGCTTGCTCTCAGACTCATAAGTTTGTCGAACAGATACATGATATTGAGAACCACCAAGCTGGCGGTACTTTCCAGACCGTTCTTCGAGAGAATCGGTCTGAAATTTCCCAAGCAGCAAATATTTGAATCCCAGCTCCTGTATACACTACAATGAAATTTCATGCAGAGCATGGCTTGTGTGGCCAAGAGCCATGTGCGTTTCCGTCGTGAAACGACCAGCATCGTGCTTAAGACTATTCCAGTAATCAAGCCACTCCGGTACCATATTCAAAAATTCCACCTAGGGGCAGGATGCTCAACTTATTGGGCACTGCATGCCATCTCGCGGGCGCTCACCTTTCCTGGGTGTTTTCACGTTCACAATCCTCTGACGGATGTGTGTAATGATATGTGATGTCGGATGACGGTGGCGATGTGCTTGACTGATGGAGCATACGTGTGGTACGTGTATATATTGTCGGCGTAGCCAAAAATAAAGGTAGATGAAAGTGAGCGCTTGTCCTGTCTCCTCGTGTCTTTGTGAATGTTGTTCCTGCGCCTAACCGTGACAATGAGCTATAAAGTCAGCATTCCCTTTTGCATATTCCATGGTCGTAGAGTTGAGTGCTGCTACTCTGGATTCATTACAAATTCGCAGCACAAGCTTCATATTTTGTCGTTCCATATTAGATGGGTCCAGTGCCTTTAAAGACAATATAGGTGCTATCTCTAGTAGCCCGTTTTTCTCTGCATTGTAATTCACGCAATGCCTTAAATGATGCTCTGAGGATAGCCGTCCTGGGGTCACTGCTGTTCAGGTCAGGATAATATATGCACTTTCCAACGTTCCGCTGGTTCAGCCAATTATTCAGAATATACTTGAACACGTGAACTGTGTCTAAAATGAAAAATAGTGGCCGAGACAGATCAGCTGGATGCTGATGTACAATGTTTTGCTAAGTAGGACTAGCAAGAGACTTCATTGCTTTCCGATTTATTGACTTGTTGTCCGAGACAACTGCTATAACTCTGAATCCAATTAACTCTAGATAAGTGATCAGTTTCCTTAAGAATTCATGTAAAGTGTTTGCATCCATCTGGGCCCCTGGCATAGTATGAACAACATCTTTGTTACTTGACAGAAGGCTCTGCACCATAAAAACGTGAGCTGTTTTAGCTGGAGAAGAATTGTTGGCAGCAGCACCTGCAATGAAACCAGCTTTGTAGTCAAAGTATGATATTAAACGGATCTCATCCATCATCACAGTCACAGTTAGCTCATGCTCTTTCATCACAGTTAAGATTGACATTGCGTATTTAAGGAAACAATTCTCATGCTGCTCTAAGGCAGGGCTCACTTGATATGATGAACAGAGTAGCCTTATCATAACAGAATGGGGGGCAATTTCACTTTCATAGAGCTTCGAATGACGTTATAAGCATGCGGCAATATAGTAAACAGCAGTCCTGCAAAAACAAGCATATCTGTAGAGTAGCTTGAGGAAATTTTCAAGATAAGCTCCACTTAGCTGCTTACAAATTTGAGCACTTCCAAATGCCATCCATAAAATTCTCGCAACAGGTACTCTCTGCACACATCCTGCAACAGCATCAACAGAATTTTCGGAAAACGTTAATCTTTTTCGCTGTCATCAGCACAGCGGCTCACATGTAGTTGCTCAAGCGAGCGCAATACTTCATTTAGTTGCCTGAGGTCTTGCAAATGTGAAGGTACATTGACAGTGGGAAGGTTCTCGATGCGAGCTTCTCCGATAAACACGTCAATGTACAGGTCGACTGACACAGTCACTGAACTACGCACTGCGGGTGCACGGTCAAGTGCTAAGTCCAAAAACAAAACCTTTGACTCCTTGATGATCACAGTACAGAAGTCTGACGCCGAAAAGTTTGAAAGAGCACGGCAAAACTCCGCGAAGTTGCTGACTTTGTTCTTCCGGTTTTCTTCTTCTTGTGAGGCTAAAGAAATCTCAGTAGCTGTTGGCAATGATGCCGCTTCTAATCGGGCTTTCTTTTCTTCGGGTGCCTCTCGAGCGGACGGTGTAAGGCGTTACATATACTTGGGGCAGTTGGCGAACACGCTAAGCACTGCGGTTTCCTTAAGGCGAACGCGTTCCAGAGGTACCTGAAACACCTTGCCAGTCCGCACGTCAATGTACGTTGACGTTCTGACGAAATCCGTCGGAACAAAATGTTTCTTGCCGAGCTGAAAAAAAAAGAAAACATGATTTTATAGCCGCATAATACAGGGAAAGTTTTAAATAATCAGTGAACACCAACTCAGACCACGCTTATTGTGACAAACGAGAGAGCTAGCACGCTGCAGAAAAACGGACAAACAGCGTGATAAAATAATAAATATAGGTTATGATTGCATGTAGCGCATCAAAAAGTTAACACTTACCATTGTATGCTGAGAAAGCGAAAAATGTTCACGAGAAAGAGCCTTTGTCCACGCCGCTCTCCGCTGCGGGTCACTGGGGAACCTGTAGACCCGTGCGCTTGAAGACTTCGCATCTTAATTAGACTTGCAATACGGAGCACAACAAGACGCAGGCATACTGAAGCACGGCAGCACATAGCTGCTATCGCGAAGTTCAATGTCCTATTATATTATTGAGCAGAAATCGATCAAAACTTTGCGCCAGCACCACAACCACGCGGCCACACATTCACGGTTCACCACACAGACTGTGACTCAGTGTTGCCAGCAGACCCATACTATAATTCGAGAAAAATAGCGAATCTTCCGATAAAGTTTCTTTCCTTGCAAAAAATATTCATCGAATTGTAATTTATAAAATAACGCATAGCTAATAAACATTAGTGCGGCGGCATATTTTCACTCAGTGGGATAAAACAATAAAAAAACTATATTTGTCACTCTGCAAATTTTTGCAGACTACCTAGTGCGGTCAAAACCAAAAAATTACAGCATATCCACGGAGTGAATGATGATGAGTGGGCGAAGCTCGGGAGGTTCATCCTAGATCGTGCCGAGTTCCGGATTAATTTAGTTAGCGCGCACGCTACGAATCCTCATGGTTCAACTATGCACAAGTGAAATCTCCCACCGGCACTTCATGGCAAGATCCAGTGCCTATATATATATATATATATATATATATATATATGGGTTGCCGGTGAACGCTTCTCCAACGAGAGCAGTCGGTATTTCTCAATCAAGAAACTCGCTAGGAGGCGCTGCCTGCGCCAACGTTGTCTCTCGCGGGTGAGGGCGCGTTCTCCTTCTTTGCGAGCTGGTACAGCGTTCCTCTAAGAAAGATGATGATGATGATGATCGTGGTTTGGTTAGGAAAGGACGCTAATTTCTGCAGCCCATGTAGGGAGCACGGCTAAGCGTCCGTGGGGGTGGGGGAAAGGGAGTGACAGAGATAGAGAGGAGAGAAAGGCCGTAGTGGAGGGCTCCGGAAATTTAGACCACCTGGGGTTCTTTAACGTGCACTGACAACGCACAGTACACGGGCCTCTGGCATTTTCGCCTCCAACGCGCGCCGTTCGCTCTCTCTCTGTCTCTCTCTCTCTCTCACACAAGACAGCAGAGGCACGCGCCGGGAGAGAGAGAGAGAGGCACGCGCCGGGAGGCACGCGCCGAGGCGAACGCCGAGGGCGAGCGCGTGCCGGGAGGCACGCGGGTTACGCCTGACGACTGACGACTGACGCCTGACGCGTGACAAGGTTAGACTAAGAGGAGCTTCGCCCCTAATAATACAGACACCGCTAGCCAAGCCAAAGACTTTTGGGAAAGCAGACAAAACGACATCCCGCCTCCTCGGCCCTTGGCTTTGCGCGACGGATCCCGCCGACTGACCCCCCTCGTCCCGTCCGGCAGCTTCCATCCGCTAGTCGTGACGTAGGCTATGGGAATGGAGTGATGAGTCGGCCTTGTAAGTTCTCGGTGGTGGCGCCCAAGCTGGCAAGGAACGCACTCTCGCCCGCGAGAGACAACTCTGACGCAGGCAGTGTCTGCTAGCTCCCCCCTTTCTCTCCGCTAGGAATCCTGTACTCTATGGAGCGGCGCCCGCGTCCCACAACCCCGCAGCACATGCGCGTCCCCTCCCCCTCTCTCCCCTCCCCTACGCTTCCCCCTTTCTCTCGTTTAGGAATCCTCTACTCTACGGAGCGGCGCGCACGACAGATGGTGCAACAGCTGCATACTCCGCTGGGGGCGCCGCGGTAGTTGAGCGGTATGAAAATAACGGAGTGCGCGCGCCTTATTCTCCTCTGCTGCGCCGCGATGAGCGCTCGGCCCGTAGCCACGTAAAAATTGCACCATCTCCCACTCAAGCTAACCATCTCCCCGCTGCTTCGCATCAACACATGGTTCCCTTTAGCGGGCGATGGTGTAATATTTTTTTTTTCTTTCGGCTTCCAAGTAGGTCACCGCTATACCATAGAGCCCCCTTTTATCGCTTTCAACTTCTGCCATGCACTCTCCCTTTCTTGTTCCCGCCACTGCCCTATAGACTCTGGATGTACTATTTGTAATCTATGCGTGAAAAATACCGGTCTTGCGGCCGAAACGTGGACATTACTGTTCTGTGTTTTAAATTGATCCTATGACACTATATATATATATATATATATTATATATATATATATATATATATATATTAACCTTTTTTAATGTTAATAGCGAGATGCACACGTCATCTGCGGTTACCTCTCTCCCGAATTATCTTTTTCTTACAGTAAGACTTCCTGATAATTAGTCAATGCAAAATGGCGGATTTCGGCAAAAGTTTTTTTGCTATAAAAGAAACTAATGTGGGCCAAATTCCCTATATTTCTGACCTGACAGAAAACTCATGGAAACATACAGATCAACAAAAGCTGCTTAAAGTGAAAAGTCCGTTTTTCTTCTTAAAGGAAAGGTGTTGTCACATTGTTTCAGATCTGTAAATTTATTGTTTTTTTTTGACAACGTCCTTTCAGACGCATAGTTTCAAGCGTTCTGAAAGTTTTGAAATTGTGCTAGCGGTGACGAAATTTTTTTGCGTGTGGCTAAACTGATTTGCCGGATATTTCTTGCCTTAAATAGATAGTTTCCAGTTAAGCGCCAAGGTTGGAACAGCTGGCGTGGAATATTGCTTATATATATATATAGCAGTCATGGTGGTGAATAGGCCGGAGGCGTGAAGACAGAGATGAGTAGTAGACCCTCGGTATTGGCAACAAAAATGCGGAAAGCGTTTATTGAACGTTTGATTGAACGGCTATGTTACATATATATATATATATATATATATATATATATATATATATATATATATAACATAGCCTGCGCCCACTGCGGCGTCTCTCTGTTCCCCTCGAAATATATATCAGTAATACTCATATTTGTGAATTCCAAATCCTACTCCTCCCTCCAGCATCTTTTATCCCAATATCTATAGAGACACAACGAAAGATGCGTCTTTAAACAAACGTGACTGAAATGAAGTTCGAGCAGAAACTCACCTGTGATATTCCTATTAAATTGGCTAAATAGCCTGCTTCAATAGTTGTTGGATTCAGTGTAACGAGCAAAAACTGAATGTCCGGGTGCGTGGGATCGGCAAGTGGCGTGCTTAAGAAAGCGACGCACTCAACGCCGTATGCAACGGTAAGTGGTCCTGAAACAAGAAGTTTGAAGTTATTGCAGAGCGTTGGAAAATATGGCTTCCTCATTTTCTTTACCGCGCACAGATAACGTCATGTAAACAGGCAGCTTACATTTTCCACCATCGAACGTAAGGGACGCCGCGGTCGGAAAAAACTTGTGCATTCCGAGTTGGCAAGTAAGCACCATGGTCATATACCACCGCGGCGGAGCATATTACAAGCGTATAACAAGCCACGGTGGTCCAGTGGCTAAGGTACTCGGCTGCTGATCCGAGGGTCGCGGGATCAAATCCCGGCCGCGGCGGCTGCATTTCGATGGAGGCGAAATGTTGAGGCCCGTGTGCTGTGCGATGTCAGTGCACGCTAAAGAACCCCAGGTGGTCGAAATTTCCGGAGACCTCCACTACGGCGTCTCTCATAATCGGAACTGGTTTTGGGACGTTAAACCCCACAAATCAATCAACAAGCGCTGTTCACGTAGGCATATTGTAACTTAAAGTGACTCTAAAGTGAATGGGTGAAGTGGTTAATAATAAGAACTTATGGTTAGAGAACTCCACTGCGGTAATTTCTACATATCAGATTCGATATAACGAGTGAAAATCAATGCCGATGTGTTGTGTTAGAATTCGCTACGGAACATCGGATCACAATGACGTCAAAGGGCCCATTTCATTCTTTTTTCGTATATCCGCCATTTTCATTCTATCAAATGTTCTGAAACTCCCTTTGTGAAGTCTCTGACTTCTTCAGAACATACAGTAGGTGTTTCTTGCCGCAAAATAGTGATGTATGCCTTAGCGAATGCCGTCAAATATCTGTAACATCACGCCATATTGGCTCCGCAATTTCAAAGCGCCGCCCCTACACTTATTTTCTTTTTGAGCGTTTTCTACCTTTCCGAAGGTCCTCTCCTCGCAAGATTGGTGTTTTGTTATTATGAAAACTTACCTAATAAATAATACGGGAAAACTGATTTTCATTCTAGTGTAATTTCAAATGTACTGGGCTGACGACCACTGAGGAGAGGTGGCGTGTTATTTCTACTCTCGCTTTCTCTAACTTTATTGTATTGTGTACACTAAGTTCTCCTTCTCATAATGCTTGGCCAAGTAATGTAGAACAATTTGCGCAGTTTACATTGTAAGAAGCTGGCACCAACATAGTGCTTTTCCAAGCGTTAGTGCAGCCGTATAACTTCTCTAGAACATTGCACAATTTTTATTGCCTGAAATGTTTCACCAGTTTTCAATGAAAATCTTGAGCCCCAAGATCACAGCGTTTTGCCTCCATTAAGAGAAGCATTTAGACACTCTGCACTATCAGCCCTGTGCCTTTGGGTGTAAAAATGATCGGAAAGGTTGTTTATTTCGATGTCGGCGCGAAGCGGAGATACTCTTCAAGAAGACCTGCGCTTTCTTTCGTTATTTAAAGCCGCCATCATTAACCCCGCACTGAGAGCAGCGTAGAATAATTGCTGGCTCTCCCTTAATCGTAAGCAGCTCTCAGGAAGAAGTGGCTAACATAAAACCTAATTGGGACGAGATTTGGTGATGCATGTTCTCTCGAAAAATTGGAGGAAAGACAAGAAAGAAGGAGCAGAAGAAGAGGACGAGTGCCACTCAGGAGTGCCACGTTGTCACATTTGCAGAGTCGCAGCACACCGTGTCCTTTGTGTAAGATTCGCGCTCAATATCCTACCTTGCTGGCAGGCTGATGGAAGCGCTGCAAATCGACACATCCAAGCACGTCGTTGCAGGTGGCCTGGCTACGACAGCAGAGTTGCTCGAAAGTCTGCTTCGAGAGTACTAAAAACGGCGAGCACGCGACGCGCTTATCTTCGTTGGGAAGGTCCTGTTTAGGAATGGAAATAAAACTTCGCCGCACTAGAAATGAGTGATTCGGTGAGGCTGTTAATAAGCAATAGCAAGGACTTCGAATTAGGGTCTGGTTTTTGTCCGAAACTACCATATATGGCTCGGCCCCCTGCAACTGTTGCGTGGCATTGATAGAGCGGGTTAATGTTTTTAGTGAATGCTTGAATATCCTCATGTTCGCCCGTGGATGATCTTGTTTACACAACCGAATTGACACAGGCATGCCTAGATGATCTAGATATGTTCCTGCAGATTAACTATGGCTCTAGCCTTAACTTTACGGTCGCCGACTGCAGGGCATCAAATTGTTTCCTGCTTAATATGGGAGTCCTCTTGATTTATTTACGCGAAGAGAGAGACAGAAAAAGAGCGCGAGTATTTACGATAAGCTGCATTGCATTCTAGGTGCCAACAGACAGGAAGCCATATTCCTTTAGATTATCATTACTTATCTTGAAGTGCAGTTACCAGATAAATTTTTCATAATACTGCGCCATCACAGATGCTTTCAATTATTATTGGATAAATATGAAGTCTGAAAAAAGGCCCGCGTAGTAGGATAGGTAACCGTTTCCCTATTTCACCTTTTAGAAAAGGGTCATTCCACGCCAAATCAACGAGCAGTTTTCTGACCATCGTATATATGCATAAAAATTTTTGCACTTGTTCTTTGACGTCCAAAAGTATATCTGGTCATTCAGTTTCGTCGCCGAAAATTTTTCCGCCATTTTATCAGATGTCCTCTTTCCGGAGTTAATGGCCTTGAAATTCAACTTCATTTCCAGCACTATTATGCGGTGCAGGCGCTAAAATTGCTTATATGCAGCCTACCCAAATTATCATACTGAAAAAATAACTTCTGTTATTGGAATATTTCTGACGTTTTTGCCAGGCGTCATATTGAAGAAAATTGCAAGGTTCTAAATTCATTTTGTCGTTCACAATGAACTCAATGGCGGGAAATAATTTACACACTGCTGGTCTGGTGAGAGTCGTGCAAGATAAAAGTATTTGGAAACATGCAGCCTCCACAGGTGGTCTGAAAAAATTCGTGAAGACCAGTTTTTTGCAAAAAGCCCTGCAGTCCAGCTAAAATAAGTCACTTTGGTATTCAGGATAAAAATAGACTTGATACATCGGCAGACAGCTAGATGTAACTATTAAGCCTACGCAAAGTTAGAAAGGTGTATATTTTTAAAACTCGAGAAACGATTTTTTGAAGCTATGTACCTGCACCGGTCTGTGTACGAGGCGAGCTGGACTTAGCGATGAGTGGTGGCCGGCAAGTAATGAAGCGTACTGCAGACTTGACATCGTCTGCAGTGCAGACGAAAAGAAAGGCTTTATTAATATCACTACATCGAGGACAGACTTACTCTATTGGCAAAGCAGCTAGACATATGGAGTTTTCCGTGAAGCAGATGCGCCGTCAAGTCGCCATAAATACGATCACAACGTGTTGGTTGTGCTTAGAAGTGCTCCAAGCCTGAAATGTACAGTTTGTACATTGTGTGTATAGAAATGTTCACTCACATGCAGTGTTACAGAGGCATGCCGCTCATATTATTAGAGCAACGCATTATTAAATACTGAGAAAACTGATGAATTAAGGAGCTAAGCCTAGAGGGAACGATTACCTTTGAGATAAGTGCGCAAATTGACGAGGGAAATTTATATCTGCGCGCCTAACACTATTACTCATCAACACAAAGGAGTTCCTGACACCACGTCCCTCAAAAATGTCGTGCAAATACGCCGTGGATATTCAGGCATGCCGCTATACCTTCCTGGAGAAGTGGTGGCTTTGCGGCTGGTTCTTGTTAAAAGATTGTATCCAAGTTGCTATGTTCACGTTAAGAGTGGAGGTGCAGTTAGACAGTTGTTAAAGGCATGGCAGCAAGAGTGAAGGGAACGTATCACTCGTGACTTGCCGTCGTCAATATTCGCATGTAACTCCGAAGGTGATCGTTCGCTGTAGACTAGGCTTCACAATTATTCAGGCTTCTTCGTTTTTAATACTCGTTTCTTGACAATTATCAGCGCCATATCTGCATGCTCGTATGCTACACGTGAGCCAAAATTTCTGTATATAGAATGTACAAAACGCACATTGCACGCTTGACGAACTTATCAGCACAACTAACGTTTCGTGACTGTGCATTTACGGCCACTGGACGGCGCATCTGGCGCACAGCAAACCGTATACCAAGCCGCGTTGCCTGAAGAGTACGTCTGCCCACAATAAAATGGGCCTTAGTTGGCGACGGTCATTGATATCTCAGTGCGGCTTTTGCAGCACACAGACCGGTGTAGATACCTACATTATTTCTCGCGTTTTAAAAATAATTACCATTGTATCTCGGCACATCCTTAGTGGATACATTCAGCTGCCTATCGATGCATCAGGCGTATTTTTAGACAGAATAACAAGGTGACTTATTTTAGCTAGACTGCGGTGTGTTTTGTAAACAGTGAAATTCGCGATTTTTTTTCCAGACCACCTGCGGAGAATGTATGTTCCCAAATATTTTTGTCTCGTACCACGCTTACCGCACTATCAGAGTGCAAATTACTTTCGGTCTTAGAGTTAATTAACGCTGCCGAGAAACAATGTCAAACTTTGCAAATTTTTCAATTTTCCGCGTGGCAAGATAGTCAGTAATATTCCATTGAAAGAACAATATATTATTATTACAGTGAGATCACTTCTTCAGGCTCCATAAGCAATATCAGCCCCTGCATTGCGTAATAGTCTTTGGATAGGCGAACGAGTTTCACGACCTTTAAACTCAGACTGAACGAAACAAGGAGCTATCATAAAATGGCGGAAAAATTTTTGGCAAAGAAAGCAGGCGAGCGGAGCTACCTTGGACTTCAACGAATACATGAAACGTTCTCGCATGCTCAGTTATGATGGTCGAAAAAACACTCGGTGCATTGGCGTCGAATGACCCCAAAGGAACGCGTACCGCACGGTATAAGCATAAAACCATCTGTGGCTTAAAGGAACTTAAACACGGCAAGATAACCGGGCTTCTTACACGACGCTGGTCGACGGTTCAGTATAAACATCCTACGCCAATGAATGGCATACTATCTATCTATCTATCTATCTATCTATCTATCTATCTATCTATCTATCTATCTCTCTCTCTCTCTCTCTCTCTCTCTCTCTATATATATATATATATATATATATATATATATTATTTATATGTGTGTGTGTGTGACTTCTAATAAAAGCCGGTCTTCGGCTTGAAAGGTTGAATAAACGCTTTTCCCATTTGGTTGCCAATTCCTATGGTCTACTACTGACCTAATCACCAGCATGTCTGCTACATGTGTATATCTAAGAACTCGGCGTATCTCGGAGGCCTCGGTACATTAGGCAAGTAACTGAAACAGGACATACGTTTCCGCGCAATTCAGGCCGTCCTTGCTACCATGGCGCCTACGGCCGTACGTCGTGTATCAATCACCTGCCTAGCAAGATATATATATATATATATATATATATATATATATATATATATATATATATATAGAGAGAGAGAGAGAGAGAGAGAGAGAGAGAGCAAGTATGGAACAGTTTATCTGCAAAGTTGCGGTGGGTGTTTCAACTCCAGCAAGCATATGCATACATGCATCTCTTATGAAAGCAATGTTTGCATGCATCTTATTACAAGCCCACAAAGCCGGGATCACGACACTTGTCCATCTGCACTTACCTTTTCGAAACAGTGCATATTCTGGCACTGTAGTTAGTGAGTAGTAGTTGATTTCTATATTTTTCAGCGACGACGCTGCGATGCCGTTCACGGTGACGTGATCATACAGATTTTCGCCAACAGGAAGGTCCGCAATAACGTTTATCTGAAAGAACGCACGAATTTTCTGCTGCAGTAAAAGCTCAATAATACAAAAAAAAACGCTTTTAAACTCTTTCGATGCTAACTGATTAAAGGTACATAGCAGGGGTCTGCAGCGCTAAGGCACAATCATTCCCAATCGCAGCGAAGCACATCTGTACTTTAAATGAAACACAAGGAAATCGCAGGCACCGCAATCGCATATCCTCATGCGCCCTTATGTCCCGCCTCTTGGCGTGTTTCGAAGCGATGATTGACCCCCTTTGTGCTGCGCCAAGGAAACGGGCGCGAAGCGACACATTTGTGTTTTCCTTTTAAATGCGAAGCATTTCTCAGCGAACTTCGGCGACTTTGAGCGTATCTATCTATCTATCTATCTATCTATCTATCTATCTATCTATCTATCTATCTATCTATCTATCTATCTATCTATCTATCTATCTATCTATCTAGCCGCCTACGATTTTGTGCTCTCCTGGCCGTTTCGCTAATGGGATGTTTACGAAAATTGGTAAGCCACTACATGACTGCATCCGAACTAGAAGAGATGCTCAGGGGAAGATGGATGCTTGAATCGATGAACAAATCGCAAGGTACGATTTAAAACAGGGAATGTCGCGGGAGCCAACATTTCGACAAGCGGACTTGTCTTCGTCAGGGCGGCAACTGCCTTCTCCAGCGTTCGTTTATGTACGCCTTTGCACGCTCTCCCCCGTCCTCAGAAAGAGAGGAGGAGAAGAGCAGCACGTGCGAACACACACACACAAAAGAAAAAAGAAAAAAAAGGGGGGGGGGGGGTTTGGGTGCAGGGGTATTTGGGTGACAGGTTAGCGTGAGTAATATAAATGGCAAGAGCGAGAGCTTTCAAATTTCATTATATTCATTATATTCATTATATTCTGCATATTTCATTATATTCAAAATTCATTATATTCTGCATATTTCAGGAGGAGGCAGGTTGTACTATTTTGCAAGAGGATTTGCACACAACAGCCTCAGAAGATATTCTTTTACACCACTGGCTCAGCGGGGTCCATTTTTCTATAGGTGTTGTTTTTCGCCCAGACATGAGACACACGACGGACAGCAGCTCCATTACAATGGCAAAGAAAAAAAAAACTAGGAACGCCTTCTTACCCCCAATGATTCCAGATGCTGTCGAGGTCCTATGCCGGATAGCATCAGCAGCTGAGGAGAGGCTATGGCCCCGGCGCAAAGAATTACTTCTTTTCTGGCCCGAACCGTATGTTTTCCAAGGTATCGCTTGTATGCCACACCAACAGCCGTCGTACCTTCGAAAAGTACCTGTAAAAGTTCCTGTTATGTTTTCTTTATCGCTTAATGGAGCACAATTTCAAAGAAATATAAGAGTTCGCACATTCATGCCCGTGACATTACAGCAAGCACGTGAGCCGTTCATATCGTATCGAGTGTAAAAGTAGTAAAAGTTATTACGTACGCAAAATGGATTAACCGAATATAGTCTCTCACCTTCGACACGTGCGCGTAAAGCGCGACGTCCAAATTCTTCCTCCTACGGACATCAGCGGTGATAAATGATTTACTCGAACTCCAGCGCTCTCCTTTCATGATATTGCTTTGTGTGCGAGAAAAGCCTAAGTGAAATAGAAAATTTACACAAAGCACTTCACATTTATCCGCTAGTTTAGTTAGAAGGTCCAAAAAATGCAGCCATGTCAAGAACAAGGCCGTTGAAGGGTGACATCTTTACATTCATGATATTTTTAAACCAGCCTGCGGGCGGAGCTGGCTCTCACAGTGGCACATATACGCTTCTTATTTCATGTGCAGTTCCCAATTGCAAGAAAATTAAGTGACGGCATAGAGTATTTAACAGAATATGAAGATAGATTAAACACCCGATATGAAATTCGTCCGTCATATATCATCAGAAACCACCACAATGATGGACTATCTTCCGTCATACAGGTTTGTATTCTAGTTCGCATGGAAATAGAGCGGGCCGCTTTGTGACACTCTGCGAGCATATGAGAAACACATGCGCATTAGTTCTATTAAATATGCCCAAAAGCGTAATTCAAAGCAGGGATCTGCGGAACGTCCTTCCAAGGAAGAGCGTTCCTGGATAGCTGGATCTTGGGGGGAGGGGGGGACGGAGTGATTCCACAGTTCCTTTATGGTTTGGTGCAGCAGTAATGGGAACGCGTTATATTTACGGAAGGACATCCGAGGGAACGACGTCTTTTTCTCTAAACGTCCCACGTCATTGAACAGACGGTCGGGCGTACGCAGCACATCATGCCGCGTGGATAGGCCGGGCTGCAACCTGTCGGCTTTCTCGTGCCCTTTCTCCTGTCGCAGGTATCACTGTTTACAAACCCGCATGCAAACGTTATTCAGTTTCTCATTTTTACACGAGCGAGGTCATTCCCTTTCACTAATGACCGCAAACGACGTGACAGAGTCTGTTATTCCTCCCCGATGGCGGCCACTGGAGAGAGTTTTCTGTTGCCAGCCAGCCGTGCATGACAACACTGTTCGAACAGCAGCCAACAGCGAAATTCAGTTCGTACCTTCAGATATGGCCGCCATAGGTCACTTCGAAAAAAAAAGAAAGGAAAACTGTGTCATTTATACTATGTAGCACATTGGCGCAGATAACTTGGTACGGCTTCGAAGTGCGGACATGTGCATCACTTGCATCCCGCTAAGCGGCGCCGACGAGTGCACCATCATAAAGTCTTTCAGGGACTCTACACGAGCACCCGCATCGAGCTCCGCAATGTCTATGCTTTTCGTTGGTTATAATTACTTTCACCTACTGAAATTGTGTATAATCGGTACCGTGAACTTCTGCAGAACACAGAGAATCCATCCTTCTCGACCTCCGTCCGTTTTCAGTCGCTCTGCGATCTCGAGAAGCTACCATCTACGCGGCGTCGTAGGTGACTGCGCCAGAGCGACTGCGCCGTGGTTACCGCTGCGCCGCGTCTGTGCAGCGTCTGTTGCAGACACTCACGCGCATGGCGTCTCAACACTTCGACACTCTTGCGCGATGCGACTCAAACGGTGCGTCGGCTCAGCGGACACCCACCGCACATCAAGACGGCTTGGATTCTTCTAACGGCTGGACTTCTCGGAATTGTAGTGCACGAACGATTCGCATGAAAGCTGCGGCTCTGTAGCGGCCTACGAGAGAAATCGACGAAGAGGGATGGCAGACGGCGTTGAGGCTCCCACCAGAAACGAATGCAAGCGAAGGAAAGCCTGCGGGCGAAACAGAACGAACCTTCCGCAAGGAATCAGAATAACTGAAGCTCTATCCGGCTACGCAGGGCGCAACGGAACAAGCGCCTACCACAGCCACAGCACGACTTCAAGATCATTCTCCGCGCACACCAAGAACTCAAGATGAAAACTCTGACCAGCCCAATGCTCACACAAGCAGTGATCGCAGCCTGCCAAAACAATGTGAAGGTTGAACAATTTATATTGCGCATAAAACAGGGCTCAAAGAACCCAATAGTTTCAACACCTGAGCAGGCGACGCTAATCTCACGCGCAAGAGCACAGCCTTCACAGTTAATGGCAAGACACACCGGAGAAGGCGCTGTCAAAGGTGTAGTACACGGAGTCCCCCGCATAGGCCGGGAGAAACAATCAAGGAAAAAAACCTCCGCGTCTGGACGCAAGGCGTGGAAATAATTCAGTCAAGAATACCAGGTGACACGAGAGCGCAGCTATCACTTTCATAGGTACCTGTCGGTACCACGGTTCGTCTACTACTGCAGTGGGGAGATGGTATGTCATCCATACTGCAACTTGGTGCAAGTTTACAATGCTTGCCACAGAATCAGCCACCACACAGACGTTTGCCCGCAACCAGACAACTGAGTATGTAATTTCTAGGGTTCGGGAGCCTGAATACGGACACGAGTGCTCACCATGATGTGCTGCCTGCGGAGAAGACTAAAGAAAGGCTCCCATGAGGCAGACCGAGAAATGGAATGCACGGATCTGACGAACATCATCGACGGTGGTTCGCAATAGAAGAGGAAGAACTGGAGGTCTGCGATTTCTCGTGGGATCCCTGAACGGCGAGAAGGGGCCCGCTCCGAAGCTCGACAAGCAGGAAGATCAAGATTAAGATCGCGTACCAGACAACCGAGTCGCCAGAGTTGCAGGTCAAGATCCAGGGCGCGTTATACCAAGCCTCTTCTGACAGGACAGGAGAGGGCTCCGCAGGCTAAGCATCTCACTGCGGCCACAGCCTCAAACAGGTAGGCTGGACGTGGGTAGTGTATCCCACTGCCCATCCAGTTACCCCGAGTCCAGAATGTTAGAATGTTAGATGATAGAATGTTAGAGGCCAGCCTTATTAAAATTTAAAAGGAGCTATCCAACTTAAAACGAAGGAACGACTCGCATTCAATCAAACCCACACAAACATCCAAGAATGCGATACCACAGGTGACAGAAATGTACGATAAACTGGGCACTATAGAAGACAAGTGCAACTTCTTGCGGAGCTGTACAAGCTGCCCCGCCACGGTGGTCTATTGGCTATGGTACTCGGCTGATGATCCAAGGGTCGCGGGATCCAATCCCGGCCACGGCGGCTGCATTTCGATGGAGGCGAAATGTTGAGGCCCGTGTGCTGTGCGATGTCTGTGGACGCTAAAGAACCCCAGGTGGTCGAAATTTCTGGAGATTTCCACTACGGCGTCTGTAATAATCAGAGCTGGTTTTGGGACGTTAAACCCGTACATTTCGCAGACGGCTGTAAGGAGGGTTCCGGAGGAGCACGCGCGGCGCAGCTGTAGTAGAAGTGGCAACAAAAAGCTCACCGAGGCTGTGTTATGCGGACACCAAAGCTTGCACCTTCGGCATGAAAAACTTCGCTGTTAAAAAACAACCGAAGAAAAACCAATGAGCACGAGTGCTTCCGATAAGCCTGCACGTTGAGGCGTTTCCTGCCACAGAAATGCTTCAACCCTTGTCGTCCGCACAGAAGCATTTCGGTACTGCAAAGCGTAGTCTCGCGCACGTATAATGTGTTGAATAAACTGATGATGGAGAGCCTACGTTTACTGCCCCGAATAAACTGATGATCTATAGAGCCTACAGCTCCTATTGTTGCATCCCCGTTGAACATGGGTTCGAATTCGAGCAGTGGCGGGACTTTTTCAGTTTAAATCGGCTTTCATTTTTTGTGGCAACCACTTCCGTTATGGATGCAAGGTACTTATACTTGGTGGAGCCCGGCATAAAACTCTCGTTTAAAAAAAGGCAAATTGGCCCTTTAAGTAAGCTCAAACTACAAATTAAGAAAACCGTCGCAATCGCTTCAAAATCACGCGATGAGCAATAACACCGAGACTGCCCATAATGCTTATAAAAGGCTACTTAGGCTACTAATTTAGAGCGGGAAGGTTTAATGTTGGAGATGGTGACGACATTTGGGGGAATGTACTTCGAGTATTCAAGGTCGTGGGTGAATACAAAAATTCTTATACGCTCATATAAATAGAAAAGTCCATTTGTAGCTTTTACTTTAAAAATCATGCCTAAGGCATGTTACACCCCTGCATTGACACATGCGTGTAACTCTACTTACGCTTATGAAGCGCTGTATCCTGACTGCATACTTAAAGACCAAAATTCTAGTGTCGTCTGAATTGCTCTCGCAATGACTTTTTGTATTGAGGGCTTCTTTGAGTGTATCTTCTTTTACAGCGAAGCTGTATACCTGAACAATCCAAAGGTTTCGTGTCCGTGGGCAAACATTTGGGCCGGTCATGTAGGCAGTGCCATTAGTCGACTCTGTCAAGTTTAGTTCATCCTGGTGAAGTCTAGCTTAGCTTGATTGCGACTGGTTAAGCTCAGTCTAGATTAGAGAAAAAGAGGCGGCGGGAAGGGCAGTGAGGTTGCGAAGGAAAAGGGTGCTACACTTGGCAAAATTATGCTTGAACAGTGTAGCTGCCAATTTGGATAAGTGCGCAACTCTTTGGATATGCCGGTATGAACCTTGTAAAGAAATGAAACGATACGTAACCTGTCGCCGTCATCAACTGTGCTAGCACGAGTCGGTGAGCCGAGAGCTAAGCTAAAGTCGTCCCACCTCCACAATAAGCCGATGTTCTATCTCAGTGAATTTCCACCTCACTAAGGAAGAACCCCACTTAGGTTACCTCACAAAGGTGAACCTTAGGTGAATCAACGGAGGTCCCACCATAAGCATGGCAAACACTCGGAGCTAGCATCATTTGAGATGCTATTACGGATGCCTGGGAGTATTTTTATCGTATTTCCTATTTCCATGCTTCCTCGGAAACATGGCATATGCAGCATATTTCTTCTGATTGTACCAGCATACCTGTTCTGTTATTCCTCGAGGCATATCCTGTCACCGCTTGTATACTCTTCTCCCGTGCTGTGTAACAAGTTTGTCCATGAATACGAGCGTTTCTATGGATTCACGTCTTCAAGAGTGATAACCCGTCTTGTTCCTGCTACAGTGCTAGTTCATCACGGCAGAACGCTGCAGCGTACCTTTTAAGATTTTCGGTTTCAATGGGCCATTACATTTATCACACCAAATGTGACCGCTTGATTCCTGTCGAAGAAATTGCTAACCTTCACACAAATCACTTTATATGTTACCAAGTGCACGTCTTGCTTCTCTGTCTATGAGACCCAGAGCTACAGGCCACATGTCGACTAGCTAGATCGGTGAAAACACTTCTATGTGATGCGAACAACGCTAAGCAAAAAGATGCCCTCTTGTTCAGCTCTAACATTTGCGAGTGGTTTCGCAACTGTAGCCTCAATTAGGAGAGACCCTGTGTTGAATATTACTGTAATGATTCCCATGGCAACAACTAGGCAAGAACACAACCATAAGGTAAAGCAGCGCACAAGCAACTGCCTGTGGGCGTTTATTCGTTTCCTCAAGATCCCAGCAAACCTCAGCAAAACACAAATACCACCGCCCACTGTTTGCAGAGCGCGCTAGCAAGCTGCTAACAATCCTCCCCCATTAACTGAAAAGTAGTCATGTTTCATCCCGAGGAGTAGCGATCGACAGGTCGCCTGATCCTTGCACTCCAACGCCGGACAGGCATTCCGGGCACTTGCGCGGAAGAGCTTGTTTCACTGCTGTGGGTCTGATTAACTGGCGGCTCTGTGGGTCTGATTGGCTGGCGGTCTGATTAGCTGGCGGTGGGGTGATTGCTCCAGAGCTGCAGATGGTGCATCCTTTAGCAATGTAGACAGCTGGTTGCTGGTTGAGTCATGTTGACACTGCTTCGTCGAGACTACTCGTAGATGGTTCCCATGTCGGTGCCATGTAGACCCATTCTGCACAGTGACATCTTCGGAAGGAGCACTAGTCATTCCATCGAAAACTGCTGCGACCCACGGTGAGCCAGCAATGAAGTTCCTGGCGTATACGGATGTCCCTGGCTCTAGCTGTGGTGTAGGACGGCACCCTTGGTCGGCATGCAGCTTCTGGTCGAGATGCTTCAGCTGAACAGTGGACCGAATGTTGGGATGCAAGCAGTCAAGTGGAGACTTAATCTTGCGACCCATCTGTAGTTCGCATGGCGTACGCCCGGTTACCTCGTGGGGTGTTGTGCGATATTCCAAGAGCATTCTTGCCAATTCGGTTTTCAAATCCCCTTGTGCACTCCTCTTGAGCTTGTCTACAATAGTTTGCACCACTCTTCCTGTGGCCCCATTAGAAGCGCGATGGTAGGGTATTATTCACATGCGATGGATTCCGTTCTGAAGCAAGAATTGTGCATATTGGCTGCTAGCAAAAGGTGGCCCGTTGTCAGAAACGATGATATCAGGCATGCCGTGCTGCGAAAATACAATCCTGAACACTGGAATCATAGCTTCCGCTGATGGTGACGAAACAGGATGGACTTCGACCCATTTAGAAAACACATCAACCATGATTAAGAGATATTGACCCTTGAACGGGCCTGCGAAGTCTGCATAAATTCGAGTCCATGGCTTTTCAGGAAATGGCCAACGGCATAACAGCTGTGCTACGGGGATTTTTATGATAAGCTTGGCAAATCGCACAGCTTCTCAATTTAATGAAAATGACATTTTCAATAGTTTCTTACCATACGTGGCACCTGGCAAACATCTTCATTTTGTCCACCCCCGGATGCCCAGTCTAGAATATCTGGAGCCCTTCTGGTTGTAGTGCCTTCGGTAGAATCAGTCGAGCTCCCCACAAAGCACAGCCTTCATGCAGACTAAGATCACTGGCGCCGGAGGCACAAGAATCCACACATTGCCCACCTTGAAGGGTTTCCAGAATGGAGTGCGTGGGCTACCTGTGCAAGCACAGGCTCTCTCCTAGTCCTTCGAGCAATGTCTGTTGGAGACAATAGATCAGGATACGCTCGTTCCAGCATTAGGATGGCAGCTGGAGTGTACTGAGGTACGGCTTCGTAGCTAGCTGGAAGTGAAAATCAGCTGATTCCATCTGCATAGCCCGACATACTTCCTGTCCTATATATAAGCTTGAACTCAAAATTTGAAATGCTCAAGGCCCACCTGATGACTCGCGGTGATGCTTGGCTGGGCACTCCATGTTCAGAAGCGAGCAAACTCAGCAGGGGTTTGCGTTCAGTAACAGCTGTAAATCGTCTTCCCCTAAAGGTACTAGTGAAACTTGCTGACAGCAAAAATAAAGGCTAACGCTTCCTTGTCAATTTGGCTGTAGTTTCTTTCAGCAGGCAGCAACAATCTTGACACAAATGCATCTGGTCTCTCAGCTCCGTCACTTTCAACGTGGGCTTGGACTGCCCCTAGTCCATGCGGCGAAGCATCGCAGCTTAGAATGAGTTGTTTCATTGGGTAGTAATGCACCAGTATGGGTGCAGCGGTTCGTAGCTTGTAGCTTTCACTGAAGGAACTCTCTTGGTCGTTCCCCCAAACCCAGGTCCTTCCATTCATCAGTAGCTGATGAAGCGGCCGCAGCTATGATCAAATGTTGGGCAAATGCCTTTCGTAAATGTTGAGCAGACCAAGATATTTTTGTAGCTCTTGGAATTTTTCTCGAGCTCGCGCAGTCAGGATGGCCGCCAATTTCTTTTCCGTTAGATGCAAGGCCTTGTTCGCTGATTATATGGACAAGGAAATCCACTTATTTTGCAAAAACCTGACATTTATCCCGCTTAACCTTGAGGCCAATGCCCTGTAGTTTCGCAAGCACTGTCACGAGATTCTTGATGTGATCCGCGTCATCGACTCCTATGATAATAATATCGTCGAAGTACACTGCTACCTTTGGCTGGATTCGAAACATATCCTCCATCTTACGCATAAATAGAGCTGGGGCAAAATAAAATCTAAACGGTAGCATATATGCTGCAAAATACCCATTTGTGTGTTAATCGTCACAAACTTGCGGCCCTCCAGTTCCTGAGAAACTTGCTGATATGCATCTCGCAAACCCAACTTCGCAAACTTTTCTCCCCCGGATAAAGTAGCCTACAACTCTTCAACACGCGCAGTTGGATAGGTCATCTGTCGGGCAACGGGATTCCCGCTCACTTTGAAGTCTCCGCAAATGCGGACCCACCCATTATTTTTCCGGATTGGTACAATAGGTGCTGCCCAGTCGGATGTATTCGCAGCCTCAATCACTCCCTCACGTTGCAACCTCTGGAACGCTTTAGTGACTTCATCTCGTAGTGCAAGCAGAAGTGCACGCGGCCTGAAGAACTAAGGTGCAGCCTCTGCCTGAACATGGATCTTAGCACATTACATAAGTGAAGGTTCACCGGCCTTCTTCGAAAATTGAAGAATACTGGCTAATGAGTTATTCCACATCAGTCACTTTGTTCAGTGGTTAAATTACTTTCATGTCTACGCCCAATGCATGAAACCAATTGCACCCGAAAAGCGTTGGCGTAGCTCCTGAAGTAATGAAATACGATAGGACTTCTTTGCGGCCTCGGTATTGCACTGCGACGTTTGCTTTTCCTTTCACTGGCCCTACGTTACCCGAAAAGCTTCTCAAGTGAACGCCAGGTGTGTTCCCATACTCAAGTCCCGGAATGCAGCTTTAAACTCTCAGCGGACATCATTGAAACGCTAGCGCCTGTGTCCAATCCTATTGTAGTCGGCTTTCCAAAGAGGTTCACGATAATCTTGAACGCAGGAACTGGAAGTAGACCGCTGAGGTGCCACATGTTGAATGCGTCCTTTTCGAGTTTGGCTGGTTTGGCGTATTCCCAGCAATGGCTTCACAGGCTACGTTTGGCGTTCCGTCTACAACGTCGTCGCAAACGGCGTTCATGGGAGCTGGACTGACTGACTGAAAAACATTTATTAAACATTTTTTTCTTTACAGGAAGAGTTCGGAGCGGTCCGTAGGGGGCCGCCCCGTACAAACACTAGGTGGGCTCCCTCTTACGGGAGCCCATTGGCGTCGGCCGCGGCCCGGGCCCGCTCGACCAAGGCCCGTTGGGCCGTCAGGTCAGAGCAGCCGAGCAGGGCTGCCTCCCAGTCTTCCCGGGAAGGGTTGGGTAGAGGGGGTAAGTTTGGGTTTTTTTGGCATGCCCACACCATGTGGAAAATGTCAGAAGAACTTTCCTCACAGTGCGGGCACTTCCCCATGCAAGTGGGGTCGAAGTGTTTTACTACTGCCGGGCACAATAGAGTTCGGGTATAAAGGCGAAGGAGGATTCGTTCCTCCACCTTCGTGAGACCCTTACAGGGTTTAGGATAAATTTGATGGCGGGATTGATAGTATTGTGTGATCTCCTTGAAGGTGTAGGCGGGGTTGGGTTCGGGGTCCGGATCGGTAGGGTACGAGGGTGGTGCCCGGAGAGTGAGCGCGCGGGCAGCGGCATCGGCCGCCTCATTGCCCTCGAGGCCCGTGTGAGCCGGTGCCCATATGATCGTTCGGTGCGCGGGGGCACCGATGTAATTGCTGTTTTGCAGAATTTTGTAAGCTAAGTACGGAATGCACCCCTGTTCGATATTGCGGCAGGCCCCCCTAGAGTCGGTGATGATGACTCGCGAGTCCTGATCTGCGGCAGCTAGCGCAATGGCGATCTCCTCCGCGTGTGTAATGTGTGCACGGAAGGTGAGTCCATTTACTGCGATGTTTTGGTGGACGACCGCGGCCGTGTACCAACCCCCGTGGTGCGGGCCGGACGCGTCCACGTAGAATATTCCGTGTTTGTGACCATAATGACGAGCTAAGGCTCCTGCCCACGCGAGGCGTCGGCCATTGTGGTCGTCTCGTGTCATGTTTGCCGGAAGAGGGCGCACGTGCTGGGCATATCTCCAGACTTCCGGAATCTGTACGCGCTCTTCCGTGCGCATCGAGTGGTGAATGTGTATTCGGGCAAGGAGGCGGCGACCCGACGGCGTGTTAGAGAGTCTAGTGTATTGGTTCGTCAAATGCGCCTCTCGCAGCTCCTTGAAGGTGTTCACCATTCCCAGGCCCAGGAGGCGCTGGTTGGAGGTGTTGACCGGATGGTCGAGGGCACGCTTGTAAATTTTGCGAGAATGACTTCGAGTACATTCTCGTCGAACTTGCGTAGGTGGAGGTATGGAGCCGAGTACAGGACTCGGCTGGTTACGAATGCATGAGCCAGCCGCAAGGCATCCTTACATCGTAGCCCCCCGCGCTTGTTGGAAACCCGGCGGACCATGCGGCCCACCTGGTCCCCCACCTTACGTAGTTTGGCTAATGTTGTGTCTGCTCTGCGGTGTTTATGGATAAAGAGCAGCAATAATCTGATTTCGTTGCGTTCGGGTATGGGCCCGCTATAAAGGGCAATGTCAATTTTGGTGGTGCACTTTGGTGAGGGGCGTATGTGCACGAATTCCAATTTGGACGGGGAGCATTGAAGGCCGCAGCGGCGGGCGTAGTCGTCTACGATGTCCGCCGCTTGCTGCAGGTTGGCCTCCATGTCTCCTGCCGAGCCGTGTGACGCCCATATAGTGATGTCGTCGGCATACAACGCATGCTGGATGCCTGCGACTATCGCCAGTTGAGCGGGGAGTCTCATCATAGCCAGATGGGAGCTGGCCCGTTCTCCCGGCTGTACTGCGTCTTCTGCGCAGCGCGTGCTTTAGCTGGGATTTCGCACTTACGCGAGTGGCACACCGACCCTATATGCCCTTTTTTTTTCTTGCAATGAAAACACGTAGAATTGGCATGTCGACATTGAGACGCCAAGTGACTTTTGTCTCCACGGCGATAACGTGTTCTTCCAGTGGCATGGTGCACTGTGCATCGACAAAACGCTTGCGTTTGCTCCCGCTTGACAAATTTCTCCAGCATCACTCTTCTCAGCTTCCATAGCCAGTGCTCTTTGGACAGTATGCTCGAACGTCAAGTGTATCTGAAGGTGTCGAGTCGGAATTGCAACATTGTTGGTACGACAGAATATTCTGCCCCGAATCATCTTGTCAAGTACTTGCCCGTAGTTCTAATGCTCTGACATATTCTTCAAAGCCGCTATGCAATCAATGACGGCCTCGGCTTCAGAATGCACTCGAGTGTTGAATTGAAATCGATGTACCACGGGGGACGGCTTTAGAGCGTAGTGTTTGCCTAGAATGACGAGAATGTCCTCCAACGACTTGTCCTGCGGCGTATTAGGTTTAAGAAGATTCCACAACAACGCGTAGGTAGGTCCCCGAGCCACAATGGCAGAGGAAGGTGACCCTCTTCTTTTCGGCCGCAACATCATTGGCAGTCGAAGTTTATCTGAGTTCCTTCACATAAGCAAGCCACAGTTCGCATTCTCTCTCCAAGGCCTACATGCGTCCGCACGTTGGCATTCCTCTGTCCTCGTCGGCACTTATGTTTCCCGTGGAAAGAACTAGGCAAGAACACAACCGTACGGCAAAGCCGCGCAGAAGCAACTGCCGATGGGCGTTTATTCGCTTCCTCGAAACCCCAGCAGTGCCCCGGACGTTCAGAGATATCCACAAGTATCACAAGCCGCTGTTTGCAGAGGGCGCTAGCAAGCTGCTAACGATTACGTAGTGTGCTTACCAGTGACGGCCTGCCCAGACATTATGCCTCGGAGCACCCATACTCTGTTAAATGTTTACCGCCCTCATGGCGTACCTGCTGGAGACTCCTGCTGGAGATTCCGGGACAAGGTTCACCTGCTGGAGACTCCAGGACAAGGTTCACTCACAAGCGTAAAGTGCAACTGCCGCAGAGCTAGGAGAAGCTAGGCGCATGCATGGGAGTAGCGTCTCCCTCTTTCTTGGCTGTAGAGCGAGGTGACTGTCAATTACTGCAACAAGGAAGCTAATTTGCTTGCGTGCGGACGCGAACCGTAAAGTCGCAACAGCAAAATGATCACGTTGCGATTGTTTGTTATTTATTATTTAAAGTGCACAATTCGGACAGACCTTCTAAGAGACTGATGGTGTGCAACACTGTCTCATCGCAAAGGCATGATAATAAGAGGATTTAAAACTTTTCTACGAGACCAAAATTTCTTCGCAAGAGCAACCAAGCTGGGGCATCCATCTTAACAGGCTGCAGTTTGTGGCCTGCGATTGAAGTATCTACCGGTTCGCGGTAATTGAGCACTTCCATGTTTATAATGTTTAAAATTCATATTGTATTCATATTGTATTCATATTCATATTGTATTCGTATTCATATTGTGTTCGTTAGAGCCAGAAACATGTATGGTGCTCCATTAAGTCTCTTTGTGCAAGACAAACGCGTGTAAGCGCGCTTATTACTGGGCCATTTACTACTAATTTCAGTAGCGTTGTGTCATCCTCCCTTCTACATTTCATAAAGAAAGGACGTATGGTCATTGAGGACCCATAGGTTCCGATCTGGAAGAAACGATGATAATGAGGGAATTTATAACATTGCTAGAGGATCAAAATTTCTGCGCAGAGATTGACTAAGCTGGGGCTTCTCATAGCAGGCGGCAGCGCCAAAGGCCGCTGTAACCAGTGACTCCGAGTGCTCAAGTTCCCGCTGTAAGACTGTTCCTTCGATCCATCAAAAATTCATTTCAAGCGAAGTTTCATGCCACGCATTTGCACTCATGTAATATTGCAAGTTTAGAATATATAATGACTGCCCAAGGAATACTTCCTGCTAATTGTGGTGACTTACTTGTCTGGTTCGGTCCATTATAGTCGTTATCGGTGTAACCAAGTTCCCGCCCGGCCTCTAAGAACAGGTCGCTAGCCTTTGTGTGAGAAGTGGGGAAATTTACCGGTACCTCTCCACTGTAACCATGGTAGCCTGTAAATAATGTGAAGCTGTAAGTGCATTCTGTTTGTAAGCATTATATCTAGTCGAAGAAAACACACTTACAATATAAAGAGCCATTACTCCACTGGGTTATGCAACATTATGAGTTTTTATTTATCCAAATGCGCAGAGAAGTTCAGAGGACTACGGGGAGTGATTGAACTGCTGCTCAACAGGGAATGTCTGTCGAGCCGCTGCGACATCCCTACTTTGTGTGCTTTTCTTGCCGAACTTCGGCAACTTTCACTCTATCTATCTATCTATCTATCTATCTATCTATCTATCTATCTATCTATCTATCTATCTATCTATCTATCTATCTATCTATCTATCTATCTATCTAGTCACCTGCATCTATGTGACTCTGTTTTGAAATAAATAAATTGAATTGAAGTGAATAGGTATGCTCATGGTTGCCTCGTCCCTTTAATACATACCAAGTGTCACGGTCGGGTATGGATGCATGACGATCATGAGTGATTTTTCTCGACATTAACATCTAGTGCACAACATGTATTTTCGCACAGCAAAGCAAATCGTGCACTTGTAAATTTGTAATTGAATAAACGGGTTGCCCGTTGCCAAGTTATTATGCAGTAACCAGTCTTGCTGCTGCAAGTTTTTTGCAGTGAAGCTGTAAACCCCTACCCCCCCCCCCACCCCCCTACGCCCAACGGTTTCGCCTCTGTCGGAAGAAATATGGGCCGATCATGGCGGCACTGCACTCAAGCAGTCAACCCCTGCAAGTTAAGCTTTGGTGAGGCTTGCGAAGTCTACCTATGCATGGATGAGAGTAGTTAAGCTCTGTCTAAACTAGAAACAAGGAGGAGGTGGGCAAAGGAAGCGAGGATGAAGATAGGGGAAGGGAAGAGGAAGCACAGGAAAGCGTAGCACGAGCTTATGCAGTATAGTATAGCAAGTTGGTGGGAAAAGGAATTGAGCGTGAGTAGGCGAGATAGGATGAAGCAGCGGTGACGTAGAGGTATAGCATCCGCCTCGCGGATGCTCTACCTCTTGCCTGATGTGTTCCTGCCTGTACTATCCATGTCAACACTTTGATTTGCAATGCTGCAACAGTGAAGTGCCAAGCCAGGTACATTTAAAAAAAATATGTTGCAGTGGCTTAGCTCGGCTATGCCAGGATATACGTAGCGTTAGCAAAGGTTCGGCACACGTCGCACACATATCCAAACGGATTGTTTACGAAGTCCGTCTGGAAGGTCCGAGTTGGCGAGCCTTGACGTCATCGACGGCGTTTTGTTGTTGCTGCAGGGGTGGTCGGGCACGTCGCTCAGCCTCCTGGCGACGCCGCTTTGCTAGACGTTCGTCCCTTTGCTCCAGTGTCTCCGCAGCACCTTTAGCCTTCTCCTGTTCATTCCTCCTACGCTCAACCGCTAATTGACAGGCAACTACTTCGGGATCCGATGATCAAGCTTCTCCGCTCTTCTGCGCTGTTGAGCAGAATTTTCGCTCTCCTTCTCCATGGCTATGCCACACTGGCAAACGCCAGTCAGAAGCGCAGCGGCTCCAGCGCAGTGTCAGACGGCGACTGCACAGCGAGCGCGCGCCGGCGCCAGTGCGTCTACCACGGCTACAACGTCACTTCCTCTGGAATGCGCAGACCGGCGGCGGAGTGCGCGAGAGGTGCCGGCTCCGGTGGCTCCGGTGCGCAAGCTGTGTGACATCACTGATCCTTGCGCATGCGCAGCACGGCTCTTGATGTGCCGCGCGAAACGCGCTTGGCTAGGCCAGTGTAGCTAACGCTACAAAAATAAGGCGCTTTGTGTGTGTCTGTGTGGCCCTCTCTTTTGTTTGTCGAATTTGCGCCCTATAAGCATTTGCACTTTATGACGACCAGCTAGTTGAACGCTTCTATGAAGATGTGGAATCGGCAATGGCTAAAGTAACTACGCAGTACACTATTGTGATGGGAGACTTCAATGCTAAGGTAGGCAAGAGGCAGGCTGGAGACAAGGCAGTCGGGAAATATGGCTTGGGTTGTAGGAATGACAGAGGGGATTTATTAGTAGAGTTCGCCGAGCGGAATATTCTGCGTAACATGAACACGTTCTTCCGTAAACGGGACAATCGGAAGTGGACATGGAAAAGCCCGAATGGCGAGCATAAAAATGAAATAGACTACATACTATGCGAGAACCCTGGCGTCGTGCAGGATATGGAAGTGCTGGGCAGAGTTAGGTGCAGTGACCAAAGGATGGTGAGATCTCGAATTGGGCTAGACTTGAGGAGGGACCGCAATAAGCTAGTACGAAAGACGCCGATCAATGAGCTAACTGTAAGACGGAAAGTCGAGGAATTCCAGATAGCGCTGCAGAACAGATATTCAGCTCTAACAGACCAAGCAGACAATTGCGTTCAGGAAGTAAGCGATAACCTCACGCCGATTGTTAAGGAATGTGCAATAGAAGTAGAAGGTACGATCGGTAGAGAGATTATTAGCAAGCTTTCCCAGGAGACGAAAGACTTGAGTAGAAAGCGGCAAAGCATGACAGTATTAAATGCAATTGACAGAATAGAACTAGCGGAGCTTTCGAAGTTAATCAATAAGCGTAAGACAGCCGACATGCGAAATTATAATATGGAGCGGATTGAGCATGCTGTAAAGAACGGAAGGAGCCTGAAAGCGGCGAAGAGACGTCTAGGCATAGATAGAAATCAGATGTATGCATTATGAGACTGGAAAGGCAATGTAATCACTTATAGGGATGAGATAGTGATAATCGCCGAGGAGTTTTGCAGAGATCTCTACAGTAGTCGTGATAACCAGAATAGTGAACGGAGAAGCAGTTTAGAAGAGGCTGACATTCCACCAGTACTGACTGAGGAAGTACTGAAAGCTTTGAAAGAGATGCAAGAGGGAAAGGCACCCGGTGCGGGTCAGATAATAGCAGAACTACTAAATCATGGCGGAAAGATTATACTGGAAAAACTGGCAAGCCTGTATACGCAATTCCTAATGACTGCGAGCATACCGTAATCTTGGAAAAATGCTAACATCATCCTAATCCATAAGAAAGGCGACACAAAGGACTTGAAAAATTACAGGCCGATTAGCTTACTGTCAGCCGTTTACAAGGTATTTACCAAGGTAATCACTAACAGAATTTGTGCCACCTTAGATTTCAGTCAACCTAAGGAACAAGCAGGGTTTCGTAAAGGCTACTCAACAATAGACCATATTCGCACTATAATCCCGTGATAGAGAAATGCGCGGAGTATAATCAACCCGTATATATCAACCCGACTCGGTCGATACCTCAGCAGTCATGCAGGCATTGTGGAATGAGGGCGTAGACGAGCACTACGTAAGACTACTGGAAGACATCTACAACGGCTCCATAGGCACCATAGTCCTCCATAAGGAGATTAGCAAGATACCTATAAGGAAGGGCGTAAGACAAGGTGACACAATCTCTCCAATGTAATTCACAGCATGTTTACAAGAAGTATTTAGAACGCTCGATTGGGAACAGGTGGGTGTAAGGGTTAATGGGGAATACCTCAGTAACCTCCGATTTGCTGATGACATTGCCTTGCTAAGTAACTCGAGGAGATGAATTACAAAGCATGATTACTGACCTTAACAGTCAAAGTATGACAGTGGGCCTGAAAATTAATATGCAGAAAACTAATGTTCAATAGCCTTGGACGAGTACAGCAATTTCAGATAGTTGGCGAGGCACTGGAAGTAGTAAGTGAATATATCTACTTAGGCCAGGTAGTGACCCCTAATCCGAATCATGAGGCTGAGGTTATTAGGAGGATTACAATGGGGTGGAGTGCATTCGGAAAGCATTCTCAGATAATGAATGGTAGCTTACCATTGTCTCTGAAGAGGAAAGTGTATAACAGCTGCATCTTACCGGTATTCACCTACGGGGCAGAAACTTGGAGGCTAACTAAGAGGGTTCAGCTTAAATTGAGGACGACGCAGCGCGCTATGGAAAGGAAAATGGTAGGTGTAACCTTAAGGGACAAGAAGAGAGCGATGTGGGTTAGGGAACAAACACGTGTTAGGGACATACTAATAGAAATTAAGAAGAAGAAATGGGCCTGGGCGGGCCATGTAATGCGAAGACAAGACAACCGTTGGTCATTAAGTGTAACGAAGTGGATTCCTAGAGAAGGCAAGCATAGCAGGGGGCGGCAGAAAGTTAGGTGGGCAGATGAGATCAGGAAGTTTGCGGGGATAAATTGGGCCCAGTTAGCACAAGACAGAGATAATTGGAGATCCATGAGAGAGGCCTTTGCCATGCAGTGGGCGTAGACAGGCTGATGATGATGATGAGGCTAGATAGAAATAGGGCGATGAGTAAAGCGTAGAGTAGCCGTTTATAGCATAGGAACGGTTGCAAAAGGAAGTAGGGTGAGGAGGAGAGAAGTGCGGGTGAGGTGGACGGAAAGGGGAGGGAAAGCCACCATATCCGCTACTTCTTGTGCGAGACGGCAGCCCCCACTTCCGCCATTGCAGCCCAGGTCTCGGAGTTTCTCCTGCACTCGGTCATACTCCGACACGGGCCGCCTCGCGTGATAATAAGTGACTGTGGTCGCCAATTCACAGGCGATGTAGAATTACTTCGTTTGCTTGCCTCCAAGTTCCGATACTCAACCGCGTACACAAAGAAATGGCCTGGTTGAACGCACTAACCGAAGATTGATTAACACGTTATACATGTACGTCGCTTCAGACCACAAAAACTGGGCTGAAGTACTGCCGTTGATGGCGTACGCTTTTAACTCAGCGAAAGGTGAGACGACGGGCTATACCCCTTGTTACCTTCTCTACGCTCGCCCACTTCGTCATATGCAGGATGCCATGTTTTCTTTCGTTATCCATGAAGGTTCGTCCGTGGCGGAAACTTTATGTCGTGCTGAGAGGCCCGCCGAATTGTTAGATTAAGTACGCTAGCCTCCCAAGACTACTCCAGAACTCGCTACGAGCGTCGACACCGAAATGTTACCTATTCTCCCCGTGACCTCATGTGGCTGTGGACTCCAGTGCGTAAATGTGGCTTGTGTGAAAAGCTGCTCGCGGAATATGCAGGACCATTCGTTATTCTCGAGCATTTAAGCTAGGCCAACTACAAGATCGCCCGCCTCACGTCAAGTTGTCGACGCGACGCATGTTGCGCATCCGAAGCATTTCACCAATCGGAAGCAAGACTGACTCGCCCGAAGGGCTTCGTCTGGGAGAGGAGAAAGGCTAATTTATTAGCAATATTAGCAATGCAAGCGAGAAGCGGAGAAAGCGTGAAGAAGGGAAGAGGAGAATGAAGTTCTGACAGCCATCCCCACTGACTGGAGCCTCTGCACATCCATACATATTAAAGACTCCCTTAAGCCTATCTGTGGCTCGTAACAATATATATATATATATATATATGACGAAATGAAGATGGTTTGTCCGTCATAGCAAAAGAACAAGGAAGTAAAGCGAGTAGCTGGCGAAACTGTGCTAACTACCGGCAAACCTCTTTGACTTCAATTAATCACTGCTCTCGACAGAGCGTAGATTGAGGTGAGTGAGACACAACCTTGTACCTGACTCGTGCACTTTTCCATTGAAACAAGCCAATAACAGTGTTGCATCTCTTGTTGTTTAGCTATTCTCTAAAGAGTCTACGAAGATTGTCATGAATTCCGAAATACGGTAGCCACATTTTTCCAGCTAAATGAACCGTCTTTGTTATTTTTCTGGAGTACCTGATCACCAGGGCCAGTCCATTGCTTTGACTGCTGTTTAGACTCTGGAATGTAGTGACGTCTCGTCAACTGTCAGAAATTGACGCCAAATATGCTGTGGATTGCGAAGAACTACCGGCAAGCACTACCTCGGTATGTCTGCCCCTTGCCCTTCTGGTCAATTGCCAGCAGTCGCGGCACTGAAAGTGTACAAACATTCTTCGTCTGAAATTTCTCCTGAAGAATTTTGGGAACTCTCTCTGAGAGGATACCGAGAATTTCAGCTTATTCGGAGGTCTTCCATGACAATTCCATACATTTTTAGCCGTTCCTGGCGTCGTGACCTCCACTGAACACGGAGGACGTGCTGCATCAACATGGAAGTTCCGCCACATTGAACTTGTTTTTCATCTAGGAGTAAATAGTCTTCAGTTACGATACAGAGTGTCCATGAACTTCGCTCAGCTCGGCTTTAATTTGGGCAGCCATCGTGTGTTTTAAATAAATGCTTGATCACCGCTGGAATTTAGCCGTTTACCACTCTGGCGGGAGTCGCCACACAGCTCATGGTCAAGGGCTCCCCGAAGCTTGATAAATGTCGGTGTAAGTGTAAACAACTTCGGCATTTATTTTGTTACGCAGTATATTTATTATGCGAGGGACAGCCTACAGTTGTATAGGGAAAACTGCACAGATCACACCAGCTGTAAGGCAGCTCCAGCTTGTGCCCCACATAAATGTGTTTGTCCCTGTCGTACCTATTCTGTGACATGACACCCCGCTCGTGGTGCACTCTCCCCGTGCTTGCATAGGCCAAAATGGAGTATGAGTTGTAAGCCTTGATGCCCGAAACATGCATGACATGCATTGTGTCACTGCCTGGTGTAGCGGTCGGGATGGGTGGCGAGACTGGAGAGTTCTCAGGTGACAAGAGTCACTTGGCGAAGGACGCCGTAAAGCCCGACGTAGCGTGGACATGAGCATTTCACAGACACCAACACGACGAGATGAGAGCAACAGGAGGACGAGGGAGCCGGAAGGACAATCGGTGTATCGGTGTCGACGATCGTAAAGTGCCTGGCAGAATGGTAGCCTAGTGCGGACAAATCTACGTGAGATGAGCGCACAGTGATGGCATCTTGAGCATAGGAGGTGGTGGACGCTGGATCAGAAGGCAGGAGAGTGTTGGAAGGCAGTAGGGGACTGTGGTCGCAGAGAACGTAAAAGGGCGAGTAGCCGGCTGCTTCATGACACGGCGAGCTGTAGGCGAAGATGATGAATGGCAGAGCAATGTCCCAGTCTTTGTGGTTACCGAAAACACACATTGAAAGCATGTCGGTCAGTGTTCAGTTGAGCCGTTTGGTAAATCCGTTAGCCTGAGGTGATGTGAGGTGGAGAAGTCGTGACGAATAGCATATGATCGCAGTAGGTCATCTACCATATGAGGCAGGGAGCAGCGGCCACCCTCTGTGAGTTTATGGCGAGGAGCACCATGCTGGAAAACAATATCGTGCAAGAAATCGGCTACGTCGGTTGCACACCTGATCGGCAGAGCTCGCTTAATTGCATATCGTGTAGTGAGTGAGTAGCAACTGCAATGCATTTGTTTCCTTGCGTTGAAGTTGGGAAAGGGCCAGGCAAGTCAAGTCCTACTCGATTGAATGGCTCGCATAGAATTTGAATAGGCCATAGGGGACGGGCAGGTTGTGTCGTAGGTTTTTTTGGCTCACACGATGAACATAACGGCCAATGGAACGATAGAGGCCCTTAAAAAAACCCGTCGTGGTATGGGCTCGTACATTCTGGAGACACCCGAATGTCCAGAAGTTGGGGCATTATGAAATGGAGCAAGTACATGCTTGCGCAGATAATGTCTGAAGGGGACAAGAAGTTCTGCTTCATCGGGGTGCATGTCGGGATGATCTAACCCAGGCAGCGCGCAGTGTAGGGCCGATATTGGTTTTATGACGGCAAAGCGCGGCTCATTCATGGCATAATGTTGCCGACAGCAAGCCAGTATCAGCTAAGCCGCCGTCAATGACTGGCAGCGTCGGGCCACTATAGCCGCTCCCCCGCCGACATCGGCAGGTAGTGGACTGTAATCGGCAACATAGGGTCGCTTATGCCGCGCTAGTGTCGATATCGGCTGAGCCGTTGGCCTTCAGTGGCAAATATAGCGCAGATTTTGCCATTCTATAGGCACTATGGGCTAAGCCTTCGCCTTCTATTGGCAACATTGTTCCCAGTATGCAACAGTCAGTCTGAACTTGTGCGAGTGTGGCGTTGCTGCTGGCGGCCCAGCGTATACGGGATATAAAAAGCGCGGGGTGCTGCTATCGCCGTGCACCGGCCTCAAGCGACAGAACGTGGTTCAGCCGCGTCTGAAGGTGGACGCACTGGGCTTGATCCGGTAAGGAATGCCACTAAGTGCTTGCTGCCGAAGAAGCACCCCTCGGCGTGACTAAACAGCTACCAGGGTCGTGGTCGACGGGCTAGTGGAACGAATATGTCCTCGGCTGCTTGGTGGTAGGGTAACAGCGTGAAAGGGCATGAGGAGCTGTAGCTCACCGGGCTGGAATTCCGGAAGGCAATGTGTACCAACCTCCGGCGCGCAGAGAAGTAAGCACGAGTTCAGGCTAGGCTGCAGGTACCGGCGGAAAGGTTAGACGCCATTCCTAGCGCATGAGAAAGGGGAAAATATCATGTGCCACTCTCTAAGCGTGTCCGTATGCGTTTTGTGAAAGATGATGTTCCCTGACCCAATGGCACGGCCATAGTGAAAGTGCTGACGCCACTGGTTAAGACTGTGTGTGTAACGTGTACGTGATTGGACCCCTGGCAGCGCTTTGTCAACTGAAGTCTTCAAAAGGCAATGTTTTTGGAGAAATCAGAGAGTGGGGGTTCGGGCTTCGGCCTGTACAAATACTTTTTGTGCAGTGGAATAAAACGTTCCCTTCACCGGCCTACGACTGTACTTTTACACTGCCACCGTGCACTCGGATAATCGAGGGGCGCCGACAACGGACCTTTTTTTCAACATGTTTGCTTCACCAACTAAGGGGAAATTAACTGCCCACCTTAGAGCTGACATCGGCTGAGCCGATAACTTTGTCCGGCAAGCGTGGCGCCGATTTTGCCATTCTTCAGCATCATCTGAAGAATGGCGAATTCGGCGCCACATTTGCTTAGAAAGATTGTTTCACTGGAAACAATGAGCCATTTCTGCTGTCCTTGAGGCAACGTCGGTGATGCCGCAGCCTTTCATTGTTGATAAAGCCGGGCCTTCTTGGAAGTCTGCTGTGTCTAATAATTGAGATCCGATGAAGATAAGCATGACGCATCACTTAAATGATTCGACGCAAGAATGATATGTCGGGCTTCATATATTCACGTATGCGTGTCAGTGCCGAAGCGTAGCGCCCGTGCTGTGAGCAGCACATAATATTCTGTTCGCGCCCTTTCTCTTTCACAAACGTAGTCATAAGAAGACATGCATAATGATTGGTATATACATCTATAAGCTGTTTTGTGGGAGCTTTGCGAAATACGCTGGCGCTACGGTTAACATTAGCCAGAAGGATCGACAAGCAGTTGTGGAAAATTATCCGACAGCGCATGTCAGAAAATGATAATTTACGGAAATTAAACCACTGCGTCCCTACATCGATCGCCGTAAACAACGCTGGTACGCTCAAGCAAAGATAAACAGTTGCACGCGGCGCCACACCGCTGCCATTTAGCAACCTAAACAGCGCGACACCGAGGGGACAAAACAGATCTAGTGCTAACTTTATATTCAGAGGATGTTAGCTGCTTTTACGCACCATGAAATACATAGATGCCGTTGCATCGCAAATTCAAATGAAGTGCTCATGTCAAGACTACGACGTTTGCAAAAATAGCAAAGAAAACATACAAAGAAAGCAATAATGAAAAGCATTTTTCATCTCAAAGGCAGGCAGACCAATGCACACACCGAATTGATATATGGAGTGCTTTTCTGATTAGTTCTACTAAAGTATGTGATCACATAGTGTTCTTGTGCAGGTGATGAGCGTATTTCATAGCATACGAAAAGAAAAGCATCCACTAAAAAATCCGTATCTCTTGAAAATGAGAACTCTCTTCGCTCCTCTTCCTTCATACGTTATTGCATGGTTACAGTATAAACCAAATCGCCTAAGTCAAGCTGTTGTTGACGTGCCCCTCCACTACATTTCGTTAGTGCATTCGCGAAAGTAACGCATATCATTGAAAAGCAGCTACAGCACAGCCCGACACGTGTATCACAGCTTGCATTAGGTTAGCTTGAAAAAAGAACCTTTTTGTCTACTGTTCGACTAAACTTATACCTCCATTTTCCACCTCCAAGCTCACTCCTACCACACAGACATAATTGGAAAATAATTCAATATGGCGTTTTCTGGTAACTAATTCAATATGTGTGTTTTCTGGTATTTACCAAATAATTTCTTTATAACCAATAAGAGTACAAAAAGGGCGCGAGTAGAGGGAGATTCTGCGCAGTAGTTCTTGTGCGGGAAGGCAGCACGTGCCTTTCCTGCGCTGCAGAAACAGGCAGAAAATCATGGACAGTGGAGGTACCGCGCGTCCCCGCTACGATTGTTGCATGCATTGCAGCATTTCGCTCGCGTTTTCAGCTAGAGTGGATGGTTCAGCTTTGCGAAATCTTGTGCTGCACGTGGCTCGCAAGTAAACATATGCATGCGAGCATACCCCACGGACTGCACCATGCTGCGCTTAACAAATGCAGTCCTGTGGGTGTCGCCGCCATGTTCATAAATGTTTGCCCTGCAGAAATGCTATCTTCCATGTTTGCGATAACTGCGCCTGTTCTCGATAACGATAACGCGCCTGTTCTCGTAGGGGTAAGCCAGGGCATGCTAAGCCCGCAGCAACTAAGCATAAAAAATGTGTGTGAGGGGGGGCGCGCATCCACTTCGGAGCTGACCACCTCTGTCCCGGCCCCCTCTATGTATCTGCATTGTGCGCAGCTACTGTTCGCAAAGAAGGTCGCTCGGAACTTGCTTTTGGTGGTTTTAGCTCCCTTTGAACCGGGGACCGCGAAGTTTTCGGGGAACTTCCATTCCGTGCTCTCTCGTCGCGCCTGCAAAAACGAGCATCCGACCAACATTCCAGGTGCACGAAGGAGTTTCAACGTGCGTACGCAGTTCCTCTGTGCAAGACGGCGATTGTACTACGTTTATCGATCATTCAAGTTGATCGCGCGATTACTTGGCGAACGTTCCTCCTAAGACAATGCTCATCCCAAATGTGAGCACGGTTGTATACAAACATAAGCCTGAGCCGTTTGGTGGGGCTACGTGCAGTGTCGCCGCAAAATCTAAGTTGCTGACTCAAAGCTGAAGAGTGGACAGCGGATGCCAAAATACGGTGAGTTTCTGGCCACTTTTTCAAAATAGGACATGGAACTTTTTGTTACGATATCAGAGCACTGGTTCCACATTTATATATTTTTTTGTTTTGTGAGGAGCGTAGCCTCTCTATTTTCGGATTCACTTAATTGCGAAGCAGCACTGTCCTAAATCATTTTCACTACATATAGATAATCCTGTGCTTGTATCAAGCATTCATTGTGTGGCAAATTACAGTTCATGTAACTTCTTTTTATGCGCGTGTTTTTAAAAGCAACGTGATGCCGAACACGCAGTTCTTGGTGTAGGATTCAGTAAAATTAGCGAAACACTGCTTTCTTTTTATAAGATCATGAGTTGAGGAAAGAAATAGTTATGGCGAATGAGTTCACGGAAACACGCAAGCTGGGGTAGCGTTTGTGAGCATCAACCCCTTCGTAGCTAAGAGCAAATCCATATGAATTTCCTTGTAGCTTTGTGCTAAGTGTCACCGTGTTTCCAGCAGGTTGCAGAACCTTGGTCACCGTTGTTCGTTTTGCAGACAGATATGTATCGCTCTCTGCTGCTATGAGCCCATGTCAAATGTATGTGAAGATGCTTATTACAATTATATTTTATGATGGGGAATAGGAGTGCTGGTTAAGTTCTAGGTGTGAATGACAAATTTAACATTCTGCCTTTTCGATGTTAGGTTTACAAAGAACACGTGCGACAGTTCTGCACGCCATGGGCTTTTTAAATAGCCTTGGAAAGTTGTGTGTCCACTAATACGTGTTCATAATGCACCTTGTACTTATCATTTAAGGATTTTTTTTGGATCGAGACCACATCTACATGTTTTTCTTTCGGATGTATGCTAAAAATATCAAACTTATAAGAATACAAGATGTATCTCCTTTAGTTATATACCGCTTTTATAGCATTTTCCGACAAAAGCTTTACTGGTGTTTTTTCCTCATCCTGGATATCTAAAACAAAACGAAGCGGAGATCTGGTGGTTGAATATTGAGCATACAGTAATTATGTAGTTAAAATGACAATTTTCTCACAATTGTCTAAAGTACGGTCTGATTATGAGATCTTTCTGACATATTTCAATTTCTGCGTTTTTTCATAAGTTGCACTAACTGTCCACACGTTGCGAAGAATGTTACTATTATGCTGATGTGCTCTAAATCGGTGGTAGCTTTTCAAACTTTTTCTTGCAGGTTACACCCTTGACGAAGCTTTCCACTAAGACGGTGCAACACGAGAGTAGGGTATTATCAATTCAGCGTCTAGCAAGTAAATTGAACAGTGTTTCTCTCTGTAAACCTCTATACTTTTCTTATTCGATTTGTTTAGAACGCATGATTATAAAATACAGGGGATCCGTTAGCTCTACTTATTATTGCATTAATACAGCTTTCACGCATCTATTAAGGGCACATCTGAATAATCTACTGTTGGTCCACCTGATAGTGCAGTGGAGCGGCTGTTAAGCCCTTCGAAAATCGGAAAGCACAAAAATAAAGATTTTACAATCCGAACAGTGTGATACACTGGAGTAAACCACTACAAGGACTATAATGGCAGGGCCGACACCACGCCCAAAAAGCCAATAACATCGGCAAATGTCGCCTAGCGAAAGTCGAGCCGATGGCTGGCCAAATTCGAGCCCATGCTGGCTGGCCAAGTTCGGCCCATCCTGGCTGGCCATCATCGGGCAGATGTGGGTGAAAGTAAAGCCAACGCGATTTGCTGAGTTAGGCCCGATGTCGTTCCCGACTTTGGTCGATCTCACGCCTACATCTGTCGTATGTTGGCATTTCTGCCTGGGAAGATGTTGCCTTTGGAGTAAGAAGATGGTAAGGGAAGAATCGGTGGCACCAGAGGGAAGACGGTCCATGAGGACTCAAAACGTCGGATCTTTATGCTGTTCATCAGCCACTCAAAGGAAGTTCGTTATGGATAAACCGCAGTTGTCGACATTTAGGTTGATGGAGTGGGGCGGATCAACGGGATGGCACGACAAGCAGTCTGCATCATTGTGTAGCTTCCCATATTTGTAGAGTGCGACAAATGTGAGCTCCTGCAGTTGCACTGCCCAATGGCCCAGCCTCCTGGTGTTCTTTAGCATTGACAGCCAGCCGAGTGCATGGTGGCTCGGTTGGCTGCAAACGACCATCCATATAGGTAGAGACAAAATTCTTTGACAGCCCAGACGAGGGCTAGGCAGTCCCATGCCGCAAGTGTAATTCCGTTCAGATTGAGATAGAAGACAACTAACGTACATGTACACTGTCACAAGATTTGCGGCATTCTCTTCATGAACGAGAACAGCACTAATGCCATGGTAACATACGTACCTGCTAAGCACGGTTCTCACGTCTTGGTCAAATTGGGCCAACACTAGTTGTGATGTGAGGGCAGAAATGAGTGACGCGAAGGCAGCCGATTGAGCTGCGCTAAAGGGAAATGGCACATCCTTTTTGAGAAGTTCCATGAGGTGCCCAGCTGCGTCAGCGAAGTTGAGAACGAAGCGGCGGAAGTAAGAACATAGCGCTAGAAAGCTGCGCACCTCTTGTGTAGAAGCGCAACCGAAAAATCTGGAACCGCGGAGACTATGTCAGGGTCGGGTTCCACAGCAGCAGCGTCAACGAGGTGCCCAAGCAGTTTTCTCTCATGGCGCCGAAAGGTGCACTTGGACGAATTGAATTGGACGTGAGCACGTTGAAATACGTCAAGAAAAAATTCACAGCCTATCCACGGGGTGAATGATGATGAGTGGGCGAAGCTCCAGAGGTTCATCGTAGATCGTGTCAGAGAATACCATGACGTTCAGGACTAACGCGGCTACCAGTGCGATAACGCGGCAGCAGCTCGAGAATTCAGAGTTTGTGGACGATCTGCTCAACCGCGATCTTGGATTCATGCGACGAGCACGAGCCGCCGCGGGCCTCCGCGCTCGCCGCTCCGCTTCGTCCATGCCCCACCAACGATCCGACACGTGCGGCGACGATCCAGGAGACTGAGAGAGGCACTCGTTCCCCGTGCACCCAGGCACAGCCCGCGCAGCAGCCAATCGGAGAGGATGGATGGATGGATGCTATGAGCTTCCCCTTTGTAACGGGGCGGTGACATGTGCGCCACCAGGCTCGTAAGAAGATTTAAGAACTTTTTTTTCTCTTTTAATTTTCCTCATGCCTTTTAAATTTACTTCAATCAAATCGATCATGCCATATCAAAAACGGAATTTCATATCCAGTTCCCTGCCCCTTATGGCAGAAATTCCATATTTTGGTCCACCTGATAGTGCAGTGGAGCGGCTGTTAAGCCCTTCGAAAATCGGAAAGCACAAAAATAAAGATTTTACAATCCGGACAGTGTGACACTGAAGTAAACCACTACAAGGACTATAATCGCAGGGCCGACACCACGCCCAAAAAGCCAATAACATCGGCAAATGTCGCCTAGCGAAAGTCGAGCCGATGGCTGGCCAAATTCGACCCATGCTGGCTGGCCAAGTTCAGCCAATCCTGGCTGGCCATAATCGGGCAGATGTGGGTGAAAGTAGCGCCAACGCGATTTTCTGAGTTAGGCCCGATGTCGTTCCCGACTTTTGTCGACCTCACGCCTACATCAGTCGTATGTTGGCATTTCTGCCTGGGAAGATGTTGCCTTTGGAGTAAGAAGATGGTAAGGCAAGAATCGGTGGCACCAGAGGGAATACGGTCCATGAGGGCTCAAAACGTTGGATCTTTATGCTGTTCATGAGCCACGCGGAGGAAGTTCGTTATGGCTAAACCGCAGTTGTCGACATTTAGGTTGATGGAGTGGGGTGGATCAACGGGATGGCACGACAAGCAGTCTGCATCATTGTGTAGCTTCCCATATTTGTAGAGTGCGACAAATGTGAGCTCCTGCAGTCGCACTGCCCAATGGCCCAGTCTCCTGGTGTTCTTTAGCATTGACAGCCAGCAGAGTGCATGGTGGTCCGGTTGACTGCAAACGACCATCCATATAGGTAGAGACAAAATTCTTTGACAGCCCAGATGAGGGCTAGGCAGTCCCATGCCGCAAGTGTAATTCCGTTCAGATTGAGGTAGAAGACAACTAACGTACACGTACACTGTCACAAGATTTGCGCCATTCTCTTCATGAACGAGAATAGCACTAATGCCATGGTAACATACGTACCTGCTAAGCATGATTCTCACGTCTTGGTCAAATTGGGCCAACACTACTTGTGATGTGAGGGCAGAAATGAGTGGCGCGAAGGCAGCCGATTGAGCTGCGCTCTAGGGAAATGGCACTTTCTTTTAGAGAAGTTCCATGAGGGGCCCAGCTGCGTCAGCGAAGTTGAGAACGAAGCGGCGGAAGTAAGAACATAGCGCAAGAAAGTTGCGCACCTCTTCTGTAGAAGCGCAACCGAAAAATCTGGAACCGCGGAGACTATGACAGGGTCGGGTTCCACAGCAGCAGCGTCAACGAGGTGCCCAAGCAGTTTTCTCTGACGGCGCCGAAAGGTGCACTTGGACGAATTGAACTGGAGGTGAGCACGTTAAAATACGTCAAGAAAAAATTCACAGCATATCCACGGAGTGAATGATGTTGAGTGGGCGAAGCTCCAGAGGTTCATCGTAGATCGTGTCAGAGAAGACCATGAGGTTCAGGACGAACGCAGCCACCAGTGCGATAACGTGGGAGCAGCTCGAGAATTCAGAGTTTGTGGACGATCTGCTCAACCGCGATCTTGGATTCATGCGACGAGCACGAGCCGCCGCGGGCCTACGCGGCCGCCGCTCCGCTTCGTCCATGCCCCACCAACGATCCGACACGTACGGCGACGATCCAGGCGACTGAGAGAGGCACTCGTTCCCCGCGCACCCAGGCACAGCTCGCGCAGCAGCCAATCGGAGAGCAGCTGCACCGCCAACGCCATGTAGCGTACCTTCACCCAACCGCCATATTGTACGCATGTCTATGGGACAGCGCCCTCTCGGAAACGAGACGAGAAATGGAGATGACGACATAGAATGCGTACAGCGCCATCTAGTGTATCGTCACCAACTGCAGTTTGCATGCATCTCTATGGGACAGCGCCATCTATTGTATGCTATTGTATGCCAAGGGAGACGCTACTGGCTACGCAGGATGCATCGACAACCGAGAAGCGCCCAGGTGAAGCCATAAGGAGCTTCGCCCCTAATAGAAGATACACGAGGTATGTGGCTTTGAAAACTGGGTGAGCAAACGATGACGTCTTCTCGGTAACTAGTATTCTGCGTCTGATACTTTAACGGTGCACAGTGTTTTGATGTGCCGTGCGGAGTGTCGCTGCGGTGGTGACGATGACGATGAGACAGTAAGACGGCTTCTGGTGAGCTATGGGACGGACAGAGACAGCGAAATAACAGATTCCGAAAAGGCGAAGCAATGACAAGGAGGACGAAGAGAGCTTGCGCTTCGAATCAAAGCAAGCAGTTGCAGGTCGCAAGGGCTTGTTGGGAGTGTGTCTGGAAGAACGGCTGCAACCTTGTACCCCCTTCGGCCTGGCTTTCTTGGCCGGGAGCTTACTCAGCCCATCTCGACCTCTGTTCTGGGACTAGTCTCGGCCGTCCGTTGGCTGTCCGGTGACAGGCCGGGCCACGCTACCCTATCGTCTGCCCCTGTATTCAAGCCAGACTCGTCGGCACCGCCACTGTGTCTACCGACCCATAGACGGTACATCGGACCACTCCGTGAAGTGCTACAAAGTATTTTTGCGTGGGGACTACGTAACCTTATACAACTTTTTAGGTAGATTGCAGTACATAGGCTGGGAACAATCATTACTGTTTTATTACTGCACTAAGAAAAAACCCTTAGAAATGCAACAAGGCTTTCTCCTTCTTGGCAACTGACCTCTTGCATCCGGTGCAGTGATCAATTACTACCACAGTAACAAAGACATGTCAACAATTTGAGACCACGTAGCACAGAGCCCATCACTCTTTCGGAAGTGGAAGGAGCATGACACAACTAAATGATATGACCTTAAATTGGTAGGGGCCGTCGAGTGTGTTGAACGCGGTTTTCTCGCGGTCAATATCCCGAGCGGACGTGGAGCGACGAGAGATACTTAGAACTATGGAGCAAATCGCTCGGTGTCAGACACACGGTAAGGGTGCTTGTGAAAGGGGCTGACATCGCCAGTGTCAACACGGTGGGCCACGACATTTTTTCGGTTCAATAGACGATCGCCAATGTCAAAAACAAAGGTACGAAAACACAACGCCACGGGGCGCTTGCATCTGGGCAGGCTGGTGGTCGGTGAATATCCTTTTGTCCAGAAAGGCCTTAGTTGGCGTTGGTGTGACGGATTATGTCTCAGTCCTAGGATCAAACGTGAAAGCCGAAGCAGTACAACCCTCATCGGCGTAACCTCTGCAAGGAAAATGCTTTGGGGAAGAACATGCCTTGTTACGGCCAACGACTACTATGGTGCGAGGAAGGACGATGTTACGGGAAAGGATCACATCTGTGAGGGGAGCTATTTGCGAGGGTAGCTATCAGGGACTTGGAGAACGGCGGTATGAGGACGTAGGTGGCAGCCTGAGGTGGTAGCCGCAGAATCTCCACGGAGCGGAGACCAGTGAGATCTGTAGAGGCGTTGGAGTCGTCCGGACACGAAGGCAGTTCAAGGCGAAAAATGCCGAAGGAACAATCAATGAGGCCTATGTGCGGGGTCAGAAAGTTAATACGTAGGCTGAGGTTGTGTGGGTACGCCTAGCGAACTGCAAAGAGAACTGAAGTGTGGTGGCCGACGACACCAACACAAGCAGTATGCATACCAAGAATGGGTGTTCGATTCCCTTTGGCTACTTGCACTGCGGCAGACATGGCAGAAGTAGCACTTTTTGTAGGTGTGATCGGAGCGTAGAACTCATGATATATATGTGGGCGCCAGTATCGATAAGGGCAGTAATGGTCACGCCATCCACAAGAACACCAAGCAAATTGCGTGGTGAAGTAGGAGTCGGTAGAGGTTTCTCCCCAGGGTCATCAATGGAGCGTGAGCTCTAGGAGCTGCACTGGCCACTTTCACGAAATGTGCCCAGAGTAATCCGGTGGTGGAGTGCGGCTACATTGGGGAGAGCGTGAGAGGCTGGCGTCCCTGAGGCGGCGGCGACCTGCTGGACAAGTGTCACTGTTAGGTAGCATCGGCATACCTGAGTCCGGACAATGAAGATGGACGGGAAGGGTCATGGTCTTTGCGTAGTCACCAGGGAATAGGTGCTTAGGATACAAGTGGCGATCGTGATGGCAGTAAGGTGAGAAGCTGTACAACTAAAGGCTGTTAGGTTTGTGTATTCAAAATTGAAACTCACCAATTCACCGTCGGAACTCATAGTTGCTTACAACAATGAAAAACTCCCATTAGTGCGAAAGAAGAATCGCCTTAACTTTTTACCTGCTCATTAATCATAAGTGGGCACTTGACCCGGATGCCTATTTACCTCCTCAGTCCACGAGGCATACAAATCATCAAGGCCATTCTTTAACCCCGTATTTTGCTATAACTAATACTTGTTCAGTTTTCTTTCTTTCCCCGTATGGTATCAGAGTGGAATCAACTAAGCAATATTATAATGTTCCCTGTAAATTAGAACATTGATATTTACTGCTCAATTGGTGTTTGTATGCTTCTTGCGTTCACTTTTTGATGCTAGTCTTTACAAGTACTTCTAAGCAGTACAATGTTTACGTTTTGTGCATTCTTGCATGTTGACCTTTATTCTTGTGCTATCTTTTGCCCTCTTGTACCTGTCCTGCTTGGAACAATTCTTGGTGTGCAGTATGATCAAATAAACAAATAAACTTCGTCGAGACTGCCAATGATTGCAGCAGTAGCGTGCAATGTGGCGGGCGTGGCAGCATGAAACACAGATCGGTTGATTATCCGGAGTGAGCCACTCAGATGTATTTCGGTAGCGTGGCGAGAACTGCAGAACTGGAGAGGCATCTTCAGCGGTTGGGGTGGCGTAGTGTTCAACGTGAGGAAATGAGGCACGTATAGAATGAGATGCATGAACGTTGGTTGCTGTGATGCCAAAGTTTGCAACCTCTTGGTGCACGAAGACTTGAATGAGGGCTCTCGTGGCCAGATTGTTGTGCACAGGGGCCTGATAAGGGGCTAGGGTCATGGCTTTGAGCTCTCGGCTAGCAGTCCTTGTAAGGTTGTTAGGTGTGGAGAAAGCGCAAGTTCCCACCGGCTCTTCGCATGAGAAAGTCGGAGCTGTGTTTGGGAATCAACTAAAGCACTGAGTTATCCGCCGCATTCTTGTATTTTTAAACCGTCGGCGTTTTCTTATGATGACATTAACCCTGCTGCGTGCCTTGCACATGAGGGTGTTGAAGCGTCGCCAGCTATGCCATTTAAGATGTGACCAACTTTGTCCACCACTGTCATGTCTTCCTCGATCGTTCGGCAGTGGTCAATCACGTCTTCGATGTATGCTACTTATGACTCCGTTGGCATCTCAACTCTTGATGCGAGATCGTTGAGGGTTGCCATTTGTCGGTCACGCATCTTCTCTTAGCATGCATCCGAGTTTGTTAGCTCTTCTTTGTGTGTGTTGAACCGCATGTCTTTGTGTTCAACCGCACGCGTGTTGTACCTTTCAGGTAAAAGATGATGTTAGCGAGCATGATTGTCATGTCACTCCAGTGATGCTTACTGACGCGGTCGTACAGGACAAACCAATCTGATTACGTCATTGTCGTCCATGCCACAGAACGTGAAGGGGTCGAGAGGGTGGGAGAGGACCACCGTTGCTGGAGCAGCCTACGATGTCTGTGTGCCATCTTCAGGCATTGTAGCGGGGCGAACATGGCGTCCGCTACGAAGTTCCAGGGCCTGGATGCAGTAGGTCCCACAACCTCCCAGAAAAAGATGTTACGGGGAGTATACATTATGCGAGGGACAGCCTACACTTGTCCAGGCAAAATTACATAGAATGCACCAGCTTTAAGGGCATCTCCAGCCTGTACCCCACATCAAGGTTTTTGCCGTCGTCGTAGCTATGGCGTGATAACATGACGGGTGCTTTTCGGGCGCCACCTAGAAGAAAACGGCATCGTAGCCCCATCTCCTTTATTTTTACCATACTTATCAAACGACCCTATTCCTAACCAAATAACGCCGGAAACGACGCAGCAGGAGCAATATCCTGAGAATCATCCCCTCATCATCACAGCAGCCGTCTCCTGTGGACCTCTTATTCCTTAAAATCTGAGCTCTTTAAGCTCTTGTTTACCTTCTGTTCTGACGGATAAACCAATCATTGCGAATACGTCGGATAAATCTATTATTACGGGCAGTGATAGAATAAAGCTATCATTCCCAGCGCACCTACTCTTTCTCCTGGAAAGAGTTTGTTAACGTGGGTAGCCTTGCATAGTCTAGTGATGGGTGGGGAAGAAAAATGCGGGTGAGTAGGATAGGAAGCATGAGGAGAGGGCGAAGCTTGCCATAGGCATATACAGTACAGTAGAGCAAGGGGCGCAAAATGCAGGTGAGAGTGGGGAGGGGTAAATGACGAATGGAGGAGGTAGAGGATGTCATAGCCCTGTAGCATATTGTATACAACAATGGAGTGAGGAAGGGAATCGAAGGTAAGGTGGAAGGAAGTATCTCAAGCATAGTGCAGGCATGCACAGTGAGTACAGCAGGGGTGGGAAATGAAGGTCAAGGTGAGGAGGAACGACGTCAGCGTGAGAAACGCAAGGAGGGCGTCAAAACCGCATATTCACTGCCAAGGCAATTGGAACACTGACACGTCATCAACATCACGTAAAATGACGACGCAGCAGGTCAGGTGATATACTACTGCCAGCGCTGTGTAACTGCTATCCACATGACAAATCACGCGACTTCTCGTATATCCGGCGGCGTGTTTACCTGGCTTGTTTTTATTAGATGCATTTTGCTGCAATAATGATGTAGGTAGTAGCAGTTCAATATGACTTCACGAAGCAATACATGTGCGGGTTCGCAACCACTGTCATTTACGAAATGCGAAACCTTTCTCGGTGAATATAAGCATCTATCTATCTATCTATCTATCTATCTATCTATCTATCTATCTATCTATCTATCTATCTATCTATCTATCTATCCACCAACCACACCTCTGTGGACTCGTGGTCTTTTTATTCCCTTTCTACGCGCCAAAATTGGAGCGGCAACGAACGTATAAGGAACACGCGTTATTAATGCGGCCGTCGATAACTCCTTATGTTTGTTATGCAAGTCACGGCTAATGATAATGCCATCACATGTAGCTTGCTCCTGAAGTGCTCGACTCTGGCTAGCCGGGTTGCGCCACAGCTGTTTGGAGATGAACAAATTCGCGTGTGCCGATCACAGAGGAACAGAAACAGACACTGAAACGGTATGATGACAAACTTTGAATGTGTGAAAAAACTGAGAGGCATAGCGTTTATTGTAGCTTGCGATTGGAGTGTGGTCAGAACAAACCAGCGAGCACAGGCGAGCATGCTGCACACCGACCAACTCAGACAAACCATCGACGCGCCAGGTGGGCAATAATCGCAGGCACGCGCCGGAGGAGCTACGAAAACATGCTACCACTCGCCCAGGGCGGCTCCCGCCAAGCGGTACATCTCTTGAATAAAAGTATGATACTTGCTGCGAAGAGACGTCTAGGTATAGGCAAAAATCAGGTGGATGCATTACCAGACAGGCAAGGCAATGTGACCTCGAATAGGGATGAGATAGTGATAATAGCCGAGGAGTTTTACAGAGGCCTCTACAGCAGTCGCGATAACCAGAATAGTGAATGGGGAAGCAGTTTAGAAGAGGCTGACATTACACCAGTACTGACAGAGGAACTAATGAGAGCTACGAAAGAGATGAAATAGGAAAAGGCACCCGGTGAGGATCAGATAATAGCAGATCTGTTAAAGGAAGGTGGGCAGATTATACTGGAAAAACTGGCAAGCCTGTATACGCAGTCCCTATTGACTTCGAGTATACCGCAATCTTTGAAGAAAGCGAATATCATCCTAATCCATAAGAAAGGCGACAAAAATGACTAGAAAAATTAGAGGCCGGTTATCCTACTGTCATTCATCTACGAGGTATTTCCCAAGGTAATCGCTAGCAGAATTTGTGCCACCTTAGATTTCAGTCAACCTCAGGAACAAGCAAGGTCTCGTAAAAGCTACGCAACAGTTGACCATATTGAAACTATCCATCAGGTGACAGAGAAATGCGCGGAGTATAATCAACCCCTATATAGAGCCTTTATATATTACGAGAAAGCATTTGACTCAGTCGATACCTCAGCAGTCATGCAAGGATTGCGGAATCATGGCGTAGACGAGCACTACATCAGACTACTGGAAGACATCTGCAACGGCTCCACAGCAACCATAGTACTCCATAAGGAGAGCAGCAAAATACCCATAAGGAAGGGCTATAAGGAAGGGCGTAAGACAAGGGGAGGACACAATCTCTCCAATATTATTCACAGTATGTTTACAAGAAGTATTTAGAACGCTGGATGAGGAACAGGTAGATGGAAGGGTTAACGGGGAATACCTCAGTAGCCTCCTGTTTGCTGATGACATTGCCATGCTATGTAACTCGGGAGATAAACTACAAAGCACGATTACTGACCTAAACAGGCAAAGTATAACAGTGGGCCTGAAAATTAATATGCACAAAGCTAAAGTAATGTTCAGTAGCCTTGAGCGTGCACAGCGATTTCAGATAGCTGGCGAGGCATTGGAAGTAGTAAGTGAATATTGTGGGCGTTTATTAAGCATGTCATCATCATTTGTATTTTACAATCATCACCATGCGTTCTGCGCATCTTCTTCATCGCTGGTGCGTGATCATCATCGTCGGGTTTGTGCCCAGCGCTTTGGCATCATCGGGTGATCTGCCGTTCTACTGAAGAGAATAAACGTCGTCCAAACCGAGGTCTCATACGTGGTGGAGGTGAATCTACGATCCCCTGTCCTCTACCCGCCAAGTCTTCTCGCTGGAGCTTCGTTCCGGTCGCCGCTTGCGCCCGCTGTCAGCCACCATGTCGCAGGACCAGCAGCCCGGCGCCTTTCCGGCCGCCGCCCCGAGATCGCAAGCCCTTCCTTCCTTGATTATCAACAGCCACCACCGCGACCCCCATCTTTTCGCTGGTATGCGAGGCGAGGATGTAGAAGACTGGCTCGATGATTACGAGAGAGTAAGTTCCGCAAATCGGTGGGATAATCCTCTCAAGCTCGGCCATGTCTCCTTCTACCTTACCGGTGTGGCGAAGACGTGGTTTTACAACCACGAAGTTGATTTCACTGACTGGGACCGCTTCAAACAGCAGCTTCGCCAGGTGTTCGGCACTCCTGCTGTCCGGTCAACTCTGGCCAAGAAAAGTCTCGAAGGTCGCAAACAACACCTGGGTGAGTCGTACACCTCGTACATCGAGGATGTCCTTGCGCTCTGCCGACGTGTCAATTCCTCAATGTCGGAGTCGGACAGGGTACGCCACATCCTGAAGGGCATCGGACCCATCGCCTTCAATTCCCTCGCCGCCAAGAATCCGACTACCGTCGCTGACGTCGTTACCACTTGCCAGCGTCTCGACGAGCTGGAATCTGTTCGCCTACCGCCTGACATTGACGAAGTTCGTCCTGCAGTGGACCACGATCTGCGGGCACTCATACGCACGCTTATACGCGAACAGCTGCACGCGATGGGCTTGCAGTCGCCTTCTGCTTTACCCACTCAGCCTTGCAGTGCATCATTGCGTGAAGTAATCCGGGAAGAACTGGCGTCTTTGACGAGCTCTGCGCAAGTGTACAACCCCGTCCACCACACACAAGCAACGTATGCTCAAATCGCTGCCAAGCCTCTCGGCAACGCCACTTCTGCGTTGCCAATCACAACTTACTCGCCGGTCGCTACTGCGACCCCGGTCACCCTTCAGTCCGTGCCGCCTGAAAGTTCATCGGCCCATGTGACCGCGCTATCTCCCAGTACGCCGCACCCTGTTTACACACCGCCGTGGCGTCCACCTCGCCCTACATGCTTTTATTGCGGCTACCGTGGACACATCTCACGCTTTTGCCGCAAGCGCCAGCAGGACGAACGTCGTGGCTACGATACTGGTGAGCGTGATTTTTCTGCTGGCGCCAACGGACCTTATTACCAAGGCCGGCGTTACCATTCACCTCCGCGCCGCTCTCCATCGCCACCTGCTTCTACTGAAACACCCGGCAGTAGTTACCGTTCGGCCAGACGCCGATCACCGTCGCCCTTCCGCCGGTCCTCGTCGCCTCTTCGGCCGGCCAGACTCACTTCCAACGTCAGTTCGGCAAACTAGACGATGCAGTTTTCGGAGGAGGAACTGCATGCGCGGATTGGACTGAAATTCCTCCGATGCGCCCGGCCAACATGATTTCTGTACTTGTCGAAGGAGTGCACGTCGATGCTTTGGTGGACACTGGTGCGACCTTTTCTGTCATTCAGGCCAATTTGTGCTCCCGTCTCAGGAAAGTTATGACGCCTTACAATGGTCCCACGTTGGTTGCCGCCCAAGGGAGCCCCATTCGGCCTTCGGCTATGTGTACAGCGCGCGTACTCATCAACAACATCGTTCATCATATAGAATTAGCTGTGCTATCCCAGTGCTCCCACCAACTAATTTTGGGATGGGATTTTCTCTCCTCTGCGTCTGCCGACATTTGTTGTGGACAGCGTGTGGTGCACCTTAGTGAAACCGACTACATGCTTGGTGAAGAACTCCACAAGCCTTTTCGCCTGATCGCTGCCCAGGATACAGAGCTAACCCCCGGACGACACCATATTGTTGCCCTCAAATCCATTGACATCGACCATGGCGATGTCTTGGTATTCCCGTCCTCCTACTGCATTAGTAAAGGTATAACGTTTTCGCCAGGTGTTGTTCGGTTCCACCGTGGATCTGCCCTAGTCACTGTTACCAATGAATCCCCAGAGAAAATTTTACTTCCGCAAGACACAACAGTAGCACTCGTTGCCGATATGGAGCCTGTATACGCCTTGCCGCTTCGACCAGTCTCTCCTGGGGACCCTCCTCATGACGAATTTTCTTCTGCCACCGCCCTTAAAGCGATCATCAGCACTGACCTGACAGCTGCGCAGACGCAACAGTTGGTTGATTTGTTAAAAAAGCACGCTAATTCTTTCGACGTCTACTCCACAACACTCGGCCAAACTACCGTCGCCGAGCACCGCATTATAACAGATGACACATGTATTGTGAGGCGCCGCCCATACCGTGTCTCTCTAGCCGAGCGGAAAATCATCGAAGACAATGTAAATGACATGTTGGAACGCAAGATAATTCGTCCCTCTTCCAGTTCGTGGTCGTCTCCTGTTGTTTTGGTCCGCAAGAAAGACGGTTCCGTGCGCTTTTGCGTCGATTATCGGGCGCTTAATAAGATCACTCGAAAAGACGTATACCCCATGCCGCGCATTGATGACGCCCTTGATTCCCTCCAAGGCGTCTACTTAATATATAATATGTCATAATATGTCATAATGTGTTATAATATATAATATATAATATATAATATGTCTACTTAGGCCAGGTAGTGAACCCTGACCCAAATTATGAGGCTGAGATAATTAGGAGGATTAGAATGGGGTGGAGTGCATTCGGCAAGCATTGTTGCTAATGAATGCTACTTTACCATTTTTTTCTTAAGAGTAACCTTTAAAACAGCCGCATCTTACCGGTATTCACCTATGGGGCAGAGACTTGGAGGCTAAGAGGCTTCAGCTTAAACTGAGGACGATGCAGCGAGCTATTGAACGGAAAATGGTAGGTGTAAAGTTAAGGGACAAAAAGAGAGCGGAGTGGATTAGGGAACAAACGCGTGTTAAAGACATCTTATTATAAATTAGGAAAGAGATATGGGCGTGGGTGCGCCATGTAATCCGAAGAGAAGACAACCGTTGACCATTAAGGGTATCACAGTGGATTCCTAGGAAGGCAAGCGTGGCAGGGCTGGCAGAAAGTTAGGTGGACAGATGAGATCAGGATGTCTTCGGGGATAAACTGGGCCGAATTAGCACGGGACAGGGATAATTGGAGATCCATGGGAGAAGTCTTTGCCTTGCAGTGGGCATAGACAGGCTGATGATGATGATGTACCTGCTGCGATGGCGATGGTCGTGCAACAGCAAGTGGTGTTGCTGCTCTTCTAAGATCGCATGTAGTGGTACGTGAAAACAACGCTTATTATAAAGTAATAAACGACGTGCACTTAGTACGGTCACTCAGTCTTCTTTTGTCCAGCTTCTCTACACATCGGAATAATACTTAAATGTACGGAACACACTTGTGCACACTTTTGCACACTTAAAAGAACACACTTGTGCACACTTTTGCTAGTGCCGACGTAACGTCGTACCGTAAGCTCCACTTAAGTAGACACGCTTGTTGGGGCGTACCTCCTCAACTTGCACAATGACGGTGATTCCGTTATTAATTTCAGCTCAATGCCAAATAATGCGACATATCCAATTTCCAAACTGTCTGTTTCGCAGGACATTGACTCCTAGATTGGGTAGAACCTACCGGACACCTCTACTTGCGCACTAAGTGGATATGCTATGCTTCACTTACCATTGTCGATCCCTAGGTGTGACGTTTCAATGCTGATGAAGCCTGGCAGGACATCTTCGTAAGACCAGCCCTCGGCACCGTACACAGAGGCCCAATTATCGAAGTCCTTACGGTTCCCTCGAGTGTACATAAGGTGGTTGATGGAACTAGAGCCACCAAATACTTTACCACGGGGTATTCTGTTAATCTGCGCAAACGTTATAAACATGTGCGGAAAGAAGTCAGCGAAATATGGGTGTCCTATTCTTCGAGCTTATAAAATTTTATACGTGTGCATTAGTGCCTAGCCTCGATCAGCACAGGGACCAAGTGGTCTCATCCTTGTACCTTAAGCACACATGTTACGCCCACATATGCTCTGGTTGCGCGTTTCCAAGCTTATATTTTTTCAATTGGAATAGTAGTTAAAAACTTTAACACCGGTACTGGGAATGATGCGTTCTGCTAGGCCACCAGATAACCCTCAGCCGGGGCTGAACGCGACCTGTCGGGCTCTGTCTGGGAGCCAAACTTCGACATCTGGAGCAGAACTGGCCAGTAGGGTTTCCCACTTTTTGCGAGCCCACAGGCTTCTGGAGTTCTTAGGATTGTGGGTCTGCGGGGAAGTTCGAAAAGACTTTCGTGAGGTTGGGGAATGTTTGTCTGGCCAGTTTAAAATGTTCGGTGATTTGCTCGAAGCTTATGACACCCTCCTCTCGGGATTCGGGACTTGAATTGCTGCGCTCAACTCGGCCGATAGATCCTAGAGCCACCATGTGACCCGCCTCGTTCCCAGGGTTCCCAGAATGCCTAGGCACCCAGATAAGCTCCACGTGCTCCAGATTTCAGGTAGCTTTCTAGGATGCTGAGAGATGCTTTTGATATGGTCTTCGCGAATAAATAGTAATGACACTTCTGACGTCGCTTAGAATTATTGGAATTTTCCGGCTAGTTAAGGCTAGTACGATGGCTGTTTCCTCCATAACGTCAGTGATTGGCTTTGACTGGCAACTGATATCGGTTCTCCGTTTTCTGTGGAGACCATTATCGTAAAGGCGTTTATAGTGCCTGGGTAAGATGCCGTGTCCATATACGTCACTTCCTGCCTTCCCTCGTATTGTTTTGCTAGTGCCGTGGCTATAGCTAATATCCTACCTATGTGGTATGTAGGATGCATGTTTTTGGATAGAGATTTGATGGTTGCGCTGTTTCTGATATTTGAGGGGAGTTTTTGCGCGTGCTCCGTCAAAGGGTCAGCATATTTCCCTATAGCCTTTAGTATTTCGATGAGGGCTGCAGTCCGGGTTAGTCTGAGCTCTTGTGCAGTTCGGTGGGCCTCGACAAACTCGCCCCGGGTGTGATGTATATCGAGCTGTATTAGTATTTCCGAGGGAGTGTTTGTGGGCAAGCCAGTGACTGCTTTGTAACCTTGTCTAATTAATCCGTCAATGATTTGTGTCTAAATCTGTGTAATTCGAGACATGGGAACGCATATTGTCACGAAGGTGATCAACACAGCTCAGCAAAGTAGCACGTCCTGCTTTAATGATGGCAGTACACCTCGAACAGAACGCTCGCACGACTGCGCTCTTCTTCGTCTTCGGACTGTAGAAGGGGTGCCCGTAGTGGGTAGCTCGTTTCCGGCAAGAAGTAATCATAGTGGGCACATCCCCTCGCGTCACTACTCCCCACGCTTGAAAAGCGACCGTCCCGTTCGCTGACTGGCGTGAGGCAGCAGCAAAAGATGTGGGTGCGATGAAAAGCAGGTAGAGGACCGGCTAATCACGGGCATAGTACTGCTTCGTCCGTACAACGTGAACGATCTCCGGTCGCGGCCGACGTCGGCTCGAGCTGGTATTCGCAGTCTGAGGGACAACCTCATAGGTCACGTCGCTTAGGCGTAGCGTTATCCTGTACGGACCAAAGTACCAGTTGTAATAACTTTTCCAAGAACCCCGGATGACGGACTGGTGCCCACACCCAGACGCATGCGCCTGGTTCATACTGGATGTTCCTGTGGCTACTGTTGTATCGCTGCGCGTCAGGCACTCTGCTTGCTTGGATTCGGCTGCGCGCAAGCTGGCGAGCTTATTCTGCTTTCTGGACAATGTCGTCAGCATTGTCGCTTCTTGGAGTTCCACTGTCGACCGGTAGCATTGCATCCAATGGGGTCGTAACGTAGCGTCCGTAACCGAGTTGAAATGGCGTGAATCTGGTGGTTTCCTGCACAGCGGTGTTTATGCGAACGTGAAGAATGGTAGAATCTGGTGCGACGACTTGTGTTCTACGTCTTCGTACATCGAGAGCATATCGGCTATGGTTTTATTGAGGCGCTCCGTTAGGCCGTTCGTTTGTCGGTGATAGGCCGTAGTTTTGCGATGATCTGTATGAGTCAGCGTGATAATCTCCTGCAATAGGTCAGCACTAAATACCATTCCTCCATCGGTTATTAAAACGGAAGGGGCCCCATGACGAAGGACGATTTCATGGTTAAAAAATGCGGCAACTTCTGCAGCGCTTCCCCGCGGTATCGCTTTTGTTTCTGCATATCGTGTGAGGTAGTCCGTTGCAACAACTATCCACTTGTTCCCTGCTGACTAAGTAGGGAACTGTCACAAAAGATCCATTCCCAACTGCTGAAACGGCGCTGGGGCAGGGTCCAGGGGCTGCGGAAGACCAGCTGGCTTTACAGGTGGGACCGTGCGTCGCTGACAGTCGTGGCAGCAGCGCATGTACCGTTGTAGAGAGGAGTATAGTTGGGGCCAATAATATTTCTGTCGTATTTATTTATTTATTCAAGATTCCTTACAGGCCCATTGAAGGGAATTGAGTAAGGGGGGCATCTGCATTTACAAAACAGTAACATGCACACAAATTAAACAAATAACACAAAAGAAGGGAAAAAATGAAAGAAAAGTGCAAGACAAATATTATGAACAGTAAAGTGCAACAACTTTATACAATGCTATATAACGCGCAACGACATCAGGTTATGGCGGAAAGTTTCACGGTTAGCAATTGATACAATGTGATCAGGAAGACCGTTCCAATGTGCAATGGCTCTAGGTAGTGGTGATGAGTTAAATGCCTGTGTGTGACCTATGAATGCGCATGAAACTACGTGCGTTGTGAATGCGTCGAGATGTGAGGGGCGTATGAAGCGGCAAAAAGTGCAATCTGTTACTGTAAATGTACCGGTGAAATAAACATAATAGAGCAATAGCGCGGCGTTCTTCTAGTGAATGAAGTGCAAGATCTTGTTTATTAGAGTAATGCTTGAATGATAGTCGTAGTTGCCAGAGATGAATCTCGCTGCCCTATTCTGGACGGCTTCCAACATACGGACAAGGTAATCTTGATGTGGTGACCATATGGATGACGCATACTCTAGCTGTGGGCGAACATAAGTGAGATAGGATAAGGCGCGTACGTTAGTAGGAGCGTTGCGCAGGTTTCTGCGGAGAGAGCCGAGGGATTGAGAGGCTTTCGATGAAATAGCTGCTATATGAGTAGTCCAAGATAAATCGGATGAAATATGAACGCCGAGATATTTGTACCATTCGGTAGCCAAAACAATGGTGTTATTAATCGTATAGTCAAATGCTGAGCTAGTACGCTTTCGAGACAACGAGATAAACTTGCATTTAGAGGTGTTAAGGGACATCTGCAAAGTTTGGCACCACCTGAAGGTTAGGTCTAGGTCACTTTGGAGAACGGAATGATCATCAAAACATTTAATATTGCGGTAGATCACGCAATCGTCGGCAAACAACCTGACTGAGGATAAAAGGTTAGCAGGTAAATCGTTAATGTCGATTAAAAAGAGTAATGGAGCTACCACGCTGCCTTCGGGAACGCCCGACGTGACGTCACAAACTTTTGATGAAATGTCGTTGACCACCGTAAATTGCCGACGCGAAGACAGAAAGTTGCGTAGCCAAGACAGGGTTAATGAATCGATACAAAGGGCAGACAATTTACAAATTAGGGACAGTATCGACAGACAATGAGGGACAGTATCGAATGCCTTGGCGAAATCCAGGAAGAGGCAATCTGTATGCTAGTTAATCTTCATGTTAAAGTGAAGGTCAGCCGTGAATTCGAATAACTGAGTGTCACATGAATAGCATTTTCTGAAGCCATGCTGATTAGAGAAGAAAAAGTTATAGGATTCAAGGAGATCGTAGACATGAGAAGCTATAATACGTTCAAGTAGTTTGCAGGGTATGCATGTTAGTGAAATGGGTCGATAATTATGGGGCGAGTAACTGTCACCTGATTTAAATACGGGAACTACTTTACTAATTTTCCAATCATCAGGCAGCTCACCTGACGACAAAGACTGGTTGAAGAGGAGACACAGAGACTACAACTATCAGTAGTGTTCTTCAATAATTTAGAGTTGATGTTATCAATGCCTGATGAAGTAGAAACTTTAAGATTCGTGATGAGTTTTGCGATACCTTCGGCAGTGACGGTTATTGGAGCCATGAAAGAGAAGGGTTGATCTGGAACAAATGGCACATTGGAACAATCTTCCTGTGTAAAAATATAGGCAAAGTACGCATTGAAAGCATTCGCGGAAGCTTCATCAGAAAGCGGAGTTTGGTCATCATCGTGTAATGTAATGCCATTACAAGACTTATTGTGGGGAGAAATTATTTGCCAGAATTTTTACGGGCTGACGTTCTGGCGAAGCCCAAGTGTCCCGCGCATGGGTCCTCGTGACATGCCTGCAACAATTCTAGGCGCAGTGAAGCTGGGACGACAATGAGAAACGTTTCTTGGCTGTTGTTGAAATTCTTGTTATATAGGACATTGTTCCGGAGGCAGTAAGAAGCGAGGCTGCGCGACATCGGCGGTGGAATAACAGCGTCGCCTCCCTGAAGGTGAATGATCAGAGGGCGCAATGAAGTGTCTGCACGTTGGAGATTAGCCATCTCTACAAAGTCGAGTATGCCGAGAAACGGGAAATCTTGTCAGTCGCTAGTCTTCAGAGGTAGGGGCGCACGTGAGAGACAGTCAACATCGCCGTGCTTCTGTCCGGAGCGGTACACAACTGTGACATCGTACTCCTGAAGACGGAGGCTCCAGCGCGCGAGGCGGCCAGAAGGTCGCTAAGGTTCGCGAGCCAGCAAAGTGAGTGGTGGTCACTGACTACGCGAAAAGGCGTGCCGTAAAGGTAGGGTCGGAACGTGTCGATGGCCCAAATGACTGCCAGACACTCCTTTCCGGTCGTGGAAGTAGCGGCCCTTCGCCTTTGTCAGGGTGCGGCTCGCATAGGCTACGACTCGTTCGGCACCGTCTTGCCACTGAACGAGCCCAGCACCAAGCCCCACGTTACTCGTGTCAGCGTGGATTTCTGTGTCAGCCTCATCGTCGAAATTTGCGAGTACAGGAGCTGTCTGCATTCGGTTGCGCAATTCTTCAAAGGCTTCCTGTTGGTCTTCGGTCCGCACGAAAGGTGTATCTTGACGCGTTAATCGTGTTAATGGTTCGGCAAGCTTTGAAAAGCCCTCGACAAAGCAGCGATAATAAGCACAGAGACCCAAGAACCGCTGTATGGCATTCTTGTCCGCGGGGCGTGGAAACTCCGCGACGGCAGCTAGTTTGTCAGGGTCTGGCCGAACGCCCTGGGGACTGACTACGTGCTCGAGAAACTTTAGCTCCTGCAAACCAAAATGACGTTTTTCAGGATTAATAGTGAGGTTTGCTCGGCTGATTGCGACGAGGACGTTCTTGGGCCGTTCGAGATGTTCTTCAAACGTTCTTGAAAACACCACAACGTCGTCTAAGTACACCAAGTAGGTCTCCATTTCAACCCGGAGAGTGTTCATCATACGTTGAAATGTGGCAGGTACGGAACACAGGCCGAAAGGAAGGACCTTGAATTCATACAGTCCATCAGGGGTCACAAATGCCGTGTTTTCGCAGTCGCGCTCATCAACTTCAATCTGCCAATACCCTGACTTGAGATCCAACAATGTAAAAAATTGGGTGTGGCGTAGGCGGTCTAGAGCGTCGTCGATTCGTGGCAGTGGATAAACGTCACGCTTCGTTAGACTGTTAAGCTTTCTGTAGTCTACACAGAAGTGCAGTGTATTGTCCTTTTTTTCAACTAAAACAACAGGTGACGCCCATGGACTTGTAGACGGCTGAATCACGTCATCCTTGATCATGTCTTGGACCTGGCACTCGATGACCTCTCTTTCCATAGCTGAAACGCGGTATGGATGCTGGAGAACGGGGCGTGCGGCCTCCTCGGTAAAGATTCGATGTTTCGCTATGGGGGTGCGTCGAACTTTAGACTCCGTAGAAAAGCAGTCGGAAAAGTCGTTAATGACGTCTAGGAGCTGCTGCTTCTGTCGTTCCAGTAAACCGGGGTTTATCTGTATGCGATCGGTCAGGCTGACGTCTTTCGGTACGTTCGGTTCAGCGGTTTCTAATCAGCTGACATCAGCAAAAGCAGCAAGTTCATGGAGAAAGGCGACTGCTGTGCCTTGGGGTACGTGCTGATACTCGTTGCGAAAATTTGTCAGCAGCACTAATGGCGTCTGTTCCGAATCTGTTCAACAGTTATTCTGCCTGGAATGCTCTACCGAGGGCAACCGTTCAACCATAGAGTGGGAACTGCCGGGGACTAAAAACTTGAACCGCTGCTGTTAGTCTTGCAGTTACTCCAAAATTGGTTCAAAATCTGTGGCAGCCTACTTAGTCCCGGCAAGGACGAATAGCATACCCCATTCTCGTCCATTTTGGTTTAGGGTGTTCCATGGACTTGTGATCTGAGTAGTAGGTGGAGGCATACATCACATCTCGCACTATGCATGGGTCGTTGGTGAATGCGAGATCGATGCACGTACATCTCCGCGTCGTGACGGCCCCAGTGGGCGTCTTCATTTCGAGACTCAACTCGGCACGCACGGCGACGAGGAACGATGGGCTAGCTGGCGCGTTCGTGCGCCGAGTGTTGCTGCGGCGACGCCGCGCAGCTGTGCGAGCGCTTTCGCCAACCCAGCGAAGAAACGCAGCGACGCGGCCGTACGGCGCTGCAGGTAGTTCCAGCTACGGCCATGCTAGACTGCACGCGCGTGCTGCGCACAGTCCTCGAGCCCGGCCGTCCTCCAGCGCAGCGTGACGCGTGCCGCGTCTGCCCACTGCCGCTGCGGCAAGTATTAGTGCCGGCGTCAGTTCCGGTGGGAGAAGTCACGTGTCTTCCGGGCACGGCTTTCGCGGACGCTTTTTGCGGACGGCAGCTGGGCGCGCTATCTCGCCAACCTAGCCAAGAAACGCTTTCGCTTTCAAACCCTCCGAAAGCATTGAAGAAGGTAGGAGCCGGTTCAATCACGTCTTCCTGACCGGGGCGCGAGGAGCGCCCCCACTGAGCTTAATGTAAAATTTTTAAAAGATCTCGCCGGGCATCGAAGTGCTACACAGGCCGTTCGCCGAAACCTCAGAATACTACGAAATGTGGGTGTGCCGGAGAGAATTACGACCGGACTGCCCCCGTCATGGAGCTTCACGAACCCATGAATGTGTAGTGCAGTGGGGTCGAAAGATTTACGAAAGAACTGCCTCCAAAAAACTTAATGCAGCTTCAAGACATCTCTGATGGCTCAGCAAGGTCACGTTCGTTCGCAGTGCTCCCCTAGAGCTTGTAAGCCGTTCTTGATCTTTCGCTCCGAGCATTCCAGTGTAGTAAAAAACGCAATAGTCATGTCCTGTTGAAGACATTCCTAACTAAATCATGTTTGCACGAAATGAACGGAAGCTTTAATGCGCAGGTCAAGCACCTAGTAGAAGTAGGTTATCCCTAGCATGGTTGTAGGTGCTGTTGCTGAAGGTTTAAAGAAGTCGACTTCTCCGGGAAGGGCTTGCGGTTGCAGAGAGTAATAATCAATAAGTTCATTAGAATTCCGTATAACAATTCCGTTTCGCACAGGCTTAAGAAAGTTGGAAGTAGATATGTCGCTAACATTGGTTTTACTGTTTCTAACAAGCTAGCTAAGATAGTGCTGCCGTGCAGAGGAAACATGAGCAAGCGAACAGACAACGGGTAAGGCAGACAGCCAAAAATCATTTTACGCACTGTCTCATGGGTGTGGTTTATAAGATTTCTTTAGGTGCCGACGATTCTACGTAGGACAAATATCGCATTTGCATTAAACAGACAGCAACTGAACATAGAAGGTCTTATCCAGCGGAGCGCGGTCTAATCTATAGTCGCACTGCGGAGACTCTAACTGCGCGTCAACCTTGGAGAAATGCGCGATTCGCTTAGACATAAGATAGAAGACGCGTGTTAATGGCCTAGGCCTGTATATCAATAATAGTGGAAGCGCGTGCACGATTTAGCTGTCGGTTCGCTTAAACAAAGACGACATAAAGGGTTTTAACGGTTGTCTATTGCGCAGACCGGGACATGCAACTAGTTTGAGAGGTGGTGCTATGATTCTTGAGCATGGGCAGATAAGTTGTTTGGGTACCTTTTTCTTTTTCCCCCTATGTGCTCTCCTTCATTCGATAGTCGGCTTACTTGTTGTCCACTACTATTCTGTTGTGTCCATGTTTTGCACACCGCTTCCTTACATAGTGAATCCTTACGAACCCGCTAACATTTCTGTCCTTTTGAACAGGATGTTCCTGGGAGTGAGAGCGAGAACATCCGCTGGAGCGGGATATGCTATTCGGAGACCTGTGGCCCCTTGGAGGACGAGCACTCTGTCGAGTGCCCCCTGCATCCGATGCCGCAGCCACCGGGTCATGCGAACGGCCTCGTTACACTTGTCCGCCGCCAGTGCTGCCGCCGGCGCCGCTAAGGGCTGACTTATGCAAGACGGTGATTTGCAGCTTCCAGGACGCTTTTTCTTGCTTTCGTAGCTAGCTACGGCGTTTAACGGAGCACGACAGGTATATGAGAACGTGGTTCACAGGTAGTGTCCGCCTTGAAGTGAGGCGCTCCGCAGTGGGGGCATATTTTTAGGGTTGCTGTCACCGCACCCTAGGCAGTTGTCTCTTCCCCAGGGGAAGAGACATCGGCTCGGTGACCGAGCCTACCACAGGATTAGCAGTCATCGGAATGCATGCTGTACAACGAACACTTTAGAAGGCTAGGGCAGCCTCGAAGCTGCGCTGACGCATTTCTTCAAAATTGCCATAACGGAGCCTTTGTTCCCGCCACTGGATGCAGACGAGACTCAGTTTCCTTGCTCGGGCGCACCAACAAGCGCAAGCTAGCTTGCGCTGGTTGATCATCGTATTCCTTCCGGCGCCATCACTAAATTCATCGCGGGAGATATCGTCACCGGCCATTGTGATTTACTTGGGCACTAGCCATCGTGGCGTGGCCGATCAGCGCCACGAGACTCACCCACCGAGTTGCCGCGGAAGGGCCGGACCTAGAGCATTTGGCTTAGCGCGGCCGAAATTCCTCTATAGAATGGGGAAAATGTGCCATGCACTCCAACAAACTTGGTGCCGGTATGGTCCTGGCACCTTTTTGCCGTGAAATAGACCAAAACATTGAATATGGGAGGAAAATTAAGGCGGGAACAATTTCAAGAAGCGGGAGTGGGTGTTTCCGCATCCGCTTATGACGGCAGTCCCCCAAGCGTCTCCATAGAACTGCCTTTCCAGCATTTGTACCCTAGCAACGGCGGCGCACGCGGGCAGTGGTAACTAAATAGAGGATATGTTGGTTATGTGAGACTACATCCTCCAGATGTCGCTAGCACCTTCTAAAGCCGAAACTTGAGGGTCCTCCAATGTACAATAAAGAAACAATGCATGTGTATTCACCTGGTTGTCTATGGATAAGCTGGCCTGTTGCTGCTGTTCGCTTGTGTAGTCCCAGTCGAAACGCAGCAGCCGCCAATCAGAAAATAACAACGAAGCAAAGGCGAAAGAAAAGCGAGCAGGATGAGATTGTTCGGGAGGTTCCACGAAAGAGAGTTCCGGAAGAGTTCCGGGCAGGAGAGTTCGAGGAAGGCAGCGGATCGTCCACGGGGCCGGGCGTTGAAGACGGCAGTCGGGTTCCGGACCCGAGCCACCAGGGCTTCACCCGACCGGGACCTCCTGCTGACCTGTTTCCAGCCAAAGGAACCCCAGCAGCTCGCAAGCTCCAGGCGAGGACTTGCTTAATCATGTGCCCGTAGGCATAGCTGGAACAGTCGGGCTACGGGTCCGAGTTCCCCGCCGAGACGCCTGGCGGGATGCTGCAACCACCTGATCGAGCCGCCTAGCTGCCCACGTCCTCCGTCGCAACGAGACATCCGTCGTCATCGTTCCGAACCGGCTGCACTTCGCCAACTTATTCATGAAGCTCATCGACGATTCGGTGAGCCATGCGCTTCTCCCGCGTCGACTTCACGCATCACTGTCAAAACCTTAGAGAGTAAATCGCCAGGACTTTCCCGCAGCGCCTATAGAGACTTATTAGAACTTTACTCAATTCTATCATGCTTTCGTTTCTCTTTCAAGTGTTTGTCGTTTAGTTTTTCTCTATTTTCAACAGTTTGATTAAAAGCTTGTGTGTGTGTGTCTTGTGTGAAAAACGGCTTTGTCCTTGATTAGACTCTCGGAGGCTTCGCCTGGGAGAGTCGTCCGAAAACGAACCTATAAAAGAACCTGCATTAAATAATCATCACAGACATACAGTCAAAAAATAATTTTACGCACGGTCTCATGGGTATGGTTTTAAGATTTCTTTAGGTGCAGACGATTCTACATAGGACAAATATCGCATTTGTATTAAAAAGACAGCAACTGAACATAGAAGGTCCTTATCCATCGGAGCGCGGTCTAATCTATAGACGCACTGCGGAGACTCTACTGCGCGCCAATGTTGGAGAAATGCGCGAATCTCTTAGACATAAGATAGAAGACGCGCGTTCAATGGCCTAGGCCTTGTATATCAATAATAGTGGAAGCGCGTGCGCGAGTTAACCGTCGGTTCGTTAGACAAAGACGGCATAAAGGGTTTTAACGGTTGTCTATCGCGCAGACCGGGACATGCAACAGGTTTGAGAGGTGGTGCTATGATTCTGGAGCATGGCCAGATAAGTTGTTTGCTTATTTTTTTCTTTTTTCCCCTATGTGCTCTCCTTCAGTCGATAGTCGGCGTTCTTGTTGTCCACTACTCTTCTGTTGTGTCCACGTTTTGCGCACCGCTTCCTTTACATGGTGAATCCTTACGAACCCGCTAAGATTTTGTCCTTTTGGACAGGATGTTCCTGGGAGTGAGAGCGAGACCATCCCCTGGAGCGGGATCTGCTATTCGGAGACCTGTGGCTCCTTGGAGGACGAGCACTCTGTCGAGTGCCCCCTGGATCCGATGCCACAGCCACCGGGTCATGCGAACGGCCTCGTGACACTTGTCCGCCGCCAGTGCTGCCGCCGGCGCCGCTAAGGGCTTACTCATGCAACACGGTGATTTGCAGCTTCCAGGACGCTTTTTCTTGCTTTCGTAGCTAGCTACGGCGTTTAGCGGAGCACGACGGGTATATGAGAACATGGTTCAGAGGTAGTGTCCGCCTTGAAGTGAGGCGCTCCGCAGTGGGTGCATATTTTTAGGGTTGCTCTCAGAGCACCCCTGGCAGATGTCATTTTCGGCAGTCGGGGGAAGAGACATCGGCTCGGTGACCGAGCCTACCACAGGATTAGCATTCATCGGAATGCATGCTGTACAACGAACACTTTAGAAGGCTAGGGCAGCCTCGAAGCTGCGCTGACGCATTTCTTCAAAATTGCCAAAGCGGGGCCTTTGTTCCCGCCACTGGATGCAGACGAGACTCGGTTGCTTTGCTCGGGCGCTCCAGCAAGCGCAAGCTAGCTTGCGCTGGTTGATCATCGTATTCCTTCCGGCGCCATCACTTAATTCATCGCGGGAGATATCGTCACCGTCCATTGTGATTTACTTGGGCATAGCCATCGTGGCGTGGCCGATCGGCGCCACCAGACTCTCACCCACCGAGCTGCCGCGAAAGGGCCTGGCCTATAGCGTTTGGGTTAGCGCGGCTGAAATTCCTCTATAGAATGGGGAAAATGTCCATGCACTCCAACAAACTTGTTGCCGGTATGGTCCTGAGACCTTTTTGCGTGAAATAGACCAAAACATTGAATATGGGAGGAAAATTAAGGCGGGAACAATTAAGGCGGGAGACTACATCCTCCAGATGTCGCTAGCACCTTCTAAAGCCGAAACTTGAGGGTCCTCCAATGTACAATAAAGAAACAATGCATGTGTATTCACCTGGTTGTCTATGGATAAGCTGGCCTGTTGCTGCTGTTCGCTTGTGTAGTGCCAGTCAATATGAGTTCGCTGCAGCAAGGCCGAGAAAAAGGGAACCTGCACAGAGGCGTCCTCGAGGCCTCCTGCTTCAAGAAGTAACACACTGTTCGTGCCATCAGCCGTGAGACGGTTTGCGAGAACGCATCCTGCGGAACCTGCGCCCACTGCAGAAGAAAACAAATGATAGAGCAATCATGTGTACCCCGGGGTGGTCGCAAAATTTCTTGGCGTAAACACAAAACCTCAGGTTCAGAATTCAAGGCAAACTGCTTATCTTTATTAGAAATTCTGCGTGGAGCATAGAGCTCAGTATTCGCGAATATTAATTCTGCGTAATCAAGGACTTTTAGCTACGAGCTTGTTTATTAGTTGTGCAAACTAATATTCTGGGTTCAAAAGACCATATACTATGCCTGAAGGGCAAGCCCATTTCGCAATAAAAAAAATACATTCGCAGCTTGCATTAAAACGATCAAACTAAGAAACTCGGTGCCACTTCTGTGCCCGAAAACAAGGAGCCCAAAACTACAAAGGAAGAAAGCCACAAAATATGCATCAAAACTGCGTGATGGATGATAAGGAGCTTGTGAACGTAATCGGCGTCTGTGGTGTTCGATACATATTTGATACAGATGGTCGCTATTGCCACAACACAGATGGCGTCTGTGGTGTTCGATACAGATTCGATACAGATGGTCGCTATTATTCATTTAGTTCGACAAAACTACGCCATGCACTAAGCCAATGATAGCGGAAAAGAACGATGGTCACGGACAACTAAGGTGATGTCTAAAGATATATAAGATCAAGACACAAAAAACGACCATGTTCCCTGCGTCGCATCATATGACCACTCATAACCCACATGCCAGATCAATAGAAAGATATCTAAAGAATTGGAACTCACTACAGCGCAGATACACAGATACAATACAAATATGCCCCCATTTTTATGGTCGTGTAACGTGCCTGTAACATTTGCCTGTAAAGAAACAACATCCGCACAATCACTAGAGAAAGGATCTACTCCTCAATCTGAGCGCCGAGAGTGAGGGGTTCGCGGAAAACAGCAATTGCATCTTCAATTGAACGAAGCTTACACAGGAAACATTTCCAAATGTAAATTAAAGGCAAAATGTTCCAGCTACAGGATGTATGCATATTTTCATGGTACGCACGTGTGCATCCTAATAATGTCGATTGATACGAATTTGATCCCGTCACTGCAGCAGAATTTCTTGTCAGTCCCATTTCAAACAGACGATGGCCGGACACATTGACGAAGCACATTCAGTGTAATGTCACCGCAGAAAAGCGGACCTTGTTGCGTTTTTCAAGCGCTGACATTCCTCTTTATACGCAGGAGCCTTCACACGAATATATCTAATGTGTGAGTGCATTTCCCCACTATTTCTTTTATTGTTAGCGCCACTACTTTACGTAACCCTCAATAGAAACAGTCCTTCGAGTCCAGAAACACTATTACATTGGGGTGCAAGGCTCTATGACTTTGATGAGAAAGCTATAATACAACTGCGATTGATGATAAAGATGACATTGCGCGATCTAAGGTGGAACCTTTCACACAATGACAGCACAGCGGTGCTGACCACGTCTAAGCCGATGACGGAGTTATCGTCACCGTCCATTGTGATTTACTTGGGCATAGCCATCGTGGCGTGGCCGATCAGCGCCACGAGGCTCTCACACACCGAGTTGACGCGGAAGGGCTGGACCTAGAGCATTTGGCTTAGCGCGGCCGAGATTCCTCTATAGAATGGGGAAAATGTCTATGCACTCCAACAAACTTGGTGCCGGTATGGTCCTGGCACCTTTTTGCCTGAAATAGACCAAAACTTTGAATATGGGAGGAAAATTGAGGCGGGAACAATTTCAAGAAGCGGGAGTGGGTGTTTCCGCATCGGCTTATGTCGGCGTCCCCAAGCGTCTCCATAGAACTGCCTTTCCAGCATTTCTACGCTAGCAACGGCGGCGCACTCGGGCAGTGCTAACTAAATAAAGGATGTGTTGGTTATGTGAGACTACTTCCTCCAGATGTCGCTAGCACTGTCACGTTTCACTTCTAAAGCCGAAACTTGAGGGTCCTCCAATGTACAATAAAGAAACAATGCATGTGTATTCACCTGGTTGTCTATGGATAAGCTGGCCTGTTGCTGCTGTTCGCTTGTGTAGTCCCAGTCAATATGAGTTCGCTGCAGCAAGGCCGAAAAAAAGGGAACCTGCACAGAGGCGTCCTCGAGGCCTCCTGCTTCAAGAAGTAACACACTGTTCGTGCCATCAGCCGTGAGACGGTTGGCGAGAACACATCCTGCGGAACCTGCGCCCACTGCACAAGAAAACAAATGATAGAGCAATCATGTGTACCCCGGGGTGGTCGCAAAATTTCTTGGCGTAAACACAAAACCTCAGGTTCAGAATTCAAGGCAAACTGCTTACTTTATTAGAAATACTGCGTGGAGCATAGAGCTCAGTATCCGCGAATATTAATTCTGCGTAATCAAGGACTTTTAGCTACGAGCTTGTTTGTTAGTTGTGCAAACTAATATTCTGGGTTCAAGAGGTATAAATACATTCGCAGCTTGCATGACTAATTAAAACGATCAAACTAAGAAACTCGGTGCCACTTCTGTGCCCGAAAACAAAGAGCCCAAAACCACAAAGGAAGAAAGCCACAAAATGTGCATCAAGACTGCGTGATGGATGATAAGGCGCTTGTGAACGTAATCGGCGTCTGTGGTGTTCGATACATATTTGATACAGATGGTCGCTATTGCCACACCACAGATGGCGTGTGTGGTGTTCGATACAGATTCGATACAGATGGTCGCTATTATTCATTTATTTCGACAAAACTACGCCATGCACTAAGCCAATGGTAGCGGAAAAGAACGATGGTCACGAACAACTAAGGTGATGTCTAAAGATTGTAATATATAAGATCAAGCCACAAATAACGACCATGTTCCCTACGTCGCATCATATGACCACTCCTAACCCACATGCCAGATCAATAGAAAGATATCTAAAGAATTGGAACTCACTACAGCGCAGATACACAGATACAATACAAATATGCGCCAATTTTTATGGTCATGTAAAGTGCCTGTAACATTTGCCTGTAAAGAAACAACATCCGCACAATCACTAGAGAAAGGATCTACTCCTCAATCTGAGCGCCGAGAGTGAGGGGTTCGCGGAAAACAGCAATTGCATCTTCAATTGAACGAATCTTACACAGGAAACATTTCCAAATGAAAATTAAAGGCAAAATGTTCCAGCTACAGGATGTATGCATATTTTCATGGTACGCATGTGTGCATCCTAATAATGCCGATTGATACAAATTTGATCCCGTCACTGCAGCAGAATTTCTTGTCAGTCCCATTTCAAGCAGATGATGGCCGGACACGTTGACGAAGCACATTCAGAGTAATGTCAGCACAAAAAAACGGACCTTGTTGCGTTTTTCAAGAGCTGACATTCCTCTTTATACGCAGGAGCCTTCACACGAATATATCTAATGTGTGAGTGTATTTCCCCACTATTCCTTGTATTGTTAGCGCCTCTATTTTACGTAACCCTCAATAGAAGCAGTCATTCGAGTCTAGAAACACTATTAAATTGGGGTGCAAGGCTCTATGACTTTGATGAGAAAGCTATAATACAAGTGCGATTGATGATAGAAATGACATTGCGCGATCTAAGGTGGCACCTTTCACACAGTGACAGCACAGCGGTCGTGACCACGTCTAAGTCGATGACGGAGTTATGATCGCTCCTGTAGGGTCGCTATAGTACTCGTGAGCCAGGATGAATTTCCTGTGCAACCGAATAGCGTAAGATCCACTGTAGTGCACAAGAAATTCTTACAACGTACTGATACACTTTTTGGTTTTGTTGCATAGCAAATAATTATTTTAGCCCTGTACAAAAGTAGCACGTCGTGCTGTCTTTTAGCGACTGATAAACTATGAATAAATTGGGCGTTTTTTTCTACTCACCAATTATGTAGTCATACTCCTTTGCCAATAACACCGAGTTATACAGCACCGGATCTGGTAAATCAAAAAGCACCACGACTGTAACCACGTTCAAAAGTGCAAGCAATATGTTCTGGACCACCTCCATAATGCTACCCCTGTCCTTATGGAGAGCAGGTAGAAACGACGCATTTATTTATAAATGCAGTGCACAGCAGGTGTTCCACGGAATAAATTATTATCTTTTTTTTCTCTTGCTTTCTCTATTATGATGACGCGTGTTCATATCGTACTCAACCCGATACTCTAATTAGAGCATTTCCTTAAGCTGCGGAATTGTACTTTAAAGTCGGCTTAAGGGAAGTAGAAACTCAGAACGTTGTATTGATTAAGGCATCACATTTACCTGTCCCACTCGAAACGCCGTCTTTAGGTGCATGGGCACCATACACACGGAATAATGCACATACAATATGAACTATACACAACACGTACATATTGAGATTATTATTATTGATATCGCTGCCGTCAACCAAGAGCAGAGCAGGAAGTGGGAAAAGTACGCACTAAATATCTAAGAGTTACAAAGCACACAAAGATATGCTACTAGTACGAGTAGATGAGATGCACGAAGCTGTTAAGTGGCGGCCTTAAAAATGAGCTTATTGGTCCCTTTGGTAGCACGAATGGCGCTATCCCTCATCGTTTTGTGCACTTGTGGTTGGCTGAAGTGTTATGATGGCTGATGGAGGTAGACCTTCATTTAACTTTTAATAAGCTGGATAATACCCATGCATGGAATACCGGCAGAACCTGCATGTGGTGCCTTCGATCTCTTCTTTCTTTTGTGTCACTCACACCAGGGGATCTGCTGCGAGGCCATAGTTCCATTTAAGTAATATTTACTGCGATGCTTAATTGAATACGTTCGCAGGTAATTGAATCTCGAAGCGGCCTCCACTGAGCGCATGAAAATGACAATATGGAATGGGGAAAACATAGGGAGTTTGAGAATTGGGTCCCCAAGCTCCTTGGGGCCCCAATTCCCAAACTCCCTAATGAAGCCGACAACGTGAGAGGAAATGGACCCAACACGCGCCTTAATGAGATGATATTATTCATGCGTTAATTCGTAGTACCAGCTTCACATAAAAGCAACCTGCTCACAGCAGTTTCCCCGTACAAGGTCTGTGTCGAGGCTAACTAGCGAGCAATAGTAACGTGACCATAACATAGATCCCAATCAACCTGACAGTGTAGGCCTCGCGACGTCCTACTGAAAGCCACGCGAACCAAGGCTTCAGTTTACCAGACGAATCAGAAGCTGATTGAATAAAAATCCGTCCGGTTAGACACACCATTACGTTCAGTACAAGCGACAGCACTGAAGCGGAACCCTACCACCCACTACGAACCTTAACACGCCAGAGGTTGTCACGGGGCTACCGAATTAGCGTGCCCTCGTGTAGGTTCTTGTGTTCAAAAGTTGACGGCTTGACCGTCATCGAGCAAGGACAGACGAGACCGTTGGTGCAGTGGAAAAAATACAAACACTCACTGTATTTGAATGAAATGGAATAATTAGAGAAAAGGATAAAACAAAGGTGAAGCATGCAAAGGAGACAGAAAGTTAACAAAACTATGACCGGGAAGTAGAATGGTTAACAGTGCATAGAGTAATTTGAACGGGAAAGACTGTCACTGTTAAGGTGGGTACACCAGAGTAGAAGGCGAGGTGGAGGCAGCAGATGCACTCGGAGCGGACTTGGATCGAGGTGTCGCTCGCTGGGAAGGTAGCGTCGGGCGAGTCGGGTCAGCAACCTCTCGGCGTTCCTCAGCCGACGCTCAGACCACGAGCCGGGGCCGCAGTTGTGCCTGGCCAACGCCAGACGATGGAAAGCCGTTGGAGTGCCTGGCCAACGCCAGACGATGAGAAGCCGGTGGAGTGCCTGGCCAACAGGCGATGGGAAGCTGGTAGAAAGCCTGGCCAACGCCAGATGCTGGAAAGCCTGGCCAACGCCAGGTGCTGTACCGCTCGGGTACACGCCCAGGTGGAAGCCTGCAGCGGCCTGGTCACAGGAACTCGGCCGCCACTCCCGCGCCCTGGTCCGCTTCTTCCTGCCACCACGCCTCAGCCACGTCTGCTCCGGTTCTTCTCCCCGGTCTCTCCCTGGTCTCTCCCTCGCCCGTTCTCTTGGCGCTTTTTATCACCCATCTTCATCGTGGGACTTCATCATTGGTGTTCTTGTCTCCGTGTAGTTTTCCGATTGCTCAGAGCTGCACTTGTGGCCTTCTCGCATTGGTGCAGCTTTTATTCATTGCTTTATCTTTTGCGCTCGTGCCAACGTCGTCTTCATCTTGCTTTCATTTCTTTTATGGCGCGCACTTTGAAACACGGCCCGCACCTTGAAATACGTGCACTCATCACAACAAGCCCCCCTTTCATTAAGTTTTTTTTTCATAAAAAAAAACTGCTGCTAAGTGCGCGTATTTTAGTTCACCACACAGTTCACAAAATAGATCCAATGTCCATACACAATCAAAAACATTTAGTTCCAGTGTTCATATACATTCACACACTACAAGCACGGGAGCACACGGAAACTCACTAAACATTCTTTGACCAAAAATAACGAAAGAAATATTGCTAGTTCAAACAATCTCACTATTGCAACACCTTTCCCAGAATGAGATGAATTTTTTTTAGAATTGCATGACCAATGTTTCCATCTTTATGCGGGAAGTACCAGAACACGAATTGGCCGTCACTTGTGATGTATCGAAACATTATGTCACAACTCTTTGCATGACCTTTCCGCCTGTTCAAAACATCCGTTACACATGCTGGCAATCGGAACCCAGGAGAAGCTGCCGGGAATCAGAAAAGACGCTTAAGTTATGGCGTCCCACACAAATCGGATAGCAGCTTCCAGATGCCTAACGACAAGCAGAACCGACACTCGGAAGCGTTTTGAACCAGCAACCCATCTGCATGACCGTCTGAATACCATCGAACGCCCCGCGACTTTGGAAGCTCCATACGGGCAATGATTGCATTCGAATGAATGGGAGCGATCTGGCAACCAGGCGTAGCAAGTTACTGGCGTTCGCATGATCTCTTGATGGATGTAAACGCTTGCTTGCAGCCTATGAGCAGGCAATACCCCAGACGACTCTGGCAAAATCCACTCTAAGCCGTATGGCACATTGGAAAACTCTGCCGACTCTATATTGAGAGTGCCATGCATCTCTACAGTGTTATGCTTTTCGAGCTGTGGTTTTTCCAACCCAGCAGTTGATTCTAGGGCCTTATTAACCCTTCCCGTTGGGACATCGCACTCTCTGTGAGACACGTCACCATGTTCACTTTCTCCAGAGGTTAACCTGAACAGCTCTGGAGGTGAGTTATCTGTCTGGTCTCCGAGGACCATGCTGTAATGTGCTACCGTAGCTAACAGTACACATGAAGATTCTATAGCCACCGCCCTATACTCCTCACAGCGGCATTCGCTATCGTCACTAGGACAAACACACAAAGCTTCATCACCAGCCCTTTCCTGAGGGACTATGTCCTCATCACCTGTATTTAGCCTTCCAGAGGCCCCAAAGTACAAACCATCTAAACTGGAACACTTTTGTTCCACGCCCGCAAAGCCGACATCTGCCTCATCGAGCACCTTCGAACCCATTCCAGTCTGCCTGCTGTGTACGCGGATGCTATCTTCTAGCTCAGGTTCTGACTCTATCGAAAGACTGCGGCATGGTGTCATGCCTCCGGCAAAGGACTTCAATTCTTCCCTCAGCAACGTGCTTCCCACAGAGCAACCCTCAAACGCCCGCTCATTGGTGCTCATGCACGGCGTTTTACTACGCTGCATCTTTACGATTCGCGTCTTTTCCACCTCTTCGAGCTCTTTTTCCTCTTCCTCCATCTCCCTTTCAAACTCCAACTGCTCCCTCTCTTCCTCTAGTCGCGCGGCCTCTCGCGCATCAACCCACGCCGTAAATTCCTCACCCACCAAGCCTATTCGCCGTGCCAACTCTTCAAAAACTTTACGAGATTCTGATGCGCTCATTTTCTTTTTCGTGAAATAATAAAGTGCAGAAACGGTCTCGTCGTCCTGCCGCGGACGCCAATTTGTCACGGGGCTACCGAATTAACGTGCCCTCGTGTAGGTTCGTGTGTTCGTGTGTTCGAAACTCGATGACTTGACAGTCATCGATAAAGGATTGACGAGACCGCTTGTGCAGAACAAAAAATACAAACACTCACTGTATTTGAATGAAATGGAATAATTAGAGAAAAGGATAAAACAAAGGTGAAGCATGCAAAGGAGACAGAAAGTTAACAAAACTATGACCGGGAAGTAGAATGGTTAACAGTGCATAGAGTAATTTGAACGGGAAAGACTGTCACTGTTAAGGTGGGTACACCAGAGTAGAAGGCGAGGTGGAGGCAGCAGATGCACTCGGAGCGGACTTGGATCGAGGTGTCGCTCGCTGGGAAGGTAGCGTCGGGCGAGTCGGGTCAGCAACCTCTCGGCGTTCCTCAGCCGACGCTCAGACCACGAGCCGGGGCCGCAGTTGTGCCTGGCCAACGCCAGACGATGGAAAGCCGTTGGAGTGCCTGGCCAACGCCAGACGATGAGAAGCCGGTGGAGTGCCTGGCCAACAGGCGATGGGAAGCTGGTAGAAAGCCTGGCCAACGCCAGATGCTGGAAAGCCTGGCCAACGCCAGGTGCTGTACCGCTCGGGTACACGCCCAGGTGGAAGCCTGCAGCGGCCTGGTCACAGGAACTCGGCCGCCACTCCCGCGCCCTGGTCCGCTTCTTCCTGCCACCACGCCTCAGCCACGTCTGCTCCGGTTCTTCTCCCCGGTCTCTCCTGGGCTCTCCCTCGCCCGTTCTCTTGGCGCTTTTTATCACCCATCTTCATCGGGGACTTCATCATTGGTGTTCTTGTCTCCGTGTAGTTTTCCGTTGCTCAGAGCTGCACTTGTGCCTTCTCGCATTGGTGCAGCTTTATTCATTGCTTTAATCTTTTGCGCTCGTGCCAACGTCGTCTTCATCTTGCTTCATTTCTTTTATGGCGCGCACTTTGAAACACGGACCCATCACGCGCCTTAATGAGATGATATTATTCATGCGTTAATTCGTAGTACCAGCTTCACATGAAAGCAACCTGCTCACAGCAGTTTCCCGTACAAGGTCTGTGTCGAGGCTAACTAGCGAACAATAGTAACGTGACCATAACATAGATCCCAATCAACCTGACAGTGTATGCCTCGCTACGTCCTACTGAAAGCCACGCAAACCAAGGCTTCAGTTTACCAGACGAATCAGAAGCTGATTGAATAAAAATCCGTCCGGTTAGACACACCATTACGTTCAGTACACCCGACAGCACTGAAGCGGAACCCTACCGCCCACTACGAACCTTGACACGCCAGAGGTAGAATATAATTCTATGAGTGGGCGCCTACGTACCAGTGCCGTACGATGGTGGCTCATGCTACAAGTTCTACATGGACGAATAAGACCAATATGTTGAAACGGCACTCACAGAGGAAAGCATCCACATCATAGCAGTAAGCGCAGGAGAGAGCCGACGCCGTTTCAACTGTACGACGCCTAGGTACGGCACAGACATATGCGCACTGCCTCTGACTCTGATACTAAAACACCGATGATGTTCGGAGATCCGAGCCATGATGCCTGCAGTATACGAGAAGAATGTCTGTATCAATAGATCAGTCAGTCAAACAACTTTATTAAAATGTCTAGGCGATTGGTGGGACGGGCGACAGGTCCCGCCTAAGTAGCGGCCAGGGGCTCTTGAGCCCTGGTGGCTTCTCGGCCCGCTAGACAGCCCAAACTTGATCTGCTAGGGCAGAGCTGAGCAACACAGCTTCCCAGCATACACGGAGGCGATCGCTAGAGGCTGAATCCCGATTATAGTTTGTAGTCCCTCGACACTCCCATAATATGTGTTCCAGAGTAGCTTTAGAAGCACCTTTCTGGCATTAATCTTTCTTGCACAAGTCTGGGTAAATCATGTGCAAGATCGCCTGATTCGGTAGGTTAAGGTCTGTAACTGCCGCCATTCGACAGACTGTCTTTTTGTTAACTTTTGTTGTGGTGGTGCGAAAACGCACCTATGCACTTTGTAGTGCTGTGTGATGTCACTGAATCTGGTCATACGATCTTCCCATTCCCAATCCACTCCACCTTCCATTCCGGGAGACGCCAAGGTGCCGGCCATACCATCGGCCATGACTCGTTACGTAAGCCCGCGAGCCACGTCATGCGACGTCTTATTATTACTGCTGTCCCCTGGCGAGATAGAGTTGTGAGTGGGCGCCCACAATGAAAAAAAAACATTCTTTACTCTTTTTGCCTGCCATCGGGACACGTAGTGCTTCAGGGGAGAAGCGTCGTTAGCGAAATTCTTTCCTGCCTCCTGAGAATCACTGACTATTAAATCCGCTTCAGTCTGATACTGCTAGCGGAGTAGCTATCTCCTCTGCGGTCTCGATTTTCGTTGTGCATGCCGTAACACATGTTTTGCAGCTCTTTTCGTTATCTATAAAGACAGCTAGTGTCGCTTGTGCTTGTATGTAGCGGCGTCTGCAAAGAGTGCGTCTTACTAATGCCAAATTTCTTTTGTATTTCCATCGCTCTGCTCTCTGTTCTGCCTTTATGATATAACAGGTGCATGTTCTTGGGTAACCCGGAACGGTTATCGTATCCCTAACATCATTCGGGAGTTCCACTTTGGCTCCGTGGTGAACAGGGTATACAATCACGTGTTTTGGGATTGCTAGGACCCTACCTCACCAAGATGACTTAGGCCAGCTTCCTCGGAAACAACATGAGGGACTCCACTGCGTACTCCAACGATAAATAGCAAAAAATCCAACATTGACTGGGCTAAGCTGGTCACCGCACATGTTCGGCCATATGCTACATAGTCACGAATTTTCGTTTAATAAAGTTGCTTACTTTTCAGCCTTTCGAAATGAAGCATCAAATGTCACCTCACAACAGCCTTCTTTTTGATCACGCACCATGTTTTTGCCATAAAAAATTCTAGTGTTTTTCTACGGATTATCATAGTTAATTCTCAGCTTGCTCACAGTTTATGCCACAGTTAGTCTTGCCTCTGTACAGTACATTCTCAGTTAAGACTTGCATTCCACAATGATTTTCACAATGGCCGCTCTGTCCCTGTGAAAAGACACTACACGTTCTCCTAGAAACACCGTAACGAGGATGACCAGGATGCGTGGCCGGAGATAGCGACAATGGATAGCTTAATAATCACACTACGACTGACCCTCAACCCCTGAATGATTTGCGGTGATATACCAGCTTCAGAAATGTGCCCTCCTCCTTCTAACAGGTCCACGCTTTTCGCTATTCTAGATCAAAACGTGCATTTTTGGAGTTGTTGGGGCACGTGTGAGGTCGCACAGAGGTTTCTGCAGCTGCTTTGTGAGTGTTATAAACGAAGCCGTTTCCAAAACAACAGGGTTCGAACTCAAAGCGATTCTGGAATGCTGTTTGACATATTGTGGGCACTTAATGCGCTACTCTTCGTCATCTGTACATAATCATCATCACATGGGTTTCTTCTTCCTCGATTGTGGGTTGTCACCTCGCATCTCTTCTATGCTTTGGGCTCGGCCGGTTCGCCGCATCATCCAGGCCTAATAAATACCCCGTGGTGACTGCATTGTCACAAGTGGTGGAGAGTGCTGTTCGGTCCTCGGTCATCTGCCACGCCGATCTACCTCCTGGAGCTCAGATCCGGTCGCCGATTGTGCCAGCTGTCTGCCGTGATGTCGCAGGACGCGCCGCCCAATCCTTCTACATCGGCCCTCTCGGCCCCGACTGCCGCACCCCTTCCCTATTTAATTGTCAACGGCCACCAGCGGGACCCCCACCTGTTCGCTGGCCTCCGCGGAGAGGACGTGGAGGATTGGCTTGACCACTACGACCGTGTCAGTTCAACCAACCACTGGAACGAGCCACTCAAGCTACACCACGTCTCTTTTTACTTAACGGGAGTGGCCAAAACCTGGTTTTTCAACCACGAGATTGACTTTGCCGACTGGGAGTGTTTCAAGCAGAAGCTTCGACAAGTTTTCGGGACACCGGCCGTTCGATCCGCCCTTGCGAAGAAGACGCTTGACACTCGTAAACAGCAACACGGAGAGTCGTACACGTCGTACATCGAGGATGTCCTCGCCCTTTGTCGACGCGTCAATGCCACCATGACCGAGGCTGACAAGATTAGACACATTCTCAAGGGCATAGCGTCTGTTGCATTCAATGCGTTGGCCATCAAGAACCCTGACACCGTTGCCGATATCGTCGTCACCTGCCAGCGCCTGGACGAACTTGAGTCCGCACGTTTGCACTCGGACACAACCGACAACATATCCAACACAGACCCGTCACTACGTACGATGATCCGCACGATCATACGCGAGGAGCTGCAGTCCCTCGGCTTCGCAGTTAGTCCACTTCCTCAACACCCTTCCAGTGCCTCCTTGCGAGAGGTCGTAAAGGAGGAATTGGCGTCCGTGGCTGGGGCTGCTTACGCGGAGCCCATAAACCCGAGGCCCCCGCCAACATATGCGCAGGTTGCTGCAGTGCCACCAGTCATAGTACAACCGATGCCTCCGCAACCAACGCCCGCGCACCTGGCTGCCATCTCACCTGCCGCGCCTAGCGCTCGGCCCTATCCGCAATGGCGACAGACTCGTCCAATCTGCTACTACTGTGGATATCGTGGCCATATTGCACGCTTCTGCCGTAAGCGTCAGCAAAACGAGCGCCGCGGATACGACGTATCAGAACGGGACGAGTTTTCTGTGGGCGGCCCGTTCCAACGCCGTCCATATCCATTCCCTCCCACCCGCTCTGCGTCGCCAAGTGCAACGTGTGACACGACTCCCGACTACCGTCCCAGCAGACGCCGCTCACCGTCACCACTGCGTCGTTCTACGTCGCCCCTGCGACCAGCCTCTCATTTCGCTGATCGCCGCCAGGAAAACTGACTTGCGCAGCTTTTGGAGGAAAAGCTGCATCGCACGAAAAGACAGAAATTCCTCCAGCATGTCCGTGTAATATGATTATGGTTATAGTGGAAGGTGTTCATGTGCAAGCTTTGGTTGACACAGGTGCTTGTGTATCAATTATACGTCGCGATTTGTGTTCACGTCTGCGGAAAGTTACGACCCCCTACGATGGCCCTACACTATTTTCTGCTCAAGGGGACGCCATTACACCTTCCGCCATGTGCACCGCTCGTGTTTACATCGATGGCATCCTGCACCACATACAATTCGCAGTGCTACGTTCGTGCGCGCAGAAGCTCATATTAGGCTGGGATTTTCTTTCTGCAGCATCTGCTTACATCTGCTGCCGGGAACGTGTTCTTCAGATGGACGAAACCACCAATTCGCTTTATGCGCAGGACTCTGAAAATGACGCACCTCTTCGCTTGCTTGCGGAAGCCGACATCGAGATACCTCCTGGCCTTCAGCGGATTGTTGCCATCACGTCTGATGTCATTGACACAGGTGACGTGCTCGCTCTTCCATCTGCACGCTTGCTAGCAAGAGGCATTGTTTTCGCCACGGGCCTAGTTCGGTTTGCCAATGGCTCAGCACATCTCAGCGTGACCAATCCGACATCAAAAAAGGTGCTTATTCCTAAAGGCGCTACACTAGCTTGCACCAGTGGATCCGATTCTCTCTCCGTCGTTTCCCTCGAGACAGCTTCATCTGCAGCTCCTTCTGTTGCAACTTCCGCCCCTCCCTCTGCTCTTTCCGCTGCCATTAGCTCAGACCTGACGCCTTCAGAGTCAGAGCAGTTACTAGCTCTACTGCAAAAACATAAGTCGTTGTTTGACGTGCACTCGGCTTCATTGGGGCAGACTCCCATCACCACGCATCGGATAGAGACAGACAGCGGATCCATCGTGCGTCGCCGACCGTATCGCGTATCGCTTGCAGAGCGAAAAGTCATCGAAGAGAACGTCGCCGACATGTTACAACGAAATATAATACGTCCATCTACCAGTCCTTGGTCATCTCCTGTTGTTCTTGTACGGAAAAAAGACGGCTCTGTGCGCTTTTGCGTGGATTACCGCGCACTCAACAAGATAACGCGCAAGGATGTGTACCCGATGCCACGAATTGATGATGCCTTGGATTCCCTGCAGGGTGCCGAGTACTTCTCAAGTCTTGATTTACGGTCGGGTTACTGGCAGATACCCATGCACGAGGATGATAAAGAAAAAACGGCCTTTTCTACGCCAGATGGCCTCTACGAATTCAACGTCATGCCATTCGGCCTCTGTAATGCTCCCGCAACTTTCGAACGCATGATTGATACCGTTCTCCGTGGGCTGAAATGGAAGACTTGCTTGTGCTATTTGGACGATATTGTTATTTTTTCATCAACGTTCTTGCAGCACCTGCAACGTCTGGACGAAGTTCTTACGTGTCTCGCCAACGCCGGCCTCCAGCTGAACACCAAAAAGTGCCGTTTTGCCAGCAAGAGCATCAAGGTGTTGGGCCACGTTGTGAGCAAGGATGGAATTCGTCCTGATCCTGAGAAGGTTTCGGCAGTTGTGCATTTCCCTCGTCCTGAAAAGGCCAAAGATTTGCGAAGTTTCTTGGGTCTCGCATCTTATTTTCGGAGATTCATCCGAGACTTCGCCTCCATCGCTGCACCTTTGCACAAGTTACTTGCTGCTCGTGTACCCTTCTCCTGGTCTCCAGAATGTGAATCGGCGTTCACACATCTTAAGCGCGCACTTACGTCTGAACCAGTACTTCGACACTTCGACGAAGCCGCACCTACACTCTTGCATACAGACGCAAGCGGTCACGGCATTGGTGGTATTATCTTACAGCGCGACGAGTCTTCACGTGAAAGGGTCGTCGCGTACGCAAGCCGCGTACTGACGAATGCCGAGAAAAATTATACTATCACTGAACAGGAATGCCTAGCTGTCGTTTGGTCAGTCCAGAAGTTCAGACCTTACCTTCACGGCCGCCATTTTACAATCGTCACGGACCATCATGCTTTGTGCTGGCTCTCGACGCTCAAGAACTTGTCCGGACGCCTCGGTCGTTGGATTCTTCGCCTGCAAGAATACGACTTCACGATTGTGTATAAAAGCGGCAGAAAACATATGGACGCAGACGCGCTCTCTCGCTGTCCGCTGCCTACTACACCATACAGTGCCCATTCGGATCACTTCCGTGACACGCCCTCGAATACTCCGACCTCGTGTCCTTCGTCCTTAGCGTCGCTAGATCCCGTGCCCCCGGACAACCACCAGCCATTTAGTTCTTATCAACTTTCGGACGCTTATTGTCGACGCATCATAGATCGTCTTCAAGGAGCTTCCCTTCCTCCTAACGCCCGCCTTCGTCGACAGTTGGAAAAGTTTAAGCTCGATGACAGCGTTCTATACCGCCATGTCTACCACCCAGACGGTCAACGCTGGGTGCCTGTTCTGCCTCGCTCTCTTCGGGCCCACATTCTCAGAGCCGCTCACGACGACATGACTGCTGGTCACCTTGGTGTGCAGAAAACGTACGACCGCATCAAAGCTCAGTTCTACTGGCCTGGCTTATCTAATAGTGTGGCGCGGTATGTCGCTTCCTGCACACTCTGCCAACATCGAAAGCTCCCTACATCTGCTCCGAGCGGACAGCTTCAGCCGCTACCTTGCCCCTCTCAACCATTCGAAGTCGTCGGTGTTGATCTGTACGGTCCTCTTCCGGTCACCGTCAATGGTCAACGATGGATTGTCACAGCCGTCGACCACTTGACACGCTATGCTGAAACAGCGTGCGTGAGTTCCGCCTCCGCATCCGAGGTCGCTGAATTTATACTCCACGCCATAATTCTGCGCCACGGTGCTCCTCGCGTCATCCTGAGCGACCGCGGAAAAGCATTCCTGTCGCAACTCGTAGAGGAAGTCCTCAGAGCATCTGGAACCACACACAAGACAACATCCAGCTACCATCCGCAGACCAATGGCTTAACCGAACGATTTCATCGAACGCTTTCCGACATGATAAGCATGTACATACGACCGGACCACAAGAATTGGGACGCCCTTTTACCGTTCGTGACATTCGCGTACAACACCGCCGTCCAACGCACAACCGGTTACTCGCCCTTCTATCTTGTCTACGGCCACTCGCCCTCATTCTTCCTTGATGCATCTTTCTTCGCTGGGCCCATCAAAGCCCCTTCGTCCTCCTGTGAGGAATACATCTCCCGTCTCCAGCGTTCTCGCCAGCTCGCCCGCATCAACACCGAAGCGAGTCAACAGGATCGTAAGAATTGCTATGACGCCAGTCGTCGCATGGTATTTTTCCGCCCAGGCGACGAAGTGCTCCTCAGGACACCAATCCGCATTCCTGGATTGTGCGACAAGTTTCAATTTCGTTTCATCGGCCCCTACACCGTGTTGGCCCAGACGTCTCCTGTAAACTATCGTGTGACACCCGTTGTTGCTCCAACTGACCGTCGCTGCCGTTCTACAGAGATCGTTCATGTTTCCCGCATGAAGCCTTTCGCAAGACGGCCTCCGTCCCTTTAAGCTGCGGCCAGGCTGGCCGCTCTCGCGCCGGGGAAATTAGTGTGGGCACTTAATGCGCTACTCTTCGTCATCTGTACATAATCATCATCACATGGGTTTCTTCTTCCTCGATTGTGGGTTGTCACCTCGCATCTCTTCTATGCTTTGGGCTCGGCCGGTTCGCCGCATCATCCAGGCCTAATAAATACCCCGTGGTGACTGCATTGTCACAATATTCATAAAATGATGAGATCAGTCGTCGAGCCTCCTGCAAACATGTGAGAAACTATCGTTTAACTGCAGGAAGTGGGACATTTACAATTTGTTTTTAAATAGAGGTGGAAATCAGCTGCTCTCGTACAAAGAAGGAAACCGAGATGAAGCGTCTTTTTAAAATAATCGACGACCACAGGATTCTTGCACGGGTCCCGAGGTTGCTCAGAGTAGTAATTCCACAAACAGGTGCAGTAGGGTTGCTATGCCTATTCTGACAACGAAGTGGAACTGCACTCGAGAGAACTCAAGTTCCAAAGAGTGCCAACTACGACGCTTGACGCAGAGGAAGAATGGAATATTTCATGATCGCGGAGACACGCTCAGTAATGATGTCTTTAATTGTTTTCAAGTGAAGAACTATAGAACTTATGGATATTTCTTAACTATGTATAATCTGCATCAGTAACGCGGTTGGTGCTCCTAGTGATGTAGTTTCTTGAATCCATCAAGAGTTGCCGATATCCAACTCCATTCGAAACAAAGTGCTCATCTTCGGCCAAATGCGTACTGCGATATTTGGACCACGTGTTCACAGCAGCTTCCATAATTCTCCCGCACCTTACTCCATGTTTACCAACTTTACTTTTGAAAGAAAAGTAGGTCAGCCTGCACAGGGCTGCGAGGTTCTACAAATTGCCAGCATGTGTAACTGCACAGCGAATAAGCGCACTATAATGCTTTTCTTTTCAGCCAGTCAAAAGCTGCGTAGATTGGAATAAAGCTTTTTCTTTTAGGCCTTGTTAGCTTTTATTTTTCCATTACCTACGAACGAATAGGACTATATGCGCGACTCGTAATTCTAAGGCGACAATAGTGGCAAGGTATAAAAAGATGAAAATTGTTTCACACGAAGCAAGTTTCATCAGAGCTTAAATTACTGCCACAGTACTTCAGAAACTTCCATGTCACACGTTTCTGTATAGACACTTGTATTGGGTAACCTCATTGCTTGGCAATTGGAAAGCGATGGAATGTATTACATGTGAGGAGCTCGAGCTCAGCAGTTCGAATTGTACCTCACTATGGACAAATAAAGCACAGATAGAAAGCGACCAAATGCCCAAAGATTACTTGAATGTGCACACGCGCATGACTGAACTTACCGCCAAAATGAATAGTGTTATACGTAATGGTCGCTTTACTCCTAAATTTTATTCCCAAATTCTGCGGATTGCATGGCTCTTATACAAGATAGGTAGAGTATTAATATCGGGGGTATGAACATTCCGAAATTGCATTATAATTAGGAGAGAAACAGTATCTGAAGCCTCAGCGAATTTCGGCCACCCGGGGTTCTTTCACTTGCACTCACTTCGCACTCTAAAACAAGATGCATAACAAAACAAAACGTAAGAATATGAGAATGCGAGCAATCATGAAATCTGTGAGCAAAAACACTCATCTATAAGGAAATCAATAGTAATATTTCAGCAGTAGTGCTTCAAAGTGGGCAATATCGAGGTGTACGAGTAATTGATAATAATGAGAAATTAGTACTAATGGAAGAATATATGCTTCTATGTTTCGACGAGAAGACTCCTCCAGCCGACAGCTACATTCGTATTAAACGAGCAAAGGCGATATTTTAGGTTGCATTTATAGTTTCGAGTATTGCTTGTCTACTGGTTCTCGGGTTATTTGAATTAAATTCATTCAATATACGTGAAACTGAATGGCGAGGAGCACCATGTCAATAAAACTTGCAAGTCCTAGCTTCATGAGGAATCAGGCGCCTCACACAAAGTAAATAACTAATATCCTGAAGCACTATATCGTAATTATGACGTCTAGCTCCGTAGCCGGATCATGAAAAATACGCAAGTGGGCTGTCAGCTGAACGTGGATGCTTCCAGTCGGCACGGACCTCGTCTTTCACGACAAAGTTCATCTACCGCATGAAAATATAGAAGATACCCTTGTAAAAACAAGCTTAAATCTTAACATTTCGCATGCAGAGCTCCCGACATCTGGCATACGCCACTTGCTTCCTGTAGTGCATCGTAGCTTTTGCGTTGTGTTTTTAAGGCGGCATCCTGTTGTAAAGCGATATATCCTGCCACAATTCATGGTAAGACCCACCGCGGCGCACGTTCTTGTTTTTTTAACACAAAATTCGGGCCGCCAGGAAAAGCCTGTCATCGTGAAAAAAAACAGAGCAGTGGAGACCGAAAGGAAAACAACGTGGACAGAATGAAGCCTTAACACGACGGCTGCTCAAATGGCACTGCGTAATGACTCGTTGGCCTATGCCATTTGAGAGAAACAGCTGCTCTGTATCCGGACGGGTTGCTGCACGCGCCAATTCTAGGTCATTTTCAGAAAGGCTTGCCTTTTCTATATTTACTTCTCGCGGCACACGCGGAGTAATGCAGAATCATTTTGCGATACAGTTAAAAAAATTTCGCTTTGGATTTCACGCAAAATGAAATTAACAGACGCAGATGCCACTTCTTAGGAGTGGTGTCGGCCACAGTGCGCACGTTACGGGCAGTTTACCTCAATTTCAGCTGTTCTACGATTTCAAACGATGTACGCATATTTTGTGCTTTAGAGGTGAATTGAAGAGTGCCTGGAGGGCCAAAGCTATTTATGGGGAACCGCTTCTGAAGTCTTCAAAGAAGGGGAGCGAGTAGGATACGCCAGTAAACATTATAACGTGAAATGTGAGAGTGACGGGCATTTTTCAGTGCATGGAAGTGAAGCTGCGATAATTTTCCCTCGTGTTAAGGTGCTATTTGCGACCTAATAATGCAGCGCCGACAGGGTCCGAAATAATATACAACAGCACGCTAGTAGTTGACAGTAGGGAAAACAAAACTGGGATAGTCACACCTAAACGTTGTGCTCGGTTGTGATTAAGTTCACGACGTGGGAGAAAGATATTATAGGCGGACGTATAACCGAAGTGATATTTTCTCAGTTCTTATTGGAGGTCTGTGTAGCCTTGGTAAAATAGTTGTTAGTAATTTCTTGAAAACAAGAATTTTTCTTAGACAATTGAGCCTTCGTGAATCTTGGCGAATGAAGTTCCAAATGCTGCACAAGATGATGTACTAAGATTTCTTGCGTTCATAGAAGTCCATTCGTGCTCAGAAGAGAGGGGTTTGAACACGACACAACATGCGTTGCAGATTAATGAAAGCTGTTTCACAATTCTCTTTGCAGGTTTTGCAAAACCGCTAGCTACATACAGTCCTCTTAAATACATCATGAAGGTTTTTATTTTGCATTTTTACCCATGGCTGCGGTCGCGCTCGGTAACATTGCGATATTTATTGCTCCTGGATGCTCGTATATGAGATTATTGTGTTTTATCTCATTGTACGTGATAGCGTGGAGCTTAGAGCATATCTCGGGCCTATTTGCCCTGCCCCAAAAGTGCCATGCATCGACCTTTACCGGGCCCGGGTGCGAAATGTTTGGGTCTGGCACGAACCGAGCCGGCCTGGTTCAGGCAGCGTAATCAAGGCTCTGGCGGTTATTTTGAAGGAACCAGCCACGCACAGGATAGTTATGACTGCTCCATGGTGTCACACGCTTCTCAAATTTGGGGGTTAAATATCCGGTCCTATGTTTCAAGGTGGTAGTTACAGATTAACCGGTTGTTTTTGGAAAATCTTCCAAATGCTTCCTTTTTCGTTGAATGTACACATTTAAGTTTACAAATGAGAGTCTTGTAGCGTCGGTATTGCTTGCACGCAGCTCATGAGAATAACTATATACGTCACTGACGTTCTCTTAAGGAAACAACAGAATCCAGTTTTGTTGCCCCGAGGTGGTTATGCTGGTGTGCATACAAAGAAAACTCCTCCCAGCATGGAAATAGGCTGTTATTTTGTACTGAAGTTGGGGAATTATTCAAGTTTAATCTTTACCTTCTGTAGACTGTTCGGGGGCTACGCATTAGGTAAAATTGCATTTTAACCGGAGACAAGCAACCTTAAATGAGTTCCAAGCTATAAGTGGCCATCAACTTGTTAAAATAAATATTGGATATTACCGAGTTTGAGAATTGGGGCCCCAAGGAGCTTGGGGACCCAAGAAGCTTGCGACCCACCAGGGCGCATGCGCAGAACCCAAGCCAATCTTGGGCTCTTGCGTTCGTGTTGACCGAAGGCGTGTTGCGTCACCTCGTGCGCGAATAGAAAGCCAAAAAATAAAGAGCCGTACGAGCCGCAGTCATCCAAATCCATTGGCAATCCGTCTGCTCAGATGCTAGAGACGCGCGGGAAGAATAGGCAATCTGTAATAGTACAAAGATTTCGTTCAGTATATTTTGTTTTTTTTTCTCCTCCTTAGACTACACTTCGTTTTCTTTCTTTTCGTTTGTTTAAAACGTTTCTGTTTTTTTCACCTTTCAAGCAGACTTTTTTTTTGTCACTTGTGGCGTTCCGTGCGTTTGATCCAACGAAGCGTGCGTTTGACCCAATTCTCAAACTCTGCTGATCCTCCGAACGCAAGAGCAACCTACGCAACGCAGCCTGGGGACCCAGCGTCTCGGGCCCCCAATTCTCAAGCTCTCTATTGAATGCAAATTTCTAACAATTTCCTTGTATGACTTGGTGCGCAAGAAATCTTGTCATAGAAAGCCTCTTTGCATTAATTTGGGATAGAATAGGTCGCTACTCTATAAAACCCCGTGCGATCAATGAAAAAATTACACCATCTCCCGCTAAAGGGCACAATGAGGTGATGCGAAGAAGCACGGGAGGTGCAAAACGCGTTTGCGTCGGTTTGACTAGGTGTCGCGTTGGCATCGGTTTGACGCTAACAGACGCTGCCTGCGTCACCGTTGTCTCTCGTGGGCGACGGTGCGTTCTCGTTCCTTGCGAGCTGGTAAAGCATTGATCGAAGAAAGAGCGTTTGTCCACCGCGGTGGTGTAGTGGCTACGGTACTCGGCTGCCACCCAAAAAACGCGGGTTCGATCCCGGCCGCGGCGGCCGCATTTTCGATGGATACGAAAATGCCAGAGGCCCGTGTACTGTGCATTGCCAGTGATGATTGATTGATTGATTGATGATGATTGATTGTGGTTCGGTTAGGAAAGGACGCTAATTTCTGCAGCCCATGTAGGGAGCACGGCAGAGCGTTTGTGGGGGTGGGGGAAAGGGAGTGAAAGAGATAGAGAGGAGAGAAAGGCCGTAGTGGAGGGCTCCGGAAATTTAGACCACCTGGGCATAGAGAAAGAAAAAAAAGTTAAGAGTGGACACTCCCATAGACCCCGGCGGCCCAATCGACCCTAGCGCACCTGGTGGTTGGTGAGAGCAACTGGCCTGCGCTTCCCGTTTCGGTTTTCCTGGCGCGAATTTTGGATTACTGTGCGCAACCGACGTTTGGCTATGGCGAAAGTTAATGATTTCAGACCACTTTTCTCCGCCCAAGTGGCAAGGCTATTGTTTGTCGTTTTGATTTAGCGATTCCCTATTTTGTCTAGCTCAAAATTCTTTGTGCGAATTGAGGCCATGACGTAATTTTTATTTCGACTAAGCTATAATAGAAAGAGATGCAGGTAATAATTCACTACGGCTTTATTCATCGCGTTTGTTTTTCTTTTGAAACAAGCGGTCAATCTATATATCAATCAAAGAGGCAGAGTACCCGCAATGTTTTTATTCCAAGGCAAGGTAGAGGCTGAGCATATAAAAAGCACGAAATGAGAAGAGCATCGCATATCCCGTGGTATGCGGAAGAAACTCGTCCCTGGCTTCTTGTGGGTTCTGCCATTGTACAAGCACCACGACACACAGCAGTAGCTGCCGTAGCTTGGACCGCCGGACGGCATGGCATCAGCGCGGTGTGAAAATGTCAGTAAATGCACACCAGGATTTATTCGTGGTCCGAGGCTTCGGGAAAAGCGTCGTGAAGCATGCGAGGCCCAGCGACCGCTCCTCAACAGGGAGTTTTCGAATAGCGTACGCAAAGCTTGCGGGCGTAGCGTGGCTTCACTTAAGGGGAGCCCGCGAGCGTACGACGCATTCGCGGCTACGCCGCAAGCTTTTCGTACTCTATTCGAAAACTCCCTAATATTTCGCACCGAGCTCAGCGCACAGTACGCGTCGCCTCGGCTTGACGCCGTGCCCCCGTTTGCTATACTGGGGCGCAATACGCGTTCCACGATGGGACGGAAGCGTTCCGGAAGCGTTCCGTTCCATCGAGCCGAACGCGATTCTGCATACGTTGCACAATGTTCACGTCCCGCCGCCGCATACAGCCGCAAACTGTTTTTTTAGCAAACCTCGCCGTCCTCACAAGCTCCAGAAAAAGATTACAACTGCGCGAATAAGACACCACGTAAGAAACACAGAAACGCCCACCCACACGAAGCGCAACGCGTGTGGGCGTGTTTATGCTTCTTACATGGCGTCTTATTCGCGCAGTTGTAACCTTTTTCTGATTCAATGACCCAACTAGCCCAACAACATGTAATTCAACAAGCTTCGCTTGAAAACGTACCTCACCTGCTGTCTCATACACGAAAACACCGAAGCAGCCGACGTTGACGAAACCTTCCCGCTGTCATGCCTGGGCTTGTCGCATGCTGGTATGGCGGGTACTCTCGGCGCGAAATCGTAGATGCTGCTTATGGCAGTGCGGCTGAACAAAAATAACCACGTAAGGTGTGTTGAATAAATTGTTTTTATGTATAAAGAACATGCCAAATATGGGCGCCTAAGTATTATTTTGTAAAAAACATTCTGTTGAATTGATAACTTTTTGTTTTTCGCACTTGCGTCCTCTGGCGTTTGGTGAGAGCACTAGTTTGTTACGTGGTCGTGACGTACTTCCTGAGGCCAGATTTCGCGGAGTGTCCTCTCTTAACTTTTTTTTCTCTATGACCTGGGGTTCTTTAACGTGCACTGACAACGCACAGTACACGGGCCTCTGGCATTTTCGCCTCCATCGAAAATGCGACCGCCGCGGCCGGGATCGAACCCGCGTATTTTGGGTGGCCAGTGCACGTTAAAGAACCCCAGGTGGTCTAAATTTCCGGAGCCCTCCACTACGGCCTTTGTTTCCAATCTATCTCTTTCACTCCCTTTCCCCCAAGGCCACGGACGCTTAGCCGTGCTCCCTATAAGGGCGGAAGAAATTAGCGTCCTTTCCCATCAAAACCACAATCATCATCATCATCATCATCAAAGAGCCTTTCCATAGTCAACGTGCGCCGTTCGGTGGGGAGGGGAGGAATGCCGAGAGGAGAGGAGATGAGAAAAGGAGAGGAGTGGGAAGAGGATGCGCATGCGCAGTGCGGGTGTGGACGCCACACGGCGGATGGATGGAAGGAGGGAGGGAGTGACATAGCCTCGACCATGAGCTGCTTCGCATCTAAAATTAGTTAAGCTTGCACTAGTGGCGCAGGGCTAGGGTGGATAATGGGCATTTGTCTGGTGCGGGTTTATCTCCAACACACCAGCATTTCGTCGTCGTTCGAGACTATGAGAAACTTCTGGGAAAGCACAGGTGGCCCAGCGTAAAAAATGCCGCCCGCATTTTTCCACGGGGGGAAATCGAGTTAATGCGTCGCAGAGTCATGGGGGTATCGCGTGAATGTTGCGTAATTGGGTATGGTTTGGGAATGCTTAAATGTTATTTCGTCTTTATTATTCTTACTTATTGAATGAAGGCGCTTGCGTCCACGAGCAGCGTCCGGAGCCGCGTCTCGTTGACGACGTTTGCACGCCGGATTCGGCCGCTAGGGGCCGAGCAAGGCAGACGCGCCTTACGTGCGCTCCAACTATATCACGCTATGTGAATGTTCTGGATCGCTTCTCACGCCCGAATTTGGTGTTGAAGTGGACAGTTTCGTCGGTGGAGCTACCTGTGAGTACTGGATTTCATTTGGACATTAACTCACTTCGGTCATTGACTTCACCCTGCGCAGAGCGGGTGCCGGCCCCGCTAAACCTAACGCCGGCGGTGTTGTCTGCGGGAACGCGCACTCTACTTCCAAGCACCAGCATGGATTGTACAGTCACTGGCACTAACCTTCCGCTCACCGCATTTAATGCGGATGAGTGGAAAGAGGTACTCGATGCAAGAAAACAGCACCACGAGCTGAAATCCAAGACCGAAGAGCTATCTCGGGCGGGAATCGCCAGCGTTGCAATCGAGTCACAAGAAGTGCGCCCAGACGCAGTCAAGACGCCGGCTCAAAGGATGATCAACGCATCAGCTGCGGAACGCCTCAGGCGAGGACCGATTCCACGGTTGCCGATTGACGACTACAAGGTTATTTATCGCCCAAACGCTGGAGTCAGCATGGCAGCGTTCACAGAGCGAGAATTGCGGGCGGCATTGCTAGACAGCAGTGGTCTTACTGAGTCCAACACGCAGGGTGACCTTACGCGTACTAATCTGTTGAAGAACGTGTTCACAATGTCGACGGCTTGCCAGGAGAGAGTAATCAAGTACGCACAAATAAGACAGATAACTCTGCGAGGTAAGAAGATAGAAATCCAAGCCTACATCGCACCCCCTGATCGAGCCATCCAGGGTATCATCTATCGAGCACACAACGGCGAGTCCCCTCAGGAGATCCTGCGGGAGCTCCGGCGTTCCAACCCACTTGTGCCGATCGTGCAGGCACGAGACATGGGCCGAACCTCAAAGTCCGTGCTTATTCACTTTATGTCTGACAGGCTTCCCGAGTCCGTTAAGTTTTTTGGCTCAGTCTTTGCAGTCTACCCCTTCAGGCCCAAGGTGGAAGCCTGTACGAATTGCCGACGGATTGGGCACCGACGAGATGTGTGCCCCGAACCAACGCGCTCTCATTGCCCCGACTGCGGACAGCAGCACCCGGTCGATCACCAATGCTCTCCTACTTGCATCGTGTGCGGCGGGGATCACCGAACGGGTGACAGACTTTGCCGACGGAAATACCAGCGTGGTTCGGCCCAACGGACCAGAACGCCCAAGCCACCTCAGCGCCACATGACGCCGGAGTTACAACTAGACCAGGCCTCCTTTCCCCCTTTGACGCCGGAAGCCGGAAATGACCAGACCAGAAGCAAGAGTCCACGACGCGACGTACCCACCGGGTGGCCCCCGGCGCGACAGGCCTTGCAACAGGTGAGCTGGGCAGATAGCGTCTCCCATCGCTCCAGTACTCGCTCAGACCCCAGGGATCTGTACTACCAGGGCACTATAGAACGGCTTACCAAAGAAAATCAGGACCTTAAACAGCAAATGTCCTTAATTCTCGAGCGCTTAAACGCACTCACACATTCTAAATCCGCCCCACCCGTTATACGCGACGATCCAGCAGAAATTCATGACCCCGTCACCGCGAATTCTTCCGACCGTTCAGAAACCGACCAGCCCCCGGCAGAGGACTGTCCGCCGAGAAAAAAACGTGTGCTTGCCGACAGTAGCGATGTTTCAGACACATCAGTCCAAGCTCTCTCAGAACACATTAACAAAGTAGAACAGAGAGTGGACCTTGGCTTCACACAAATCGCGGAGAGATTTGCTAGAATGGAACAGGTTATCTCAGACCTAACATCTAAATTGCTCCCCCCTGCACCCACTTCGTCATCCTCTCCCCCGCATCATGGCCCCTCACCACTCTGATAAGCAACTTTTCCCTCAATCATTGCGGATATGGCAGTGGAACTGTAGAGGCCTACAACGCAAAAAAGACAACTTATTCCTCCATCTGCAGCTGGCGACGCCCGCACCAGATGTCATCGCCGTACAGGAACCAAATAAACAATGCAAATTAACCGGCTATCAGGTTATACAACCTCAAAATTCTTCCTGCCCTTGGGTCACCACGTATGTTCATCGCAACATTGCATACGTGAACCACGACTTATCAGACTTATATTCCAACTGTGTCTTTCTTGAACTTCTCCCGCGCAATTTACGCTCCGAAACTTTCTTTGTTCTGAACATCTACAGCCACCCCCGCGAAAAATCAGCAGATCTTTTGCATGCTCTCGCGCGTGCCCTTTCAATCGCAGGTAAAGTACCGGTTGTCATAGTAGGTGATTTTAATGCTCCGCATGTCGAATGGGGATACAGGGCCTCCTCCGTAAAAGGAAGACAACTTTACAATTTTATTCAGCAGCACAAGTTATGCCTTGCGACGGACACCACGCAAGCTACCCGCATAGGAAATAGCGTTAGCAGGGACACGTGCCCGGACCTAACACTGACCAAGAACATCAATCAGCTACACTGGCATAATACGGGCCTCACTCTAGGTAGCGATCATTATATAATTGACATCAGCATCCAGGCAGGTAATATAAGACCGCGGTTCCATTTTAAGCCCGTTGTAGATTGGGACAAATTTAGAAAACTTCGAGCGCAAAGACAAGCCACCTCAATTTCAGATTACGAAGAATGGGTCGCTCAGCTATGCGAGGATATGAAATTGGTAACGAAACAAGCCCCCGCTGTGCAGACAAATGAACCGGCAGACAGCCGTTTGCTACACCTATGGGAAGCGTATCAAAGCATGGAAAAACGCTGGCTTAGACAAAAGCACAACCGGGCATTGCGGCGTCGTATGTCTGCAACTCTCGAGCTCATCACGGAACATGCCACCAATCTTGCATCGCAACAATGGACGCAGATCTGTCACAGGCTCGATGGAGGTCTTCAATTTAAAAAAACGTGGTCCTTCTTACGTCACCTGTTAGAACCATCTAAAGCCAAAGCGGAAACTAGTAAGCTAATCACACGCCTGCTCCGCCTAACGCATCAGCAAGGTCAGGACATAGTAAAAACGCTAAGAGAAACCTACTTCCCGCAGTACGAGACCGAGACCATGTCAGACTACAGTGGACTTCCCAACCCAGAATTAGACAGCTCCATAATGGAGGCGGAGGTGCATGCAGCGTTACATCAGTTACACACCACCTCAGCACCCGGCCCAGATTGCGTCACCAACAAATCTCTACGTAACCTGGACGCAGGATCGATTAAGGCACTAACCGAATATATTAACAACCATTGGGAACAAGGCACACTGCCACCCCAATGGAAACATGCCAAGGTTACTTTCATCACAAAACCAGGCAAACCTCTCGACCTAGCCAATTTGCGGCCCATCTCCCTCACTTCATGCACAGGCAAACTCATGGAGCACGTAATCCTCAACCGCCTAAATAGATTCATGGAGAAAAATCAACTGTTCCCTCCCACTATGTTCGGATTCAGAGCAGGCCTATCTACGCAAGACATAATGCTCCAACTCAAAGAGCAGGTAATAACTCGAAAATTCCCACACCTGACGAAAGCAATATTGGCACTCGACCTGACTAAAGCTTTTGATAATGTACGACACGCAGCTGTGCTCCAAAATCTCAGTGAACTCAATGTGGGCTCACGCACATATCAATATGTTGCTGCCTTTCTAACGAATAGAACCGTGGAGATACACCTCGGATCAGTTAAATCCCCGACGTTCACCCTCGGCAGTAGGGGCACCCCACAAGGGGCCGTCTTATCTCCTTTTCTCTTTAATATAACCCTGATTCCTTTAGCGCTGAAATTATCCGCCATACCGGTTTTGCAGCATTCCCTGTACGCCGATGACATCACTCTCTGGACCACCACGGGTAACTGTGGCGAAATCGAATACACCCTCCAAAAGGCAACAGAAACGGTTCAAGAACATGCGCGGAGTATTGGCCTCAGCTGCTCAGCACCTAAATCAGAACTACTTCTCATTCGTCCCAAAGATCCTTCACCTCCGGCAATTTCAGTGTATCTAGATGGTAAACTCATCCCAGAGGTAAAGAGCATCAGAATTCTAGGCCTCCACATTTCCAAAGACAGCTCCAATACCATTGCGATAGGTGTCATACGAAAATCAGTGCGGAGTATCTCTACCCTCATCAAGCGAATTTCTAATCGACAGAGGGGCATGCGCGAAGCGGACACGCGCCGCTTGATCCAAGCATTCTGCCTATGTAAGATAACTTACGCCCTTCCCTATTTATACCTCTCACCCCTCGAGAGGGACCAGGTAGATCGCCTCATCCGCACAGCATACAAAACCGCGTTGCACCTCCCTAACAGCACTCCTACAAGCAAGCTTCTTAAGTTGGGGGTGCACAACACGATTGATGAACTGGTCGAAGCTCACCTCATTAGCCAGTACACACGCCTCTCCCAGTCTGAAACAGGCAGGCAGCTCCTTCAGCGCCTCCAAATCAATCTCATAGGACGCACCTCCTCCGTGACTTCTCCTCCCGATAGCGTCAGCGACAGTCTCTACATCCCTCCACTACCGAAAAATACCCATCCCGTTTACAATCATGACCGGAGGGTAGCCAGGGCCACGGCATTGCATAAGCGATTCCCACCTTCGCTACCAGCAGTTTATGTAGATGCGGCAGAATACTCCCATCGTCCTGCCTTCGCAGTGGCAGTCACAGATAATGCCCATAAACTCCTTAGTTGCGCCACATTTGACCGTGTGGCTCAACCTATTGAGGCTGAAGAAGCCGCCATTGCCCTTGCAATTGCTCAGACTCGGGCTGAATATATATTTTCAGATTCAAAAACGGCAATTCGCAACTTCGCCATGCGCCGCATTCACGCACCCGCTTACCGTATCCTACAATCAATTCCTTCTCCTCAACGTTTAATTACCCTGCTATGGGTTCCAGCGCACTGTGGACACCCAGGGAATGCGGCCGCTCACGAACAAGCCCGAGCACTCGTCAACCGGGCAGTGGACGGCCTACCTTCCTTTCGCAGTGCGCGGGAACACCTACTAACCTATCATGAAATTACCCTGCATTATCGCAATTCTCGCCTGCAATACCCGTCGCCTCATAAACGTCTGAACAAGACCGAGCAAGTAGTTTGGCGCCGACTGCAAACTAGCACATTGCAGTCTCATTTAATCAATGCCAAAATTCATCCTGGCGACACCTCGCCAAACTGCTGTCTCTGCCCAAGTCCGAGAGCTGATTTCGACCACATTTATCGAAATTGCCCCAACAAACCAACTCCTCCTTTTGAAGGGACTGAGCGACAGGAGCGATGGGAGGCTGCTCTGCGCAGCTCACGTCCGGATGACCAACTCCGGATTGTGCGCTGGGCCATAGAGGTCGCCGAGGCTCAAGGACTTTCGGCCACCTAGGGCGGCCTGAGGGCCCACCGTTTTCCTTTTCCCGTTACCCTCCCTACCCCGCCCTCACTTGACCTAGTGTCAATAAAGTTGTTTCCTCCTCCTCCTGCACGCCGCTTCTCGCTCACGTACCTGGGGTCTTAAAGCTCGCTCCTCACGTTTCGCCGCTGCTTCTCGTGCGTTCGAGGGAGAGGAGTATGGGGAGAGGTCCGCAAAGACGCCCTTGACTGAATTCCGAACGCGCGCACCGCTGCTTATATACACACCGCCCGCGTTCGAGGGAGAGGAGTACGGGGGAGAAGTCCGCACCCCCATTGCGCATGCTCGGCTTGCTGAACGCCCGGTGGCCGGCACGAAACAAGCCGAGCATGCGCAGTGGGGGTGTGGACGGCGCCGACGCCGAAGCGCGACATCGTGCGACTAAGAAAGGCTCCGCATTTAAAACCTTCGCGTAGAACTGCAGACGGTGGCAGGCGCAAAGGATCCTGACCTTGACGCCGTCCTTCCCCCTTGCTACACTGCCCCAAGCATTTGTGTGTATGTTCGCATGCTTCCTGGTGCAAGGGCATGCGAGAGGACACATGATCTCCTGGTGCGGTGCTGCTCGCGAACACATAGCTTTCGAGACGCTGTGTACTGGACTAGATGTAGATGTTGACCAAATTGAATGGTGCACACCCACTCTGCGGGGTTGGCAAACAGCCATATAGTTAAAGGAATGAAAGACCCAGCAGGCACTCAGTCATGTTGGGCATATTAAAAAACTGGGGGACCCATAAGCTTCGCCTTTAAGAGTTGAACGCGTTAGCGAAATGTGGCTCCTAGTGTGCCCTTCATCCACTCAGTGCATACTTATTAATGTGTGTTGGTACACACACACACACGCACAGACACAGATACACACACACACACACGCGCGCGCGCGACGTATCTATAGTAATGCTAGAGGTTTGAGTTCAACTTAACAGCACTTTTATACCAACTTCATGGAAATATTATTGTGAGCCCACGATGCGCAATTTGTGCCGCGTGCGTTTTTTTTCTGAGCTGTGAGTCGGCGAAGGGAGATTGCAGAGAACATCGGAGACGCTGCGCTGCGTTTCGTCTGGAAACAGGATCCCGCGGCGACTTACCGCTGGAAACAAACAGCATCCTAAGTGAAGTTACAACGAGGAGAGTTTGCCAACTACTGTGAGCGGCGGGTGTGTTTGTGTACTGTGCCCCTGCGTTTCTCGTCGTACACGCCCGGGGCCGCCGATCTTGCTCCGTAGCAGACGACGCACACCGTTGCAGATGGCACGGAGTTATTTTTCTCTCGCGATCCGGCATGTGCTGTGCCATTTTCATCATGACAATTTTACCAGAGCACTCGTCATGATACACAAATTATATTTATACCCATAAATAGGCGTTTCAGGAGCAGTCACAATTTTTTGAGCGGGACTATTTCCTTAGTCGCGGAGGGGGCAATTGGCTGCTGCGCTTCGGTCATCTGGGCGGGGCCTCTCCTGTCTTCTAAAATTGTACCCGACTATAGGGGCTATTCACGTGACGTCAGCGTGCGCCATTTTGTACTACGCTTCGCAGCTTCCACTGTGCTTATGGAGATAATCGGTTCGAAAAAAAGCGCAGCCTTTCACTGTGTAACCTGGACAACAAAATGGCGGCCTCAGTGACGTCAGTGAATACCCTCTATACGCCATGCGCAGCGCCTATAGGGGCGCCACTGAAAGCCGCGTAGCGGCGGCCGTGGGAACCGGTGGTGGGTCGCGTAGCAGACGCCTCATTTCACTGCAAGCATCGCGGAAGTGCGCGCGTGCGATTTGCCGCTTGTGCACGTCCCAGATAATTACTTTTGCGGCGATAGTGTGTGCAAAGGAGCTGCACATTATAATAGTGGACATGTGTCCGATGTCACAGCTGTGTGGGACGACAATGTCACCATACGCGCCAAGTGTTTGCCACAGACAAGCGTCAACAAGCTTCCCTACGAAGTGGAGCTCATCGCACCGCTTTCTTTATAACGTCCCGATCACTGATGCCTGCATGCGTTGACGCGTGAACCAACGTTTCTTTTTTTTCGACACAGTAGCTTCGTTTACTTGCCATGTGTTTATATAGTAGATTTTGAGGGATCGCTGTCGCACCGGCGCATGGATTTCACGGGTGCGGCCACGCGAAGGGTCAGCGTTGGTAAAACTGAAACCAGCACGATAAACTTGTGAATATATTGTTTTGTTTTGTGGGGTTTAACGTCCCAAAACCAGCTCTGATTATGAGAGACGCCGTAGTGGAGGGCTCCGGAAATTTCGACCACCTGGGGTTCTTTTACGTGCACTGACATCGCACAGTACACGGGCCTCAACATTTCGCCTCCATCGAAATGCAGCCGCCGCGGACGGGATTCGATCCCGCGACCCTCGGATCAGCAGCCGAGTACCATAGCCACTAGACCACCATGGCGGGGCTTATGAATATATATCTCGGCAGCTGGCGCTAGTGGCGCGAGACTGAGTCATGCGGAGCTGGTGGTCACCTATAGCTTGCCGTAGCAGCTTGGCTACGTATTTGCTAGGTTTTTTGCAGCTATTACCAAGTGTTGCAAAATGGCGTTACATTCTACGCGATCGTCAAAGTCTTAAATGTGCATAGGTGCCATGTTTTACAGCTAATATGCAACTTGAGGCGAGCGCACAGCGAACATTCTGCACCGGTGATCGCATTCCAGTGCCATCAATAGGTAGAATGCAGCCGATTTCGTGCAGCACACGTGTGATTCCACGGCGCATTTGTAAAGGGGCCGTCACCTGCCCCACATTTTCTGACATTGCGCTTCGCGCCATTCGTTTTTCAAGAGAGCCTAGGCATCGCGTCTTATCAGTACTAACAACCTCATGTGCATTGTAGCGTCTACAATGCAGGCGAGGCGACCAAGTGTAAACGTAGTAGGGTTCGCTGAAGACGTGGCGACATAAATGGAGAAATAAAACACGATAATCGTTCTAACACTGCTGTTAACAAGAAAAGAGAAATAGCGGGCGCAAAAGAAGACGAAGTAGGATCGCGAGCGCGTGATGTTCTGGGTTTTTCTCTTTAGAAAAAAAGAAACGGCATCGTAGGGTCTCGCTGCTCGGCGCTCTTCAGGCGTATTGTCTTCCGCCGCACTTCGAAGCCTGGTTTATTCTTCATCGAGGTCCTCGGACTTTACACTCCTGCAAACAGCGCGATTGCTTGCCTTCTGCGTCGTACAGCCGCAATCCACCGCCGCCATCGCTCTCGCTCATGAAATAGCACCGGAAATCTGTATAAGTGCGTTCGTGGCGATTTCTTGTGTGTGTCTGAGTAGCCGACAACGCAGCAGTTATTTTTGGCATCTCGGAAGCCCGAGAGAGTCGTTAAATCACGATGAAAACACATCCATCCGCGCACACGCGTACACGCTCGCGGGAGCACTGCTCGCTCGGACCCACCAACGCTTCCGAGCCGTGGCGGCAGATGGCGTCGTCGGCGCTTTGCGCATTGCCTATAGGTTCTGCTGTAGTCGCATGACTTCGTAGATGGCGGGCGCGCGCACCGTCTCGAACGCCATGGTAGTCGAGACATTGCTTGATATGTCTTCCGCTAGATGGACATAGTTCTGCACTTCTGGAGCTGTTATTTTTAGCTCACGGATGATTTTTCGCTCACGCACGAGACGGATGATTTTTCGCTCACGCACGAGAAGGACGATTTTTCGCTCACGCACGAGACGCGGGGAGGCACCGACACCGACGGCGGTATTTCTGCGGAAAGAGCTCTCTAACGCTATCGCGTTAAAATAGGTTAAAAAATTTGAAATTGTTAATGTCAATAGGAAAAAAACGACAGAAAGAAGTAGGTGTAATATTTTTGAGGAAAGAATAACCTGGAGCATAGGGCAACAACGGTGTTATAATTATGTAAAATAACTAAAGCAAAAAACAGCGTGTCTATAACCTAAATCTTTTCCAGCCCTCTATCTGCTCCTGCAAAGCATGGCCAACCTTTCTGGCACTGTGCCCCAGGGTCAAGGCTCACAAAGAAAAATAGAACGCTTAAGCCTACTTTGATGAAACACAAGACATTATGTTGTTGTTGTTTTGTGGGGTTTTACGTCCCAAAACCAGTTCTGATGATGAGAGACGCCGTTGTGGAGGGCTCCGGAAATTTCGACCACCTGACAAGACATTATGTATGGTCATTGTAGGAAGATGTGCAAAGAGCTTAGAAGAAATAATAAAATGTTCAATAGCCTCCTAGGCTCCACGAAAGGACTACATGATGCACACTTTCTTTGTATTTCTTTTCTTCTGCAAGCTCACGTGCGAACGTTGCAGATCGCGAATTGGTTTGAAGTGCACGCGCAATCATGGGGACCCGAACTAATGAAGATAGTTTTTTGGGTCGCGGCACAATGAACTATTTAATAAACAGCGCCTCTGTTAAAAAACAGCATGGTATCAGTGCGGCAGAAGAATAACTACTCACGTAATTCTTAGGCTTTCGATAGTACAGTGAAGTGTAATTCGGACGTTTCTGTGGAGTGCTTGCTCTGGTATGTTTATCCGAATGAACGCGTGCGGGCTGTTTGATGCCGGAAAAGTTAATTCAGCGCATTAAAAATATCCTAGGTTCCCCTGGATTTTCTGTCTCCTATCGCATAACACAGTTCTTTGCTCTCTCTTGTAGTGCTGCTTGTTTGATGCCAGTACCTACTGCCAGCTTATCCACTTCTGAGCTACCACTTCTTGGCGTATTATTATAAATGCCCAAATGAACGCTCCACGATGAATTTCTCGAAAACTGCAGCCCTTACCCCATTTTCCTGATAAAGTTATGAGGCAAGGCGATACTTGACGTCTCCTTTCTTTACCAGATATTTTTCTTTCCCCTTCCCGGATGCTTTCATTTTATACACCGACTCACCAGCGGCGGTCAGGGCCTTTGCCACTATCAGTTAATGTAAATGTCGTTATCAGCTGAGTAAATCACATTTCAGGTCACAGGTATATCTCCTCGCACCTTTACTTGGTTTCCGACTCACCTCGGATCACATCTTGCCTCCATGGCCAACCTGAATGAGATTGCCCACGCCCGAGCGCGCGAACCTACCGCGCTGGACAGTCTCAGCAATCTTCGGATTCCGATCTGGCGGTTTTAAGAACGTTCTGCTCACCTTTAATGAGATAACCAAGCATTATCAGTTGGGCAGGAGGGTCTTGCCCCTTCCTCACGAGAAACTCTCAAGAGCGCAGGCATCTACCTGTATGCCTCATACGAGGTCATACTCGGGTCCTGATTCCCACAGTTAGTTCATCAAGGGGCTTGAGCCAACATGCCCGGATTGCGCCATTACTTGTACGTTGGACCACATCCTCTGGCAGTGCCCCTCATTGCAGAGTTTTCAACATACAACCAAACAGGAATGGAGCTCCTTGCTCAGGAGTTCAGACCTTCTACATCAACTCAGGGCTGTCCGAAGGGCACGCGAAGCGGCGACGAGGCTGTGCCAACCCGTCCCGACGTGGGAGGGCTCTGATGCTCTACGGTCTTGAGCGGTATCGTTCCTCGGGCTATACATTATGTTCTCTGTCTGTCTGTCTGCCTGTCTTTTTGTTCTCGGTAGGTGGTATAAAATCCAATGAATACATATTGTTCAGATATGTCCACATCTCGTTGGCGTAAGGGTGAAAATGTAGCGGTTCGTTTTTTTCCCACCTCTAGAGGGGGCCCAAGCTTTTCCACTTTTCCCTGGGTGTTGGCGTAGTAACTACGCAACACCATCGGAGGCTAGACAATGAAAGCTTCGCTCGAGTCAATGGGTGATCATAAAATATTTATGCCTTCGACAACTACGTTCCCTTCTTCCATCACATTCGTGATAGAAAGAAAAGTGGCGGCTGTGAAACCTCAACCATTTTACAATTTGGAACGTTAGTTGGTGAGTACCGTGGTTATCAAATAATATGCCCCCTGTATATATGGATGACACATCACCACATGCGTAAACGCTTCTGAGTTCCAAACCCTTCCAGAAGTTCACCGCGCTACCCCGTATTTTACTCCTACGTAGACGCTGCATTTACAAGCGCGAGTGAAATATCACACAGTGCAAAAGGAGGTGTAGGCGGATTATGCACGCATGCCGGTGAAAGCGCTGTTATACAAAGGCATTTCCTCTCTACAGAATACATGTGGACTTCACATGAATACACGTGGCAAGGACACGCTGGGCAGAGCGGAGTGTATTTGAGTAACGTAGTAAATTTTGATGAAGCATTCCCTAGCCAACACAAAAAGCATTTATGACATTTTCGAGGCGGGCATCCGATAGGTTAGCAACCTTGCAGACACGGAACGAGTTAAACACCTTAGTGCAGAATATGTCCTACATATAGTCTAATGTCCTGCTTGTTGCACATTTGCACGACGTCTCGTTAACGTCTTCAACACGTCTTTGAAAAGTTGGTCTTATGTGCGACTTGGAGGACACACCGATAGTCCCGATTTTCGGGATTTGTGCATCTCCTTAAAGGCTTACTAAAGAAGTTACCAAAATATGTACCTAAAACTTCAGCTTTAGTGACAAAGAAACAGGAATTGTGCCCGGCAACGGGGCGCCCACCAGAATTTTGATGCTGGTACCGTCTTAGGTATCAAAGCAAAAATCTGCCTGCGCTTGGGTTATTCACGCCCTTAGGGATGCGCATGATCTGAAGGTGTCTCCACCGCTAAGACATTAACTCAAACGTTCTGAGGGTCGCAACGGGATCACAATTTGCGGCGGGCACCCCAGATAAGCTGGTGCCGTCCATGCTTTAGCGTACTAGGCATGCACTGCTATGTTACCAGTTGTACCATAAGCTATTCAGTGCTTCAGAGTGGGTGGCCGTGCCAAGTGAATATCTTTGTAGTGACGCCCTGGAAAGAAATCCTGGCGTCGCACTTGCCTCGAACTTATTTTTTTTCTTAGTGGGTCAGAGCATCAGCATTGAGTGCAAGAGAGCTATAATAGTAAAGTAAGATAGGTGCATAGTTGTCTGAAAATGCTTCATCAATCCTGCCTTCTAAGTCACAATTGGATACCATGCTTAGAAAAATCAATATAGCATATATTTTTTGTATGAAGCAAATCTACCAAAATGCCAACGACATCTTTCTACAATGAAGGATAGACCCTTTCTTGGCAAGCGAGCTTGCGCTAAAGATCACGTCGAAAGAGTGCTACATCAATATTATGTTCGAAAATTAAACTGACATCGCCACTTTCCCACACATGACATCGCCACTTTCATTTTTTCTGACACCGGCTCCACATTTCTGACGGCGGGGAGGCTGTGACGTCACCGCATACCCTGCACAAAGCGTCTAACCGTCTTGCTTTCGGTTTGAACCCATCGTTATTCGCTTATTGAAAATTATTGATCAGCTTACGAGCAAACTGACGCAGCCTGTAGCTAAAGGAAGATTTGTACAATTGGAAAACAGCCATATCTGAATATGTTAAAGAGAGCGCCGGAGTTCCCCATTAATAAAGAGCTTGTGATGATGCAGAACTCGGCATTCATTCCTTCATTCGTGTCCTACTTCAGCACATGCTTGGCATAAGGCGACTTGGTTAGGACCCAGGGATCACAGGAGACATATAAAACACTGTCACACGCATGGTGTTTATTTTATCTTTCGCTGTGCAATGTCCTTTCAAAAATGAATATTTGATTTAATTTCATCGCTATGCAGCATTTTGATGAGGTCAGGCGCATTGATAGCCGCATCCGCTTCAAGAACCACAACACATGTTGCGAAACCTTCGATCCTGCCCGGTAAATGTACCGGATGTGTCCCGGTAAATTAATTTTGAAAAATTAATTTTGATAACGAGCGCTTCGATGCATTCAAGATTACGCTTTTGCAAAGTTGGTTCTTGTTTACAAGTGAAAGGAAACAGTGCGAATGATATCTCATTGCTAAACATAATGCACCGAACGGTGCAATCAGTGCCATTGCAGGCATAGGCTCTTCTATACGGGCTCTTCAAGAACCGAATTACATATACAAAGAAGCATCGTTTAGTTGTAAGTGAGTCAGGTGCCCTGTCTTATCCCACAGAGGAGGTAGCAGACGTGGCTCAAAAGAATTCGTATTAAATGTGCTGAGTACAAAGACCACTTGCTGATCCAACATTCCAATATCAGCCTAGCCAACACCTCCAGTAAGAGCGGATGTCATGGAGGAAAAAAATGTAGATGGAGCGCGCGTAGCTTCCACAAGCCAACCTACTGTGAAGCCGCTCCGCGCCTTGCCTGCTGGGAAGTGAGGCTTGTTTGGTTCTCGGTAGGTTCTCGTTGATACCGGGTAAGAAGCACGTGGACAAGCGTCGGCCGTGTGCCGCGGTGTGCTTGATGCGTCGAGGTCATTGTGCATTGATTTTGGTGGCTCGTTCCCTAGACCCTGCTCTTCGTACTTATTGATCCTGCGGATTTGAAAGGGCTTTGGTGTCCTCACTTTCAAAAGGGGGCATAAAATACTTCACACGCGCGCACGGGATCAACGCGCGTAATGAATAGATTTTTCCCCTCCTAGTGGTGTCAAACATGCTCGTTTCTTTTATTATAGCGCCGAATAGTTAAATATGCAAGCAATATACACCTTTATATATATATATATATATATATATATATATATATATTATATATATATATATATATATATATATATATATATTGTAATGAGGAATAAAGAAAGAGAGACACAGCGCCTTTGCTTGGTTGGTTGCTTGGTCCTTGGTTACCTTGGCGCAACCCACTCTGGGGGATCGGCCATGAACCGAAAAAGAGATTTGTGTGGGAGAGAACTACTGATAAAAATACAAAAAATGTAGCACAAATTTGTTAATCAATGTAGGGCAAAGCAATAGTTTTCTGCGAAGACTGAAGGGATATAATTATAAAAAGAGAAGCGAATGCTGTGGAGATTGGTTCTCACGTACTGTGATCATGATTAAAAATATATAACATAAAAAGCTAAGCCGATCGACATGGAATTCTTTTTGTCTCACGAAGAAAATCGCATGCGGCCTTGCAAACGTTCCTGTGACTGAATTCGAGAACAGTTGCACCAAGATAGAGCACTACCGGTAGAGACAAACTTAAACCCATGATTCTCAAGTGTATTTCCAGAAACCTTTTCCGTGGGATATTGAATCTTCGACATGATAAGAAGTGCTCCAAAGACTCATCCTCATCACAATGCAGACATAACGGTGATTGAGCCAGACCAGACCTGCGCAGGTAAAAGTTCAGTGGGGGGACTCGGCATCGTAATTTATTGATTGAAACTTCTGCTCTTCTAGTTTCGCACCATCTATTCTTCCACGGATAAGCCAAGTGTCGGAAGTCAGTTGTGGCTAATGCAGATTTGTGAAAGTTATTGCAGGTAGCATATTTTGTGAAGCGCGCAGGTGTAACAAACGCCGACGTCGGCAGTAAGGAAATTACCGGGCCATTTAGACCTGGCACTGCGAGCGCGTCCGCATATTCATTAAGCGTTAGACCTCTGTTCCCTGGTACCCATATCAACCTAATGAGGCGTAAATGTCTTGGCAGAAGAGAATAGAACGCTCTTAATGCACTTAATAAATTAGGCGCGCTGAGAGATGAACACACGGACAAACAGTCAGTTAGAATGGCAACTGATGAGATGGACTGAGGTAATTTTCGCGCAGCTAAGACGATTCCCAATAGTTCCGCTTGGAAAATGGGCGTGAAGTCCGGTAAGCGAATGGAGAAGGACCATTTCAGAGATGAGGACACAGTACCAACACCTGCCTTATCTTCCCAGACTGACGCATCAGTCGCTATCACGATTTTTGTGTCTATCAGAGCCAGGTGATATTCTAAAAGGCCATTTAGGTAAGCGTGAGACAGGTGTTTAGCTTTACATGGGAATATTTTATCAAATTCAATTGTAACTGCTTGCAGAGGGTATTTTAGCACGACAACTTCACATAGATGCGCCATGCTGCAGCCCGGCTCTTCTATTCTGACCTCTTCTCCCTTGTCCTCGTCCTCCGCCCCTAGCGCCAGCGCCCTAGGCATGGCGAGCTCTCTCCTGTTACACATTGCACTCGACCACGCTGCGATCTTAGGAACCCAGAAAAAGTCTCTCTGGAGGGCAGCACTGGCTGTGCCTCGCTGGGCGGTCTCGGCTTCGCCACGGTCTGGTTTGGAGAAAGACAAACGAATGTTCTGGAAGACGGCACTGGCTATGTCGCGGCTGACGTCGCAGCACTCGATGATGCTGTGACTTGGCTTTCAGGATCGCCAAATATGCTGCTGGTGGGTGGTGTTGGCATTGTATATGTCGCTTCTGTCTCGACTATTCCTGCGTATGCCGCTTCCATGGCCAATTAGAAACAGGCATAACAGTCGCAGTGCGTTGTGGTCGTCTCATTAAGTCCTTCACGGGGAGAGGTGCCTCCGTGCTTGCGGACGGCAAAGCTCACACTTCGAGACCATTGTTGCTGGCGAGTTTGTGACGTAACTCGAAGCGATGAAATTCAAGGATGTTCCATGTGGAGCTGTCCCTTGGTGGTCAAAAGCTACGTCAAAAGCAGAGAACTTTTGCTGTGTGAACGTTTCATTGGCAAGAATAGGCTCGACGTCGTCGTCTTCTATCGAGCCTTTTCTATGCAAGGGGCGAATGTCCGCAGGGAGGAATGAACGCCGTGAAGTCGGCGGTTCTGACTCCGGCAGCCCAAGGGCCATCCTCACGCTGGCATCCGCGGACGGGCGGCCTTGCTCGTGGTTTGTGAGTGCGTCGCTCTTACCGGCATCGATGCACAGCGACGGTTCGTGGAGCAATGAAGAGTCCTGTAAGACAGGAGAGAGTCGCTCCATATCCTCACGTGATGACAAGCGAGAACACCCTTTCTCCGTCTGCTGTTGTTGCGATGTACTTTCGGCCTCTGGTAGCGACGTTCCTGCGTCGCCTACCGACTAAACGTTCGAGAGCTGCAGCGCAGTAGAGAACCTGCACTTGGCGTCCACAGTGGGGTCCTTGTGCGCGCTGCGTTCTATCAAGGGGCTGGTGAGTTCTCTTCTAGCATCATCGCGGTGTATCTCGTGATCCATTTCTATGCTAGAGAAATGGCCGGAGTGGTCGCTGGCATTGGAAGCGGGCCATAACCAGCTAAGAACTTGGCACATCATTCCTGCTAGGACTTCTGCCATACGCCTTGGTAGCGATGCCAGGCCAGGGCACGTTCTGCAATCTAGCTTAGGGCCACCTGCTATTTTTGTTGGTCCGACCAGGACCGAGATAGTTGCTGTTACTGATCCAGATAATCGCGTCGTCCTGGAAAGCACGGAACTCCGGGATCACAGATGCACTCAGCAATGGTGATGCCGCAGGCGATAACCCGGAACTTACCGTGGCGAAGATGTTAAGTTGCTCTTACAGCAACGATAGGGCCCGCATCACGTCGCTGACGTGGCTGACCAAGGCGCTCGTAGAGCCATGGTCGGCGGCCCTTGAGAATGAGGTGGCGGTGCCCATGTCCGAGGACGCTTGAACAGCGTCCCGGTGTGCTCATGTGCCGACGCAGTTCTGGGCGAGGGGATGCTACCGTAGGAAGCGTGAACGGCATTCCGTGTAAACACGAGCCCCTGCGTTGTCGTGGGTCGATGCGATGGTGGCGCGACGCCGGGGTAACGCTGACCTTGGGAGGCCAAGGAGGCCTGGACGGCGCCCCCGAATGGTCCGAAAGGTGCTTGCGGCGGCAGAAGGGTTGCGGGATCCATGGTCGCACAAGCGTGAACGGCGTTCCTTGAATGGAATTCCCGCAGCACCGATGACCCCCGAGGGCGCCCTTAAGATGTATCCTTCGTCGACGGCGCCATTGTAACGAAGAAAGGGAGACAGACACATCGCCTTTGCTGCAGGCCGGCTGTTCTATTCTGACCTTCCTTGTGCTCGTCCTCCGCCCCTAGCGCCAGCGCCCTAGGGATGGCGAGCTCTTTCCTATAACAATATGTATATACATATATATAAACTTACTAAAGCTACATCATCGTCCTCATCTCTTCGATGTGGGGCTGCTTTCGAGGTTGCTGGCTTCATTTAGCAGTCTTGCTGGCTTCATTTAGCAATCAGCCAACCCTTATACCCATTCCTCGACACCTTGATTCTTCCCTCTTAGTTAAACATTTTCTTCGCCCTGTGGAGCCTCAACTGTTCGCAACGTTCATCCTCGACATCGCACTTACTTGGCGAAAGAATGACGCGGTTAATGCTGACATAATAATAGGTGTGCTGCGTCTTGTGTGCCAAATCGAGTGTTCGAGTGTATAACATATAACATGCGGATGCCACGAAGGTAACATATTTTGTTACTGTTGTTCGCACCTGCTCCTCTCGGTATGTGGTTCCAGCCCTTAAGTCGACAAGATCGGCTGCCACCATTACCCGTTGGAAGCTGTGTTTTATCAAAGTTAGTATTTTGGCTTTCGGAGCACACGAGTGTGGTGACTGCCGTCACTGTAGTGATTTCGGATTATTATGGCTGTACGAGCGGCAAAATGTAGATAGAGGAGTAAATTGAAATAACGAAACTGATCTGCAAGTTGAATCAACTAATCCACGAGTACCTAGGCTGTAAAGAAAGTTATGGACAAAGCTGAGCGAAATAGAATTTGTTGCGTTGCTGCAGAGCTTCTACCATCTTTTTCCTAGATGGATGTTAAAGTGCGTGATGTTTGTCTATGTGATGTATGGCGATACGGTAACCGTTCAAATGCATGTACACTAACCATTAGGCCGTTGAACTATTATTTGGATTTCTAGGTTGGAAATTAATGATTTTTGAATTGAGTTCACTCAAACAAATGCTAACCAGGACAAGTAACAGAAGCATTTAAAACCTAGGCGTCTTGATACATCAGGCCTTGGAAAGAAGTGCACCAACTGATACAGCTAGGAGTCCTCACATATTAGTAAACAACAAAATCAATGTATTCTACATCCATTACACAAAGGCTACACGAAACCCAAAGCAAGACAAACATTCCGAGTATCATAAGTTACAGCAGAGTAAAAAGCAAGGCGTTCGATTTTGAACTCAGAAAAAACAGTAATAATAACAAAAAGAACTAAATTGCAGATCATTCAAGCTAATAATTATTAGATGCTGAAAAGACAGAATTCTACAAATTGCCAAATAATCGAAACTTGTCTTCTGCAATAATTCCCCTCAGTAACTGTGAAAAGTCGGATCTTTTTATTTCCATGCATTTGTCTCGGTATATGAAAACAATGACCGACTGTATCAGCTATGAATCGGAGGTAAGTTAAAGCTATTGTTGCTAGTTTGGTGTGTCTTTTGAGGGCCATAGGTACGCAGTAGAGCTTTGCCCTGGCTCGTCTTCGTACTTCGTTGTAGGTCGGATGCATATGGCTCGGCATCTGGGCAATGAATATCTTCGATCTCACATCGCTGGCCAACATAAAGCGTCACTACAGAATACCAGGGGTTACGTCTGAGCATGCCAGGCATGGCTCCGCCTGCTGGGGTCCAGGAGAGTGAGAAACTGTGAAAACTCTTGGGTTTCAGCAATTTCTTCGAACGTGTTGTGGATTCTCTATTTGTGGAGGTCTGCCGCGTGCGTTCGGATTGGAAGGCCAAGATAAAGCTTCAAGACTCGTCTTATTAGGACATTAATCTTGTTGCGAGCTAGATTTGCATAGCAGAAGAATAACCAAGGTGGCATAGCATGAATCCGTGAATAATCCGGATCAAATTGTCCGCGATGTCTAGTGCCAATTCATCGAATCAGCTCGAGGGCACTTTCAGTATTAGAACAAATACGTTTAAGGGCGGCTCCCTTCCCATCGTTAGACTCGATAAACAGTCCTAGGATAGTGTCCATCCGCGAAACTGGGTACCCATTACGGGAGAAATTTCATGTACTCCTAGAATCAGGCGGCCTGAGGCGTGCCTCAAAGGAACCATGCCCGAAAGCGAGCCCGTCAAGGAAGAGCCGTCCCTGAGAACGCACCAGGGCCTACACGCTACGAAGGCAAGTTGCTTAATCACCACATGGCATGCCACACTTACAGCACAGGAATACACGTGAACCATGTAAATGGTTAGACTATTCGGCACTTCGACACCGAGTTCAGGAGGGCATGTGGGTTTTTAGTGGGCTCTTTGAGCAAGCCCCCACAGCTTTCATATCGTCCATGTACATCTACTGGATGCACCTTTCCTACTTTTTGGTTTGTTTTTCAGCATTTACTGATCGATTCCTGGGCTTTTACATCCAGAACCACAACGTCATTACAACCTACGCGGTGTGGCGGGCACCACAAATTTGTCCCACTTGTGCTTGGTTCAGTACAGAGGGCTCAGCATTTCGCCGCCATCCAAACGCAGTATCGCTACCCCTATTCAATCCTGCGACCTTCGGATCAGCAGCTGAATGCAAGAAATACTCGGCCACCGTGACGGGGCTGTTTTTCAGCGTATGCTCGCACCACACACTCTATGCTTAAAGGGAAACACCGCTGATTTCTCAGTGTCCACTAATCTCAATGAAATATTCAATGTATGTTCTCTGTGGTGCTGCAGTAATGTATTCTAACCAGGTGGCTACAATTAATTTTTATTGCAGAAAATAAATATTAAGAATTTTTAGCTGACTGCAGCACGGGCCACACTGTGCTTTTGACGTCCATACCTACAACACTCCCTACACTTGCAGGCGGGCATTCAAAAGCAAAACTCTGATGCACCAACGCTGAAATCGTGGCTACCTTGTTCAGAATACCTAGCATAATTCAATACATCATCAGATGACTCTGACACCACCTCCACATTTCTGACGGCGGTGAGACAGTGACGTCACCGCATACCCTGAAAAAAGCGTCTAACCGTGTCGCTTTTGGTTTGAACCCATCGTTACTCGCATATTGAAAATTATTGGACAGCTTACGAGCAAACTGAACCACCCTTTTGCTAAAACAATATTTGTACAAATGGAAAACAGCCATATCTGAATATGTTCAAGAAAGCGCCGGAGTTCCCCATTAATAAAGAGCTTGTGATGACGTAGGACTCGGCCTTCATTCTTTTATTCGTGTCCTACTTCATCACATGCTTGCCATAAGGCGACTGGGTTAGGACCGAGGGGTCACAGGAGACATGTAATACACTGGCAAACGCATGGTGCTTATTTTATCTTTCGCTGTGTAATGTCCTTTAAAAAATGAATATTTGATTTAATTTCATCGCTATACAGCATTTTGATGAGGTCAGGCGCATTGATAGTCGCATCCGCTTCAAGAACTACAACACATGTTGCGAAACCTTCGGTCCTGCCCTGCAAATGTACCGGATGTGTCCCGGTAAATTAATTTTAAAAAATTAATTTTGAGAACAAGCGCTTCGATGCATTCAAGGTTACGCTTTTGCGAAGTTGATTCTTGTGTACAAGTGAGAGGAAACAGTGCGAATGATACTTCATTGCTAAACTTAATGCACCGAATGGTGCAATCAGTGCAAATTGCAGGCATAGGCTCTTCTATACGGGCTCTTCAAGAACCGAATTACATATACAAAGAAGCATCGTTTAGTTGTAGGTGAGTCAGGTGCACTGTCTTATCCCAAAGAGGAGGTAGCAGACGTGGCTCAAAAGAATTCGTATTAAATGTGCGGAGTACTGAGACCACTTGCTGATCCAACATTCCAATATCAGCCTAGCCAACACCTCCAGTAAGAGTGAATATCATGGAGGAAAAAAAATGTAGATGGAGCGCGTGTAGCTTCCACAAGCCAACCTACTCTGAAGCCGCTCCGCGCGTTGCCTGCTGGGAAGTGAGGCTTGTTTGGTTCTCGCTAGGTTCTCGTTGACACCGGGTAAGAAGCACGTGGACAAGCGTCGGCCGTGTGCCGCGGTGTGCTTGATGCGTCGAGGTCGTTGTGCATTGATTTTGGTCGCTCGTTCCCTAGACCCTGCTCTTCGTACTTATTGATCCTGCAGGATTTGAAAGGCCTTTCGTGTCCTCACTTTCAAAAGGGGGCATAAAATACTTCACACGCGCGCACGGGATCAACGCGCGTAATGAATAGATTTTTTCCCCTCCTAGTGGTGTCAAACATGCTCGTTTCTTTTATTATAGCGCCGAATAGTTAATATGCAAGCAATATACACCTTTTTTACAAAATTCAGTTGCCTATTTCGTACTAGAAGCCCCCGATTTTGTTGCGTTGCTGATGGGATATTTAACAGACGTGCGACAGGTAGTACGTTCGCGCGATCCAATTTCTTAAGCACTTGCTTTCCGTAGGTGTTTATTAAAGGTGCAAATACTCTTATAACGCCCCGCAACTTGTGTTGACGGCGCGATGACATGTTCGGCATGCATGTGTATTATGGTGGATCGTTTTTTCTAACCTCACAGTACTTAGAAAAGATTTATTGCAGCGCTTACAGGGAGAATAAACTTCTTTCGATACTCATGAATACGTGCGAGCCTATAATAAGCTTCTGAAGCAAGGAAGTCTATTACGCGATTTGTGTAATGTCTCGCCGCACCAGAAAATTGTGCGACCACGTTTAAAAGTGTGTGTTTCAAAGAAAGACACGCTTTTTAGTGATGCTTATTTAGCCCTAGTGCCTTGTCCTTCAAGTGTAGCTCAAAGTTCGATTGATTGTTTACTTAGAAAGTAGTACGTCATTTTCGTGGTGTAGTTTAAAATGAAATGCATAATAGGCAATGAAAAAATGCATGTCATGTAGTACTCATTACAGTGACTATTCGGGGGACCTTTCAATGTGCACGTCTAATGTAATACCTGCGTCTTCATTGTGGAGGTCTGCATATGCTGTGAATGCAATAAAATATTGGAATGAGTGGTAATGCCAGGCAGTGCTTCGCATCACATGCCTCATTATTACCAGAGAAGTTTCTCGCTATGTTGCTTCAAATATTCAGCGCTACTTGTTAGACGTAGACAGTACAGTAAAACATACAGGACGGGCGCTACTCCAAATATGTTTATTAAAACCACGAAAGCGACCCTAAGGGTAAGGCAGTGGCCCTGTGTAAATCAATGGAACTTTTGAAATTGTCTAGAGCGATCGTGAATGCCAGCGTTAACACTTTGTCCGCATTCCTTGCGGTTAAAACGCATAAACCTGATGCGCCATTCTGGACCATAGGAGCGAAAAAGGTACTTGGCAGCAGAGTATCAGTTGTTTTCTGCTTCTGCACGTAAACAATTTAGAAATTTCGGACCCTTTCGCCACGAAAAGGTCCCTAGATAATGTTAACAAGCTAGAAGAAGAGAAACATGTCGTCTATGCTCTATCGATAGATGTGGAATATCTGTTCTATTCAATACCCCGTAAGGACCTGTTTGTTGCGGTTAGAGAATCTATAGAAGCGAACGGCGAAACTGCTTTTCAAAACGCTTCTGGGTTGAGCGTTGACAATTTCATGTGCCTTTTAGAATTTTATCTCATGGCATCGTTTATAGAATTTCACAACTAACGGTTTATCCAGCGCCATGTTATTTGCATCTGTTCATGTGTAGCTCCTGTTTTATTTAACATATTTTAGCATCTTTTGACAAGGCTTCAGCTGCAATAACTGACGACGGAACAGTCCTTAAAATTTTTATATATGTCGATGATTCTTTTATGCTTCTAAAGGAAAATGCATCTGCTTACTATGAAAAAAATGCAATAGGCATCGTGCAAGAGTTTGCACAACGTGGAAAAGGGCTGTCATTTACGTATGAGGTACCAAAAGAAATGGGCCTACAATTTCTGGATCTTTACACTAAGATCGAGGATAGGTGTGTCTGCTGGTGTGATCGCCCTGTAGCAAAGAAAGATTTTTTACCCTCTGATTCGGCTCAGTCCAAGACTGTAACAAGTGTTATCGCGACCCTCTCGCTTGAGTCGGTCCTCCTCAAGTCGTGCCCTCACATAATGCTGGCAAGCTTCAAGGGTGACGTAGCGGGGTTGCCGAAAGCAGGGTACCCTGACCACGTACTGACAGCAGTGATGGAGTCGCTTATGCAGAAATTCAAGGGAAGCAAGAAGCCTCGGACACAAGACCGTCGCGACGCCAAACCTGTGGTGATACCCTACATGCATAGGGTGTCTCATATCCTGAAAAGGGTTGGCAACAAGTACGGTGTGCCGATTGTCTTCTCTGCCCCACAAAAATTGGCCAAACTGTGCCCTAGGGTCTGTGGTGGCGGCAATGTTCCTCACGGCTGTGGAAAGAAGCACACGGAGCCGTATGGACGATGTTCCGCCGGCGCGGTTTACGAAATACCGCTATCGTGTGGAAAGTTTACGTGGGTCAGACGGGCCGCTATGTTAATCAGCGCGCCAAAGAACATGAGCGCTAATTACAGAATGAGTCAGCGAGATACCTAATCCTTTTTGTCATGAAAAATGCTCTTTGATGACAAAAACAGTTGTGTACAAAAGCATGCTATGCATCTGGTCGTGTACATAGGGCATCGGACACATTATTCAAAAGGTTGCCAGTCGAGCCCCTGCCGGCGGCAAGTTGGGTTTTGATGCATTGTAATTTCAGCACATTGATAACATAATTACTCCAAAAAATCGCCTTTTTTTTCTTTGGCTTCACTATCTGCGAGTTTTCATTAACGCCTAAAAACGAGCCATTAAATACCCCCTCTGTCGTTCATTTTGCAACACAGTAGCACAAAAACATAAAGAAACGGTCATGGAAAGAACTTTGCCATACTCAATGGCCCCCGAAATGCGTTATCTTGGTGTTTTTTTTTTTGGGCGCAATCTTTCGAAGTGTAAGCGTTCTGTTGCGTTTTTGGCAATGTAGCACATTCTGACATTGAGATAAGTTTCTACAATTGCTTTCATGAGATGATTTGAGTGACATTGCAGTTCTACATTCCGGAGAACATGCTCATTCAAACAGCTGAAAAATTTCCTCCCTACAAAATCTAATCGCGCTCAAAGAAACCTTATCTGCAGAACCCTTAGATTAGAAGCACGACAGACAAGGGCCCTACGCAGTTCCTTTTCACAGCGACTACAGATTTCAAGCACATCTTTTGATGGAAAGCTGACTCCTCCTAATGTTTTTCTATGTGCTAAAGAATAAGGAGGTTGACTTGGCGCAGACGTGACAGTTAATGCTGAAGCACATTCAGAACATTTCAAGCGAAGCTTCAGGCTGTGGACCACAAACCCTGCTATATACGCAATTATTGTGTCTTGGAATTCTGACAGCTTGCCAGGGTCTGCACCATAGATGTGATCGTGGCAGGTGGCACTCTCGTCACTAGACTCTGTGTCGGCAAGCAATTACTTTGGCTTGTGAGGTTTATTATTTCGACTGAAGATGGCCTGACAGATGAACTTGCAAAAGAATAGTGACGTGTTCCAGTGGGAGGCAGTTGCCATTCCTTACATCTTGAACTTCATTTTTAATTATCAGTCGCTTAAAGCCTGCGGCAAACTGGCGTGCCGTTGGGTTGTCATTTCAAGTTCCAAACGATCTGATTGCGCCAAAAAATGACTGGAGGTGATCTTGACTCAGCTTAGCTGTAGCAAGGCACACCAACAGGTCGTTTGCAATTAGGTAATTGAAAAGTTTGGTGATGATCTATAAGCAAACAATGAAGCCAAGAAATCCAGTTTTTCTGTTTGTGTCTTTGATGAATTTAGCCTCTATATAATCCTTTAATGAACTGAAGTACGCCTTGAGCTCTTGAACATAAGCAATGATACAAGCCGCATTTTGAGGGCACAGTGGCTTCTTCCACCCTCGTTGGCCCAAGTGACGAGAATTTAAAATGTCGAATGCGTTGTTAACGTGCCTCACGAAATGTTCAGTGGGCAAAGAATTTAAAGATTCCGGTAGTTTTCGAGCTCTGCATTCCGCTAGCGTATCTGCGACTGAGCTGCTCAATGTCTGAGCTGCAAATGAAACCTTCATCGGTTGGCTCTTCCAGTTGATGTGTGATTGCCTAAGCTTGTTCCTACAATGCAAGCCCTCTCGGTACTGAAGCTCATGCTGGTGTCTATAAACTTCCAATATATCATTTGCCCATTGGCATCGAGCAAGGCCTTCTTATTATACAGAGTATTGCGTATAAGCTTCAGTATGTAACATGCCTCCAATAAAGCGAATACAGGTTCTTTAGTCACTGGGTGTTTTGAAAACTGCGCTAAGGTGTGCTAAGTGAAGTTCACAAACAAGGCTGCGTAACATAGACATATTTGATGCAGCCCCATCGCAAGTCAAACTGACAATACGTGCTCCTTTCTCATGACAAAAAGAAAGCGCCTGTCGGAACAAATTCACCCTTTGTTCACCTAAGAGGCTATCAACTATAAAGTAACCCAAAGGTGACCTCCATCTGCTGTCGATGCCAACTGCCATTAGTACAAAGGCATCATTTGCAACATCTTGACGGTCATCCACAATGTTTGTTCCCACATCTACATAGCCACGCAATTTGTTACCATCCCATTCCAAATGCCTTCGAATTATCATTTCATCAAGGAGCGGACTATACAGTGTAGAAGAACGTTCCAGTGAATTTTCTTTAACTTTCAATTCCAATGCCAGTAACGCCTCTTTGAAAAACCAGCACTTCCGTCCCCGGAGTGGTACCACTTGGGCAGCGTTTGGGGTGAGGTAGACATGTGTCAAATACCTATCGTACATACCTATACGCCTCTGGCGAGTGAAAATGTAAACTTAGTGCACAGGCTCACAGTTCGGGAGAAGAAACACGAAATGGTTGCACCTGACTTGCGCGAAAGCAGACGCATCAGCAGCTGCTTTTGTGATCGGCCAAGGTTTTCGAATACTGCTGCATTTTCTTTAGTGATCATACGGTGCTTGAACAGATCGTTCATGACTTCTTTCATGGTAGTGACTTTCCATACGAGGCGACGTTATGATTGCTGCAGAACCTTCATCCTTTTCTTCTCGGCGGTGAGCAACTTTGCGTAACGCGTCACTTCGTTTCGTAGAAAGGCTTTCTGCAGGGGATCTTCAGCAGCAGACTGCGTTATTAAATGTACAGTAAGTGAAAGTGATACAGCCTAACAAAATTATGCTTGAAGAGAACAAAGTATAAAATATAAGCATAAGCAGTGAAAGTTCAAACATTGCCATGGTAATGCCGACCGTGTTTCGGAACACGAGGGGGGTTAAGTTTGTGTGACCTCATGCCTAACGGCATACCAATCCATCCCAGGTGTTACTGTGAGACGTTCGACAACATCATTTGCTGCAAGATTCAAAAGAAGATAGGAGGCATGCCAACGAAGGGAGCGTGTTTTCATCAGGACGAGACTCGTCCGCACATCATCGTTGTAATGAACCCCTGACCGAGAAAATTGGTGTCATATTGTGTTTCTAAGTTCTGTCTTTAGGGTCTTATACTGGTGTCACATGGTTTCTTCGAAGGCCTTCGAACCGACGGTCCATCGACTCAAAGGTCAATTTTGAGCTGCTACACGGGCGGTTACGATGGCCGTCGAGTCGGTAGTCTATCAATCTCGATAGACTATCTACTCGATGGACATATTTCTCGATGAACGCGAGACCCAGGGTCTGGACCCTTAGGTCGTTCCATTTGTGACGACGTGTGATGACATTTGTGATGACGCCCCCCTTCTCTTATTTATTTTTTTTTGTGAGCTCCCCCTTCCCACCCCCTATTACGCATGTTCGTGAAGTGTACTTAAAGACCATGAGCCCATGAGAAACTTTCATCTTTGAAAAAGGCTGGCCTCCAGCCGAAACATCAGAATAAATCCTACGTTTGTCACTGCGTCTTTCTGATAGTATATTTATCCCGATAGCCAGGACGAACTTTTTTGAGATATATATATATATATATATATATATATATATATATATATATATATATATATATATATATATATATAGTGATGTAACAAGCGAGTGGCTCTCCTTCATCTGCACGCCATCATTAACTGCACATTTTCCCTCATCTACATGAATCATCAGTTGCTCGGCCCGCTCTTCATCTTGGTCGCCATAGCCCGAGCTCGGATGCATTAAAAGCAGAGAAAATGTACAAGTCATGAAGCGCCAGGCGTATACTTAGCTGAATATATATATATATCATCAGCCTGTTTAGGTCCACTGCAGGACGAAGGCCTCTCCCAACGATTTCCAATCTACCCTATCCTGAGCGAGTTGGTTCCACTTTATGCCTGCAAACTTTTTAATTTCATCGCTCCATCTAATCTTTTGCCTGCCTCTGTTACGTTTTCCCTATCTTGGTATCCATTTCGTTGCTCTTACTGTCCATCTGTTATCTTTCCTCCTCATGACATGTCCTGCCCAGGTCCACTTCTTTCTTTTAATTGATATAATAATATCGGCTATTCCTGTCTGTTCTCTGATCCATTCCGCTCGTTTTTTATCTCTTAGCATTACCCCCAACATTTTTCTTTCCATTGCACGTTGCGTGCTCCTTAGTTTTATCTCTAGTTCTTTCGTTATCTTCCACGTTTCTGCGCTGTACGTTAGTACTGGGAGAATGCAGTGATTGAATACTTTTCGTTTTAGTGAGAGCGGTAAGTTTCCAGTCATGATTTCATAATGCCTTCCGAATGCGCTCCAGTCCATTCTTATTCTGCGGAGAATTTCTTTTTCATGGTTAGGAGTTCCTGTTACTAACTGTCCCAGGTATACGTATTCGTTTACACATTTTAAGGGTTCATTGTTGATTTTAAATTTTTGTTCCTTAGCTAGGCTATTGAGCATAACTTTGGTCTTTTGCCTATTCATTCTTAATCCAATTTTAATACTTTCCCTGTTTAGGTCATCAATCATGTTTTGTAGTTCGTCTCCATCATTGCTAAATAGCACAATGTCGTCTGCGAATCTTAAATTGCTGAGATATTCTCCGTCTATTCGAATTCCCTTGTCTTCCCAGTCTAGACGTTTAAAGATTTCCTCTAAACATGCAGTGAATAGCATCGGGGATATCGTATCTCCCTGTCTCACGCCTCTCCCGATCGGGATTTCTCTGCTTTTCTCATGTAGGAGTAGTGTGGCTGTGCAATCTTTGTATATGTTGTTGATGGTTTTCACGTATATGTCAGGTACCCCTTGTCTACGTAGAGCTTCTAGAACTGCTTGTATTTCTATCGAGTCAAATGCCTTCTCGTAGTCGATAAACGCCATATAAAGAGGTTTGTTATATTCCGCGTACTTCTCAATTACTACGTTGATAGCGTGGCTGTGGTCCATTGTCGAGTAACCTTTCCTAAAACCAGCTTGTTCTCTCGGTTGATTAAAGTCGAGTGTTTCTCTTATCCTCGTAGAAATTACTTTTGTAAATAGCTAGTATATTACTGGGAGTAGGCTAATTGGTCTATAATTCTTTAACTCCTTTATGTCACCTTTCTTGTGGATAAGGATTATATTCGCATTTTTCCAACTGCGTGGTATATTGCACGTCTTGACACATTTCGTGAAGAGCGATGCAAGTTTTTCAAGTATAATATCTCCTCCGTCTTTAATCAAGTCGGCTGTTATACCATCTTCAGCAGCTGCTTTACCGCGGGACATGCCTTTGACAGCTTTTTTGACTTCGTCAGCGGTTATACATGGAATTTCATTGTCCTCCTCAGATTCTATTTCTATTAAGGTTGTATGGTCTGTCTGAGAACTGTACAGTGCAGAGTAGAAATCTTCTGCTACTTTTACTATTTCGTTGAAAGTGTTGATAACGTTACCTTGTTTATCCTTTAGCGCATGCATTTTGTTTTGCCCTATGTGCAGTTTCTTTTTGACCGTTTTAATGCTGGTGCCTTTCTCTACAGCTTTCTCTATTTCGCTCGTGTTAAACTTTCTTACATCTCTTTGCCTGGCTTTATTGATCAATTTTGATAGTTCTGCGAATTCAATCTTATCTTTTGGCGAAGTTACTTTCATTTGTTGGCATTTTTTTATTAAGTCCTTGGTAGATTGGGACAACTTACTTGTTGTTTGCTTAGTTGTTGTACCCCCGACTTCTATCGCTGTTTCAAGGATTGTTTCCGTTATGGTTTTCTTCATTTCCTCTACATCGTCACCGTTTTCGTCTAAGGCCTCGAACTAATTGCTTAGGGCTACTTTAAATTCTTCTTTCTTGGATCAGATTACCTCTAAATTACATTTTTTTCTAGTAAATACTTTAGTTCTTGTTTTCTTTAGGTTAAGTACAATCTTTGCTCTTACTAATCTGTGATCGCTGCATTTTACCTTCCCCACTACTTCTGTGTCTTGAATTATACCTGGTTGTTCGCACATTATAAAGACGATTTCATTCTTTGTTTCCCCGTTAGGGCTTTTCCACGTCCACTTCCTATTCCTGTGTTTCTTGAAAAACGTGTTCATTATTCGGAGTCGGTTTCTTTCGGCAAATTGTACTAGCATTTCCCCACGGTTATTCCTATGGCCGACGCCGTAGTTGCCAATCGCCTGCTCTCCACTTTGTTTTGTCCCTACTTTTGCGTTGAAATCCCCCATGACTACTGTGTATTGTGTCTGTACTTTCTTTATTGCTAATTCGATATCCTCGTAGAACTGCTCTACTTGTTCGTCGTCGTAGCTCGTTGTTGGCGCATATCCCTGGATTATCTTAAGTTTATACCGCTTATTTAGTTTTATTACGACGCATGCAACCCTTTCGTTAATGCTGTAGAATTCATCTACGTTGCCCGCTATATCTTTGTGAATTAGGAACCCCACGCCATATTCCCTCTTTTCGGGTAATCGTCTATAGCAGAGGACATGCCCATTGTTTAAGACTATGTAAGCTTCACCTGTTCTCCTAACTTCGCTAAGGCCAATGACGTCCCAACTAACTCCCTCTACTTCCTCGAGTAGTTCTGCTAGTCTAGCTTCGCTGGAGAGGGATCTTGCATTGAACGTTCCAATGTTTAGTTTCCAGTGGCGGCCTGTCCGGGTCCAGTGATTGTTAGCGCCCTCTGCTGCTTCACAGAGCTGACCGCCGCCGTGGACAGATGTTCTGCAGCTGCTGGACACTGAGGGCGTGGGTTTAATTGTAGACATCGTGTGGGAGGTGGTGGCCAAGTACTTCATCAGGGAGGCCAATTCCTGTTCTGGTGTAGGAGAGAGTCGCAAACGGCAGTTGAATGACTGAAAGCCTTTCACATACCCCAACCGTCGCCAGGCCCCCCTACCGACGTAATCTCGAGGAGTATTTAAAAAAAAAAAGAGGGGGGGATTGGGCGTCGAACCTGCGACCCTTGACGGTCCCGGTTGCAGCGGCTTCGCCTCGTTAAACGTACATTCTTTCAAAGGCTTTCATGCGCGATATCTTCTACCTGCGTTACTATTTTGTACGGTACTTGGTCCCAAATGTCCGCGATCTTCTATTTTTGCTGATCGCGACATCCAGGACGTCACGGTTTTTAAAACTGCTCTGCAAGCAAGGTCGGCGCGCGTGGAAATCGTGTGTTAGCGAGGCGTTTCCCTTCTCCGTTCGCGCAGGTATGCGGCCGCGTGCCTAGTTTCGCGCACTGCCCGACAGTTGTACGAGTTAGGGTAAAAGAAATTCATGAAATTTTCCACGTGGTCCCGTACACAGACGCATATTTCCTTGCGATGTACGCGCATATGACAAAAAAAAATTGTTGGTTGTAAGAAATCACGGTTGTGATGTGTAATGAGTAATGCAATCCATAATTTCTTATGCCGGAGTGGATGTGTGAAGACGAAATGGAAATAGATAGGTATCAGGCACACAGATACATACACACATATCTATATAACAGTATAAACACGCAATCATACACCCCAGCAGACACACGCAAACTTTCTTGGTGAATGCATAGTATCATGTTCATCCTTATAGGAAGTGAGTTCAAAGTGTTAAGTCGTCATCAAATTTACATCGACCAGCTAAAAAGATTTGTGTGGAGGTTAGTAGTGTACAGTTTGCGTCTTACGGCAAGTAGTAATCAAGGAGTAATGTATACTCCTTATTGCGTTTGTGATGTTAATTTCGTCATCTATCTATCTATCTATCTATCTATCTATCTATCTATCTATCTATCTAATTTCCTCCGCTTGACATCAATCTCACTATATATATATATATATAGTGAGATTGATGTCAATTCAGAATACAGAATTGTATATATGTTCACACTCAAGGGGTGTGCACCACTAGGATTGTAGACACATTTGAACTCTCATCTATGTATACTTATCCCGCCTTGGAAACAGCATTGTCCCTCATTAGTTCGAAGGAACTCAACCGGCCCAGAGAAACTTGCTGTCGTCCTCAAGTTTCTCGCCTGTGCATCAGAAACACCTGGGTAGTTATCTCGGTATTGCTTCTTATTTCCAGCTATTCATACGCAACTCTGCTATGTTGCTTCTCCGCTCCATCAGCACCCCGCACGTGAAGCCATTTTTATTTAGTCCGGAGATTGTCCAAGTACTTTCTTGACTTTGAAACATGCCCTGGCGCCCTACCTGGAGTTATGCCACTTTTATACGGGCGTACTGCCACACTGACGCCAGCAGTCATGATCTCGGTGCCGTTCTCCTGTGATGGGACAAGAGCTCTCGTGAACGAGTTGTCTGTTATTCTAGCCACGCTCTGACTGCTGCGTTGGGGAACTACATCATCATCGAGATTAGGTGCCTTGCTGTTTGGGCCGCGCAGAAATTTCTCCCATATCGTCACGGCAATCACTTTACTTTCGTTAATGACCATAAGGCTTTGTGCGCGCATTTATCCCTAAGGAACCTGTCGGGTAGCCTAGGGTGTTGGGTGCTTTGTTCACAGCAGTACGATTTCGAGGTAACATGTATGTCTTGAAAACACACAAGGATGCTAGCCGTTGGCTCTTGGCACAAGCACTCATCGCTACCCCTTGGCCAAAAAAGACGAATCACCATCTACTCTCCATACTGAAGTACAGCATGCATCCCCTTCATCGACTTCACCCATTTCGACGCTCGATTGGCTGAAGTCAGAACGCTCATCTGTTCTTGTTTCTCACCAACGTGTTGAACCCTACTGCAGAAGTATTGTATGACGCCTCGAAGGTTCTCCTTTACCTTCCATACCCGACTTCGTCGACAACTTATACTGTTCAGACTTCACGATGGCGCTTTACATAGCTAGATTATCATGTTAATGGCAAAAGACACATCATCTCCCCCTACGGGCCACCATGGTGGGATGCGAAAGCATCGCGGGAGGTGCGCATCGAGTTTCAGTGTCGTTTCACTTGGCAACACTGCCCAATAAAAGTTAGTGACACAATGTAGTGAGAAGAGGGGAGACGTTTATACGGGGTCGTTGCGTCTTTATTTAGAGATCGTACGTGATTCTTAGCGTCAGTGCGCACGGTATCTTGAAAACGATGGCTTTGTGGTCGGTGCTGTGCAGCGTCAATGGGGCTTGCTGGACAGGGTCGAGTTTGAAATTTGCGAAGACGAAGCCTATGCACGTTCCCCTGATGGTGGTGGGTTGCTAGTCATCTTGGGAAATGCATTGCGAAGAGTATACGTCCTTCATATGCTGCACCAGCCGATCGGATGTCAGTACGTCTATGTTGAAGTCCCCTGCGAGTATGCAGGGCGCGTGTCTGTAGGTCTTGGTGTACTCTACCATACTCCTTGCGAGGTAAAGTTCGATGCTTTCTCTTGAGACGTTCATGGCGTTTCGCACATCGTTGCACGGAGAGAGAATGGCGGAAGAACAGCGAACACGCGCTTTATACTCTGCCGCGACAGAGATAGAGATTCTTGTTAAGAAAGTGAAGAAAATAGGGTGAAGAGTGCAGGGTAACTGTCTCTCAGTGAGGACACCTCACCGATACACTCAGGGGGTGGGGGAATAGAGGGACAGAGAGAAGAAAGAAGGGAGGCAGAGGTCATAACCACACCATGTCCGGCCGCGGAAAAGGGAACGCAAACACAAGCAGGCAACACATACAGCCTGACGAGGGGGTTTAAAGCCGCCCAGTCAGACAGGTGTCCTCGATAAATGTGAGGAGGGCTGCAAGGGCAGAGCTGCATCGTTCGTTGCAGCTGTCAGACGCCGCGCCGCGACATTTGCGCCGCCTACCGGCGTACCCTTACGGAGAGAGGGTGAGTGTGAGAGTGAGATTTATATGAAATGATCTGCTGCACTGCATATGTGGCGGAGAGGACAGGAGGAGAGTGCACACCTCCGTAGGAGTGGAGAATGAGAGAAAGTTGCGCATTGGCAGTGTGGGTGCGGACTCCACGGAAGGGACACTGCCGCGAGCATGAGATACTCTCGCATCTAAAATGTATCCCCGTCATACCTCGTTCCCTGCAACATTACATTCTCTAATCCTTTCATGATGATCCGAGAGCAGGTCATCTAGGCTGCCACATTATTTACAGCAGAACAGGAAGTAGCTCTTCATGGCCTGCCCTCTGTACAGAAGTTTCCAATTACGTCGCATCATGCCTCCGTTTTCAGAGCCGCAAGCAACCAACAACTGCTTCTTCGGGCCCCTTTCAACCTGTTCCTTGTCGCGCTTCGCCTTTCGAAGTCGCTGGCACAGACATGTGCGGCCCTCTTCCGGTGACCCTGGCAACCGCATGATTTTCACGGCTGTTGAACATCTCACACGCTACGCTGAGAGATCCTGCCAGCCAACCTGCACTGCTGCGGTATCACATCTTTTACACTCAACGCGTTCTCCTCAGCGACCATGACAAACCTTTTCTCTCGTCCGTTCTCTCTGCAGTCCGCCGCGCCTCAGACACCATTCACAAGAGCACGTCAAGAGGTCACCCCCAGACCAACAGCCTGATAGGGCATTTCCACCGTACTCTTTCAGACATGCTCGCAATGTATATAGCCCCAAACAACACAAACAGGGATGTAATACTCCCATTCGTAGCATTTGCCTACAACACGGCTACGCAACACATCACCGTCCTTTCTCTATTCTTCCTCGACTATGACCGCTCACCAAGTTTCGCTCTACACGTCTCGTTCCTATGGGCTCCTGTAACTGAGCAGCTCCTTCCTTCATTGAATTTCTCTCTCAGCTTGCGCACTACTGCTGCCACGCCCGCATTAATACCAGCATTTCCCGGGAAGTTCGAAAGTCGCGCTACGACACTGGTCACGGCGCTGTGACTTTTATCCTGGTGATGGGGTTCTTCTTCGGACCCCCGTGGGCTCCACAGGCTCACCTGAAAAGTTCGCCAGTCATTTCATTGGACTTTATACAGTCATTGAACAGATATCACCGGTCAATTACCGCGTCCAACCGCTTACGCCCCCTCTGACCACTGCTGCCGAGGGACAGAGACCGTGCAAGTTTCTCGCTTAAAGCCATACATTCACCATATTTCGTAATACCTCAGTGCAGCCAGGTCGCCTGTTCCACCACGGGGGGAATTAGCGTGACCTCAGTACACGACTGCCCATTCTTCATCTCTGCACGTCATCGTCACATGTACTTTTCCTTAGTCTACATGGATCATCATGAGCTCCTCGCCCAGCAAGGTTCTCGGCTTGCTCTCCATCGTCGTCGTCGTCATAGCTCTAGCTGTGCTCTAATAAACGCAGCTCCTCACCACGCACACACACACACACACACACACACACACACACATATATATATATATATATATATATATATATATATATATATATATATATATATATATATATATATATATACGGATCTTATGCTACTTGCGAGAGGGCGGTACACAATTCCCCCACATTGATACACTTTCACCCAAAGCCGTGTTACATCATCTAGCTACCGAAAGTGAACCATGCACCAGTATAGTGGTTTGTATAGTTTTTATTTTCGTTTACTACAAGTTATCTTCCATTATCATGCCGGCAGCTCGGTGACCCATCATCATAAGTGGCGAATTCAAGTTTCCCGACGTCAGTTGAGGCATGGACGAAGCATCAACAACCCTTAACCTTCTTACACCTCCGAGAACCCTGCAATATAGGTGAAATAACGATTAGGAACTACATATCATCGTTCATTTGGGAATTCTCGGTCACGTACATGTAACCGCGCCACAGATGTTCTAGCAACTATTGAACACGGTAGCACGGTAGCACTTCCACCAAAATGTTACGAGGAGGAAAGACTGTAGTTAATATATATTTACACGCTTTGTACAACGGGCAGAACGCAGGCATACAAGATGGAGCCCCGTCCGCGTGAACATCTGCGGACGTCGTCTTCGTTGGCGCTGTCTCGATCGTCTTCTATCGTAGTGCTTCGTTGCAATATATTATGAACGGACAGTATTCCCAGCCCTAGAAATACACACACTATGTTTGTTGCACACGCACACGCCGTAGGCAAATCAGCATCAAAAACGAAGATAAATAATGGCACATAAACGTCTCTCCGTCCCACTTACTAGCAACTCTTAGAGAATAAATGTTGGGCATCGTCTTAACACCACAACGTGCTTTGTTAGTGCCCTTCGGGCAAAGAGAGACATTCTACATTTTCAGCAAGTCACACTCTACGTGAGCGAACGTCGCAGTTTCACTTTTTTATAAGCTATCTGACCTTAGTAATGAACATTTCGCTGGCACACTTGATGCTTTCATCTACACTGCTGCTGCAAGATATGTTAGAGTTGAGTTGAGTAGAGTTTATTTACCACGTACAGTTTTACAGTAAGTGGTTGGGACAGTAAGTGGTTGGATTTATCCATAGAATACAACTAAGGGATTTTAGCGCTTCAGTCTTTCGTGTTCGTGTCACGATTTATTGCCAACCGAATTGATTATGGCTGTTTTTTCCGCGTTTTCCGAGTATTAGCCGTAAGAGCAGCCGCCCCGTCCATCGCGTCCTGCGACGTGGGTGGGTCCTGCACCTGCGAACCGATGGCGCAGTTTCGACAGCCACCCCATCAGCTCTGCATGCGGTTGCGCACGTCACGTCGCACGTTACTGCAATCGCGTGCAGCCACCTCGAGTCAAATCAGCCGCCACTGGCCGGTCCTGCCGTCCGTATTACGACCCATATCCGCCTATGTCACCACCGTTCCGGCCAGCTCTGTCTACCCACCGTTCACCATCTCCACAACGCCGCTCACTGTCACACATGCGGCCACGTGCGGTCAGGCGACCCGGAAAACTAGTAATCGCAGTCCACGAGGCAAGGGCTGCGATGCTATCGAACTGAGAGAGCCCTCAGCGAGGCCCATGGAACGTAACAGACATGTTTGTCGACGGTGTTGGCGCATCTGCCCCTTTTGGCACTGGAGCTGCCATTTCAGTTATGGACGCAAAACAGCCGTTTACTACGAAAAGTGTCGACGCCACTTTCTGAGCTGTCCATGCGTACAGCAAGTATGAAAATCATTCATTCTACAGTGGTACGCACAGCCCGCGTGCCTGCGTCGTCATTCAGGGCACCATGTACGCCTTGGAGGTCATGATAATTTCTGCTTGCTCTCACGACGTCATCCTGGGATGGCATTTTCGTTCGCGCCACGACGCCACCATTCATTGCGCACGAGCCGAAATAGAACTCTCCCCGTTCTCTTATTTGACGGCAGCAAGCGAACCATTGGCTTCGAAAAAGCTACTAATCCGAGAAGCCACCAGAGTGCCTCCGAACTCATCAATGGCTGTCTGGCTACTGCGCCACTCTCGCCGACAGCTTTGCACTCCTTCCGCCATCTGACCGCGTTCGTACTAGGAAAGGCTTGCCGGTGCCTTTTTTGACTGTGCAGTTTTCTCGGGGCAGCACGGCTATCTTCATAGCCAGCCCCGTTGATGCTAGGTGAATGTCTTGGAAGACTGTAACCCCTCGAAGACGCAGGTTGTCGACGCACCCGATAACAGTCCCTGTTCCAGTGCGCTCAGTACTGTTTCCACGTCTGGTTCGTCCCCCGCCGATGTATTTGGTTTCTCCATTCCTGACAATGTTACATCTGTTCAACGTCCCCAGCTTCTGTGCCTGCTAGATGAGTTTCTTTCTTCTTTCAATATAACACAAACTTCTCTCGGCCGCACGTCCATTGTTACGTACCGCATCGACACTGCGGCCACTGCGGCAACGTCAATACCACGTATCTCCCGCACAACGTCGAGTATTCGACGAGGAGTTCGATGACAAGCTTCGACGCGATGTTTTTCGGCCTTCAAACAGCCCCTGGGCGCCTCCTGTTGTTTTTGATGCGAAGGACGGTTTTGTGTGGTTCAGTGTGGACTACCGGCGACTCAACAAGGTCACTTCTAAGGACGTACGTTTATCCGCTACCGCGAATTGGCGACCCGATTGAGAGCCTGCAAGGAGCAGAATTTTTTCGCCTCTCGACGTGCGCTCCACGTACTGGCAAGTACCCAAGGTTAATGACGCTTGACCGAAGACGGCTTTTGCCACGCCCGATGGCTTGTACGAAGTCAACATGATGCCGTTTGGACTGTGTGATGCGCCCGCTACCTTTGAACGTATGATGGATACCGTTCTGCGCAAGGTGCAATAGTACACGTGCTTCTGCTACCTCGTTGACGTTGTCGTTTTCGCTCCGGACTTCTCCACGCATTTCTAACACCTGTGGAACGTTTTGACGAGTTTTCGGGACGCTGACCTACAATTGAATCTAAAAAAATGCCGATTCGCAGAACGGTAGCTAACAGTACTGGGCTACGTCGCGTCGAAGGACGGAATTCTCCCCTCCCCAACCAAGCTTCAGGCCATGGCCGAGTTCCCCAAAGCGACGTCGGCCAAGGAATTGCGCAGTTTCGTAGGACTGTGCTCCTGCTTCCCACGCTTTAATATAAACTTCGCCACTATCATATCGCCGCTAACAGAGCCCCCCGGAAGTAACGGACCCCTGCATTCGTGGTCGTCAGAGTGAGACGACACCTTCGCACAGCTCCGTCAATGTTGATGTCTTCTCCCATACTACGCCACTATGATCCTACGGCCCCCGCAGAGGTACATACCGACGCTAGCGGTGTTGGCATCGGCGCTATCCGTGCGTAGCTAAACGAGTTTCCTGAATGTGTCGCTGCTTACGCAAGTCGTACACTTACCAAAGCCGAGATCAGTTACAACGTAAGGCGAAAAAATTCACAGCTATCCACGGAGTGAATGAAGATGAGTGGGCAAAGCTCCGGAGGTTTATCGTAGATCGTGCTGAGTTCCGGATAAATTTAGTTAACGCGCACGCTACGAATCCTTATGGTTCAACTACGCACAAGTGAAATCTCCCACCGGCACTTCATTGCAAGTCAAGATCCAGTGCCTATATATATATATGGGTGGCCGGTGAACGGTACTCCAGCGCGAGCAGTCGGTATTTTTCAATCAAGAAACTCGCTAGAAGACGCTGCCTGCATCAAGCCTGTCTCTCGCGGGGGTGAGGGCGCGTTCTGCTTCTTTGCGAGCTGGTAGCGCGTTGATCGAAGAAAGAGCCTTTCCATAGTCAACGCGCGCCTTTCGCTCTCTCTGTCTCTCTCTCTCATGGAATAATGAGAGAGCTCACGCGCCGGGAGGCTCGCGCCGAGGGCGAGCGCGAGCCTCCCGGCGCGCGAGCTCTCGAGCGCGAACCTCCCGGCAGCGCGAGGTGGCTACATACATAATACTACTACTACTACAGAGGAGGGAACGACCGACACCCTAAGGAGCTTCGTCCCTAAAATATGGAGCTGGTGCCAAACGAACGAAAGCGGCAATGTCAGCCAACAATGTATTCAGCTATTCCGAACATGACAGCGACGATTTGGGCGTTGCGGTATCGCAGTTGTGGTTTAGACAGCCCGCCTGCTTGGTCAGGCAGCATTGCAGGTAATGACGTCACACAGGCTGGCTCGCATTGGAATGCGCTAAAAACATAAAATTCAATTTCAGGAAAAGGAGAGAAGTTGCGTGGCTCAGCATAACTTATTGTAGTACCAAGAACATATACTCAAATTTTGAGATCAATTGAAAATGAAAAATCGCCGGAGTTGCCCTTTTAGAAAAGCCTAATTAAGCTCAGATTATTTCGGCTGTGCCTAATTAACCAAAACCTCAAAAGGCTGAATCCTTTTTAATCCACACTTATTCACTTCATACCGACATAATTACCCGAATCTCCTCTAATCTGCCGTCATGAGCTGTAACATACAAAAGTTCAACTTAATGTACTTTAACCTGCCTCTTTCCACCCTAACGCGCTTTGATCGACTCTATCATGCCGAAATGGAGCCTAATCTGTTTTAATCCGTCGTTGTCCCTTAATCCACCTTATCCAATAAAGATCCTGGATTCGACTCCAGTCATGGCCTAAGGTTCGAGTCCTAGAAAGTGGCGCATTGGAGTCCCATACGGAATACTCTTTGTAGCGGAATAATGGCACGCATTTGTTGGCTTTTTGGGAAACATATTTATGCTGAATTTTGCCGCAGCGCTCGCGTTGACGGCGACGTAGTTCGGAGACACTTTCCGATGAGGCTTGCACCTCAACAGATCTAGGTATTCCCAACAACAATTTAGCCTAGGTGCTCACAACGCCGAGAAAAGCGAGCGAACAGTACGCGCGCGCTTCCGATTTAAAGACACGCTCGGCTAAGGCCCAACACATGGACGCGGAAGACGAAAGCGAGTGGCTTAATTTACATCTGCCATCGACCAACACAAGCAATGTATGTTCTATGACGAAATAGATTATCTATAAGGAGCATGGGAGGAATCCCCTTTTTGGGAAGAGGGCTCCTGAGGAAGTGTAAAGTTTGCGCACTGCTTACGAACGCTACACGTCGCAAGTGACTGTAGAATTTTGCTCAGGTATTTAGTATGCTGGCCGTAGATTTAGTTTTTTTCACCAGACCTCGGGCTTTGTTCAGGACCTCTTTTATTTGTATGATCCCGCCCACCAGTGGTAGTACTATGGTTGGTTTTAATGGCCTGGTTGGTTTTGGTCGGGCGGTTAAATCGAATGACAGACAGACACGCAAAGGGAGAGACAGGCAAAATTTCTTGCGTTTGGTTGTCCAGATAAGACTATCGTCTTCAATATCATCCAAGAAATACTGTTTGTGCCATCAAGTAACACACTTAGCCTCCGCAAGTGGTGGTTTGGTTTCAAACCCTTGCACAAGTTATATATTTTTTTTACTCCACCACGCAGGTGTTGGCGACTTCATAGAAGACGCCAGGGGCACCACTTTCTGGGCGCGACATCATTTAGTGCGCGTGGATACCAGCCCAAGAGAAGAGATATGTGCGTGCGCAATTGTAATTACAATTTTCGCATGTCGCGCACTACCACACCGTCGACACAACCTAGACAATATAAGCTTCCCTTGAAGAACCGGCTTTGCAGCGCCTAATTATTCTTTTTCTTGCGCTCACCGAACTCCTACGTGACGGCGCTTATTCGAAGCGCAAGGTGCGGCACAGGCAACTTATTTCGTTTGCGCTCGACTCGTTCTTGCTATCACTTCACTACTATGCGTGACGGTTGCCACAGATGCATGTTGAGAGAAAAAAAGCACTATGCGAAAGGAGGAAGAAGTTGTAGGTAAGATATTAACGGCCGGCTTCATGGCCGATCCCCCGTAGTTGGCAAGAGCAAAATATCAAGGAAAAAAAAGAAACAAAGAAAGAAGGTCCCTGGAATATTCGTTTGCCTCGGTTTTCTGGACAGGGGAAGCGTGTGTATTCAAGCGAAGCTTTGTACCTCTACCATCCAAGGGTTCTGTCGTGTCCGTCGTTGTAAGCAAAAAACGATCCCGACAAACCACTCGCGCTCGCTCTCGGCGCGTGCCTCCCGGCGCGCTACCTCTCTCACTCTTCCATGTGCTGTCTTGTGAGAGAGAGAGAGACAGACAGAGAGAGAGAGACACAGCGAAAGAGGCGCGTTGCCTGTGGGGACGCTATTTCTTCGATGAACGCTCGACCAGCTCGCAAAGAAGGAGAACGCGCCATTACCCGCGAGAGACGAGCTTGAGGCAGGCAGCGTCTTCTAGCGCGCTTCAAAACAAGCTTCAAAGTGATGAGCCAACATGATGGATGATAAGGGCTGGGGCAAACAACGGAAACAGGCTCGGCGCGCTCCGTAAGATTAGATTGCAGCTGTTGCAAAGCTTATGCAGCTGCTTGAAAGAGGGTTGACGTCATTCGAAACCCTTCCAGCCTAGTAACTGCTTCGGTTCATTTCTAGACTACCCCACTATGGGTAGACCACGGAAAGTAAAGACGGCAGAAGAAGAGTGTGAATATAAGGCTCGGCGGAAAGAACAAAATCGTCTCGCTCAACAGCGCCGCAGGCAAAACCCAGCAGCTCTCACCGTCACCGTGAGGGCGGCGTAAAAAGCTTCGCTTTCTAGCCACCTTCACAGGGTGGATTGGCGGGCAATTTTTTTTCGTGTTCGTTTCATTGCTATGGATTTCCTCTTAGGTCCAATAATGGAATATAACACATCATAAGCTTTTCGAAAGGGTACCGTTAACTTTATCTAAAGGTTTCCAAAATGTTGCCGACTGATCCACTGTCGGGGGCATTTATTTTAGTGCCTTTTAGATAGTTGCCATTTTCTGTTGTGCTGGTGGTTGTTGAGCAAGAGTTTTGGAACAGCTTTCTAGACGTAGCAAATACTTCACATTATGGTTCATTCATAAAAGCATTCCGACATCAAGCCTGCGTGTACTTCGGATCAATATCACTGACTAAGTAAACCAACCAATAACGCTGTTTTTATATTGCGTACCTGAATCTGGCGTCCAGCACAGCCTGCAGATGCGTCCCCATAGGTGCGGTGCAACAAGGGTGCCAACCACTCAGCGATGTGTGCTGCACGAAACAGCGAAGGTACTTTTCGCTCCACAGTGGTCCTGCCGATTCGCACGCCGGTAGGGCAATGTCCCATATGGTCACGTTGCCTTTCTTCATGGCTTGTGTGGTCAGCGTTTTCACGGCAATCTTGGAGCCTGGATTGTATCGTGCAGACGTTAGCAATATTATAAAATATTGTAACACGACACCTCATATCTTAGACAACTGGGTGCTATTCAATTGGTGATGTTCACGGATCGAATGCTAATAACACAGAGTGGTGCCCGTTTCAAGAAATCGAAGTGCCGCCCATGAGTCATGCCAACCTTACACGATAGCATCTGGCTACACGTAAGCTATACTCCATGTCATCGCTATCGTTGAGAACTGCTAGTGCTACGTTCCGCTTGCGGCAGAACGCGGTTCCGTGCGTAATGATGTAAATGGCAAGGCTGAGATAACTGCGCTTGTTTGGCGCTTATTATGTCAAATCCTTATACGCGTCTTCAACTTGGTATGTGCGCCGCATGCGTTTAACTTTTGTGTCAGTATACGCCACTAGCTATATTTACAAAGAAACATGGCAGCTTCCACGCAGAACCGCCCACCCGGTTTAGTTTGAAATCATGCTTAGCGCGAGTTCTGTCAGCAGAAAACAAATAGGGAAATCCGCCATAGTTCGGCATCAGCTGACGTTGAGCACAAAGCATAAGGCGTGACTTCTCACTATTACTGAGATCACCGTTTCGTTCAGCCACTACTGTTAAGCCTACAACACCGAAAATTTCAGAGCACCTCTTGGAAACACTGCAGAGTGGTGAGGAATGCTTTGCCGCCGAAGCGTCAGTATGCCCATCCAATGCGTCAGTTTAAAAGTTACGTAGCACACAATACAAGACGTGGTCCTGATACAGTTCAGACGGAAACCACTCGCTTGAACAGATCGGCTTAAATAGATGCCGCCGTGCTTAGTTTTATTTTGCGTTGCGTCTCATGGCCTTCACTCGCCCTATGCCTGTGTGCCGGCTCATGTATACGCTGAGGAGACAACGATCAGTGCCTGCATGTGTTTGGAAAGGTTTTCCCCTTCTAATTTGCTGAAGAGCCCGGCACAATCCGCAATGCTGGGACTGACTTCCGAGATGAAGTGTGGCAGCGCTTCCCATTTTATTTGTCCAGTGAGCGGATTTCGCTGAGTGACCCTTATGTGTTCATCGTATAGATCTCCTGCGATCTCTTCGAAGTTGCTGGAGGACATATCATCACGATGTTATGGTTTCTACTGCTATATATGAGGCCTCGTTATACAATGCTGTTAGCATGCGATCACTTGTAAAACATAAAGTACACCAACAAACAAAATGTCTGGACTTGGGGATTAATTTTACTTTCTCATAAGGGCCATATACTTCTCATAAGGGCCATATAAACAATAGAGCGATTTTTATTGTGCGATATGGCTTGAATGGCGTGCTCACCTCCTTTTGTAATGGGCATAATGCCACATAGGCAGCACTTTCTCACCAACTCTACTTCTGAGTTTCCATTGACGTTATTGCCGAGTACATTGACACCGTGTTAAGAGGTACGTTTGTGAATTATGGCTTTATATTTTTAAGGAGGCAGAAACGAAATGAAGAAGTGATTTAAGATAGAAGACTTAGAATGCATAAATGAATTTAGAGGCTAGAGGTGTGTCACGGAATGACATTGCCTCATGGTGGAATATAGCCGTAGGTCCACGGCATGTCCGCACAGGCAACTTTAGAAGCGCTTCGACCGCTCCAAAGACGTTAGAAGCTGTCGGCCCGTTTCCGAGAAAACAAGGAAGAGATGGGTTTCTGAGCTGGGAAGCTCTGACTTGGTGCGTTCCCCCGCGAGCCCTCCGGCGTGGTTCTGGAAACACCGCGGTGCTTCGGACCAGCAATGCAGGGCAAGAGAGCAGGGCGGCCGTTTGGCGTGCACGGACCACGTGCGCGCAGTACGCTATTGTGTGTCGGTCGCCCCTCGCCTCCGAGGTGGACCACTGATGCACCTCTTTGTTGTGACCGGCGAAAAAGGGCCCCCCGCCACTCGAACACTAATGACCTGTCAATCAGGCGAGTTGAATGAAGATGCCGGCTCGGCGACCACGAGAAAGGGTTCGGTCATCGCTCTCTCCAGTGCATTGCGAGAGGGATATTTTGGGCGGAGCAAGAAATGAAGTTACGGAGCAATTGTCTCAAAAACACGCCCCGTTTCCGCAGACAGCGAATCAGGGGAAACATGTCCGTATTTAAGCGAGGAGGATTGAGGAGCACGGGGTTCTAGTCGCTTGGCTTACATGGCGTAGAAGCCTATCATCGTATCGCTCCAGAAGTTGTTAGCGTGGCTCTGTACCGGCTGGTCACCTAACGTTAGCCGCTTCGCCTAGTTGAGATGTGCGCTTACCGTCTGCAACGTAGGCATCGGGACTTCGGCTCGAGTTCGTTAAAACTGCTCGAGTTTGCCATCAAGCACTAGCTCCCCGGCAACGCTGCAACTCCGTCGACCCCAACGCCGTGCGGTACCAGACTGTGCCGCACCAGACCGTCGTGGAAAACTGCTCGAGTTTGCTATCAAGCACTAGCTCCCCGGCAACGCTCCAACTCCGTCGACCCCAACGCTGTGCAGTACCAGACGTTGCCGCACCAGACCGTCGTGGACCCTTCAGCGCTGCCGGTCATCAACACGCATGCCACTACCCGTTTCTATTCCCCAACTCTCGGCCTGAACTTTCATGACTTTTGTAGATTGTACTTCTGTATTGTTCTCATTGCCCTATTTGCTCTTGCGCGGTAACATTTTGTCGAGCTCTTTCATCGCAGCTAAGTGCATAATTGTTAGTTGAGTGAAGTATTGTTTACCTTGTATAATTTGCGCTGCCCTATTATACAATAAATTTTGTTGTTTTGTTTTTGCAACCACGACTCCGATCCTTTCACTGTGTCTCTTGCGTACGGAGCGACCGAAACTGCCGTCGTTCCCTTCGCCGAGTTCGCGCCGGGGAGCTTGAACATGGCCCTGTAACAAGGTGCCACAAAGAAATGGACTTTAGAGAGGCAATTCGGACACCAACATCACTTAGGCATTTGGCACGAGCTTAACGAAATTAAGGTGCAATGAGCGATCTGCATATGCAGCCTAGTTGTGCCAAAGGGAGCGCAACCTATTTGCTAAGCTTTCCAGAAACCCGGAGAGGTCTTCAAAATGGTATCCTCTGGGATAAAATGTGTCAGAGGCGAGGAAGCATTAGCGTGCGGCACTGTTCTATGAGATGCCTCGGTATGTGTGCAAAAAAAGGTGAAGCGTAACAATTAACTCCAGATGTCGTGCTCGGGATGGGGCCGATTCGGTATCCATTACAAGATCATCATAGGCAAAACAAAACAGAAAACACAAGCGTTGACATGAACCACAGGATGCTTCCAACAGCAACACCATTCATTTTCCCCTCTTTTGTGTTCTGTGTTGTTCTTGCTCTGGCAAATTACAACATATACAGCAGGCTTACTATAGCGTTCTCCTCATCACCAACTGTAAAGGTCAAGGTGCGTTAATGGAAGCAGGTGGCAGGTGTTAAGGGTAAGGTGCAATTTGCAGATGCCGTTCAGTCGTAATGAATACCAGTTGCTCTTCAAATTAGTAAGCAGCATTACTCTAAACCAGAATTAGGTAAAAGTGTACGAACTACATATCTTCTCCCACCAGTTGCATGGTTCATCCCAGAGGACTAAATTTCGCGCCATTGAGTGTCCTGTGCAAAAGTCGAAAATACCAATGACGGACAAACAGCGCCCGTTAATCTGCGTTGAATCGTCTGCCGCAGCGGAACCTGGCCGCGCCATGTTGTTCGAGTGGTTCAAGAAGAATTTAGAAGCTTTTTTCACGCGTACAAAAGGCAAAGCGCGCGAACGAGCACCGTCACGCGATCGTCCATAGATTGTGCAGGGCTGCATAACATCACGCGCTTCGCAGAACTGACAGAACTGGCTGTATAATTGGACACCACTCACTCGGCTGCCGTCTCAGGCCTGCGAAGGCGGGCGTAGCTTCACGGCAAGTTTTCCGGTAGTGCGGGCACCCCAGTGATAGCCTCCGAGCCTACATGCTGTGTATGGATTCTTTGAACGCGCCGAATTACAAGGAATATTTACAGCGCTAACAAAATTGAGCTGTTTTTTTATCGTCAGCCGGTTGCCGAATTCCCGAAGAGCCACTGGCTCCAAATTGTACAGGAAAAAAGGTTTCGCTATATGCCGTCAGCATCGTGCCCGTCCGTCGTCGGTGTGAGCTGAATGCATGAACAAGGAACCTCGCCTTGATTTGCAGGAAATATCGTCTCCATGGTGGAACAATGTGCTGTTAAAATTGTGTATTTCGCCTCGTGCGACGACCACTGTCAAGCAGCCAACGCGAAGGCGAGCGCCGGTACGTGGTGTTGTGGTTCAATCCCACCGCTTGCCAGCCAGTTTGTTGTGGTGCATCTCACCGCTCGGCTCCGAGTTTGTTGGGACCGGCCTGCCGCTGCACGGGAGCCGACCCATTTGGTAGCGTGGACCTTGCGGAGACGGAATCATACCGCGGGCTCTGAGACTGCCGGAGAAGCGAGCCGAGGCAGATCAGGAGACCGGGGAAGACGAAAAACTCAGCGAACGTTTATTGCATATCTGAGAATGAGAATTGCGCCGAGAGAGAGCTCGGCAGCTCGCTTTTCTACATCGCTTGACGTCCCCAGATCCCTAACTGGGGAATTAGTCTTAATTATCATTGTCCAATCACAACACACGTTGAAGAAAGCGTCCTTCTCGGTCACCGCCCTCAAGTGGGCGTCAACTCCGCGCTCTCCCAATGTCCGTTATGGCGTAGGGAAGGTGGCCATCTGGAAGCTGTCAAGTCGTGATGCACTGCGTACACATATGGACCGCTCTTCTCGAATACTGGTCACTTGAAAGAGCTTGCACGGAAGCGCTTAATGACCTTGTTTACACGGTTGCTCACAACGACAGTTCACTGCTAGAGCCACAGGCAACACCGAGACGCCAGAGAGTCGCGCTCGCGCCTGTGTAGTGTCGCTCCCGGTCCAGTAGCCGGTGGCGTCTTGTCCGAAGGTCCCCGGCCGCCGGGTCATAAATCCAGCAGCAGGGGGGCCCTCCGCCGCGGAGCTGAAGCACGGTGGTCTTTCGAAGAGGGGTTCGCGCAACTGTTTTGGAAGTGCAAACCCCAGTCGTAATAGTCTCTCCGGCGGGAGGAGTATGATCTCGATGGGCTGAGGTTTGCAGCCACAGTCCGGAGAGATCGGCGACGACATCATGCTTGAGGAGGACTAGCTCGGTGAAGTCGAGTGCATCACCTGTCTCCCTTCCTGCACTATCACTTCAACCTTCTTCAGCCAGGCAAACAGGCAACTGTCACGCAAGCACATCACAACCACTCAGCTGGCCTGCGCGTGACAGCGCTGATGAACCCCACCAGGCAATTTCCTCAATTGTGGGCAGTTATTCCCACTAAAAATCTCCCCCCTTTCTTTCGGCCCACACAGTACCAAGAGCAGCCACACTCAAAAACACACAGTAAAGGAACTGCTTGATTGGAAAAGGATTACTTAAATACGTGAATGAACACGCAAAAAGATTACATGCCATAGGCATGACTCAACCCGACACACAGGAATGAGATCACTCTGAGGCTTTCGCTATGCTAGGGCAAAGATCGAGAGCATCGGCGTTACCTCCAAATTCCGTCTCCTGCAGCGAACCTCACAATGATTTTCAACTAGCCAAGTTCCAGCTGGGAAGCTGACAGTCATTATGTCATTTGTGGAGCAAACGGGCTAAACAATTTTGTGTTCTCGCATGACACTTAAAGGTCACTTTATCCAAACACTCGAAGCTTTAACTGTCCTGCTTTTTCGAGACTACCGCGCCTTTTCCTCAACAGGAACTTTGTGAACACTTGCGTATCAATGAACTCATTCATGCCACACAGGCTTCCAATAAATACATTTCAAAGGCTACCAAGCATGGAACAACGCTTAAAGAAAACAATTCGCATAAGTCTAATCTCAGTAGCGGAAACAAAAACTGTCTATTCTTGAAATAAAGTAGACAAACAAAGTGAAATTGTCATTTCCACTCATCCCTATCTGTACTCTGTAACAGCTTACGGATGACTCATGCTTTTCAGTCGTACTCGAGGTGGTCGTGCGCGGAACACGCTGCTCATTGAGCCACACGTAGCAAAGGGCCTAGAAGCTGTACGCTTTTCCACCGAGCCCACCCACATTGTTTGCTGGCGACTTCCCCTCGTCACCTCGTTTCGCGACTCGCGTGGGTCAGCTAGTCCGCACTCCCCCGACACATCGAACGCTACATGAAAAGAACGAAGGGAAGTTAACTGTCCCCTTCTCGCGGGCCCTCTCCGTCCACAACACCCTTTTGTATTCGTTTTATTTCGGCGGAACTGACACCGTCTGTGCAATTTGAGCACGCGCGACAGACGAACCGATCTCTTTTCCCCCCGTTTGAAGCCTTTCTTCAAGTTCGTCTCTGCGCGTGCGGCGTTCTTTGCCGCATTGCTCTCTTTGTAGCGCTTTTTCCTTGCGCGCTTCTTGGTGCTCCTCGCCGAGCTTTTTGCTCGCGCCAAATTCTTAGGAATAGAGTCGTCACTCGAGCTTCCTCTCGCGTGTCCGCCGTCTGGATGATTTATCCGTAAATCTCCTCTTTCTTTAGTCTTTAGACTGGCGGCCAACTTAACGCGCTTAGGTACAATGCAGTCTGCCTCCACACAAGACCGCTCACACACCTGAGAGCTGTTCTCTACTGCACTGACCTTGATACAATGTGCTTCAGTGCACACTGCTGAAATCACACTGGTGTTCTTGCAACGCGTGCCGTGATCCCATTGGATACCGCATGAATTACCCATCATCGCGACATCCTTACGAGGTAACTGTGCCAAATCCTCTGAATTCTGCTTACACACTTCCCTAGTACTCGTTTCGCACAGTACAGCGTCGCGCTTAGGGTCGGCTTCAACAGCCTCTATTGCCGTTGCGGCATCTCTCGCAGCTAACGCTTTTCGCTCTGTTGGGAAAGCGCTGCTACTCTCACACTCTGTCTTGCTGGCTTCCGCGACACCCTCAGATGAGCTCTGTGACAAATAACCCACAGCCGGTTTAGCTGCATCGCCCTTGTTCACTTGACACGTCATCTCATCGCTCTCCGTGCGGTCGCACTGTCGGGCTTCACCTACGCTATCACTCAGAACATCTTTAGGGCCCTTCCCGACTATACCGTGCTTCCTATGCAATGGAGGTGCGCTCTGCTCAGCCACCACACAGTGTGACTCCGGAAGGCCGTTCGAGTTCTGAGGCACGGGCACAATCTCCAGCCCCTCATTGACCCCATAGGGGCTGATAGAAAAAGCCTCGTCCTCCCACGGAACACCTTGCGGAATGACCTCCGGCGTTAGACCATCAACGTCACCGCCCTTCACGTGCTCGAACTGTTGGGCCTTACCTGCGCTATCACTCAGAACGTCCTTAGCCAGGCTCTCCCTAACAGTACTGCCGTGACCTCGATGCGTTGAGTCTGACCCATGCTTAGCTACCACATCGGCAGGGTTTCTGTCTGACAGCCTTATTCTGCATGCATCTTCGCTAAGTTCTTTACGCTCTTCTGAACTTCCCGATCTTTCCTTAGTCAGAGCGTTTTCTACTACGTCCGCTACAGGGCTGTCCCTTTTGTTGCCAGTTAAAGTATTCTCCTTCAACTTCGTTCCCTCAACTATCGGACCTCCACAAAGTACCCTGGCCGCGACGTTTTGCTCATTTCCGCAAAGAGGAAGATCTGCGTGCATGTTTCTCTCGCTCTCATTGCTCTTAAAGGAAACACTGAAACGCTTAACAAGGCTCTCTTTGAGATATCATAATCTCTAAACTCATCATCTGAAAGGCGAGCTAACACAGCTGATAAGTTCGAAGGAAGTATACCTATCAACGCAAATTACCAATAGTCCTGGTTGAGCTCTACATTTTCGCAAACCTGCTCGTAAGAGGCTAAGAAACATTCTATGTTTTCGCTCTCTGTGAATTTGCGCATCCTTGCAATCACTTGTCTCTGTTTCAGTGACTGGATTTGTCTTTCGAAATTTTGCATTTCAATTCTGTGTTTTTACTTCCTTTCTCTTCCTCTTTCTCCTCTCAATTTTGCGTTTCCGTTCCCTTTCCTCAATGCTCTCTAGGCATTCTTCGATTTCCTCATCGTCCGCCCCCACAGTCTCGATCGCCTCAATGATCTCCGACTTCCTCCGTGTCTCGGCAATATCTACGCCCAACTCTCCGGCCAACTTTAGCAATTCTGGCTGCCTTAGTGCCTTCAAGTTCATGGCCGCTCTCTGTACTGCTTTCTGCACTCTAAAAAGTTACCACACAGCTTTCCGACTGCTTTAACTGCTCCACAAAGCTTCCACACAGGATTTCTAACTGCTTTCTCTGCTCCACAAAGGTTCCACACAGGATCTCTGCCTCCTCGTACTTAACCCAGACAACTACAGCAGCTAAACTACCAGCTTTTACTTATCACGAAGAGTAAATGCCTGGTAAAATTCAACAGGAAAGTCAGCACATAACCAGCAAGCAGTCATGCGTCCAGCGTACTTCATCTGAGAGTTGCCGTTCGGTAGATCCCCAAGGTCTGCGAGCTCGATCTCATCCCTCCGTTGCCATCCAGTTTGTTGTGGTTCAATCCCACCGCTTGCCAGCCAGTTTCTTGTGGTGCATCTCACCGCTCGGCTCCTAGTTTGTTGGGACCGGCCTGCCGCTGCACGGGAGCCGACCCATTTGGTAGCGTGGACCTTGCGGAGACGGAATCATACCGCGGGCTCTGAGACTGCCGGAGAAGCGAGCCGAGGCAGATCAGGAGACCGGGGAAGACAAAAAACTCAACGAACGTTTATTGCATATCTGAGAATGAGAATTGCGCCGAGAGAGAGCTCGGCAGCTCGCTTTTCTACATCGCTTGACGTCCCCAGATCCCTAGCTGGGGAATTAGTCTTAATTATCATTGTCCAATCGCAACACACATTGACGAAAGCGTCCTTCTTGGTCACCACCCTCAAGTGGGCGTCAACTCCGCGCTCTCCCAATGTCCGTTATGGCGTAGGGAAGGTGGCCATCTGGAAGCTGTCAAGTCGTGATGCACTGCGCACACATATGGACCGCTCTTCTCGAACACTGGTCACTGGAAAGAGTTCGCACGGAAGAGCTTAATGACCTTGTTTACGCGGTTTCTCACAACGACAGTTCACTGCTAGAACCACAGGCAACACCGAGGCGCCAGAGAGTCGCGCTCGCGCCTGTGTAGTGTCGCTCCCGGTCCAGTAGCCGGTGGCGTCTTGTCCGAAGGTCCCCGGTCGCCGGGGTCATAAATCCAGCAGCAGGGGGGCCCTCCGCCGCGGAGCCGAAGCACGGTGGTCTTTCTAAGAGGGGTTCGCGCAACTGTTTTGGAAGTGCAAACCCCAGTCGTAATGGTGGCAAACCGAACCAACGTGCTGCTGCCGTCGTACTGCGACTACGATATCGTGACTACGAGACGTCTCGTTTGTAGTGAGTGGCGTAAGTACATACATCACATCTTAGCCGCGATGCTCATGTTCTTCCTTTATGTGTGGAATAAAAACCACAGAAATAGCACAGGAATGCGTACTTTGTGAGTGCCGTTCCTCTTTTGTTGTAGAGGCATGCTCTACGGAAAAGGCCTAGGGACGCCTTCGGCAAAAAATTATGCCAGCTGGGCGTTACTTCGTGTTTCTTGCATCGCGTTTCTTCGCCGCCTTGGCTTAATGTTTCCCGTTACTGTGTTTGTGTGTGCTCAGGGGCGTTTTATGAGCTCGCGCACCGGCATTGCGAATGCGCATTCGATTCAGTCGATGAGGTGCTAGCTAATAATTGCAATTTGCTCATCCAAAAGCCCCTAACTATAAGTCGGTCTTAGTTTAAGATATCTATGTGACGCGACGTTATCTAACAGCCCACCGTAACCACGAGCTGTTCTGTGAGCATTTATTTTGCATTTGCGCTGAACAGGTACTCACCACCGGCACTGCATGTCAGGTCAATATATCTGGGCATATATACCTAAGGGTCCGTTATGGTTGCGGGAGATGAGCGGTCTATGCGTTGCATTACTTTGACATGCTTGTGTATGTGTTTGCATATCTACGTGGTGATGTCCCTTGGAATTCGCGGTTCGTTTAAAATAGTTAAACGGCTGTTTGTGCATTTATCTCTCTCTCTCTCTGGGTGTGTGTGTGTGTATGTGTGCGCGCGAAGTCGAGCACTAGTGACGTTCTATATCATTACACGTCCCTCACCGCGACGACGCAGTAGCCTTGTCACGGACAGAGGAGATCGGGAATCTATGCCCTGGCGTAGAACTCAGCACATTTCGAAATGACGTCGTCGTACGCGGCATCCGTTGAAGCGGTGGCAGCTGCCTGACGTGAGCTACAGATCGGCAGCAGGAATCAACCAGGCCTTCGCCTTCACATCCTTAGGCACGTTTATACCCACCGCGTAATCAATGACTTGTGATACCAACATTACGATTGTAAGCAACGAAACTAACACGTATATCTAAATACTTACCCTCAACTAGCGCGTCCAGGTCCAATGTATCGCTAAAAAATTTAGGCTCGATAATAGGATAATCTTCGGGGTCGGTGCTCTTCAGTCGAATAAAGCCTGACGACTTTGGACGCAGAAGTACTGGTACAATCATTACGACGTTGTCTCCTTGCTTTTGCTTGTAATATTCCTCATAAATCTGAAAGGGTTCATGCATGAAATGTTAGATAGTTCTAAGTAGGCTAGACTGTTCTATAATTGAAATTGATAGACAGCCACATGAGACAACTCTACTTTCAAAGTGCCTAAGCTGTGGCTATCCCTTGTGTCTCACCTATTAGGCACCAATAAGTATGCAAATGAGCAGTGTCTCCCTTGATGAACACCAACCTTATACCGTATGTTACTGGTTAACGACATTCCATTATGGGAAGGTGTGAAATTTTCTCAACCGAGTCATAACTATTCTCAACATCAAGAGTCGGAGTGGAAGATGGGCACTTCCGAGATATCAACTGCATGGTTTGTTTTAAGGAATTGAAAAGTACATGCCATTCTTACCGTTTAATGAAGGCAGTTGCTTAAAATAAGCTAATTGCAAACGACTTTGCTTGTGGCGTGCAGCCAGTACAGTGCATCTCTTTGATAATTGTGGCGATCGACTGTCTTCGCAACTGCTACCCCTTGATGATCGGCCACATGTTTGTGCAAGATTAGAGGTATAAAATAGAGAAAAACATCGTAGCAGATCTGTTCAGGTAGCGGCGGTTTCCGAGCCGTTTGGTGATATTAGATAAGGTTGCGTGAGAAGGGCTTGGAAAGAACAAATTATCGGGGTGCGCTAGTGTACGCTCCAACCATGTACTCTCTTTCACGTGTGATCTGTTTGTGAGAACAGATGATTTTATTTTTCTTTGTGGATTTGAAATTTGCAGGCGTGTGGTTACGCTGATAATTTTGCAGTCTATTTGCTGTTCTCGTCGCATTGAAATGTTATAATTTCCAAGTGCGCCTACTATGAGCCATGTCAGCTTTTTAGAATTAAACACACAAATTGCTGACTTGTGCCTTACAGCAAATTAGTGAAACAAATTTGTTTTGACGAGGATCTAAAACTGAGCACGTTAGTGCTACCCCTTTTCTGTTAAAATTAAACACAGCGCCTAAAACGGGCGCGAAAGGACATCTTGGAAACGACACGGTCGCTGATAGTAAAGTCGAAAAGTTCGTTAAACGAACAACAGCTACATCATAATCATCAGTTCTGGTAGTAAAGAAATGAACTTTCTTTATCATGGCGAGTGGCTGCGCGCTGACAGAGGCATTTGCACTTGTTTTATATATCCTGTGGGCCACCAACATCCCCCGTCAAAGTTGCTCTGGCTGGCGAAAAGTAAGCTTTGTCTGACGCAAGTCTGCGGTACGCCAGCGTTCGCAGGAGATTATTGCCATGTGTGAGAATACCCCCAGGCCTACAGAGAGGACTCGGGTTAGTTCTAGCATAAGCCAAATTTTGCTGCATGATCTCACATTCCGCTCTCTCGGCCCTCTTTCGTTCCTGTTGCCTACCTTTTCTGTTGCCTACCTTCCCCCCTCCTTCCTTTTGAATTATTTTGTTACCGGTCATTTTTTGTTGCAGTGAACCGCTTCCTCCTTTTCTTTATTGCCGCCGGCCTCTTCTTCTCCGTCATTTAATGTCTTCTTATCAGCCGATTTTATCTTCTTTCTAGCGAAGTCGCCATCGTCTTGTTCCTCATTCCTGTTAACAAAGCCAGAACAGCTCGCTGCCAACCTAGATTGACGTGAAACATCAATTCGCCATACGAGGTTCGTAGCTGAGAATGCAACGTGTCCAAGCGTGTGGTGAGAGTAAGTCAGGGATGTGTTGATGCCACTCACATTCAGCTGGTATGAAGTCCCCAGAACCATGACTTTTTTGCTCGTTAATGTTGAAGTCGTTACGGACGCCGACGGCGGCGGCGACGCCGGACACCGGCGCCAATAATTTCGCTTGCTGTAGTAAAACGCATTATCGCTTATGCTGTGGTATACATAGTGCCTTTCAGGACACTTTGGTGCTCTCTAAGCCGCTTGTTGCACTCAAACCTGTATGCCAACGTACACTCTACACGACAGGGAATGCTGCACTGGAAACGATGGCGCAAGGTAACCATTTCTTTCCGCTTCTTACAGAGCATGGATTTTAAAGCTTTGTACCATTTCGCGTTTGTTTGCTCACAGAAGCGTAAACAAAGCGTACTTTTTCTTGGCTGATAAAGGCTCACGTACTACATGCCGTGATCGCACCTTTTCGGCATATGCGAAAGCTGGTGACCTATGATGGTACAACGGCTGCATTCTTAATTTTAAATTGCGCCGCGTTTCTTGGCCAAGTAAGCCATTTCGGATTTGTCTGTCCGTCTATCTATCTATCTATCTATCTATCTATCTATCTATCTATCTATCTATCTATCTATCTATCTATCTATCTGGCTGTCGATGAAGGTAGCCAGCTAGCTAAGCACCTACGTCTCGTCTCGGTGCCCTCCTGCGTCGGTGAAAGATAATGAATTCAGGGTAATACGAACTCCTGGACACCTCACTGCGTCGTTCTCCTCCTTTCAGGTGTTTCACTCCCTTTCCCCCAACCTCCCATCGCTTAGTGCAAAGTAGTGTTTAGTCATTTATAAAGTTGGCGTCTGTAATTCTCACAGCTACTGTACTACAAGTCAGATTTCTTAAGTGAGATATAGCGAAGTAAAAAGGAACAGCTCACCTGCGATATGCCTATTAGGCCGGCTATGTATGCTGCTTCAGGGGTTGTCGGATTCAACGTGACGAAAAGGAACTGTATGTCAGGATGTGTTGGATCTGCGATAGGTGTGCTCAAGAAAGCTACGCATTCGACGCCGTAAGCATGAGTAAGTGGCCCTGAAACAAAACATTAAAAACGTGCTGAGATTTTCGAACTTCCAGTATTGTTTTTGTATCACACGAGGACGAAGCTAAGCAATGTGAGGGGAAAATGTGTAGGACTGCTCGGACGAACGGACGGACGGACGGACAGATAGACAGACAGATGGACGGACAGACGGACAGACAGACAGACAGACAGGCAAGCAGGCAGACGGACGGACGGACGGACGGACGGACAGACAGACAGACTCACACCATCTAGTGAGCATCACACCATCTAGTGCGCACTTCATTAAACTAGAGCTCGCTACATACATACTACTACAGAGGAGGGAGAGAGAGAGAGAGAAAAATAAGGAAGGGAAGGAAAGGATGTTAACCAGTCATGAGTCCGGTTTGCTACCCTACACTGGGGGATGGTAAAGGGGGAATAAAAGTAAAGAGAAGGAGAGAGGGGGAATGCCTACAGGGCAGTCCTATATAATATCATAGGCGCTCGGCTAGGCCAGATGTTTTTAGAAAGGCCAAAAGCGCTTTCATTGCTTTCTGAGCCGTTGGTCGGTGAGGACGGTATTCTAAGATTGTCTGTTCACTAAGTGGACGATCATCGAGCTTTGTGAAGGACTCGGCCATAGGCAGTCGATGTTCCTCAAATTGTGGGCAGTGGCACAACAAGTGATCTATGGTCTCTGCGCATCCGCAGACAGCACACGCAGGACTCTCAGCCATTCCAATCAGCGCAGAGTAAGCGTTCGTAAAGGCCACTCCCAACCACAATCGGCAAAGAAGCGAAGCCTCACGTCGGTGCAAACCAGCCGGAGGTCCGAGTTGCAGCGATGGGTTTAGCCGGTGCAGTCTGGTGCGCCTCGTGTATGGGGTATTCCACTCAGTTAAGGACATGGTTCGCGCAAGAGTGCGAAGTTGTCTTGCAGCGTCGGTCCTTGAGAGCGGAATGGAAACACAGCGGTCTTCTTCGCCTGATGTCCGAGCTGCCTTATCTGCGGAGTCATTTCCACTGATACTGCAATGGCCTGGTATCCATAGAAAATATACCTCATCTCCTTTTTCTTGTAAATTTTGGACAAGTACCGCGATTTCGTATGTAAGGTGGTTTTGCTCCACGTGTCGAAGAAACGACTGTATACTTTGTAGAGCTGATCTTGAATCACAGAAGACTGCCCACTTTCCAGGACTCTCAGCGTGCATAATATGAAGCGCTCCGCGGAGAGCCGCGAGCTCTGCAGCTGTAGATGTGGTGACGTGGGAAGTTTTGAAGTGCTGGGTGACTCCAATTCTTGGGATAACTATAGCACCACCGGAACTGGTTGATGTGGTTGAGCCATCGGTATAAACTTCTGTGCAGCCCCTGTACTTCGCATACATGTGTAACATGCTTAGTTGTTTGAGTGCACATGGTGGTAAGTCCGACTTTCTCAGAATACCAGGGATGTTGAGGTAAACTTGAGGATGGTTCAGACACCATGGAGGAATTGAAGCTTTTGTTGCAGGTGCATACCCTGACGAAAGAGAGGCACGGTGGGCGAGGACCTTTGAACTGAACGTTGTGCGGGGTCGTTCCACTGGAAGACCTGCGAGGCGGTGATTAGGGGTCCGGGCACAGTGTCTTATGTGCACACGCATTGCTTCAATGATTACATGCGTTCTGACATTGTGATCGCGAGCGATTGCTATAACTTCTGTCGACGACGCGCTCTTTGGCAGACCAAGGCATATTTTCAGGGCTTGGGCTTGGATGCCTTGGAGTGTATTGAAGTTAGTTTTGCAGGTGTTCGCGATCACTGGTAGGCTGTACCACAGGAATCCAATGAAAAGGACTCGGTACGGCTGTAGCATAGGTGTAACTGACACTCCCCAGGTCTTTCCTGCTAGGAATCTAAACATGTGACAGATTCCGGTCAACCGTTTCCTCACATAGTTCACATGGGGTGTCCAGGACAGATTTCTGTCAACAATCACTCCCAAAAATCGGTGACTTTTGCTATAGGGGATCACCTGCCCGTCGAGGGTTATGACGTATGGCGACATTAGCTTCCTAGTAAATGCCACCACAGCACACTTTTCACAGGCTAGCTGCAGTCCTTGCTCACGGAGGTAGGATGATGTTAAGGAACCTGCCTTCTGAATCCGCGCACGAAGCTGAAGTCGTGTCACAGCCGATGCCCATATGCAAATGTCGTCGGCATAGATGGAGAGCCGAACGGTGCCAGGAAGGATGCCGGCGAGTCCAATGAGCGTTAGATTGAAGAGAGTTGGGCTCAGTACTCCGCCCTGGGGAACTCCACGGCTACTGTAATGTTGAGAGGTTGGGCCATCCTCTGTAAGTATGTAAAATGATCGCTGCTCTAGGTAGCTACTGATCCACAAATAGGTCTTGCCACCAAGTCCGACTGCTTCTAAAGTGCTCAAAATTGCTTCGTGTGTTACGCTGTCGTATGCTCCCTTAACATCTAGAAACATGGCAGCAGATAATCGTTTGCGGGACTTCTCGTGCTCGACATATGTCACCAGGTCAATCACGTTGTCTATGGAGGAGCGACCACGCCTGAACCCAGACATCGCGTCTGGGTATATCTGGTAGTGTTCAAGGTACCATTCCAGACGTGCTAGAATCATTCTCTCCATTAGTTTTCCAACGCAGCTTGCAAGTGCAATTGGTCGATATGATGCAATGTTTAAAGGCGACTTCCCAGGCTTAAGCAATGGAATGATGCGACTCGTCTTCCATTCCTTGGGAACCATGCCCGTCTTCCACGAGCTGTTGTATAAGAGGAGGAGCACCTTCCGAGCCTCTTACCCTAGGTTACGGAAGGCACGGTATGTTATATCGTCGGGACCTGGCGATGACGAACGCTTGCACAAAGCAAGTGCAGCTTCGAGTTCGCCCATAGTAAAAGGGCAGTCCATGCGGGGGTCGCGTGATGTGGGTAAGTGGTCGGGCATCAAAGTCCCAGCGGAACTTGTAGAGGTTCCAGCGATCCCCCTGCAGAAACTGTCTGCGATGTCTATCTCGCTGCAGTGTTGGTGAAGGGACAAAGACTTGAAAGGGTGACGCTGCTGAGGGGTCCCACGGAGGCCGCGAACAGTTCTCCATATCAGAGACAGAGGTTTTCTTGGGTCCAAAGATTCGCAAAAAGATCTCCATCTTTGCGATGCGAGTTTGTCTAAGCGACGATGAATTTTCTTTTGAGTCCTTCTGGCCAACCTCAAGTCATGTACAGACTTCGTACGCCTGTACCTACGCTCTGCGCGGCGACGAATTGCACGGAGCTTTTCCAGCTCGATGTCATATTGAGCGCGTGTAGGTGTTTTTGAAAGGGAGTGTGTAGCAGCCTGCGAGGCTCCCTTTATAGTGTCCTCAAGACTAGAGGTCAAGCCGTCACGGCAGTTGTCTTCCATAATTGATTTGAAGGTCGGCCAGTCGATATGGTGAGAGCTGCTAGCAGGCTTGAAGTCCATCAGCCCTTCAATCGTAAGATAAGTGGGGAGATGGTCACTTCCCCGCGTTCCAATATCTGGAACCACCTAACTTTTCTCATGAAGGAGCGTGAAACAAAGGTGAGATCCAAGCAGCTACTATAGGAAGTTCCACGCAGAAAGGTGGGGCTGCCATCATTCAACAAACATAATTCTTGTTCGGAAGCAAATGTCACTAATCTTCGGCCCCGCAAATTTGTGTTAGAGCTTCCCCAGAGATGGTGGTGAGCATTGAAATCTCCGGTCATCACCCATGGCTGAGGAGTCGCTGTTAGGATTCGGCCTAACCGCTCGCAGTCTAGTCGGCTGGAGGGCGATATGTAGGCTCCAACAACTATGAAAGTGAGCTTGCGTCTCTTCACTGTTACACACACATATTCGTTTCCATAGTCGGGTGGCACCGGATGATGAACATACGTAAGATCATAACGCATGAAAACGATGACCTTGCTGCACACCCTAAGGAGCTTCGCCCCTAAAATGTTATTTAATTCCTTCGAAATGGAAACTCGCTAAAATAATTCCAGTACATGAAAACAGCGAGCAAGGATGTAATGTATTCTGGACAGCACTAGACCAATTGGTCTGCTTTATAATGTGGTAAAATGAATCGGAAGAACTAGCTATCTTCGCATAGAGAATTTTATAGGCGATAATGATCTTCCTCATCCTTAGCAAATTACATTTCTACATGAACGAGGGATTTGGCATGTATTTGCAGATTTAGAGAGCCAAATAAGTTTGGCACGCTTCCGCAATCAAACAGCTGTTCTGGTACGATTATATATGCGACAACTGATGATTGGGTAGGACACAGGTTTATATTCTATGAACTAACTATTTAGAACCTCCCGAATTATATAGTGAGCTGGTTTAGTATGTCGTGCTCGCAATTTCAACACTACATCGTGAAAATATCACATTAGGACTGCAGTCATTCAAGGAAGCATATTTTTACGCCCTTTTATCAAGGGTAGCATATTGCTGGCGTATATTCTTCCGGAAAACCTCGTTGATTTTTGTTCATTCGCATCTGTAAAGACCTTCATTGGGCGCGGATGGTATAGTTCTTTTGCAACAATGTTTCATTCTTCTGAGAACTCAGCTTGTTAGTGTGCGTTCGTCCGCGTCGTGTGTGCGTCGTCCCCGTCTGTGTATTTGCGCTTTTTTCCACCTCATAAATAAACCAGATAGTACAAAAGCAGACATTCCCCTGTTCCTTCTACTCTGCCTCACTGTGGTCAAAAATAAGGAAGTCAAGTAGCGCCCAAGAGTAAAATTTCCTCATCCGGCTACAGTATCTAACCTGTCACCGCCGGGCAGCGAGACCAGCCCACTAACGGATACAGCTAGTCAGCTAATCATAAGCACGCTGGCTTTAAACCGCTGTATAATAAGCGTGCAGAGGTACACGCAGCGCGAGGCTCCAGCATTGTATGAGCTCGCTCTTCAGAGGTCAAAACATCGGAGCCATGTGAACCGCATAAAGTTTCTGTGAAAGGAAGAAAAAAACACGAAGATAGTAAGAAAGGATAAAAGGTGAGAGTAGGTTACAGAGAATGTATGAATGACCGATAAAAAGGAAGAGGGGAAAGAAAAACAGTAATAGTAAAAAAAACGGCACAGGAATATCAAGTTTCGCTATACCCCATTTTACCGATTAGAGAACTGCCCCCATATTATTATTATTATTATTATTATTATTATTATTATTATTATTGTTATTATTATTATTATTATTATTATTATTATTATTATTCGTCGGCCGTGGATTTCGCATATCAGCAAGGCCAGCACACTTTTCGAGACTTCGAACTTCACAAAACCTTAAGGAGTGGATTAGCAGAATAAATTTTCTTCTTTATCACCACTGCTGTTTATTTTCTCATAATTACTTCCATCAGCTTTGTTCGGTCATTCCAGATAACCTACACAAGGTAACGGCTCCGGAAATTCCTACCACCTGGGGTTCTTTATTGTTATCCTCTTTACACTGCGCTTATGTTACCACGCACTCTGTGTTAGGGAGCACGTAATTAACCGGGCGATACCGGAAGTGCAAACTATGGACGGAGTTTATTACAAAGCGTGCAGTAAGCGTTAAGTGCGTCCTCCCTAAGACAAGGTGTCTGGTAACGTTAGCGCAGTTCAAAGACATTGAAGAACTAACTAGCCTATACCTCACTTTTTTGACGGGCTTTAACGTGTGCTAACATCGTACAGTACACACGGGCATCAACGCTTATCGTGTATGTATACATATATTGTAAGCAAAACATACATCGTTCATCTGCTTCATCGATACATAATCATCATCACGGTGAGCGCCATCTTCGTTCTGCGCGAGGCTCGGCCAAATAAAGGCTGCGAGACAACAGCTGTGCTCCTGCCTTACAAAGTGGGGGAAGGTGCTTTCGATTACAATATAGGTGCCTTACAATATATATATATATATATATATATATATATATATATATATATATATATATATATATAGAGAGAGAGAGAGAGAGAGAGAGAGAGAGACAGAGAAAGAGAGGTGGATGAGCGTACAAAACGCACGCTGACAACAGGAGGGTGTCCTGCTGATTGTCGCTGTAGCAGTGGTATGCCTCCTGGCCACCACGTATATAGATTGGACATAAAATTGCGTGTTCCCTACATAATCAATAGGTGGGATCTGTGTAGAACTCGTAAGTGTGCGCTCACCTTTCCGAAGGATGGCATAATCCGGAACTGTTGATGGTAAATAGTAGTTAATTCCTATGTTCTCTTTCGAAGATGCTGCGATTCCATTCACAGTGACGTGATCGTATAAATTTTCGCCGACTGGAAGATCCGCGATGACATTTATCTGAAAGAAGTTGATGATTTGCTTGCACAAAAATAAATCCTTTATGAAGCTCGAAGTTCATAAAACGCTGTTGTAATTTGATTCAATGGAAACATTCCCAGAGAGATCTTTCTGGCTGGTTTGAACAGCATCTAAAAGTGACGAAATTCCAGCCACCGTTTCCAACATTGCCCGTGGTTCCGAGTCCAGTTCGGCCTCCTCATAGCATGACTCTCTCGTTCGCATAGGCGACGTCGCCAGACGGTTCTCAGCACAGCTGATTTACATTTAAGTTCACGGCAGAACGAAGTCGACGAGGGGCGCTCCTCTGTCCGGATGGTCTAGTCCTACGGCAAGGTGAGAACATGGAGTCCACAGTATACAAAAAGGCAGCGCACAACAGCTGATATCTGAAATTTGATTCCAATAATCGCGTCGTACACAAAGCCTTCATGGTGTCTTTCCTCTCTTCATGTATAAGAAAAAACTGCACCTCTGAAAAGCAGCGGAAAAGGCAGAAGAAAGATGTAATTTTCAAGAACTCGTGTCATATACAACAGGGTTAAGGAAGAGGAAAGAGAATCATGGCAGCTCCACTAAAGTGAAACCTGAGGAGATACGGTTCATACTGTGATGCGCCTAATGTTTCCCACAGGAAACGTCAATCGTTGCTAATGGGCTTGCTCTACCGTGGCTACGACGACGACGTTAGACATCGACAGCCCGGGCGCAGCCGTACATATGCACTGTCTTATTGCACTGCCGCCAGGATGTGCCCACACAACATTTGGAACCGAATTAAACACATTTCTGTTATTTACGTAACTAAATGCTGATTATTCCTATATGTCAAATTAGTCTAAATCAAGTTAGCTTGCTTAATACTGGTTTTGTCCATTATACACTTGTTTTGTCCCCATCATTTGGCAACTTGATTTACCGCGGCAACACGACACAAGAGACGCCTACCGTGCATCGGCCCTGAAAGCCTTGGCTTTCGATTCTTAGCAAGAGCAGAGCAGGAGTGTCGGTGGCTGCTGCACCAGGACCACGTGTGCGACGCTCTGAGACATTGCACCATTGTCGTCGGATCTTCCAAAGTCCTGCTGACAGCCCCCCATTGACTGCCACGACAACGTGCAATGCACAGGGACTTTTGCCGCTTTCTGTTCCGAGCGCGGAGTCTCCGTTGTTATACGGTGTCGCATCGCATCAACTGGACCTGAGCCAAGTTTTGGGACTGGAGGCGAGTACAGCCCCACGGGACGCACAGGCCGCTGAACCCAAAGTGCTCCCAACGTCAACGACTACGACTTACGCTTCCCTAACGCGAGCCTGCCTGCGGAACCAGCGTAGACACCAACGGCAATGCTTGGACCACTCGCAACGCCCGACCTTCTCAAGTCAGCACGGAATGCCGAGAGTTCATTGCCGGAGAACTCAACTTAATATTCTGCTGTTTAATTAGTCTACGCTGAACGCTTATGACACGGATTTGCACGGAGTCTTTAAAATAAGACTAGCCGATGTACATAGCGACGAAAAAACATGTAGGTCCACCAATGTGTAACCTTGGGAGGTGCGAAGCATGCAGTGATGCATGGATAATGGGCATCCGTCCGCAATCGTTGAAACCTCGCGAGCGAAACCAAACAAGTTTTCAGCGGATGCTTTCATGAACAGTGTCGTTTGCTGTCGTTTGCTTGTTGCGGCTGTCTTCCGTTTCTTTTGCAGATAGCGTGGGAACATAGCGGACCACACAAGACACATTTCGTAGCGGCTGTGTTCGTACTTTGGTATAGCAGCACGCCACCAAGATGCTGCCGCGCCGCTATATCCGCTGCGATCGACGCGCTCAGAGTATATAGAAGCACCTAATGCCGGCGCGCATTAGCACTGCAATCTGTTTGCCTCTATAATTCCTAAATCTCGGTACCACCGCTGCAAACCAAGGGTGCAGTACAGTGGCTGGAGGCATCTTAGTTCAAGTTTGGTTCAATGTATAAACGCCACTGGCCCATCAGCCGCGTAAGGCTGGCGCACAGTGATGTCGTACGCATGAAAATGGTTGAAATATGCTCGTATTTCACAGACGCGGGTGCGACATATGCATAAGTTCGCGCAATACGCAGTTCGAGTGTCAGCGCTTTGAAGCCAGCTGCGACTTTTGTCGTCACGACTACGTGACAATACCTTGAGCTTCTCGGTAACGAGACGTCTTGGATAACATGAGACAAGTGGTAAAAAAATTTCCATATACGGCGCTTAACAGTATGTTCAATGAGTGAACCTCATCTACTGCTTCGGTCAAGAATAGGATTCCTCTAGATTGGTATCAAATGGCTTTCGGTCGCCTGTTGCATAGGAAGGCGCCAAATGGGATACTACACAAGGAGCGATTGTTTGAACACTGCTTCTCGTTGTTGAATCGAGAGGACATTCGCGTACGATGTCGGCAAGCAGCAGAAAACTGGGTACTATGATGGCAGACCTGAGGGCGGCGACTAAGACCCACGGAACATCGTTCGAAGTGATAAGTTAAACGTGACAAAGCTTCGTATGTACGATAAACTACGGGTGTTATTCATGAATTCAAGGTATAAGATGGCAGGACAAGTGTTTTCTGGACTGTGGCTGGAAGCACGTTGACATGGGCTGTGTTGCCCATAGGAAAATTCTACCCGATGATGCGGTCAGCGATGTGGAAGAGGCGACATTCCTTCACGCCCTAACCACTTGCCAGAGCTAACTTAGAGTTTGTTTTAAAAATTACAAATGCAATACCTGTAAGAAGACGAAGCATTTTCGAAATTAGGGACACACGAAAAGGCTATAGGAGGGCCTCCTCTGAGAATTGAACTGTATTGTCCCGAACAGGAGACGAAGAGGAGCGGTGGCGACAAGAGAAGACGAAGATGATCGAATGTTGAGATTAAACAGTTAAGAGCAGCCGTTGATGAGTGTTGGATCTCTATTTTATATTTGGCGCAGCCCGACAGGATGTGGATAGAAGTAGGAGTTGGTACTACTACGGCGGGACAACCGTACGTCATGTCCTACAAAACTGAAGACGAGCAGCTAGTCGAACTCCAGGAGACAGCGACGTCTCCAAGCCTTCTTCAGTTCATCGCAAGCAAGGCGAATGTTACCGAGGAGGACCTTATCGGGCGAGGTACGTGGAAATTCAATATCAAGATGTGCGACTATGAAAAGTACTTCAGGCAGATAACCACGGAGAAGCCGTTTTCAAGTGGCGCAAACCAGCCCATTGCGGTGCTTATGGAGCAGATGTTGCAAGTGCAGGCGGTATAAGCTGAAGCAACATGGACAATTGCTTGCTAGGTTAACGGACACACTCCGCGCTAAGACGGGTCCCAAAAATGAGTTAGTCAAGCCGGGCATGTTCGATGGGACGGCCTCGTCAGCAACTACTTGGCTGAAATTCTTCGAGTACGCTTATGAGAAGAATAGGTGGATGATGTCACAAGACAAAGTATAAAATATGAGGTTGTTCCTAATTCACAATGCCAAGAAGTGGTACGAGCTCCGAATATTAGACCACCAGGATGATCCCTGGGACCAGTGGAGAGCAAGTTTCATCTCGGCTTTCGACGAAAGCTCTGTCGACAGTTGGCACAGGCCTATATTTTCAAACATTCAGGCTTACTTATTGATTACTTCTACGAGAAGAGACGGCTGTTACAATTAGTAGACCCTGAGCTGCCTGAATCATCCATTGTGCCTTTAGTCATCCATGGTATGATGAAGGATTGTCAAAAGCAAGTGCAAATCAGATCACCCAAGACGGTGGAAGACCTATTGGGATGTCTTAAGGATGTTTGCCATGAGGCCTCTGGGCATGCTGCACAGCATAACTGGACCCATCCAGTGAGTGTTCCTGCGGAGAATGTGGCGCCGTCAACAACAGCTGCCCCAAGAAGTACCGCTTCGGACTGTCTTCCTAGCAATGGAGACCCCCAGGAGACAAAAAACCTGGGTGCACAGCCCCACCCGTGTAACCAAAATGAGGCAGTCTACTTGATTCGGTCGAATGTTTTGCAAGTTACACTGATTAGAAATGGAAGAAAAGTAAATGCATTAGTTGACACAGGCTCGAGCTTCTGTAAGCCTAATCAATGAAATCATGGCGAAGTCAGAGGAGATGCGACGAGGTAAAATGGTAACAGTTAAGAGCTCTGATGGATCATCTCAAACGCTGCATACTTGGACAAGGGCTAACGTACATTTGGCTGGGAAGGACTTCATGATAGAATCACTGGTCATGCGTGACGTCGAATATTCTTTTATACTGTCAAGACCCGACATGAAGAAGCTAACAATGAACATTTCTTGGAAAGATGAAGTCACTCTAGACTCCATTGTTTCATCTATCCAGACACTGACGCAAATGAGAAGCGTCAAGTGCAGTAGTGATGTATGGACACTTTTCGCGGAGCTTATATGCCTGCACGCATATCCACCGGCAGCTTCCGTACCCGAAGTCCTTTTGAACTTCATGACACGGCTGTTGTGCGAAAGAGAGCCTATAGGATATCCCACGAAAAGAAGACATGGCTGAAGCAAGAGCTGCAACAAATGCTAAACGCTGGAATCATAAGGCCCTCAACGTCACAGTTTGTGTCGCCTATAACTATTGTCCCTAAAGAAGATGGTTCGTTGCGACTCTGTACCGATTACCGACAAATCAATACCCAAACAGAGCTGTATCCTTTCCCTATGCCCTTTATTGATGACATCATTAACTACACTGGAGGGTGCAAATGGTTTTCCCGAATTGACTTGTGCAAAGGTTACTGGCAGGTACTTCTGCAGGAACAATCGAAGTACACGGCATTTATAACGCCATTTGATATCTACGAATACAACCGCCTGCCATTCGGTTGGAAGAATTCAGGCGCTTGGTTTCAGCCCATGATGAACACCGTACTGAAAGAGTTCCTAGGAGACTTCTGCAATGTTTATGTCGACGATATCGTCATTTATTCTCGCACGGAAGAAGAGCATTGCTCCCACTTGTCTCAGGTAGTAGAGGCACTGAGCAGCTCACGCCTGAAGATAAACAAGAAGAAAAGTGAATTCTCCAGAGGAATGTGGTGCTTCTTGGCAGAGTCCTCGACGGCTTCAGAAAGGCCACAAAGGAACAGTCCGTCCAGCGAATCAGGGAAATACATAAACCCTATGATGTCCACTCATTGCGCTCTTCCTAGGATTAGCCGGACATTTTAGGGCATTCATCAAAGATTTTGCAGCAATATGTAGGTGCCTTACGAGACTAACTCAAAAGGTAGTCCCTTTCGTGTGGAGCGACGAGTGCGACTGTGCATATCAAGAACTGGTGCGTGCCATATCTTCAGACCCAATCCTCATATTACCCAATTTCACGAAACCATTCGAGCTCTGCACTGATGCATCCAATTACGGCGCAGGAGCGGTGTTATACTAAAGAGATTTAACGCAAGACCGAAACCACCAGTTGAATGTCATTGGTTATTATTCCTACACCTTTTCAAAAGCTGAAGTGAACTACACAACCATGGAAAAGGAGGCCTTAGCAGTCGTGCTGGCGCTGCGGTACTTCAGAAGTTATTTGGAAGGCCGTCGGTTTAAGCTTTTCACAGGCAATCAAGCTTTGACGTACATTCTGAGTCTTACACAAGCGAAAGGCAGAGTAGCAAGGTGGATCAGCGAAATTCCGCAGTTCACGTTTGATGTTAGCCACAGACCCGGCGACAAACTACCTGACGCGGACGGCTTATCAAGATTACACATAGCGCAAACGAATGACTATCAAGAGCCACACGTCGCAAGTGTATGGGAAGGCACCGAAGAGTTAGAACTGACGAACGGAAAGCTTGTTGTGCCTCATAGTTGCATATCAAAAATATTGCGGCTCTATCACGACAGTCCACATTCAGGTGGCCATAACGGCTTTTGGCGGTCGTACTGGAAGATTCAGAAACGTTTTGCTTGGAAGAACATGAAGGCAGATGTAGAAAATTACGTAAAAACCTGCCATCAATGCCAGATTATGAGATCCAAGTTCCCTCCCAAAGGAAACCAGATGGTGATTCCTTCATATTCAAATGTACCATTCGAAATTGTACACCTAGATTTTGCAGAGCTTAAAAAGAAGGGGGAGGGTGTACGCCTCACTCAGTCCTTTCTAGTGGCTGTTGACCAGTGGACACGTATGACGGCGGCAAAACCCGGTAAAGAAGATGCGAACAGTCTCATTTAATTAATGGAAAGGCAGGCATTTATACACACCAAGGTAATTTTCTGTGGTAATGGGCCTGCATTCCGCAGTGAGCGGCTCCGACGGTGGGCAAAGGAAAAGGGTATCACTTTAAGGTTTGAAAGAGTTGCAACACCATACGACCCCGAAGGAAATGCTCTCGCGGAACGTCTCATCCGTGACTTGAAGACGTTCATTTTCATATATTCAGATTTCCACGGAGGATGGATGTGCGCCCTGGAGGCAGCGGTGAAGCATCACAATCAATCTCACACGGATGGACTTGGCTGTAGCCCTCAGTTCGCTGCCTTTCAGAAGACGACGTGGCTACCAGCATATTACGAACTTGGCGTAGTAGGGAAGATTCAGATTCCTGAACGTGAGAAGACGATAGACGAAGCAGACAAGTACAAAAGCTCATTGAAGAGTACTACGACTTGCGCCATGCAACGCGCATGCCCAATATAGAACCCGGAGACATGGTAGTAGTGCGAAAAGGTCTTGATCATTCAATGCTTTTACAGGTCCTTATGTTGTCTTCAAAACGGTGAAACAAGGTATACTGAAGTCTGTGCACTTCGAAGGGCCATCCGGCAAGACAGAATTGACAACCGTGGGTAACTTAGTGCCGTACAATTCACGGAGGGATGGCGATAAGAGACCCGAAGGATGTATTGTCCCGAGCAGAATACGAAGAGGAGCGCTGGCGACAAGAGAAGACGAAGATCGAATGTTGAGATTAAACAGTTTTATTTGAACAAAGAAAACTTTTAGAAGTATAGGCACAGATAAACCTTAAGTACAAATAAGGTGATAGAAAAGTCATGGACAAATGTTAATTCGACAACACAAAGCCTGAATGACGAACTATTCACTATGAAGAAAACAAGTGCACATTCATAGGCACTCTGATATGATTGAAAGGCAGCATTTCGTAACCAGGGTTTAGAGTACTCAAGTAGAAATTACAGTGAAGAAGGCAGATGGCTAAATACGACGGTGTCGGGGGATTGTCCCTGGAGCCATAGTCCAAGTGTACTAGAATTCGGCAGGATGACAACTGCCTCCTTAAGCGTTCGCTCATGTGCGCTTTGTGCACTCTCACTACTCGGAAGGAGAAAAGAGGCACAAGAAAAAGCTTAAAAGAAGGGGAAGAATCAAAGCTAAAGAGTGTGAAAAAAAGGGAGGGGTGTGACTGCAATTCTTAGCGTGATTGATATGTTTCCGAAGGCGCGTGCTAAATAAGAAAAGGGAAAGATAATGGCACCGTGACTCAATTATACTTTTTGCCGAACCAGATATGTGGCCAGGACCTGAATGCTGTCAAAGGTCATACAGAATAACAAGCCAGCCCACGCGGCTGAAGTGTACATCTCGTTCGCGGAATTTGTAGCTGCATTTATTTGCTTCGAATTTGAGTCGACTTGTCACTTAAAAATTTTGGCCACACTAGCTCCGAGACTCATTTTTGCCGACTTAGTTCAGCATTTCTTCTATTCTAGTGAAATTATTTTCCTTGACAGGCCACTATTCATCTAAAAAGGAAAAGGTAAATACAATATTTTACAGAAACGCGATGGGCAGCCAGCAGCGCCTTTATGGCACTATTAACCACCCGCAGCTCCGCCAGCAAGATATACTTGTTGTTCGGGTGCGGCGCATTAGGATTTGTAGCAATGACTACCATTACGTTCGCCACTTAAGTAATCTAAAGCCTACCTCAGGTGAAAGAAGTCACTGACACGACGCACTTAGCAAGGTATATAATGAAGCCTGCAAATTAGATAGAAAACCAGCGCTAGAGACGAGAGAACGTCAGCGCAGGCTAACTGGTCGGTAGCATTCGAAGTGAAATACTCCAATGTGTTTCCAAACTTTAACACCATTTTCTGTAACGCTATCCAATAGTAACAAGCAACGAGCGCCACAGAAAAAAGTTTAAAAAGCACCAATCATCAACTGCCATAACAGAAATTTTAAAGTCATGTTAGTACACGCGAAAGTATACTCTCAGTGCGCAAATGCGCTTTGAGCAACCCTAGGTGGTTCAGATTTCCGCAGCCATCCGCTACGACATATTTACGCAATATCTCGTAATCCTATCGTGGTTCTGGCTTGTATAACACGAGAAATAAATGAATGCAGTTAAAACAAAACGAATCCGCAGGCTGGTTACGGCAATTTGGGGAGGACTTCACATTTTTTTTTCTGTCGCATCCAATCGCATCCGCCGAAACAAATGCTGTTTTTTTTTTTTGCAAGTGAGCGTAAATTAGAGTAAGGCGATGCGGTGCGGGGGAGGGGGCAGTCTAGCGTGAAATTGCTGCGTTAGAAATTGTTTCGGAAAGTGCAGTTACACTGCATAGACTTAACTATATTTCGAAGGCCCCAGAGCGGTTCCATCATGCGCGTTGGAAGTATACGTTTCCAAAGGCACACTACGTTTTATTTAGCAAAAATATTGTAGCGAGAGCTACAGTGGCCGTTTGGCTTAACCTGGCTTAACAGAAACAAACCTTGAGCTCAAACTACTGTGTAGGAGCCATTGAGACGGCTGCTTGCTACTTCACCAACAATCCAACCGTCTTTGCGGCAACTGAGAAACAGCAAGATTAATAGTTTTAAAATAATTGCGTTACACTTGAAGTAAAAGAAGAAACATCTAGTTTTTACTGTAACTCTAACTTAAATAGAGGTAGCAACCAAACCTAAATACGAAGACGAGCGAAGCTAAACGGTAAAAATGCAATCGTACAGAGAACCTAGATAAAAAATAAGATTATCCGTACCTCTCGCTATATTTTTGAGGGGAAGCCCTCTGCGTATATTTCTGGAAGCCCACGGGGCGCAGCACATGCACCTTCAGCATAAAGTATGAAAGAAGGACAGTATGCCGTCTCCTTACCCCCATTGATTCGAGATGTTGCCGTGGTCCTATGCCGGATAGCATGAGCAACTGGGGAGAAGCTATGGCTCCAGCGCAAAGGATTACCTCTTTCTTTGCGCGAACGGTATGTGTTCCGAGATACCGCTTGTACTCCACACCCATGGCAGACATTCCATCGAAAATAACCTGGAAAACGCACACAATCAAGACGCTTGCAATTATTTTTTTATAAGGACTTGGAACGAAGCATTCTACAGGATCAAAAATATGACTTTTCAGCAAACTTGTGAGCTGCTGTGTGTGAAATGATTAATTTTTGAAAACGAGGAATGTGGTCAAAAGAGTGCCTTACTTTCGTCACATGTGCGTAGAGTCCTACGTCAAAATTCTTCCTTCTGCGGACGTCATTGGTTATAAATGATTTACTTGAACTCCAGCGTTCTCCATTCTTCATGTTATTTTGTACACGTGAGAAACCTGAAAGAAATACGAATACGTACGCCGTCCTTCACACTTCTGCGCTAAAGTTCGGGAAGCAGGAATACGTGGAATATGTGCTTACTGAACGCGCTGAAATGTCGGTATGTCGGTGTTTAATTATTCTGTTAGGCGGATGCATCTAGCATAGCTGCTAACTACAGTGGCTGATGAGGCTTTTGTTTCGCTTTAGTAGCGAAAGATAAAGAATAGTTGAGATCTATGACCAGTTACACTTTTTACAGGGTGCCATAAGGTCCAGAGTACTAGGGTAGTTTGAAAGTTCGTACATCTGATAAGGAAAACACAAACCCTCAAGGAGTAGCAGCATTGACCTCTTACTTGCCAATGTTCGAAAGTTGGAACATGGGAAGTGTTGTTTTTCCCAATGTTACCTCTCGCACATTAGTCTTTCGCTCTCGCGTTCTCTCTTCTACATATTAAAGAGTTAGAAATCATCATTTTTCTTATCAATGATTTAAGTCGAATGAACTAATGATTACACACGGGCGAATCTATTGTTTTGTTAACACAAACTATATTTTGCGAGCTTGCACTTAAAACATTTCAATTGTAAGGGAAACAAATGCATTATGGGCAAGCATTCGACTCAACAGAAGCAGCAGCTGTTTTCGAGGCATTACAGCGCCACCCAGTTGCTAGGAGACGTGTGGCAACCATAGGTAACCTGTACAAAGAACCCCCGTCTACTATCATGCTTGAGAGAAAGGGCGAAAATGGCCATCGTCATAGCCGCCAGAAAAGGAGACATCACCTCTTCTATGTTGTTTACTGCACGTCTAGAAATGTTTAAACAGCTATATTTGGAAGAACAGGGAAGAAAATTGACGGAGAATGTCTGAACAACATGGGCTTCGCAGATGACATTTTGCTTGACAGCAATGATCGCGACGAACAACATGCGATGATCGAAGACTTAAGCCCAGCAAGTTTCGAGTTAGGACCTAAAACGGAGAAGAGGCAAATTTATTACGAATCCGAGCTAGAGAATAGGATTTGAAAAGTAGCAACCAGGTTTTAAATGGGTACAAGAATGTGTCTCTCTAGGGCGACGACTGGCAGGAGCACCCACACACGAAAATGAATTCACAGACGAACAGAAATGGGCTCGATCGCAAAAGGAAGACAGTCTAAGGTTAAGAGCGAAACTTGTGAACCACGAGAGGAAAATGTGAACCACGCAACTTTCCGTGGCCAGAAAATGATAGGCGTAACTCTAGGATATAAGAAGAGAGTATAACGGAGTAGAGAACAAATGGGATTAGGCTCCTCGTTACCATTAGGAAAATGAAATAAGTCTGAGCAGGTCACATCATTCACAGGATTGATAACAGGCGCACATCAAGAACAGCGCAACGGGTACCACGGCCCGATAACTCAGCTGCGACAGAGAATAAATGAGATGCAACAATTAAGTTCAGAATTGGCAGGTGTAAAGTGGTACCAACTCGCGCAGTACACAGTAAATTCGGGACCTCTGTGAGAGCCCTTTGTCCTGCAGTGGACATAGAACACGGTGCTTATGATGATGATGATGATGATGATGATGATGGTGCTAATGGTGGTGGTGGGTGTGATGACGACGACGACGACTCGCATGCCCCAAATGCAATACTCTACCCCTTTTCTGCACGTATGCCTTTGTAACGTTCGGCAAGAACTTCCATTCGTTCCCATTGCTATCTCAGCGACTCTCATCTCGCTTCCGACGATGCCCTAGAAAGAAAATGAAAACATTGCCGCGATTCGCACTGGTTGGAACGGGGTGCAAAGGAACACGCCTCGTCTATCCAGATAAAGGAAGCAACCGGGAGCTACAATCTAAAAAAGGGGGAGGGAGGACGGAGAAATGAGCTTCGCTCCGTCTTCAAGCAAACGACTTCCTCCTTCGGATATGCTTTGCATGTCGCGCCCTCTTGCGGCAGTCTAAAGTACAGAAACGCCTTTTCCACAGCATCCTCGGTTCTTCCGTAGCGCGCACGCCAAGCTACATCGTTTTGCATGCTGAGCGCAGTGGTGTCATTTTATTGTTGCTTTCAGCACGTCCTGAGTGATGGGCTCTGCTTGATGGGCTTAGTACATTCTGCGGTTTTTGTGAATGCGTACATTTCCTCGGTGTGTCTGCTTAATACAAACCTGAAGTGTGTCTAATGTATGCGTGTGTACACCTCGTCGCAGTAAACTTTGTACCTCAGCCCGACCATTGAGCAGGTTATACAGGAGCAAGTGTCCGATGTTCTCCCACAAGAGCGGCCTCCTCAAGTCTCCTCCCCGTTAACGCATGCATACGCACTATGCGTCTGCATACGTCTGTATGCGAGAGGGGATGCATGTGTAAGCCACACTTCAATAGTTTTACTGGAGAATGAAATAAATTTCTTGCGCCGTCTCTTGTGATCTGCAGTGACAATGTGATTACCTTTGTGCCAAGTGATTACATATGTGCGTATATATTGACAGCGCCGACAAATACACTTAGGTGGAAGTTTTTGTTTGTTTGTCCGTGTCTCCTTTCTCTGTCCTCGTCATATTTGCGCGCAAGTCATCGCTAATTCCAAGTATGTACCAATTCGCCCATCAGGAAGTCTTATTGATCAGACGGACTATCTCGGCCACAACCACCGATGGTCCGCGCTCCGGCTCCAGTGCCTAACCCTACTCCGCAGCCGGATCGCCAATGCTGTGCTAGTGGGGCTCGCGCTGAACGTGCTTGCTGCTCTGCCTGGTTTAGCCTACGGCATCTTGTCTACCAGTCGGCGCCGACCTCGTCGTCCACAACCCCGTTGGACATCCGTGTGACTATATATATATATATATATATATATATATATATATATATATATATATATATATTGTCGCGGTACAACGCGGACAGAAGAAAACACCACGCTTGACAGCACAGCACAAGAGCTTGTTTAACAAACGCAAGAATAATGGGCGTCGTCGTCTTCTTCTAAAATGGTTCTAGCAGTCCCACTACATAGAATCCCGTAGTGTTTCTTATCGTCATCGTCTTCTATTTCACATTCACAGCACATGTGTCATTAGCCTCTCCCCAAAAGAGCATCGTCTCGATGCTATATGGTCAATGTCCGTGAGCTGGTGTCTAGCACAATCACTCGGTGACATACGGCTTCATACGCACTACGTGCACCAATTCGGAACTGAGCTGGCGTCGCCTCGTGCAGGGACAACCTCGTAGGTGAGGTCACTTATTCGTCGCAGGACTCGATAGGGTCCGAAGTATCGCCTCAGCAGCTTCTCGGACAGTCCTCGTCGTCGTACAGGCGTCCACACCCATACCTTGTCGCCTACTTCGTAAGATACAAGTCTGTGACGGAGATTATAGCGTCGTGCATCGTAGTCTTGCTGCTGGTGGATTCGCACGCGTGCTAGTTGTCGACCTTCTTCCGCGCGTTGAGTAAATTCATCGGCATCCGTGCCAATTTCGTCCGGTTCGTGTGGGAGCATGGCATCCAACATTGTTCTGACTTCACGTCCGTGGACAAGACGAAACGGAGTCATTCGGGTTGTTTCTTGTCTCGCCGTGTTATAGGCGAACGTGATATAGGGCAGAATGTCGTCCCAGTTTTTGTGCTCAATGTCGACGTACATCGAAAGCATGTCTTCGATTGTTTTGTTTAGCCGCTCGGTGAGTCCGTTTGTTTGCGGATGGTAGGCGGTTGTCTTGCGATCAGCAGTACCGCTCAGCGTCAAGATGTGATGCAAAAGGGCTGCTGTGAATGCGGTTCCCCGGTCAGTTATGACAACTGCTGGCGCTCCATGTCTCAAGACAACATTCTCTATAAAAAATTGTGCTACTTCTGCCGCTGTACCTCTGGGGATAGCCTTTGTTTCGGCGTAGCGAGTAAGATAATCGGTTGCTACAATAACCCAGCGGTTACCCGCAGCAGATGTAGAAAGTGGGCCCAAAAGGTCCATGCCGATCTGGTCAAAAGGCGTTTGTGGAACTTGGACAGGCTGCAGCAAACCAGCTGGTTTCGCCGGAGGTGACTTGCGCCGCTGGCAATCTAGACAGGTCTGAACGTAATGTTTCACGGCAGCAGGTAGTCCTGGCCAATAATATCTTTGCCGCACTCTGTTCAATGTTCGAGTATACCCCAGATGCCCAGAAGTGACTTCGCTTAGAGCACTGCACGGGCTCGGGCCGGCCCGAAAGCCCGGGCCCGGCCCGGCCCGCGGGCCGGGTCGGGCCGGGTAAGTAATTGTTGGATCGGGCTCGGGCCCGTGAGCTTCGGGCCCGGGCCGGGCCCGGGCCTGGGTCAGGCCCGTCAGGCCCGGTTCTCATACGTGTCGGCAATGGCACGTGTATGCTTTTTGGTTTTTTTTTTGGATTTAACGACCTTAACCTAGTCAGGCTATGTGAGACGCCGTAGTGAAAGGCTCCGGGTAATTTAGACCACCTGAAGTTCATTAGCGTGCACTGAAATCGCACAATACAAGAAGTCTAGCATTTTGCCTCCATCAGTATGTTACATGTAATATCGGGAAAGTGCCCCATATAAGTTCCCGCCATTATATTAAGTGAAATACTTTATTGCGTACCATGTATCGAAAGAAGTGGTAGTCAGGTAGCACTGCGAGAAGTGCGAAGCAACGGTACACTGCCCAGATTAGTGCATGTAAGATGTACTCATTGCAAATATTTATGATTTGGCAGTCAGCAAATCAGAACTAGCATTTAACTTGGATGCTCATCATATCGAGTATATTTTTGCTGATTCTCACGGCCACCTTCATCTTCGTCACACTTCGTCAGTAATTCATAAGTTTCCTCATTCGTCGGAGCACAAGTGTTCTCATGGCGCTCAAAAGCGTGGAGGCGCTCCCGAGACAAAAGTGAGCAAGCACCTAAGGAAGGTGATAATCATGATGATTTACTGCAGTAACCTTTGTAACAGGCGGGTGTATTGGCGTTCTTTACCGCATAAATATCTAAGGGGTCCAGAGACACCCCGTGTGGGCGAATTTTTCATCCCTTCAAGCGCTTCCATCTTGCTTCGAACTTCTGCCACTTTTATATTTTAGCGGTTAAGTAACACACATCAAAACGGGATACATGAGCCCCTTCTCTAGACAAAAAAAAAACCGTATGGCAGCTCCGCTGCTGTGAAACCTCAGGACGTGCGTAGCACAGGCACCCAGCGGTTCCCATTTGTAGAGTTCCCACTGCTCCGTTTACCAAAGCGTCAATGACCTCAATGTTTGTGGTAAGCAAGTAAGGTTTCCCCGGCACGACTAGAATTTGTAAGGCAGATTCGCTAAGTCGGTGTGCGACATGTGCGCTACTTTTTTGTCGAGTTTTATCAGCTGCGGTATCTCCGTCGCGTGTTAAATGTACCACGATCCAAAATCGTGGCGCGGGTAGCTCGGTGCGTGCGCTAACATAAGATGACTATAATGGGTAATACAGATTTTGCGGAAGCTATTTACAGAGGCATAGACTGAGTATTCTACATGTTGAAACAAAAGCAGAAGGGCCCAAGTTCATACATATGATGGAACACGTAACTTATTTTATTGACTGAACAGTTGACACCTTCTGAAATGAAGCCTATACTGAAGCAATAGAATATGCCTGATCCGCGTGAAATGTCCTTCCACGTGGGCGCTACCTCTCTCGGAAGTTTGCTTTTTCTCTACCTTCCGTCTTTTCTTGCCCACCGTAGTCACCGCTTTTTCCCTTCAAGCACACATTGTCTCCACCGTCACAGCCGCTAGCTGGAAGACTGCAACCACGACTGTGAGCCATAGAAAGCCAGACTTCGCTCCCCTGTTCGCACCGATGCCTCCTGCCCTCGGCGGCAACCCACTCTCCCGATTCCAGTCATTGCGTGGGATCGCGCTCCACACACCTGACCCGCCGCGTTCGACGGGAAGCGCAAGAAGCAACCGGCTAGTTCAGTTCGGCGCTCTAATAAGCAGTTATTTCGGAAGCCCTTAGTGCGGTCTTGATTAAAGTATAACACTTTCAAAGACAGAGTACAGTCACACAAAGGCGACGAGATAGGCATCCAAAGTGAACAGCGAGGACGGCATTTCGCTCGCTAACGTGTGGCTTGCTTTGACATATCTATGGCACTGCGGTGGCAGTGACTCGGCGAAAAACGTTCGGGAGAGGACTCCCTTCTTTTTATCACGAAAATGTAGCGTACGTTGGAGACAGTTGCCTAGCGAGGAGTTGAAACGACAGGTTTAATAACGCTACTCAGCCTGGCGAATCCTCCCAGCAGTAGTTAGAGCGCGTTTTGTTCTCTCTCTCTCTCTCTCGTTGCACTGTGCAAGAAACGAAGTTTTCAGGATAAGTTCTGCGCTATTTACTCAAGAGTCGCAGCCATTAATGTGCAGCAATTAATGTAAACTCAACTATAAATGTCCGCCGTTTTTCCACTTCATGTGGGCGTTGTATGTTGTAGTCGTTCTTTGAAATGAAATAAGAACATTGCACGGTTAGCACTGCGTGCATGAGACAGCCAGCTATGCCTCCTCATATATCCCCCCGCAATTCTTTCGCAAAAGTGTTACGGGCGTAATTAACCGAAGGTAAACACAGTACCAGTGCAAATCGTGACACTGTCATAAGTTCTCACAACACTCTCCAGAAAGTATCTTGAGTGCGGCTGATATCTTCACTACAAGCGAAGATTGGACAGTGCCTCGTTTATGCTCAAGGAATAATTGGTTGAATTGGGCCGGGCCGGGCCGGGTCGGGCCGGGCCCAAACCTTTCGGGCCCGGGCCGGGTACGGGCCGTATACAAAAACACCGGGCCGGGCTCGGGCGGGCCGGGGCACAGCGCTTTCGGGCCGGGCCGGGCCCGGGCCGGAAAAAGTCGGCCCGTGCAGTGCTCTAACTATGACACGCTTCGAGTACTTCGCGACGGAGTGCCCCAGGAACGACGAGTAAGTAGATGGATCCACTGGGTGAAAAGTTCTTTTTGTAGAGCACCTTGTTGCGCAAGCAGAACGACGACAGTGCCCGCGCAAAAATTTTAGGTGCGGTCTGAGTTCGTCCGTCCAAGAAATTGATGAGGCCTAGCAACTCAGGGTCGTCACGTTGTTGTTGTGCAAAGGCGGAAGTATCTAGGACACCAAGAAATGCTGTCTCGTCCTCGGCGGCTAAAGTAGCTGGCTCAACTGGGGATCGAGACAGGCAGTCAGCGTCTGTGTGTCGCTTCCCCGACTTGTGCACGATCGTCACGTCGAATTCTTGTAGCCTCAGGCTCCAACGCGCTAACCGGCCGGTAGGATCTTTCAGACTGGTCAACCAGCAAAGGGAGTGGTGATCGCTGATTACCTTGAACGGGCGTCCATACAAGTATGGGCGAAATTTAAGAGTCGCCCATATGACGGCAAGGCATTCTTTTTCTGTCGTCGAGTAGTTCGCCTCTGCGCGTGTAAGTGTCCTGCTTGCATAGGCAATTACTCTTTCTGCATTGTCTTGCCACTGCACAAGCACTGCCCCTAGGCCTACATTACTGGCGTCAGTGTGAAGCATCGTCGGAGCTGCATCGTCAAAGTGGGCAAGCACTGGAGGGGTCTGGAGGCGTCGTCTCAAATCATTAAAAGCACGTTCTTGTTCTTCGTTCCAAACGAAGGCAACGTCGTCCCTTGTGAGCCGAGTTAACGGCGATGCAATGCGCGCGAAGTCTGCAATGAATCTCCGGTAATAAGCGCACAGGCCTAGGAAGCGCCTGACAGCTTTCTTATCAGTGGGTACGGGGAATCGTGCAACAGCAGCAGTTTTCTCAGGATCCGGACGAACGCCTGCGTGACTCACAACGTGACCGAGAAATTGCAGTTCTTCAAAGCAAAAGTGGCATTTCTCTGGTTTCAACGTAAGGCCTGCAGACTGTATCGCCTGTAAAACTACTTTAAGGCGCTCAAGGTGCTGCTCGAACGTGGTGGAAAACACGATGACGTCATCGAGATACACTAAGCATGTTTTCCACTTGAGTCCCGAAAGCACAGTGTCCATGAGCCTTTGAAACGTAGCGGGTGCTGAACACAAACCAAAGGGCAAGACTTTAAACTCGTATAAACCGTCTGGGGTCACAAAAGCGGTTTTCTCTCGGTCTCTTTCATCCACCTCGATTTGCCAATATCCACTCTTCAAGTCCATCGAAGAAAAATAACGAGCATTCCTTAGCCTATCGAGGGAGTCATCTATACGCGGGAGCGGGTACACGTCTTTCTTTGTCACCTGGTTTAGCTTTCTGTAGTCCACACAAAACCGTAGGGTTCCGTCCTTCTTTTTGACTAATACCACAGGCGACGCCCAGGGACTTCTTGACGGCTGGATCACGTCATCCTTAAGCATCTTGGCTACTTGGTCTTGTATCGCTTCACGTTCCTTTGGAGCCACACGGTAGGGATTTTGGTGAATAGGTCGCGCGGTGTCCTCTGTAATAATTCGGTGCTTGGTGAGAGACGTACAACCGACTCTTGATGTCTAGCAATTCAAGGAGCTTTGTGTGTTCGTCCTCTGGCAAAGTGGTACTAACGTCAAGTACAGGGGTGAAATCTTGCTTTGGCGCTTCGTCGAGTACCGTTAAACAACCCTCGACGTCTACAATGTCATCGAAGTAGGCGACTGCTGTACCCTTCGGAAGGTGACGGCGCTCTGCACTAAAATTCGTCAGTAATAAGTTTGTACGTCCAGCAGTCATACTGACGACACCTCGCGCAACCGAAACTCCGTGACTGAAGAGTAATGAGCTCATTTGGTCAGCGACTCCTTCACCGTCAAACACCGCGTCGCTTGCCACTGATACTAGCGTGCACGACCGGGGCGGGATGACCACATCGTCGTCAGTGAGACGTAAGGGGTCGTGTCTCGGCTCTGAACAGTGAACGAAGTCGGGGCTTTTCTCGAAAACAACCACACGGTCGGGAATGTTGATGACGGCTCCATATTCTCGTAGAAAGTCCATTCCAATGATCAGGTCTTTACAGCATGCCGGGAGAACGACAAGCGTCGCCACGAAAGAAGAGCCCCCTATGTCTATTCGCGCTGTGCATCTACCAGTAGGCATGAGTAGCTGGCCACCTGCTGTCCTGATATGGAGACCTGTCCATGGCGTCTGGACTTTCTTGAGGCGGACGGCAAGGGCTTGACTTATAATGGAAAAGTCGGCTCCAGTATCAACTAAAGCTGTCGCGGGTTGTCCGTCAACAAGAACGGCAAGATCTGCGGTCACTATTTCGTCCTTGATACGGCTTTCCGACTTGACGAAATCCGGCAGTGGGAACAATGGGGGCTTTTTATCGTCGTCTTCCTGACGGCCTGCAACCTCACCCCCGGAGGTAGCCGCCTTCAGTTTCCCTGGCGAGGGCTGGGTGACCTCCTTCCATTAAGGTCACCGAAGGTGCGTCGGGGAGCTGAAGGAGAACGTGCAGGGGACGGAGAGCGCGGCCGATGTCCCGAACCTGGCTGGCGGTTAGGCAGGGTCCCCTCTTCAATAGTGCGGCGGTCGTCAAAATGGGATACAGGAGGCCCTTGAAAAGCTTCCTCTTCGCGGCGTGGCATATACCTGTACTGGTTTTGTCTACTGTCAGACCACGGCCGAAGAGGGCGATATGATGCGTCGCGGTACCAGCATTAACGGGAAATGTGACCGGCGCCGCCACAATGGAAGCAAAGTGGACGGCGGTCTACAGTACGCCAGACGTCTGTTCTGCGTAAGTTTGGACGCCTTGATGTCTCCTCTCGCGGCTGCGACCATGGCCCTTCGTTGTACTGCTGACGGCGCGGCGATGCGACAGATGGTCTCATCACGACCTCGGGCGTCGGTGGTGATAAAGCTGCGGCTGCTGATTGCTGAGGATAAGGCCTGTCGATGCGCGGCGATACGGCCGCTGCCGGTACAACAGGTGGTGAACGCTGAAGAGCAGCAGCGTAGCTGGTTGGAAGCTGCTGGTACTCAGGATAGGGTGTTGTCGTGAGCGCCTGTCTGATTTCATCGCGCACAACTTCAGCGACGGACACAGTGGGCGCTTCTGTGGGGGTCAAATTGTGTAACTTCTGTATTTCTTCGCGAACAATCTCTCTAATCAGCTCACGTAGGGAGGACTGATCGCCGAACATCATGGAAGCTGCGTTGATAGGGCTACTCCTGCACAGCCGATCGTACTGCCTGCTGCGTTGATGAAGCGCTCGCTCAATAGCCGTAGCTTCCCTGATAAAGTCGGCCACGGTAGTTGGCGGATTACGCAGAAGCCCGGCAAATAATTGCTCTTTTACGCCACGCATGAGGTAGCGCAACTTTTTGTCTTCGCCCATGCTCGGATCTGCTCTACGAAAGAGACGAGCCATGTCTTCGGCAAACATGGCGACACTCTCATTGGGTTTTTGAACCCGCAACTCGATTAGCTGCTGCGCTCGTTCTCGTCTGTCGTCACTGGCAAACGTGTCCGTGATCTGCTGTCGGAAGTCGGTCCATGTCGAGAGACTGGCTTCGCGGTTCTCATACCACGTGCGTGCACTATCGGCAAGGGCAAAGTATACGTGGGAGAGCTTGTCCTGAGCGTTCCACTGGTTAATCCTGGCAACGCGCTCGTACTGGTCAAGCCAGTCTTCAACGTCTTCAAAAGTGCCACCGTGAAAGCGTTCGGGCACTAGCGGCTGATGAAACGTTACCTGTCGTGAATCCGAACGGCTCTCTTCCAGCCCCGGTGGCATGCTGGCACTGGCCATGGGTGGAGGAGGGTGGCGCCTGGAAGAGGGCTCCTGCTCAGGGGAGAGTTCCGGAGAAAGGCCTAGCAGGCGACGGCTGAAACGATGTACGGGGGTGGTAACGGGCGACAGTACAGTAGGGCTTGAAGAACGGCTTCGAGAAGGAGACTGAAGCATCAGGCAGGGTTGCTGTACCCAGCACCTCCACCAGTGTCGCGGTACAACGCGGACAGAAGAAAACACGACGCTTGACAGCACAGCACAAGAGCTTGTTTAACAAACGCAAGAATAATTGGCGTCGTCGTCTTCTTCTAAAATGGTTCTAGCAGTCCCACTACATAGAATCCCATAGTGTTTCTTGTCGTCATCGTCTTCTATTTCACATTCACAGCACATGTGTCAATATATATATATATATATATATATATATATATATATATATATATATATATATATATATATAGGACTGTATATGCAAAAACAGCTTGCCTTAAAGCCATGCCAGCAACGTTTCGGGCTCCGACCGAAACGTTGCTGTAATAAACCGCCGTGCGCTAAGAGGCGCATCGTCAATTCTGTTATATATATATATATATATATATATATATATATATATATATATATATATATATATACGTGTGTTTGAGTGTGTGTGTGGGTGTGCACGATTCCACAAACGAAAAGAGTGACACTCCCCTCTTTCATTGACCCTTATGTAGACCTGATATGCAGAATCACCAAATGGAAACGCACTTACCTAACTGGAACTTTTGGGGCGCGCTTATTGCTGTAAACATTTGTGAAAGTAATTGTGGAATTAGAGACCATGTATGTCAAATGAACTGTGCACCGATGCGAACCATGTGTAGTATTTGCATAGTTTTAAATATAAATTAATTCTTATTGCTTTCATTGGCATAACTTAAAGAGAAAAGGGGAACTTATCCGTTACGCCAGGCGAGAGCCCTAACGGCGGCCTCCCCCATTTCCTACGGTCATGCGCTCCAACTGTTGTTCAATTCGACAACCACTACCAGTGTACTATAATGTTTCGACAGAACCTTTCACTCGTATCTAGAGGCATGCATCGAGTAACTCGCATCTCATGGTTCGGAAGCATCTGTGCTTCATCTTCCGTGCAACTTACTTGTCTGATTTGGCCCATTGTAGTCATTGCTGCTGTATCCAAGTTCCCGGCCAGCCTCCAAGAATAAATCGCTGGCCTTCGAGCTAGTACTAGGGAAACTAATGGGTACTTCTCCACTGTCGCCATGGTATCCTGTAAGATATTTTAACCATAACTGCATCTTGTGCCGATATGTCGCATCCGGGCAAATAAAGCACACTACAAAAACTTATGAAAGTGCTTTATGGAGTTCGGCTACACAATGTGATTTTCGTGTTAACTCTTACAGCTGTGTACCGACACAGCTACCGAAAAACGCCTCGCAATCTCTTGAACGCTCCGCGAGAAATCTGGGGGAGACAACACGGTACAGAAACTACACCAGGAACATTGCCAGTTAAAAAGGAGCACGGAGTTTCGCTGCGATCAGGGTAGAAGTGGATTTCAGTGCATCATCGTTGTGGAGTGAACTGGCCATGACGGGCATGTCGTGTGGACCGGATAAATGAACCATGCTGCTCCACCTCTGTTCTTCTTTGCCTTTCAATGTGCAGAAACCAGTAGCGGCTACCGCGTACAGGACGCGAAATGCAACCGGGAGGAAAAATGGCAAATGAGCCGTTCCTCTGCTGGACGTTTTCGCACACCTGTTGTCAGACACGTGTTACAACAGAGACACGCAACCCAGCAAGACGATGTCATGTACTCACACATTTCCGTTGCCGCTGTTAGTCGTGCCAGCATTGTAATACTGACACGAGCTTCATTTCCTTCATTTCATGGGTACGTACGCGTTTGCACTGTCTGCTAAGTGCTTTGACGCATAGCGCAGTGCGCGAACGAGCTTGCTCGTACAGCATTTCTAGTGTTGCCGATTGTGCTCGTTACTTGGCATGCGCAACGTGTGGTTGCGAGTACACATGAGACCTTGCGTGTGTGTTAGGGCGAAAACTAGAATGCTCTATATGCATCTACAAAACACGGTGTATTCCGCCTCTGTTGAGATTTGTAGGCGCCGATGATTGTGTTGTCCCAGCTCGTGTTCTCCAGTGATAGCTGCTTTCTTTGTGGCGCACAGTTTCGCCCAGTGAAGAGTTGGAAATTCAAAGGCCTGTGGTCCGCATTTTTCGTCGTCACCGCCACAGGACAGTATTCACCGATCGCCGTCATCGAAAGAGACCAATATATGTCTAAGTGCGTGCTTCTGAATGAAATCTCGTTTTTAATCAAGGTGGTTGTCAAAGCACATAGAAGTATCGCATATAATAGATATTGCTTTATCTAGCAATTTCTTGCCTCCCTAACCTCATTGAAGATGAGCATCGCCGAGGGAAATGTGGCTCTTTCATCTCTGTTGCAAAAACACTGCACAGTTAATTCAAGAGTGTTTTTATACATACTGCAGCGCAGAAATGCGCTACCGCTGCAGTGGGATTATAAAGCAATCCAAGAGCGAAATTTTAACAAACAGCAGTGAAAATTATGAAACAGGTAAAATAACGCAGTTATGCGTTGTACAAGGTCCAACGTGCATGAACATATAATAAAAATGAAAGAATATGAGACAAACAAACGATGCAACATAATGGCTGATACCAATGCCAAATGTCAAAGAGACGCGGTTATATTACAGACGCATATCACGGATGTCCGCTACGAAGTTGGACGATGGGCGTGAGCGAACGGAACAAGGTAATGAATTCCAGTTTTCAATGGATCGGGGAAGAAAACTAAACTTGAACATATTAGTTCGAGCATAATAAGGCTTCCAGTTTAAGTTGTGATGGCTTCCCGTCGTTGACTGATGTGCAAAATTTAGGTAGTGCTTGTCATTTGAGAGTTTAGCTCAAGACGTGACGATTCAGTGCATAAATTTTAATGACTCTAATCGGCGACGAGAAGAGAGTGAAATTAAGTTCAGGAAGAGGGAGTAGAAGATGGCTAAAAGTCACAGTAATAACGGTGACATATGAATCTTACCGTTTTTTTTTCTGGAATGCTTCGACGCTTTTGATCTCACATTGCTTATACGGGTTCCAGACGACAGATGCACAATCAAGTATGAACGAATTAGCGACTTATATAGGAGAAGCTTAGTTTCCTTCGGATATTTAGCTAGAGTGCGACGTAGATAGCCCAGTTTTTTAATGCTTTGTTACATACATGATCAATGTGCTTGGACGATGACACATGAGTAAAAATTACACCGATATATTTATATTGAACACCCTATTTAGAACACGGTTATCGAAAGTGTAATCAAAAACAGAAGTATATTTATCTCAAAAAGGCATGAGCATCGTTTTCTTGAAGTTAATATTCATCTGTCAGATCCTGCACTAATTGCAAAACGCATCAAATGACTCCTGTAAGCGGTAATGGTCACTATGTGTTTTAATGACATTGTACAAAACGCAATCATCGGCATAGAAACGAATAGAAGAGGAGGCGCAAAGAGGCCAATCATTTATGTAAATTCAGAATAGTAGAGACAAAAGAACGGATTCTTGGGACACTTCAGATCTTACATTAATAGCAGCAGAGTTGGTTGAGCTGTAAGAAACGAACTGAGAACGGCATGACAAAAAGCTAGATATCCAGTTAACCGATTGAGAATTGTTTACGATGGCATCGACTTTAGCAAGTAGCTTAGAATGCAATACTGTATCCAATGCCTTTGAGAAGTCTATGGAGATAGCGCAGACTGGCCGCCAAGATCAAGGTTCAGAAACATATGCGTGAATTCAACTAGCTGTGTTGTGGTACTGAAACCACGTCTAAACCAATGCTGCGTGTGAGACAGTAGTCGGTGCGATTCCAAGGAGAGTATGATGCGTTCACGAATGATGTGTTCTGATATCTTGAATGGTTGAGAGGTCCATGACATCGGCCTGTAATTCGATAGAGACTGCTTGTAACAATATTTGCAAAGACGGAGCACCTTTGCTATCTTCCATGAAGATGGAACAGTGGCAGAAGATAAACATTTATTAAATATGACGGACAGATATCTGGACGACCATAGGGAGTAGCGAACGAGGAAGGCATTGTGTCCCGTCTGGGCCAGCACTTTTTTTACATCCAATTTTAAGATAGGTTAAGAACGCCTTCATTCGATATATCAATATCACCGATCGCTTCAGAACGGGCTATGCTTCTCAGAGAAGGAATGAAGTTGTTGTCAGGAACACAGACAGGGAATAGTTATTAAAATCACTCGAGATTGCTGGTTGGTCACTGATAACGTCGTTATCAATTCTGAAAGACGTTGAGGCATCATGAGGCAAAATCTAATACCAAAATTTATGTGGATTCGTCCTTAACATGTCCGGCAACTGAACGCGAAAAAGAAATCTTTCGCCATTTTGCTCTTGGAGTCTTTGCACTCTGAAATGCATCTACGTCAACAGGATCATTAGTTCTTCTTGAGCGCCTGAGTCTACGGACTCGGCGAGATAAGTGCACGATTTCACGAGTCATCCACGGAAGATTGGCATTGCGTTTCTTTGTTATAATTGGCACAGATCTTTGTGTACATTACTTAACAAGGTCCTCAAAATACAGAAAGAGGCAATTTATGTCCTGACTGTCGGAGAGTGCCCAAAACATGTGAAAATGATCAGGTAGAATATCAGTAATAGAATTGTCATCAGCACGAGTGAAATCAGGGAAACTAGTAAACGTATGAAGAGATTTGGAAGTGGGGCAACAAAGTGAGAACAAGACACCTTTATGGCCTGATAAACCATTTACTTCGCAAGAAAAGTTACTATGTGCTAAATCTGTACTTAAGAAAACTAAGTCTACCATAGAATTATACCTAGTCACACATGAGACGAGTTGAGTAAGCTCAAAAGACAAAGAAGTATTTATTAACTCATGACATATAGCAGCATCACGACCCGTTGCAGTCAAGGAAGGCGAATTGACATCAGAAATATTGAAATCATCCGTGCAGATCTCTCTTGGTAAAGCAATATTAACATCACACATGAAACTGGCAAGAGCATCAACATCAATGGAGAATCCAGGTGGGCTATATATAACGCTAACTATAACACATTGATTATTTGGATAGGTTTTTCACCACAGTTATTGAGCCTCTGGAGGTGATGGAAACACTGAGAAGCGGACATCTGAGCGGATAAGCGATGCGATGCCACGGCCAAGCCCATGTGCCCTGCCCTTACGCATGGCAATAAAGCCGGGCAGAGAAAACTCTGAATCATAAACGTTACCATGTAGCCAAGACTCTGTGATGCAAATAATATGGGGGTGATAAGTTGGAACAAGGGACAATAAGTTCATGAGGGAGTGGATATTCCAGGAGTATGGATGGATAATTTGTTGAGCCATTTAACGAGGAATGTGCATATGCAATGCATGCAGTGCTCAGCGATAGAAACACGACACTCGGACCATTCGATTGCCGGTGCATTTTGTTCTCTTGAGGCGCGTTGGATGACCACGGAAGGACCAGACTGAATGACAGCCTCCCACTTGTGATCTAGTGCCACAGGATAAGGAGGACACGTTGTTTAGCTAGCTGTCTGGCATTACAATTTCTTTGAATACGCTTAAAAAGCGCACTCAGGCACAAGGAACATATTTTTCCGCATGTGTCCTGTTCTTGTGCCTGTATGTGCTTCAGCACGTATTACTCGATAGCTGCTATGACAGCTGGCTGCCCTTAAGAACGTGACGAGGTCGCATCGAAACCGCGGCGGCTCCATTTCAATGGAGGAGAATTGTTGAGGTCCATGTATTGTCAACCTCAGGTGGTCGATATTTTTGGAGCTGTATTGTAGGATGTATATCAAAACTATAACGCGGTTGGGACGTGAAGTCGCTTAAATTATTATTAAAATGAATCATAATAATTCATATAATCTTCACTCTTGTATGAATACTACAAGGCATTAGTTTGGTCTCACCAGCGCAAAGCGATGGCACTAAAATCATGGGCAGGCGTCAGCACTATGGAGCGCGTTTCATTCGCTTAGCCCAGTATTCTATGTTCAAAGTGAACAAGAATCAGTCAAGGCCGCACTCCTTTCCACCATAAATACGTGAACAATGCACCTTGCTTGGAAAGTGCATCTGGGCCGCAATTCAATGAACACTAACCCGAGACCGCAGGGTACTATCACTAAAAGGACATCAAATTCACGCAGTGAAGACCCTCGCCCACAAGTTGTCAATGCACAACGTCGAACAACTTTGGGTTACAACTACATTACAAAAGAACATCTCATTTATAATTTGGCTATCAATTTCACGCGTGATCGCTGCTTCTCAGAGATGAGCACCGGGATGATTTATTGCAGCAAACTAAACATAATTGTCCCGTCTGTGAGCAGTAACCTGCACTGCACGTACGGGAGGCAAAGCTGATGCTGCTGATGTGCTTAAAAAAAGCACCGGGAATAGCTGAGAGGCAGGTATGAAGAAGTTGAAGGCCGCTGTGTGATAAAAGCGTGTAACTACATATGTTTTTCAAGAACGCCACTTATACCATGCCGGATAACCGCATAACCCTTGGAGCTCCAGCCTTTCGAAACCACCCGCGCCGAATTTTATGAGTACGAAGGTATTCCCACACTAAAGCATCCTGCTGGGAAGACAGTGGGCACATAAGAAACCCTCGCATGCCGCGTCTGCGACCTCAAAACACCAGGAGCAGGTACCGTCGATCTTAGCTAAGGGTGAAGTGGAATTGCTTGACGGGTGCGTTTTATTGCAAAATCAAAAACACATGAAGATTAGGTATAGAGAAAAACGAGCCCATGAAGAAAACTTCAGGCATTGGACGTACTTTCTTCCGAGACTGCATGAAGGTTATCTGAGAAAGACGAGTTGTACAGGACGAGATAACGTCTTGCCGCCAGTGGGATTTCATATTAGCAACGTTGCCTATGCCCTGTGTGTTAGGGGTTTACAATTTGCTTGCCTGAATGCACGTATAATACGCACGTGAACATTTCTCCGCCTAGTGCGCTAGATCATTGAAGTTACAGGCATGTATAATGAGCAAACAGACAATGAAGCCATTGTCTGTTTGCTCATTAAGTTGTTTCTAAAAAATAGAGAACGAGCCCTTGACCCCTTCCCTTTAGGCATGTATAATGCAGCTCTATCCCCAAGACAAAAACGCAAAGCTGGATTTCGGCTTCGGAAATAACAAAGCCGTGTCGAATTTACACCGCGCAATATTGGCGAATGGTGTTTGTTTGGGCTAGAACTATGGCCCTGGATTTATAACAAAGTGAACCGCCTGAAAAAACGACAGTCTCAACACGTGTATTTCGTCATACCGCTTTGTTCGGTCTTCACTGTATCACGACCGAGACCAGGTTTATTGTTGTCTTCACTTTCTAGACGAACTGCTTCGCCCAATCAGGCAACGCTTTCACCACAGCGATTGCCCCTAAAATATATGCGCTAGCTCAGCACAGCGCCTGCTGTTTCCAAAGATGCGGAAGAAAAATAGTTGCACGCCCTCTACCATAAGAAATTGTTCGTAGTTATATCGAGCGCAAAATAGGATAACATATGCTGAGAATAACCACACTTGCAGCAAAGTTAATGCGCATGCGTTTTGGGTGATGCAGCTGAATCCGACAGTTTTTCCAGTTCGACTGCAGCAATGGTAGACATATTTACATCCTTCTGTATTACACAGTGGCCTGTGCCGCTATACAGACGAAAGATTCAAGCAGATAATACCGAGTAGAGAAATGAAATTAGAGTTGCGCTGTTCTCTCTAGCATCTGAGAAGAGTTAAGAGAGATATGACATGTTATAGTGTCTACAGACGCGAATAGTGCGCTTTTAGTTCTAACTTAGTAAAACAAGCACATCAATATCATAGAATTTCCTGCTGCCTTGAGGGAGTATTGAGGTAATATAAGAGTCTAATAGTGTTTGGGTGACCAGGAGAAGTTAGGGTGTATGCGATGATTTAGAAGTATGTCTCGCGAATAACATTTCTGGCACCTTTGTAATACCAGTTATCAATAATAATAATAATAATAATAATAATAATAATAATAATAATAATAATAATAATAATAATAATAATATTAATAATAATAATAATAATAATAATCTTTATTTTATTACTACAGTAATGATAGGTAAGCTGTGGGTAAGAGCTGCTCTTTCTAGAGTCAGCTTCACAAGAGCCCGCCGTTCCGCCGTCACCTTTTCGTATTAGGGACAGTAGTGTAGACTTAGTACAGAAGCACAGTACACTTAATCAAAGAAAAACGTTAGCATTCTTGTAAATTATGCCAAACGGTTTACAACACACGGAATTTCTAGGGAATTTCTAGGGTCTCTGTATTAAGGATCTACGAATCATTAACATAAATGTGCGTAGCACCCTACATAAAACCACACAACTTGAAGCTGTACTTTTAAGTCACTCCCCCCACATAGTCGTGATTATAGAATCTTGGTTGCACGATGCGATTGATGACGCAGACATTTTTCGTCCATCGTATAATGTATTCCGTCGTGATAGGCCGTCACGTGGAGGGGGAGTGGCTGTCCTGGTGAAAAATACGATATCTGCCTTCTTAACCAGCGAAATCGATAATCGTGAAAGCGTCACATGAAAAGTGTCAAGTTGGGAGCGATCTTTTATTCCTTTTGCTGTGTATCGTGCTCCCGACTTGCCTCCAGTATTTTTGCGTCAGCTATGTGAACACGTGGCTTCATTTAATAATGTAAAATGTGTTTTGGCTGGGGACTTTAATCTACCAGGTGTTGACTGGAATCAGCCGTTTTTTAACCATGAAATGAGCTCACATGTCGCATACCTGACTGATATAATGCTTACGGCTGACGTCCAGCAAGTAGTTGATCAGCCTACCCGCATACAAGGCAACAGCGCTTCCACTCTGAACCTTATTTTTTTCAGCCGTTGCATTGAAGATTACTCTGTGTCTGCGCAGCCTGGTCTATCCGATCATGAAATGGTGTTTCGTGTTCTCTTGGGGCGTGCAAAACCCAGCCTATTGTTTCAATAATGACCAAAGGCTTTTCGCGGGCAAAAGACGAAAGTGTCCTTGATTTTCTTGACTTGCACATCAGTAGCTTTCAAGGCACAGATGCTACTGATCGTTGGCAACGGTTTAAACGTTTGTGCAAATACTGCCTTGAAAATTTTGTTCCAAAGAAAATTAAGAAAACACACCGTAAAAACCCTTGGATTACAAGGCGTATATTGCAGCTAAAAAGAAAAAATTAATAGACTTAAACGACAATGCGCCAGCAAGGGCACACTACAGAATAATCAGAAAATCCTAAACCAAGCTATCAGTATCGCGAAGCAGCACTACTTTAATAACACGCTGCCTAGTTTCATATCTGGTTCACCACAAAAGTTCTGGCAATCTCTTTCGAGAAGTAAGAAGTCGATCGACGGCATCGTACAAGATGACGTTGTCATCATTGATAAACAAGACATTGCTGAAAAGTTCAATGCCTATTTTTACGGTGTCTTTTCCAACCCTACTGAACCCTTACACCAGAATCGTGTCAGTTGCGCCGAAACAAATCTTGTATCATTATCCGGTGTTATATCAATGTTACTAAACCTTAGGGGAAAAGCATCGCCTGGCCCTGACAATAAACCCAATCTTTTCCTTCGCCGATATGCTGAGATGCTCGCTCCATGTCTAGTAGTTATTTTTAACAAATCATTGACGACAGGTATCATTCCGGAGGGCTGGAGGACGGCAAGAATTTTACCAGTGCTAAAGAATGGCGACTCCGCATTGCTAACGAATTATAGACCGATATCTTTAACCGCGTCTTGCTGTAAGCTCTTTGAACATATTATAGCTACTTATCTTAGAAAATTTCTTAATTATTATAGTGTACTCTCTCCATTCCAGCGTGGTTTTACGAAAGGTCTTTCCACAGTAACTCACCTAACCGCAGTCATCCATAATTTTGCCTGTATTCTAGATAAATCAGGCCGGGTAGACGTAATATTTTTAGATTTTAGAAAAGATTTCGATCTTGTTTGCCACATAAAACTAATTTTAAAGTTAAAAAACATAGGACTACCACAGTTCATCGTTGCCTGGGTTTCCGCATACCTTACAAACCGCACACAGTTTGTAAGTATTGATAATCATTTTTCACGACATTTGCTGTTAACTCAGGAGTCCCGCAGAGAAGCGTACTAGGCCCGCTTTTCTTTCTCATATACACCAATGACATTCTCCAGGTCATTAATGAACCAGTTGAGATTAGACTTCTCGCAGATGATTCCTTGCTTTTTAATGAAATTAAGTGTCCGGATGATCAAGCCTCGCTGAATACTAGCCTGCAAAACATACATATTATCTGTCAAGAGTGGGAAATGCAACTTAACGGTAACAAAACAGTTTTCATGAATATGAGTAGAAAGAAAAACATTTTACTTTTTCCGTATAGTCTCCCTGCAGAACAGCTAACGCAGGTCCCTCACTACAACTAACTCGGCGTCACAATAACTAGTACACTAAGTTGGAACACACATATTTCGAACATTTGCACATCCGCCTTCCGTAAGCTATGTTTTTTGCGAGATAAGTAAAACACACACCACCTGATGTCAAACTACTCGCATATTCATCCATTATAAGACCCAAGCTCGAATACGCATCCATTGTCTGGGACCCTCATACGAAAAAAAATGTCGAAGCATTGGAGATGATCCAACGAAAATCAGTTAGATTTATTTATTCTAAATACCGCCAAACAGACTCTCCGACTCAACTAATGAATCTTTATGGCATAAAATTATTGCAATTGCGAAGAAAAATTGACAGAATAAAATTTTTCTTTCATTTGAAGAATCGTCAATTGCTAGTTCCCCCTGAGCCCTACATGACATCACTGGCGTCACGAACTACAAGGCATCGACATGAAGAATCACTGACCCCATACAGCACCAAAACTAACCTATTCAAGTTCTCATTTTTCCTGCGCACAATTAACGAGTGGAACTCGCTGCCAATATCAGCAGTGCAAAGTATAAAAAGAATTGAAAGCCTTCAGGATAGATGTCATGTTATTTTACTTATGTTCCATTTTGTGTGATATTCAAAGTGTTATTACTTTTGTGCTTTCCTGTACTAATTAGACACTCTCTTTTGTTCTCAGTGCAATGTATGTAAATGTGTCTATATATTACCCTTTTGATTACACTTTTGCCCCTCCTGCTAGGGCCCCGGTCGAGCCTGCAGTATCTTGTAAATAAATAATTATATCACGCTACTTGAACAATGGCGCCATTTCGCAATGTAGTGCGGAGGTGCAAACGAAGAGGATTTCCTTTCCATATCTTCAGCGGTAATGCCATATGTGATTGTGAAATTGGCAATAACGTACATTAAGATAAAATAATGCCTACCGGTGTCCCGTCATTAGGTCTACCACATTGTTTAAACAAATAAAGGGTCTAGTAATGGCTCTCATGTTGCTTACCATTGTCGATCCCTAGGTAGGAAGTTTCAATGTCGATGAAGTGTGGCAGGACATCGTCGAACGACCAGCCCTCGGCGCCGTACACGGAAGCCCAGTTTTCGAAGTCCTTGCGGTTCCCTCGAGCGTAGATAATGTTGTTGATTGAACTCGACCCTCCCAATACCTTGCCTCGCGGGAATCTATTAATCTGCAAAGCGGTATAACAAGGGGCAGTAGGAAGGCAGCGGAATGCTGGTGTTATGGGGTAGTGCCGCATAAACCCTGAGTTTGCAACATGCACATAAATCTGCTATCAAAAGAGCCATATACGTTCTCCAGGTCGTCCTATAAGGACTCCGAAACCTCTATAAGAGCCAACGAGCGCCTCACTGTTTTCAGCAAATGAGATCCTGAAGACTAGCTGCCACTCGAGTATTTCTTTCAAGAAGACGCTGAGTTGTCGTGGTTTCAAAACCAGAGTCGAAAATGCGAACGTTGGACGATTTTTCATCTTCATATTTACACTCTACTTTGCGAGTAATTTGCCAAAAAGGGCACCATCATTGCTGGAAAATATGGTGCATCTCCAGAACGCAAATAAAAACGCTACCACCTTAACAGAAGCGATGACTCCAGGTTATCTTAGCAAGTAATTGTTCGAGATGATCTGCATTGGATCTGTCCGGAATCTCAGTTTCAAGTGACCTGCGTCGAAGGCACAGTGCGCCAGGAAATCTCCCACTTGCCGCCTCCCTACCACCACCGACCACTATACTATGGCTGTGGAGAAGTCGGCCATAGCTGCCGCCGTCGCTGATACCGTGAGCTGAGGTTTTCTTTAGCGATACCAGTTATACCGGATATAGTTGCCGATACCGGCTTTTTCTCATGAAGGAACCGCCTCAGCAGCGCGCTGAACTCTCACGCGATGCCGCAGAGTGCATCGCCACAAGGAGACCCATGGCGAGTCCCGACACGGTGGTGGTACTCGGTTGCTGATCCGATGGTCGTGGGATCGAATCCCGGCCGCGCCGGCTGCATTTCGATGGAGGCGGAATGTTCAGGTCCGTGTGCTGTGTGGTGTCATTGGATGTTGAGAACCCTATGGGGTCGAAATCTTCCGGAGCCCTCCCCTACGGCATCTCCCATAATCATAGCGCGTTTTTGGGACGCTAAACACAGAAATCAATCAACCACGGCGACTCTCGCCTTCACGTTCGCCAAGATGCTACATTTCGACGCATCACCACCTGCACGGCTGCCGAACGCGAGGGCGATGTTCGACATACTGTGCAGGAAACTGAATTCCGGGCATAAGTTGTCTGGAACGGCCTGTATAGCAGTGCCTACGTGTAATGTCAGCACACATGAGTGGCTATGCTATGGCTCACAAGGACAGGACGGGATCGAAATACCCCTGTTCCAGTGCGATACATATGAGTGCTTGCATTTCTGTATGTAGAATTATTTTCGAAGTATTTGTGTACCTCTGAGGTAAAATGCTTTTACGAGTTATCGCTTCTTTGAGTACGATTCTTTGAGTACCCGTATCTCTCTTTTCTTCTACCAAATGTGCTGACTTGCCGCCCCGCCACGGTGGTCTAGTGGCTAAGGTACTCGGCTGCTGATCCGAGGGTCGCGGGATCGAATCCCGGCCGCGCATGTCCCGGTGGCATTATTCCCCCTTGAAAACGGCATCGTCCCGATGCACAAGAGTTTTGACAGGCACAGCCGAATAAAATTTAAAAAAAACTAACACGAAGTGGACGGAAGATGAAAATGACTAAGGCGGAAGTTCTCTCATCCTAACGCGTAAAATAAGGCTTCAGTCGTACAACGTGCACAATCTCGGAGTGGTGCTTTCGACGATGTGGCGACATAACGCCATCCGGAACAACCTCGTAATTGACGTCACTCACGCGGCGCAACACCTTGTAGGGTCCGAAGTAGTGACTAAGCAGCTTCTCGGACAACCCTTTGCGGCGAACCGGAGTCCACACCCAAACGTGATCGCCCGGGCGGTATTGCACATGTCGATGGCGAAGATTGTAGCGCCGTGCGTCTGTGCCTTGCTGCTGCGTGGTGTGCAGGCGTGCTATTTGGCGAGCTTCTTCGGCGAACTGGGTAAGCTCCTCAGCGTCAGGGGTGAGTGAAGCGTCTAGGTCGTGTGGGAGCATGGCATCTAACAGCGTACCTTGTCTCAGCGTACCTTGTTAAATAATCTGTGGCGACTATAATCCACTTGTTGCCGGTCGATGATAGCGGAAAAGGCCCGAGTAGGTCCATGCCGACTTGATCGAATGGTGCCCTAGGTGGTGCGATCGGTTGCAACAGTCCCGCAGGTTTCATTGGTGGGGATTTGCGACGTTGACATGCACGGCAGCTTTTGACGTAACGCTTCACAGCTGCAGAAAGTCGGGGCCAGTAGTACGCTTGTTTGACTCTGGCGAGAGTTCGCGAAGAACCCAAGTGGCCAGATGTCGATTCGTCATGGCAGGCTTGAAGGATTTCATCGCGCATGTCTGCTGGTACAACGAGAAGGTAGGGTTTACCGTAACTGCTCGAGTTTTTCTTATACAGGACACCACCTCGCACGCTAAACGACACGAGACTGCGAGAAATGCGTCGAGGCAGGGGAGACTTGCGTCCTTCTAGATTTTCTATAATTGCGCGGATTTCGGCGTCTTCGCGTTGTCGTGCAATCAAGTCGGTAGCGGTTAAGGCCCCAAGGAAGCCGCTATCATCCTCATCCTCAGCCTCAGGATTATACGCCTCAGTTGGTGCGCGCGACAACGAATCAGCATCCTCGTGCTTGCGACCGGATTTGTACACGATGGTGAGGTCGAATTCCCTCAAGCGAAGGCTCCAGCGTGCTAGTCGTCCCGACGGATCGCGTAAATTGGTTAACCAGCACAATGAGTGGTGGTCGGTCACCACTTTGAACGGACGACCATAGATGTAAGGGAGAAATTTCATTGTTGCCCATACCATTGCGAGGCATTCCTTCTCCGAGGTGGAATAGTTCTTTTGGGCACGTGATAGAGTACGACTAGCGTATGCTATCACACGCTCTGTGCCGTCTTGGTGTTGGACAAGGACGGCGCCAAGACCTACATTGCTGGCGTCGGTATGCAGTTCGGTATCAGCGTCCTCGTCAAAATGAGCCAGAACTGGGGGTGTCTGCAATCGATTCCTCAGTTCGGAGAAGGCGGTGTCCTGCTCCTCATTCCAGACGAATGCAATGTCATCACGTGTGAGACGAGTAAGAGGTTCAGCAATCCTTGAGAAATTGGCGATGAAGCGGCGATAGTACGCACACAGCCCCAGAAAGCGACGTACCGCTTTCTTGTCACGCGGAACGGGAAAGGTGGCTACATCAGTAGTCTTGTCAGGGTCAGGCCGAACACCATCCGCGCTCACAACATGGCCAAGGAACTTGAGTTCTGTGTAACCGAAGTGACATTTTTCTGGCTTCAGCGTTAAGTCAGCAGAGCGCAGAGCTTCTAGAACAGTCTTCAGACGCCTCAGGTGCTCGTCAAAGGTAGCCGAAAACACAACGACGTCATCCAGATATACTAGGCACGTGTGCCACTTCAGCCCGGTAAGAACAGTGTCCATCATTCTCTGGAATGTCGCAGGTGCAGAACACAGGCCAAATGGGAGGACTTTAAATTCGTACAGGCCATCCAGTGTAACGAAAGCAGTTTTCTCGCGATCCCGTTCATCAACTTCAATCTGCCAGTACCCACTTTTGAGATCCATTGATGAAAAATACTTGGCCCTTCGGAGCCTATCGAGCGAATCGTCGATACGAGGCAGCGGATAAACGTCTTTTTTAGTTACGCTGTTAAGTTTCCTGTAGTCAACACAGAAACGCAGGGTTCCGTCCTTTTTCTTTACTAGGACTACCGGTGACGACCAAGGACTTTTGGAAGGCTGTATAACATTATCCTGGAGCATCTCTCCGACTTGCGCATTTATGGCTTCACGTTCTTTGGCCGAAACACGGTAGGGCTGCTGTTTTATAGGTGAGGCGTCGGGATACGTAATAATTCGGTGTTTCGTGATGGGCGTCTGACGTACCTTAGATGAAGAAGCAAAGCAGTCTTTGAATTGAAGGAGCAATTTCTGCAGGAGCGCTCGTTGGTGCTCCGGGAGAGCCGAATTAATATCGATCTTGCCGAGTGACGAAGTTGTGTCCCCCGATGTCAATTGCAACCCGGTTTCCGTTAATGTAGAAGTAAAGCATTCAGCAACGTCTGTCATGGGGTAGGCGAAAGCTATCGCAGTGCGACGAAAAAGGTGACGGTATTCGTTGCTGAAATTCGTAACAAGGAGCGTAGAACATCCATCGCGAAGTGTGACGAGGCTGCGGGCAGCGCAGATAGCAAGAGTGAACAAAAGCGACGTGTTGCCTTCAGCAACTGCCTCACCGTCAGGTAGCTCGTCACACACGACGTCAACCAGGACGCTAGACCGGGGTGGCAACGTTATGCTGTCGGCAGAAACGCGAAACGTACTGAGGCTGCTGACGTCGGTTCTTTCTGCTGCTCTCTCTGTCGAAAATTTCACTGTTCGCTCACGAAAGTCGATAACTGCGTCGTGCTCCCGGAGAAAGTCTATTCCCAAGATTAGGTCTCTGGAACATTCACGAAGTACAAGGCAGCTGGAGTAAAAGGTACGTCCGCGAATTGTCACCCTGACTGTGCACATACCGAGTGGGCTGACTACATGTCCGCCGGCAATATTATGCGGGAAACTGAATTCCCGGCGTGAGTTATCTGGAACGGCCTGTATAGCAGTGCCTCTGTGGAACGTGAGCACACATGAGCGGCTATGCTACGTCTGGCAAGGGCAGGACGGGATCGCAATACCTCTGTTCCTATGCGATACATCTGAGTGCTTGCATTTCTGTATGGAGATATATTTTTGAAGTATTTGTGTATCTCTGAGCTAAAATGCTTTTACGAGTTATCCATTGTTTGAGTACGATTTGCTGGACAGCCGTATCTCCCATTTCTTCTACGAAATGTTGACTTGCCACCTAAGGAGGGAAAAACTTTTTGTTCTAAGCCATTTACCGCCGTTTTGCGATAGCCGTTCTGAAAAATGACGGTTCTTATGAGAATGAAAAGGGAGGCCTTTCGGCTGCCTAACGGTTTGAACTGACCCACGGTAGAGCCGCACTATTTTATTACCATGATGACCTCAGAGATATAGTGTCATTTTTGAAAACTTTCTTTCATAAAGGCGCAATTTACTCGTTATAACACGAAATTATCCGTGTCCGCAGCTATAGAGAAACATTTATTAGTTGTTACTAGTACGTTTGTTTGAGAGCATGTTGCCTTAGTGCGATTTATGCGATAGCTTTTCTAGCAACACAGATCTTGCATGTAAAATAAATAGACATTCTTCAGATTCACGCAGTACCTTAATCGTTCGAGCGATAAACTTCGCTTGCCGAAGTCTCTTTGCTGGAACCGTACTCACAATATTATGCTGCCCTTAATAAATATAATTGCGAAAGATCATTACAGCATCTGTATTTTTGTATTTGTATTCGCCTATGTGCATTCCGGGACAATGTCTTATACTTTGCAATATTATGTCCTAAATATCTCATTAGATGAAGGAAACTATATGTCTCGAGATCTCGTATTTTAGTTTTCCAGAGTAAACATTGTGGTGTCTCTATTCCTGAACACATTTATAATATCTCTGTGCATCCTTGTGCTGGACTGTAAACGAGCAACTAGTGCATGACGTCAAGGCTGGTTGGGAGTTACGAGTTAGCGAATGTGCTCAGAGAATGCGAGAACATCTGCCCAGCAAATGGTTTCTGCCAATACGAAAAAAAAAATCATGGAAGACGTCAGCGCTTCGCATGACAGCGCGACTTTACGTGAACCAACGCCGTTTCGAAGATACGCTCAAAATGCGGGCCGGGTGGCGGTCGCGGAAACTAAAGGCGCTGCGATCAGATCGCGCGACCAGCACCGCTTCCGGTTCCGCTCTATCCTCGCTGCGGCTGCTTGTTATTTGCGTGTCTTGCGCTTTTTTATTGCTTTGGGGAAAGATTTGGGCAGGCTTTTGTTTTTCACCTGATGCGAGATCAAAATGGTTTGTGAGGGTTCGAAACCAGGATAGAGTCGGATATGTATTATGTCGGTGCATATTCCTCCCGTATGCAAATCCGTCACAGTCGTCAGCTGTAAGTCTCACTACTTTCAGAAAAATGCAAGGCGAAACTTTAATACAGGAAAGTGAAGGACAGAGGTAGTCTTGACATTTGGTGTTTTAATCTGGCTCAATGTGATAATACAGTTGGCACAGACATGCTTGCAAAACTCACCCTGTTATGTAGGGAAGTATTTCACAGTGAATCTTAATTGCGAGTTATCGCGTGCCTTACATGTTCTATGTACTCCGATTTTTCCTACTCAGGCTGCCCTTTTCATTAATTTTTTTCCATTAAGAACTGTCCAGCCCAGCGCCGATTTTTGTCACACATTAATTTCGACACCGAAAGAGCACACGGATGTACTTGATAGGGAAGCGGGAACACTGGCCAATTATGTGACGTCGACCTTACTGTTCCGTAGTAAACGGCAAAGAGTTGCTAATTGCTTAGTGTAATTAGGATAGCCTAATAAGACTTGGGCCTTAGATTAAATCGGAATGTCTTACTGCTAGCCTAATTATGCATGAGCTAAACTATTTCTAAACTAATTAGACTACACTTATATTATATATAGTCTAAGTACACTGGTGTGATTTACCTTTAATTTGTTACACTTCACCTAACTATCTAAACGTAATTAGACTTGCCTTAATCCAAATTAGGCTCATTAGAGCTGTTTTATTACGTATCGGTTAAATGAACTTGTAAATAAATTTCGCCTAATAAGGTTTGTCTTCGTAATAACGTAATTAGGTATACTTCAGCAAGCCTGAGCCTAAAATTATGTCACGCTTAGCTTAATTAGCCTCAAACTTGGCAACGCGCAGTAGAAACGGTTTCGTGCTGTGCCAAGATAGGTGGGCACTACTGTTGAAGCACTATTAGTTCGTTATGTGAATTAGTATCCAAAAATCATGCAGCTCTGAATATACAAAAATAGCAGCTCTCAATATATGGCGAAGTCGGCCCCGCTACAGTGGTCTATAGCCGCATACAACTCAAGTCGGCAGTGAAGGCTCTCCCACGCCCTCGAAACCGCCAGCCTCTGTTCCACTGCGAGGCTGCAAATTGTTCTTACTTCGAACTTTCTGCAGCAACAACTTAAGCCGCTAATAGCAAAAATACAAGGCAAGTGCTAGCATTTACATGCGGTTGTTTGTTTATTAAAGTGGAACATGAAGAGCCCAATTCCTTATTGAACTGAAATAAAACGCTTGCAAAGCAAAAACCAGGCGGGCTGTACAAGCGGCCACCTGAGATTTTCAGCTCAGTTGGTGAATTTTCATGCTTAGTAAGACTCGGAAGCGGAATGAACTGCACCGCGCCCTTACGAAGATTCAATCACTCAGGCTCGACAAAAGTTTGCCCATGCTTCTTGACCGTCTCATGATTTGTACAAATGAATGCACCTAAGAGCAGACGCCTCGCAGGTACTGAAGGCATAAAACAGCGCCATTTTAAAATGGTCGCATAACAATAACTTTTCTTGCCTCAGCGATTGGCTTGCGGAGCAACACCGACTCGCGTGGTGCGCCTGCCCTTGTTGCCAACTGTTTTTCAAGTTGTATCCCACTATAGAGGCTGTGGCACTTGGCTGCAGATCCAAGGGTGGCGGGATCGAAACCCAGCGGCGGCGGCTGCATTTGAGTGCTGAGTGTTGAGGCCTGTGTACTCTGCGATGTCCGTGAACGTTAAAGAAGCCCATGTGGTCCAAATTGCCGCAGCCCTTCAGTATGGCGTCTCTCATAATAATGTCATGGTTTTTGAAGGTTAAACACCAGAAATCAATCAATATATCGCGAAGTTGTGGATAACCTTATATGGGATGAAAAGGAACTCTCCGTTCGCGGATGTTGCGGTGCACACCGTATTTTGTAAACCTACCTAACCTTATCGGCTGGTCTTTATGTCCTCATTAGCTCTTCTCATGTTATCACATCCCCCCTGCCCCCATTCGATCATTAACTGCCTTATCTGGCGGACAGATCGGGTCGTAAATGATATCGGGGAAGTTTCGCTTAACACCTCAGGCGTATAAACAGAAGCATGTGCTTTGCCCTTGCGGTTTGTACTCCGCTTTCGAAGCTGTGGTTCTGTGAGAACAGCGAATTTAATTACAGAGGCCATGTCGGTTTTCAAGCGAGCAATAAGCCGGCGCAGACGTGAGATAGAGCTCGAATATAACAAAGCTGCGCTGGCGCAGCGCTCATGCAGCAGAAGAAATGCGCGGTGAACAGGTATCCGGATGCGATATCAGCGCCGCTTTTTCCCGTGGTCACCGCCTAAGCCACAGGCTTGAGGTAGCGAGTATGCGCAGTTGTGAAACTGAATTCCATCTGTCAACATTGTTTATGGCTGCAGCGTGAAAGCATTTCCGTATTCCGCTTGCCTTTTAAAGCATGTGAACCTAACTACATTAAGTTGTAAGGCATGCAATCACTCATTTCTTCCAACTCGAACCGATTTTTCTCTCGCCCAGTGCCGCACACGTGGAAGCCTGGCGTTATAATACCATTCCCGTAGGAATTCGTGGTCAGTAGAATCGCTGGTCTTAGCTTCCTTGAGTTTCTTGTAAAATTTGGTCCTAATCTTCGCACTCACTGGCCTGAATTTTTTTCTTTTTTATACGAGATCCTTTGCTGTCAGCATGAGCACCGGCAACGGGTATTACACGAGATCTTTACAGCTATGGCTTTAGGAGCAAGAGATGCGAGTTCACCTGGTCGTCCACAGATAAGCTGGCGTTGAACTGCCGCTCGCTTGTGTAGTCCCAGTCAATGTTAGTTCGCTGCAGAAGAGCCGAGAAAAGGGGAACTTGCACAGCGGCGTCCTCGAGTCCGCCAGCTTCCAAGAGCAACACGCTGTTATTGCTATCTGCTGTGAGGCGATTGGCGAGGGCGCATCCTGCGGAACCTGCTCCAACTTCAGCGTTCAGAAAAAGAAGTAACTGCAATTACTACAGCATAATGCAACCACAATGCGAGTTTCTGTCAAATCACCAGCCCTTCCAATTCGTGAAGATGGCAGCACAGCCACGCTCTTTCGTTATACCTGGTGTAACACCATGCCAGCCCATATTTAGCGAGCAGTCCATTTCGTAAATCTTTTTTGTCAAGTGCTGCCTCCCGAACTGCCCCGGAACGACACATCAGGGTTGGTCTTGCAAATACGAGCCTGTTCGCGAGCCACTTACTGCTGACGCTCGTCGTAGGCAACTTTTTGCTCAGGAGTACGCATTACTCGAACGACCCACCCAAAACTCCGTGTTACACTAAGGACGGACAGGCGCCCCTGAAGCCTGCGTTCGAGCCAAAGATATTCAAAACTGTACAGCCACATTCAAAAGATCGAATTCAACAGGAAATGGTGCAAAAAATGCTAAAGCACTTGCTAGGAAGTTTTCTAATGTAACAGTCTATTAAATTGATGCACCCGAACTTGTCATTTCTCATTCCTAGAGTCGTCGCCCCTTGTGGTCTGGTGGCACAATTTTGATGCGGCGGAACGGTACTTGTTGGGAACTAATTATTGCGAACAAATCGATTCCTTTTAGATCTGTGAGAGCTAACCAGATTACGACCCAGATTACCCTTACCTAGCATGCGCGTTCATCATATCGAACATACATGCAAAATATACTGCTCCCAGATAAAGGAGAGCACGCTCCGCCCCGTTGGTCTAGTGGTTATGGCACTCGGCTGCTGATCCGAGGGTCGCGGGATCGAATCCCGGCCGTGGAGGCTGCATTTCGATGGAGGCGCAATGTTGAGGCCCGCGCGCTGCGCGATGTCAGTGAAGTATAAAGAACGCCAGGTGGTCGGAATTTCTGGAGACCTCCACTACAGGCGTCTCTCATAATCAGAGCTGATTTTGGTACGTTAAACCCCACAAATAGTCACCATTAAAAGGGTGCTTTCACGAGAAATGACCTTCCTCCCCGACCCCTATGAATTATTGTTTTATAAAAAATTATTCACAGCTGTATTGTATGAAGAAGGGAAGGGGTCCGAAGAGACGGTATTAATGCATTTTGTTTTATTTCAGGAAAGCTGTTCCAGGAGCACACGTTTTTCATGTCTCGCGTTCTTTATTTATTATTTTCCATATGATGTACGAAGAGTGCTAGCATGACCTGTGTGGAGCCCTAATACGAGCACACACGCAGCGAGAATAGAAAATGAGTACGTCTGTTGCATATATCCGCTCAGCAAGACATGTGTGCACTTTATGCACACTAGCAGTACTGCGACCATCCATGAAAGCAAAAGTTAGAAAATTATAAAACATTACCCCGGCGCAGGTACTGAGCGGCACTCTCCGGCGGCATATGCCTCAATGTTTTAAATACAGCCTTGATCGGACAGGGTGAGACACGCCGCTTGCTGTAATGTATTTGAAGGCTAGCTTAAAAGGTGTGCACTTAGAATAAAAGTTTGTAGTTGGTCCTCGTGTGGAGCTGCGAGCTGTTACTTTGCAAGTGGTCGCTTCAGCGTAACTGTTTTTTACATGCGAAGCATTTCTTAGCAAACTTCGGCGAGTTTGAGCGTATCTATCTATCTATCTATCTATCTATCTATCTATCTATCTATCTATCTATCTATCTATCTATCTATCTATCTATCTATCTATCTAGCCGCCTACGATTTTGTGCTCTCCTGGCCGTTTCGCTAATGGGATGTTTACGAAAATTGGTATGCCACATCACGACTACATGACGAACATAAATGGCAGGTCATAACATGAAAATCATGATATGCATACCACGAGTGGCATGATTTACATGCCACTGGTCTTAGTGCTGTCCTGGCCGTTTCGCTAATGGGATGTATGAGAAAATTGGTATGGCGCAACATGACTGCCTGAAGAACGTAAATGACAGGTCATAACACGAAAATCACGACATGCATGTCATGAGTGACATGATTTACATGCGACGGTCTTGGTGCTCTCCTGACCGTTTCGTTAATGGGATGTATACGAAAACTGGTATGCCACAATATGACTGCATGGCGAACATATATGACAGGTCATAACATGAAAATAATGGCATTCACGTCATGAGCGACATGATTAACATGCCGCGGTCTTCGTCCTCTCTTGGCCGTTTCGTTAGGTGGGATGTATAGGAAAATTGGTATGGCACAACATGACTTCCTGACGAACATAAATGACAGGTCATAACACGAAAATCGTGATATGCATGCCTTGAGTGACATGATTTATATGCGACGCTCTTGGTGCTCTCCTGGCCGTTTCGTTAATGGCGTATATACGAAAAATGGTATGCCATAATATGACTGCATGGCGAACATAAATGACAGGTCATGACATGAAAATCATGATATGCATGTCATGAGCGACATGATTTACATGCCGCGATCTTGGTGCGCTCTTGGCCGTTTCGTTAGTGGGATGTATAGGAAAATTGGTACGCAACAAGATGACTGCATGACGAACATAAATGACAGGTCATAAAATGAAAGCATAATATGCATGTCATGGGCGGCATGATTTACATGCCAGGCGTTTCGTTAATCGAATGTATACCAAAATTGCTATGGCACAACACGACAGCATGACGAACGTAAATGACAGGTCATAACATTAGAATCATGACACGCGTGTCATGACCGCATGATATACATTCCATGGTCCTGGCGCTATACTGCCGTTTCGTTAATGGGATGTATACGAAAATTGGTTTGGTACAACATGACTTCATGACGATCATAAATGACAGGTCATAACATGAAAATAGTGATATGCATGTCATGAGCGGCATGATCTACATCTCACTCGTTTCCTTAATGGGATGTATACCAAAATTGCTATGGGACAACGCGACTGCATGACGAACGTAAATGAGAGGCCATAACGTTAGAATCATGACATGCGTGTATGAGCGGCATGGTTTACATGCCATAGTCATGGTGCTCTTGCGGCCGTTTCGTTAACTTCATATGTACCATACTCGGTAGCGCGAGACAACAATGCAAATCCATTTCGCGTTCTTTATGCGTGCTTCGCATTGCCTTGATTCCCACTGCACGTGGGATCTGCCAAATTTTTTTTCTTATATAAGCCAAGCAATGGAGTGGCGTCGTCCGTGCCCAAAAGACGTCAAGAGAAGCTTGCATGTGTACAGTGTAATTGTTTCCCATTTAAAGAAGTTAATTTAGACCAAGCAAAATATCAGTAAGGAATCAGTTATCTCAAAATGCGTGATGAGATCGCGTTGCACACGCCGGAAATAGTGGAGAACCAGCCGAAGGCATTTTAAAGAGGCGAGCATGGTCCATCTTTAGTAGATGTTCGTCAGTGAGATATTGTAACGCAGTGCAAGAAGAAAGAAATTGAACGACCCTGCTCCGCGGACAAACGTAAGGATCCATCTGCGAGCTTTAGGTTGACGAGATTTTAATCTCACGATTCCTTCCGTTTCCTTCAATTCCAGCTTCAGCATGCCTGTCAGAGGGTTCTTTTTTCTCATCGCCACTGGTTTCGGAGCAGTAATAGACACTAAGGAGCAAATTTAGGGCATTCGGGAGCATAAAAAATTGTGTTGTGATGTAATAGTGCTTATTAAACTCAGAAAATAATTGCAGGATTTTCGTTATGAGTTAAGCCGACCAAAAGCTACAGAAATTTTTTTCTTCACTATAGTGTAGCACGCTTATTTTCCGATATGCAGCAGTTGCGTGATAAAATGAGCATTTTGAAAGCGCAGAGAAGGAGAAAACTTACGCATATCCCGCAATTCGTCTACCGTCCACGCAACGCAACGAAAATTGAAAAAAAAAATATTACGCAATGGGATCAAATTTCACACGAGTGTATAATTTACACTGCACGGTGCAAGCTTCTGAACGACATTTTCCTTGCATTCTTAAATATTTGTAGTATATGCCATGAAAATCGCCTATGGCTCATTGCGATGGCCCAAAGAACACAAAGCTTTGAGTGCTGAAGAATTAGCACATATATCCCCATATCCCAAAAAGGGTTAAGAGTAGCCCCAACAGCGCACAAAAATAATATTTTCACTCTATGGTTACGTGGTCGTGACACACGCAGAACTCAAGACGATGTGAGGCGAACTGTTTATTGGGCGAACTTGAGAACTTGTGCCCAGCAAAGCAAAGCCACTCACAACACGCAGCAATAACGGCGTGGACAGTCGTCGGTCGACGGAAAGACCGACAAGCGGCGCAATGCGTCGGCTTTTATACACATGCCATAACGCGCTCTCGCATTATCTCAAGAATTCCAGAAGTCAGTCAGGCATGCATTGTTTCAAGAATGGTCGACACGGTTGCCGCAGGGACATGCAAGAAAAACGCGGCGTGCGTTGCGCGTAACAGAAAGTGATAACAGCGCTCCCCACAAACAATCAAAGCAAGCAAGCGTGTCACAGAAAGGTGATAACAGAGGTGATAACAGCGTTTTCTTAAAACAAACGAAAACAACTGCACGTGTCAGTATTGTCCCCAAAATCATAATTTCCGCCTTGTAGAGGGAAATTCGCGTTATGTATAACTGCATATTTCGTACACTTACCGATTATATAGTCATACTCCTTTTCCAAAAACACTGAGTTGTAGAGCACCTGATTTGGTAGCTCGAAAAATACGACGACTGTAACGACGTTCAAAAGAGCCAGCAAAAAATTCTGAATTACTGCCATATCCTTTACCCTACCTCAACGGCTCTACAAGCTTACATATTTCATTCCATTTATAGTCACCGCGTACAGCAGATGTTCCCTGTGATCTGCGGTTGTGATACTTTTTTTGTTGTTCCAACTACAACCCACCTGCTGCTTTGTCTCTAATCAATATTTTTTGACAGCTGGAACACCGTAACAGGATGCTTGTGCTTTAGCATTCATGGCTGAATCGCTTTTTAGGCATATGAAAATATCCAGTGGTGCAAATTTTCCTCAACACCTTTACTTGAACATTACTGTTAAGAAAAGCACTTTGGAACCCTACGTTTCCATTCGTTATCTCGGAAAGACAGTCAATATCGTCAATGCCGCAACGATGTAATAAGCGCAGAAGTTATTTGCCACCACAGAACTCACTTGCACTCAATCGATCAAAAGAGAAATTTAAGTTTGGACGAAAGAGCGCCAACCACGGGACATACAAACTCCAAAGACACGGCGGTGACTAACATAGGTGTGTCCGGCGTGTTTCTCTGTACGGTAGTTCGCGCTGTTTATTCCGATGATGTTCATGAAGCAGCTAACCCACTTGAAAACACTTTTACCGCTTTATAACGGCGGAGTCGTCCGAGGTCACGGTTGTGCCGTGCGTCGGTGATCTCGTAGTGCCTGTCACGCAAGAGGCAAAAGTGCATTCGCACTTGCACTCGACCCACCGCAGTACTCGACCCCATCGTGTGCTCAGCGCAGTTGTACATAGTTCTTATTATGCGAAGCTCAGCGTGGGAAAATGTGGAAAAAACGTTTAGCTCGAAGTAGCTGGTCCTATCCCAGTAGCCACCTCTGTGGAAAGAAAATCTTCCGCAGAAGCGTATTCACTTGTGAGAGCTCGGCGTGTACATAACCCGAGCTTTTGAGGTCGTCGTTGGCCGCGGCAGGAAGCGCACATCCTACCACGTCGTGTCCAGCTGTAGCGATGGCGTGCAGCAAGGCCAGAACATCTTGCTGCCGGCAAAGAAATGGTCAAGTTATAGAAATAACTCGAACGCACATGGGACAAAAATAGTGCTGACAGAGCTCTGCTGCGGCGGTAATAAGCGTATTTATGACGTCGGCACCATAAGCAGCAGGAGTGCCAACGTCGTGCTTGGCTACGGTTCCACGAGGTGCAAAGGTTACCAGTCAGAGGTTGAGTACATTTAATCTGCAAACAGAGAGGGACATGTTCTGACAGATCAAGCCCCGTGTGCCTCAGCGACATGCCGTGGCCTATGCGCTTTTCCGTGAGCAGCCGTCCGTCCATCACTGAATAGTGGCGCGTAGGGGCGCACGGAGAACGAGGCTTGATATGCGCCTCCGCCACCGTGACGGCCGCGGCGGAGGCGCCTCTCCGCCGCCGGATACTCATATCTACAAACTAAACTGTTCGTTACAGGTGGTTCAAAATATTTCCGTACGCTTCATCATGTCTAAATACAGCTCTCAGTAGCAGTCGCTGTCCTGTCGAAGACAAGTCCACGTGCCTAAACGTTGGCTTCTGCGAGATTCCCTCCTTTCAATCGTTTTTCGCGATCTGTTCATCGATTCAACTCTCTAACGAGGTACAAAATCGCAGAGCAAGTTTAAACTACCCATGAGAACGAGCCTTTCACTAACGCCACTTTCCTCTCGTCAAAAATTCCACGTTTCGCACCGTTGCAAAAAAAAATCTATCTTTCAACACTCTGCAACGACGTCATTCTTCTACCAGTGTATGTAACGCCACATATCGATGACCGTTCAAAGGTTGAGCTTAGATCATTTCTCACTAGAACATTGGATCAAGCGTTTCTTCCTCGTTCAGTCACGGATTGGAACCACCTTCCTTCAGATAGCGTGTGAATTCGTGGTAACAGCTTATTTCGAGCTGATTTGCCTAACATTCTAAAATAAAGTTCACTCTATCACCGAAGGCTTATTTTTTTCTTGCATGTTTCTACATTATAGCACATTGCTTATTCTGTTTTAAAGGCGATAGTCTTTCTTGGGATATTTGAACGTAGAAATTCTGGTCTGTTTTTCTGTTTGTCTGTCTGTCAAACGATTCAGGCACCTGGCCAAAGTTTGAGCAATTGCCTAACGCCCAGCCATCTTGAACTGGTGGCTGCGTTCATACTTGTGAACATTCTCGATCAAAATGCAAATATTACACATATCTCAGGCGCAACGTAAGTGTTACGCCGCAGATATAGGTAAGTGTTTGGTGGTGTGTTGCTTTAGTAGAAAATACATAGATACATAATTCTAAAGACACTAGTGTTTAAAGACCCTGGTGTTACTGAGGCAGCGCTCAAAATGTGACGCTATGCACGAAAAGGCTTGTAACGATGATTTGGTCCTGCCACTTGGCAGTTTCCCAGGGAATCTGCCCAAGCTCATGTTTCCCGATGACGCTGCTAGATGGCGTCCATATCTTACTCAGTGTAGTACGGCCGGCAGAAGATTTCGGCGACATTCTCAGCGAAGCACGCAGAGCGTTTGTGTATTCTTAGCTCAAAACGTATAATCAGGTGCCCTTGCGATGCAATATACTGTGCTCTTTAGTGTAACCACTCCTCTCCTTAATGCCGTTGTCCTGAGGGTGCTAAAAAGCAAGAAATAAATAATAATATCTGAATACTATTGAGCCCTACTCTGCAAAGTTACGGGCAGCTTTTAGTAGAATTGAGTTCAACGAAAAATAATATATCTTACGGTGAGCCTGAAGACTTTCATTTATATTCCGTCTTACGTACAGTAATGCACATACTGAAGTTTACATCTTGGGCAAGTAACTTGGTAAGCAAGACATGCAGAACGTAATTGCTGTAACAGTGTTCCCGTAAAATCAGGCTCACGTACTATACAAATTACTATACAATTCTGTCAGCGTCGCTGACAGAATGAGCTCATATGCGGCACAAGGAAGGACATCGGTTCTCGCTGTAAGGTAAGGGCCAATTTTCATCTAACATGTTTACGGCGCAACATAATTCTGCATTTAACTTTCTACCGAGATACGAAATTTCGATACGGTTATACCTCACGCAGAACTTGTGACACGTCTGTGGCATAAATGTGGAGGTTGTGGGCATTACGTTTTTGTAAGATAGGCGAACGGCAGATACAGTTGACTCGCTATTGGTTATATCAGTGTGCAGCTGCACCTTCTCACACTGATAAGGTGCACATTGATAAGGTGCAGCTGCACCTTATCAGTGTGCAGCTGCACACACACACACACGGCGCGCTATCACGAGACTTAACAAAATTATCACGAGACACATACAAACGGGCGTTGAGAAGCGATGGTGAGAACCGTACTACAGCGCTTTTCACGTTGCGTTCGAAAGCCCAGGCCAACGCCCGCTGCGAACATAAGTTACTAAACTTTAGAAAACTTACATTTCTTTCGCAACAGTTATGACTAAAACAAGGCGACCAGCATTTGAATATGTGGCGATATAACGACGCTATAGTTGAAGCGATTGTGTTTGCCATTTCCGTGCTGTGTTGGATGGATATCCAGCGCGTACGAAACGATGGCAGGAAAATGTATTGCACGGTGGCCCCAAAATGTAAGGGAATGTTTACTGAATATCTACAAAGACCACGGGTATTCGTACCCCTTGCCTGCGTTGTTCAAAAGCACGCAGAGTACACGTACGGCGGCAGCTGCATTTTATTGGAGCAGCATTAAAAAATGCTTGCTTGCTTAGGTACAGGTGCAGTAGCGCCAGATCATAAGCACAGTGTCACCTTCACTGTAGCGTCGCTCTTATTATGAGTTTTATTTATAGGTGTTTACATCCTGAAACCGCAACAGGATTTTGAGATACCCCATTGTGGAGGGTTCCGGAAATTTTGAACACGCGGGGTTCTTAACGTGGAGTTGCACAGTACACGCACAGTACACGTGCACAGTACACGAGCACAGTACACGTGCCACGTATACATTGCACAGTACACGTGCGTCAACATTTCGCCTCCATCGTAGTGCAGCCGCCGCGGCCCGGATTCCATCCCGCGACCCTCGGATAAGGAGCTGAGTGCCAATACCACTAAACTATCATGGCGTGGCGCTCTTAATATTAGCTTCTATTTATGCTTCTTCATTGGAAACAGACTGTTACTTACGAGTCAGCCGCCGCGGGTTGATCGTTGCTCTGTGGCTTGTCGTAGTTTTTTTCGATCTGTACGTTGGACTATACGTTGAGATTTTAGTTGGAATGAGCCTGCTTCGGGAGAGTCTGGTGCTAAAGAGAGGGCAGAAAGAAGACCTACCAATATTTGCTTTATTTTTTAGTTCAGAAACATAAGCAAGGCGACGACAGCGTCATTCTTGCAGCCCGTAAAGCATTTACCACTTTTTCCACATGTCTGCAAATATAATAGAACCCTAAGCTCAACTGTAGCATCACTTAAGTTGCCAGAATGCCTGCATAAAAACTCAGAAGATTTAACGACACGCAAGGTTTGTACTTACATGTTAATGGCTGTCTATATTGTGCTCCGTACATGGAGACGCCATTTCATCATTGCCTGTGTACTTCATCAGTAAGCTTTCCTTCAAGTAAAGTGAACATATCTTTATTGACAACTGCTGAGGCATTCCTGCGTGAGACATTCCTCCCGAGATATGCCCCGATATTTTTTGTCATATCGTCGCGTGCTTAAAGTTCGAAATAACATTACTCTGTATAACGCATAAGTTGCCCCCAAATAAAAGTACAGCGGTAAATCTAATCGTTAATCCAACGGTGAGCTCAGAGTTAAACACAGCGGTAAAGCAGTTCCACTCATAGTGAAGCTCTCTTATTCTGTTTATGCTACGCTTATGGTGTGTTATGGTTAAGTTAGGCGAAACTATATATATATTATATATATATATATATATATATATATATATATATATATATATATATATATATACACCCGAGGTATCACCAATGCATGCGGAATTTCGTGTCTTCATAGCGAAATCCTCTAAACCTTGCGTCGTGGTGTCCCAGCTCGTTCCTCAGTTTGCCAACGAATGCACCCGATCGCTATCTCTTCAAGAAAGTTTGTTTTGACGGGCCCACTTGTTAGCGTCCGTCTGAATGACATGCGTCTTGATGCGAGAAAGTGGAAGGAGCCTCATACAGGACTCCTGAGGCGCATTTTCTATGCCTGAACTCTTGCTTCTTTGTCTTTTTTTTTTGCTCCATTCAGATGAGCGGAGCACAGGGAAACGATTGACACCCCATGTTACCAACTTTCTTCGGGTTGTAGGCAACCAGTTATATACAGCGTACGACCGCTGATGTCATCGCTCTCAGCGTTTGTACCACCCTTACGTATTCCTGGTCACGTTTGGATTTCTAAGTTCCAACTCGGAGACGATGGGACGTAGCTTGCAGGTGATCGGAGCCATAGAAAAATTGTTCCATCTGATTTTGGAACGTCCTTTGCTTAGAGGGAGAGCACGGCGGTATAAGAGCAGACTCGAGACAGTGTTTCATCATGACTCCCTTAATAGTCTTTCAATGAGCTGACTAAAAAAGCATCTGTTTCTTGGTGAATAAATCCAACACGTATGACCTGACGCCAAAGTGACGTGGAGCCTAAAAGATGCAACGGGTCATTGCAAGTCATCTCGCAACCATAAAAAGTGCCTTCCCCAGGCGGCAAAAGACAGCTAAAATGTTACAGGAACCACGAGTGACGAGGCACTGGGATTAGAAGCTATATACAAGCTATATTTACACAAGCGGTTGCAAAGCGGACCGCTCCCGCTCAGAGCCCGAGCCAAGTACGAGCTTCCTCTTCATGTCTTCATCGATGGTGGCCACGCGCATCAGCCAAGCTCCTCGAATGCAGCATGCGTGTAGGAATATTATCGACAACAGGCTCATATCAGGAGGAGATTTAAGGTTTCACAACCTGAAAACACGAAGAACCTCCCTCCTACTTAAATGCCCGTGGAAGGCACGTTGAGTAGTACATAAAAACAGATTGTAAAGCACGGGAGATAGGCACAACGTACGCAAATGCCTTCTATTCGTACATAAAAAGCGCCTTTAAAATTGTTGTGATATGTGACCTCCTATATAATCTGCGCTAAGCTGGGTGCATATACTGTTAGTGTACTGTTCCGCGATTAAGGTATATGTTAGTCTATTTTGATGTCAACGAACGTATTTGTAAGGAGTCAGTCAGTTTCTTAGCAATCCGCTGCTGGGTAATAGTTTCCTAGGCAGCGCGTCGCTTTGTTCCCACGACATGGAGCTGCCTCGCCTACAAAGACCACCTCGTAAACAAAGAACCCAACGTCGCCACCAGTGGTAATCTGTAGTGAAGGCACGTGGCCTTCTGCCCCCTACCAAGCGGCGCTAGTTCGGCGCCTTCGCTTTGACTATGGATGGGCCGATAAAGGGCAACGACCATGCTGCCCCAAAAAGTGGCTTGATCTCTTCGCTCCCGTTAGACACCGCCCTATAACAGTAGCGCTCATGAAGCAACGGTACGGGTGCGTGCACATCTCTCTGAAAACTACAGCGACGGAGAATCGGAAATGGGGCACGGTGAGCTTATTTCTGTATTTGCTTTGAACAGCAGATGCAGTAAGTGGGAGATGGTCTGCTACTATTCAAAACCATCGGTAATCTCTACGGCGGGACGGGCCGAAGGCGCCCCGCCTCGTTCTTGGGATTATATATTCAACCGTATAAGACGTAGTTCGGGCTGTAATCGCGCGGTGGTAGAACAGTGGGGCTTCGTACAAAGCAGTTAGGCTAACGTCAGTATGGGCTCTTATGTCCCAGATAGATTGTGGCCAGATGAATTTTCACTGTGCTACGTGATCATTATAACAGCGATACCGATCTTTATACCCAAGTATCAGGTGCACGTTCTTAGCAAAGAAAATGACCTCATGGTAGATGATAATAAACGACATGGTGAGGGGGGAGCGGGGCTTCGGAGAGTACATCGTATTCTGAAGGACCATGAGAATACTTTTTTTTCTTCGGGGAGGGGTGGGGGGGGGCTGCGGGGCTCAGGGAACATTTTTTGACTTGTTTTCACAACTTCCGAGTGCTCGTTTGGCCCTCGCTATCACAGTACATTTATCCGGCTACTTCGCAATTTTACACCTGCACAGGCTCTCTCTCTTTTGTTACAACTGTTCCCTTCACTGTATTACTTGGAAAAGCGACAGCTTCAAGTTTGCAAAATCCGATACTCCAATGAGACTCCTTATACCACGTCGCAAAATTTTCACAAATAATAGTATTGCGCTTATTAAACAATGCTGAAAGTGCTGACCCACAGGATGGTAATCAGGATCTGTATAAGGCATGTTGAGTGATCACTATAGAAGCTATGATAGCATGAAGTGTTGTCGAGGCTACCGATCGTATATCTCTATGATTCATAGCCATGAACCGCTTCCAGAGAGCAGGTGCTCTATATCCGGACAGGCTCTTGCATGAACGTTGCTGAAAGTCGTACGCGTAGGACACTGCTTCTGATGACGATAAACTTCATGACACGTGTACGGGAAAACCCTATCAGACTGGGATCTGACAATGAAATTTTTTATTATAAACCTAGAACAAAATTTATGGAGATAGCGGTAATGACTTTCCAAAAAGGGAAAGAATAAAGAAATCAAAGCTTGTGCTCCAACGCGAAGTTGGAAAGATCGACAACGTTACTACTTTCGTAGCAAGATTGCGAATTGAGAGTTCCGCTGTGTCAAAAAACGATACGTAAAGTAGAAGGCCTTCCTTGAACGCCACTACAGCTCCTACTTTTACTGCCACGAAGGAGAGAATTAGCCAGTGCGTTTGTTTGATACTAAGTCATTACTAGCCGTAAGACGGGGGGTCCTGCTATTGCACTTGGATACGGGCTAGTGAGCGCGTGTTGTTCTTTATTTTTCAGCACGTGTTGCGCGTTTTCAAGAAATTAGTACTTAATAAGTGCTTAGTGTTTTTCTGGTTTAATATAACACTCAAAATATATTTAAATGCGTTGTAACACTTCTAGAATAGCGTATCTTATATAGAAATTTCAAGACGGCATAGGTATAGAGCTTTTGCTTCATTATGAAATAACTTCAAAGCATTCACAACCTGTGAGCACCGCTTACGCGGCATTATGAAGAAGTGGGGATGCGTTGTATACGTTTCTTTGTGCTTATTTTTTCTACATATACTTGCAAAACATGATGTCGACGTCTACGCGAACTGGTAGGCCCATTTTTTAGATATTAGGGTGAAGACTACAAATAAAAATGTAGCAACGTCGAACAGTCCAAGTGAGCCGTTTCAGGCCAATTACGGCCCTCCCCTTCACGCATCGCCTTGGGTCGTTTTCCTCTTTGCCGACGAGGAAATATGTAGCGTGGCAGAGCGACATCACCCAGTGGGACCAGAGGACGATGCACGGCAGCCCAGCGAGCACGAGAAGCGACTCCCTCTCTGGGACCTGCACGATGTTCTGGCCATCTGCAATCTCAATACCCATTCAATGCAGCTCCTTATACAAGTTGATAGCTCACTAGTGTGTTGGATCCACTAGCAATTTCATTCTCCATATATCTCATGCAGCAGGCGGTTCGTAAAGACCCGCGGGCTGCGCCCTGATAGCTTACTGGTTAAGGTGTTCGCTATCCAAGTTCGAGATCGCGAGATCGAGCCCCGACCTTGGCGGCCACATTTCCAATGCCGTATTTCTCATCGCGATTCTCCAACGTCGTGTTTTGCTGCACAGGGATGGCTCTCGCATGGTCGGACAGTCACGAGAACACTGACTACTTTGGATCGCTTCGTATTCAAAATAAAGCACTGTTCAAAAAACTGCACCATCAGGGCGAAAGACGATGAGAAAACGTTGCTTCTGAGAGCTCAAGTCCCAGGTTAGACATGTAGAGCGCACATTGAGACTACTTAAAAATTCTACATGGCGAACCATCGCATATCAGAGGACACATGGTGTGCCGACTGTATATTGGCGAAGATACAGTCGGAAATATTCGTACTGTAACCGAGCAGATAGGGCACTGTCGTACTTTCGAAGCCCGGAAGAGGTTGCGCATCACCCCAACTTCGGTCTTCTTCCGAATGTGGCTACTATGGACAGTATTGATGACTACACATGCACTTAATGTGCCCTCCACCATAGCTGAGGCGTACGTGTGTGATTAGCTCACCCGACACTTACATTCAACAGCTTGAATCTCCGAAATTACGTCTCCCCTCCTCGTCACGCTGCTGTTCGTACAACTGCTGTCCAGGATTACAACTACAGTCACCGCTCACCACTGAGGCCGAAGCGCAATCACTACGAGAAGTCAAGGTACGAAAACCGCTTCAGTTTCCTTCATTAGCCAGAGGCTGCGTACCGCGTACTGAGCGAAGACATGTTTGTGTTACAGCGCCGTGGCTACGATTTCCAAAGGACGACGCACATCGCTGCCAATCTCCTGTGTGTTACCGTTGTGGGGCCAGAGGACATATATCTTGGTCCTGTCGGTGGCAGAGGGACACGTCATGATACGATTCCCCAATGAACGTTTCATAGAGCAGGTAATAGCACAGCGATCTGCCGATTCCAGGAAAGCCTCACGACATCAGCATCGGCACGGTAGTTCTCCAGCTTCTAACCGCAGTTGGACACCTCCGTCTTCCCGGGCGCGTCCCTCACTTTCGCCGCTGCGACAGGCGTCTACTCAAGCACCACTGGGAGACTAGCGGTATGATCAATGGGGTGAGGTAGCAAACAACGATTTCTCTCCGACACCTCCACCAATTAGGATGTCGCAGTAAAAAATCCACGTCGTGATTGTGCTGAAACATTAGTGGACACTACTGCAACAATTTTCATGACGAGTCTATCCTTCAAATTCAAAGCAACGATTGGACGAAAGGTTGCTTTCTAGGCAAAAGTCTAGTCGAGTTTGTAGTCATGGTGGCCAAATTCGTCGGCCAGTAGTAGTTCGCGCTGTGACCTTGGTACGGACGTTTCTTAACAGTGCTTTTGCTTCGTTCACTATGGCACAGTGTACTTTTCTCCCAGTAGTCATATATTCCCAGCTAGCACAGAAATGATTTAAGACGTCGTCAAAACGGATATCCGACACGTTAACGACGTCGCAGAAACGGCACGCGTAAGAAGTTTTAGTCTAGAAGACGTCGTATATCTCGTCTAATCTCCGTCTCGTTGCACATAAACGAGACGTTTCCTGAACGTCATCGAAACGTCATCAAAAAGCTGGTCTTTTCGACGGCTTGGGGGAGCCTCCGATTATCCCATTTACCGGGATTTCTGAATCCGTTTAAGGACTTACCAAAGACGTCACCAAAAAGCTAATCCTGAAACTTTAGCCGTAATCCGAAAGAGAAATAGGAATCGTGCTCGGGAACGGGGCACGCTCACCAAAATTTTGATCTGGTTACCACCCTCATTATGTAAGCTAACGCTATAGGGGTAGAAAAAACCACAAGACATTTTTTACACCCCTACGGCATTAACTCTGTGGTTCTGAAGGTGTCAAAGGGATCATAACTTGGGGGGGGGGGGGCACCCCCATCCGCGGACGCCGTCCCTGCCTTTCTGGTAGTAGCTATGACCTGCTATGTTACCAGCTGCACCATAAGCTTTTCGGTGCTGCAGAGTGGGGGGTAGTGCCAGCCGAATACTTTCGTAGTTACGTCCTAGGAAGAAGTCCTGGCATCGCATTTCCCTGGAACTCTCTTTTTTTGCTCGTGGTTAAGGGCACCAGCACTGAGTGCAACACAGCAAAAATAGTGCAGTAAGGTAGGCACACAGTTCTCAACAAAGGCTTCATCAGTCTTAGCATTTAAGTCAAAATTCGTTGCCAAGAATACAAAAATCAATCTAGTATGTAATTTGTAGAGTATGAAGCAAATCTACCAAAAATAGTAATGACATATCTTTCTACAGTGAAGGATAGAGAGTTTCTTGGCAAGCGGCCTAACAAGGAGGCCTCTGTGCCAATGATCACGCAGTCGAAACACTGCTACATCAACATTTATTGAGAAACTAACTTGTGCGAGTTTTAAAAAAAGGAAGAAAATGAGAAATGCGAGAAAAATAAAATCAGAAATATTCAAAAGGAACTGCAGAAGAAATCCTTTAAATATATTTGGAACTTATTAACGGCTAGAGGCTTACAGAAGAGCACTAGCGGTCACACAATAATCACCAGCCAAACGACTATGCGCTTTTCAACATGAGAGCAGCGCATCCAGTTATATGAGCAGAGACAGAACAATGGATCACTGTGTGATAGCCGCTTTCAATCATGTTATGCAGTAACTTCACCGCATAAAATCAAGGAACCCAAATATGACTCAGATATCAAAGTCAAAATTTGCCTAGGAAATCAGCTGATGTAATGATGCAAACTTTAAAAGAAAACCAAAAACATCAATCAAGTGTCAATGAATATTGACCAAAGAAAGTAGCGCATGAAATATTAACAAAATCGGTATAATGAGCAACGTCGCAATGCAGCTGCACAATCTCTCACAGCGAGCAACGTTACATCCAAGCAACCTCAGTTTCATATGAAGCTACATACGTACTTGAAGTCGAATACACTGGAGACAGTGTTGAGGCCACGAAAAAGAAAAAAAGAAGCAATATTCTCAATTACATATTCAAAAAACAGATGTGGCCCTCTACAAAGAACTGTATTACGCACATCTATGCAAATCTGACATGAACGACGATCAGACTGGCAAGCATCAGTTGGAAGCCTAAAAACAAAAAGAAAGATTTTGTCACAGCACATGAAGCTACTCCGAAAGAGGACTTAAAATAACCATCAGGTCTACATGTGCAGGATCAAGCTGAGAGTCTCCGAATTTTGCCCTGTTTCACATTAAAAAAAAACACTGTTACGTTATACCTAGTCATTAAACAAAACACTTCGAACAGCCAACTCCTTTGAGAATGCAACCTCTACCAAACGCGCAACTAGTTCACGTTCACACTCATCAAAAACTAGTTGTAGTGTCGAGGCTTAGTGCAGCTGGTGAATACGATGCTACTGGCATCATATGACACGCTGAAACCGCCGTCGCGGAAATGCTTTCAATGTAGAACCGTGGTGGGCTCGCGGTAGACCGCAATTGGTGCACTATCAGGTTATCCATACAACCGCCGATTAAACCTCATGTATTCCTGCAAAGGAAAAAATGGGGCCGTTATTTTCTATAAAGCGGTTCTACATCGGTGCTTTGAGGAACGAAATTTGAAAGGCATCACTGGCATAGACTAGGCTCTTTACAGGAAGTGCTCATAATATCCTGCAACTTCCAATCGATAAACACTCAAAATGAATTTTCCTCGAGTGCCTGGTTCTTCTGAACTGCAGCCTGCACCATATATATATAAATTTAACGAACCAACAAACTATGAAGCCTAGGAAAGCACAGGAGAAGTTATTGAAGTTCGTAGTTGTAGTATTATACTTGTGGAGTAAGTAGAAAGGAATTATAGTGGACGAAAAGACAAATCTGCCTTCTGTCGGAACTGCACCCACGACCTTCGGATAAGGCGTCCGATGCTCTACCGCTGAGCTGCGGCAACGGCCTGCGGCAAAGGCGCTGTGTCTGTCTTTCTCATTTACCGAATAGTATGTCACTCGTGAACGTTAAACTGCACATTACTGATTCGAAGTTTATGTTGGACGCATTCCCATCCGCAGTATGTAGAAATCTAGTGACACACATGCTTCACACTTAGAGGGTGAGAATATTCTTCGAGGCGTGCTTAGGTGCTCAATGCGCACTCGGTATGAAAGGGACCCTGCAACAGCTTTTTGAACACACTGAGCAAACGGTGCCAATCAGTCGTTGAGGCTTCTATGAACGTGTGAGGTAAATGTTTTTGCTGCTGCAAGCAGCAGTGGATTTGCACTTTCATTTTAAATACATCATGCAATCGCCTGCTATTGTTCCAACAAGTGACGTCACTAGCGGCACCGACCCACGAGTTGCCTGCTCTTTTTCAACAAGTAACGTCACTGGTGCCAACGACTAGGTCCCTTCGCTCACCTCGGTCTTTTTAAAGACAGGTACTCAAATTGCCTTTTGTAATACAAAAAATAACAAATATATAATTCCAGACTGGCTTTCCGTGACCGTAAGTTCAGCCAGTGATATATCTGCCTCGAGTAAAGTAGTCGGCGGCCTAGTCACATTTGTTGAACAAAGAGCAAGGTGAATTTCAGCTGTGTTTGAAACCAAATAAAAATTCCCTGCTGCACGCAGCTCAATAATATTTGGCTCACACTGTTCCCAGTAACCTCCACGACTGTGACGCATCGTTTGCTATCGAGATTCCAAATGTTGCAGGGCTCCTTTAGTAAAGGGGACCTTCAAGGTCGCGCGATCGACGGGCACGGTGATTGCGCACCACAGCTGTGCATAGCCTCAAAAAACTTTCGCTCTGGCTTCGATGTAGCCTGCACAGACTGCCTTCCATGGCCAGGTAATTGTGAAGTTAGTACAATGCAACGAAATATGGCTCATTTGGGGTAGTGAGTATGTCGCGGGGTAGGAGGAAAATGTCAAACGTTCCGCAGAAAACTGTTGAATGGCACCGTGGCTTTGATTTGACGATATAAGTATAGGCATGCACCGCTAGATCCCGGCACCGGACAAGCTGGCAGCGTCCGTAATATATAAAAATAAACAAACTACGTCCAAACGTTCACGTATAGGTCGTCGTAACATGCCGCTCACCCATAGCCCGACGTATTAATTTAGTTCGTTGTTCGTCCCCTTATCACCTCTGTCCTGCGCTATCAGCCCTGCAACCTGGTTCAAGTCCTCACTCCCCAGTCCGTACCACGCGAAACACTGGACAGCTTATGGCATACCATAAATCTACTGTGCAATAAACAGCGTCCCTGTAACAATACTATGGAACCAGATAACACGTCGTGTAACTGTATTGGTATTTGCGGTCTGCAAAACCCCAAAATGCAGAAAACCGCAACAGCGTGGACAATGAGAAATAATAATAACGAACATTCGCAAACGAGTGACATGCCTCTGACAAAGTTTAAATGTGACCGAGAACGAGCACAACGACACTCATGCTCATATGAATGCTGAGCTGCGAGAAGTCATTCCACCACCATAAGACGTCATGATTGCCTGCGGCAGTTCTGCTGATATGCCACAACAAACAGTGCGCGATTTTCACATCCACATCACATGCACGTATATTTCACAGCCCTAAACTGAAATCTCACGACTGCAATGCCACAGTGAAAGAACGCGCGGCAATGGTTGCCCTACAACACGCAATATCGCATGCATGTATTCGTCTGTGTAAGACACGAGTAAATTACTACTATCCCACATTGTTGTACAGGCGCTGCACTCACTACCCGTAACGACCAAATGACAGGATGGTGGGAACGCAGCTAATGCACTCCTTACTCACTAATCAGGCTAAACACGCACATAGGCTTAAGGAAGTTTCAGAATGCATTCATACACGGTGATCTGAATAATAAAACCACAGTTGCGTTGCTTTGCGTTTAATGCGTCAACTATCTTAGAGCTTACATAGCATTAATGCTCCTTGGATCTGTCACAGACCGATTTGCCCTATCCGCGGAACTGAGTGATCCCACAGGCATCATGCTAAGCCATTCAAATGTGGTACTTACGTTTATTTTCGGCGAGACCTAGTTATTGGTGTTACCGGATCCAGTCACAGAAGCGCCGGGATTGAACCAGGGTTAACGCAAGGAGGAACGTAGAAAGAACATAATGCCACCACACAAACACACGCAGCAGTTGCAGCACGGTAACGGAATTTTCTCCAGAAACAAAGGAACAGCCAGCCGCCGACAACTTGACTACACCGACTCTACCGCCAACCACCCAAGCGAGCTACGCTGCCTTTGCTTCGCGTCTCCGCGCGTCTGCGCCAGCCTGCGACCTCTCGCCTTATCTCCCCGGCCACCGGCAACCGGCGAGAAGGAGCCAGACATTCTGGCGCCTCTCTCCCGGTCCCATTGCAGCTGGCGACATCTCGGCGCCGTGTATTGTGCCGACGCCCGCCGACGCTTTGAGCTATGCTCTGCATTTTTATCTCCGGTGGGGAGGGAGGGGGCGGTATTCTTCCACGTCTATTTTCCGTCTCGGGTAGGACGTCTCGAAGACGGATTCAATGTCCCTCTGATGTCGCTCCCGCTTAGTTCGCGTGGCTGACGTCTTTGAGACGTCAGCCACGCGAACTTATGTCATCTTATGTCATCGAGTGGCGCCATTGTTCAGCCACTCGCCACTCAGTTTGGCTAAAAAAGGCATATTAGTACCTCGTTGTGTTGTATCGAACAATGCCGTAGTCACATTCCTGGGGGGCGCAACTTTTCTGTAATACCTGTCAAACCTCCTAGAGGAATGAATCGTGCAGTCTTCGATGATGTCACCGGGAATACTATAGCTGCAATTAACGAAGACAATGGAAAACGCCAGGCCATGTGCACACGCTGCTGCTGTTGGTACGAGCCGTGGTTTCTCAGTCTGGTTAACAAAGTCCTACGGTCACACGAACACCTATTGTTGCAGCTATTGGATAAAAGATGCCTCTATCTTTGATTTCTTCAGGAACGAGAACCTATTTTCTTTAACTTGTTCTTGAACATACCACAAGAACGAAACAGCTCCACTTATCTGATCCTACATGAATCTTGCCATGCCGAAATCTCGTATTCTGCGCGGAAAGTTAGTGCTGAACAATTTGTGGATATGGTACAGAAAAGTGTTATTCAATAGTCGTACCGCCGGCAGCGCCTTCCATTTGGTTTAGGAGAAGGATGAATCTTCAAGGTTTCATGCTGAGTGTAGACAATTGAACGCATTAACGAAAAAAAATCACAGCATATCCACGGAATGAATGATGATAAGTGGGCGAAGCTCGAGAGGGGGAGATCATCGGTAAAACCGTAACTCTCCCCCGTGAAAGTTCGCCCATTACATCATTAAGAAAGACTTGAGACGGTGTGCGTATATACAAATCAGCTTTTATTTTGTTCTGTTATCGTATCCCGTACGAGCGCCAAGATCCTGCCGCTAGTACGGCAGGATCTTGGCGACGTCGACGCGCAGCCTGACGAGACGCTTCGGCTTCTCACGTACGGCAGGATCCTGTCGGCGAGCGCGCGCTGCCGCCGCCCTGCGCGCCCTCCGCTCCGCAGCCTTGTCAACAACCACCTCCTCCATCCGGTGACTCGTGGCGAATGAGGAAGTGCGTCACGAGCGAGTGCCTTTTCTAGTGTCAGTCACGTGCGAGTCACGTCATGATGACGCCGCTCGCACCTCACTCGCCCACCTCACTAGCCACTCGTCACTCACTCGCCCACCTGCGAGTGAGTCATCGAACTAGGCGGTCACGTACCACGAGCTAGGAGGGACAGACCCACGGCTTTAGGAGCTTCGCCCCTAATAGATGAATATCTGCTACCTGGTAGAGACGACGTCAACATTACATGTATTCGGCTTGCGGTTTCTCTCCAATACATCTACCATCATGATATTGGACAGACGGAAAGGACGGAAATTTTGGCGTCCAATTTTTATAATTTGCCTTCTCAAGAAAGTGAAAGCTCGCAGGAAGGACATGAGCAGGTGTCCAGCTTGAATAAATGGGACTGTGAGGAGCAGCTTCGCGACGTATTCTTCGCCCTGCAAGCCAGCGCAAGTACGCTGTTCGAGAACATAACATCGCGGAACACCATGCTCCCTAGCTTCATGGCCACCTTCCTAGGGTTATCCGCAAGCAGCGCGCCGAAGCACCACTAGAAACACGCAGCTCCCCAACGAAAGCGGCGCACTCTACGCCAAGGAGATGACTCGCCTCTTTCGGCACGCCGATCCTCGTTTGTCTGGAGAAACAAAGCTTCGTCTCCTTATGCGGGGAATAAAGTAGGAGCTATTTGTCGAACTCGTGCAGAAAAAACCGACGATAGAGAAAGATGTTCTCTCGGAGGAGATGATGATCGAGAAGAATCTGAACATGCCGAATCGTCAATACAATCTCCGGTGAACGCCACAGTACGGCGAAATCCAAGCACTATGCTCCCCTGAATTGCGACAGACCATAAGTGCGGTCGTGCACGAAAAGCTACATTGCATGCTCCTGTCGTCACTTACTCAAGTGGATTTGATAGCAGATATTTCCCGCGATGATTCCAGAAGGCATTGCGACTTCCAATGCCACCGCATCCTCAGCCGAAGGCTATGAGGAGCTGTCGCCATGCCGCGCCTGCGCCGAGAGCCCACCGCACCTCAGCCCGTCGCCGGCGCCACTACTAGAGCCATCGCGCCGATCTCTCGGCCAGTGCTACTTCTCGAGGACTAAAGATGTATGACGTACTCCCAAGAGCCACCCGCTCTGCTACCAATGCTGACAAACCGGACATGCTTACCGCTATAGCTAATACCGCGAAATCGGACTGCGAGGCTTTGCCATGAAGGCACAGCGTCCGCAGCCAAGAGAATGGCTACGAAATATAGCTGAAAACATTGCCGATGCGCAGTGGCAACCGCGAAAAGCATTCCCGCTCATCGTGGCCCCGCCTCTACACGTCACGTCATCGGTATGGTACGCCGACCCAATTCGCGACCGATCTCCGAGCCCTTATACGGTAAAACAAAAGTACTCTAACGTTGAGCTGCGGCTGTTGCACAAAGCAACACCGAGGGTCCTCCACTGTCTCCGATTCACGAATTATTATCTCTACAAGGTTTGAGAGCGCGGCAATGCCAGAGCCTAGAGGGCAGGATATTGCTGCTTAAATAATACCTCCCAATGGAACAAGCCATCAGCTGAGTCCAGCCAGTGCAGCCGCGATCCTGAACCACATCACAACCCAAATAACAGACGACGAACAAGCAACCTCGACGTGCTTATCGCGGGCCATACCTTCACCGCTCTTGTAAACACCGGGTCCCACTATATCATCGTCAGTCGCCCACTCGCACTTAAGTTCGGAAATGAAAGACTGCTTGGGAAGGCCCAGATTGATATCCGGACAGCTGGAGGCCGTCTAGTGACGCCAACTGGTTCTGCAAGGCGCACATCAGCGACGATAAATATCCAACGAAATGTGCGGCGCAGTCCCGAGTCTATGGCAAGCGAACGCTGTCCAAACGTGGCTATTGTGGAACTATTCACAGCTTACAGCTTGCAAGGACGCAGTCCTTTCAGCACGTTGTCCCTCGAGAGGTGAGGTCGGATTAACGCTTGCTTCCGCACCAGAGTCGATCAGAAAACGACGTCCCGTGATTTTATCTGATACGTGTAGTAAGCGGCTGCGCATCACTGTTGGGTCAAGCAAGTCACTCGCCGCCATTAGCCCACTCGCACTCGTGTTTCCCTGCCAGCGACAGGGTTCTCGACACTTCCTTGCGCTCGTGCCGATGCGCACGTGATACCAGCAGTAGACATCGTGGTTGCCTCTTGAGCGCGAACGAGAACGGGAACGTGAGTTACCGTGCGAACGACCAGGAGCCGAAGTCCGCATCGCGGCGATGGAGGCCGAGAGCTGCTGTGCCGCGCTCCGGTGTCCGGTGTCATGGCGGCCGCTGCCGTAACTGTGGGGCCAGCACGGGAGTATGCCGCAAACGGTCGGCAAGCTTGGCTAGATTTTCCAAAGGCATGTCGCCTGCAGCAGTGAGAACGGGAACAAGGTTTTGTGGTAGACGCTACAGAAATAACTCACGAAGAAGTGGGCTTTCTGATTCCTGCATGCTATCGCCGAGTAGCTGGCGAATCCGGTGCAGGAGCTGCGATGGTCGTCGGTCTCCCAGCTCCCCCGTGTTGAGAAGTTGCTGCAGGCGGCTGCACTCCGAAACCGTTTTCCGCGTAAGAACAATGGTCTTAAAATGGTCGTAGGCTTGGGTCGCATGTGGGAGGCTCAACACGTTGTCGAATTCATCTGCAACTTCATATGGCAGTGTCGAGACTACGTGTAGGCACTTCGTGGGGAGTGCACTGATGCGGCGCATGTCGAACAGTGCTTCCACTTGCGCAAACCATATGGCTGGTTTCTACGGCCAAAATGGAGGGAGCCGCACCTGTATATTTGAGAGTGCCTCCATGTCAGTGCCGAGGGCTTGATGTTCGTTGCTCACCGTTGACTATGGGAGCAGTTGTATGCCGTTTTCCGCCGTCGTGGGAATGGTGTTCGACCCATCATGTGCTCACGTCCGGGCGACGAAGCTATAGTCGTAGCGACATACGACGCCATAGACAGCGGCGTGTATACGAGCGGCGGAAGATACGTCAGGACACAATGAAAGTAGAGGTGTGATCTGATCTTTATTTCGCGCCTCTCACGCAACGCGGTGCTGGCGCTGCGATCGGCGCAGAGCTGAGCGAGCGCGGAGAGCGCATAGGGTGCGCCGCTACATCCGGATCAGATTAGTCCTCCCTCATTCCGCGATGCCTATTGCCAATTCGTTAAATCAGCCCGAGGGCGCTTTCAGTCTTAGAACACATGCTTTGAAGGTGGCTCCATTGCCACCTTTAGACTCGATAAACATTCCTAGGATAGCGTCCATCCACGAAACTGGGAATACGTTACGGCAGAAATTTCATGTACTCCTAGGATCAGGCGGCCTGAGGCGTGCGTCAATGGGACCATGCCCGAAAGCGAGGCCGTCAGGGAAGAGCCGACCCTGAGAACGCACCAGGGCCCCCACGCTCCGAAGGCAAACTGCTCAACCACCACACTACATGCCACGTTTACGGCACAGCAATTCACATGAACCATATAAATGGTTTGACTACTCTGCTTTTTGCCACCGAGTTCTGGAGGGCAGGTGGGTTCTTAGTTAGCTTTTAGAGTAAGCCACCAAAGCTTTCATATCGTCCATGTCCGTTTACTGGATGCACCTTTCGTGCTTTTTTGGTTTGTTTTTCAGTGTTGATTGATTGATTCCTGGGGTTTTACATCGTAAACCACCATGTCATTATAACATACGGCGTAGTGGAGGGCACCAGAAATTTCTAACACTTCTGGTTGGTTCATTACAGGGGGCTCAGCACTTCTTCTCCATCAAAACGCACCATCGCTACCTGTATGCAAGCCTGCGACCTTCGCATCAGCAGATGAGTGATTAACTACTCGGCCGCTGTGACGGGGCTGTTTTTCAGCGTTTGCTCGCACTACACATTCTATGCTTAAAGGGAAACAGCGGCGATATCTCAGTGTCCACTAATCTGAATGAAATTTTCAATATATGTTCTCTGTGGTGCTGCAGTAATGTACTCTAACTAGGCGGGTACAATTAATTTATCTTGCAGAAAATAAATAGTAAGAATTTCTACCCGATTGTCGCACGGGCCACACTGTGCTTTTGACGTCAATACCTACAACGTTGCCTACACTTGCAGGGGGGCGCTCAAAACAAAACTGTCATGCAACACCGCTGAAATCGTGGCTAACAAGTTCAGAATACCTGGTATAATTCAATACATCATCGCATGACATCGCCACTTTCATTTTTTCTGACCCGAGCTCCATCTTTATGACGGCGGGGAGACTGTAACGTCATAGTATACGCTGCGCAAAGCGTGTAAGCTTGTCGCTTTCGGTTTGAACCCATCGTTATTCGGTTATTGACAATTATTGGTGAGCTTTTCAGCAAATTTAACCACCCTGTTGCTAAAGGAATATTTGTAAAAGTGGAAAGCAGCCATATCAGAATATGCTGAAAAAAAGCGCCGGAGTTCCCCATTAATAAAGAGCTTGTGATGACGCAGAAGTCGGCATTCATGCCCTTATTCGTGTCCTACTTCAGCGCATGCTTTCCATACGGCGAGTGGCTTAGGCCCCAGGGGTCACAGGATACATGTAAAGTACTGTGAAATTCGTGGTGTTTATTTTATCTTTGTCTGTGTCATGTCCTTTCAAAAATGAATATTTCATTTAATTTCACCGCTATACGGCATTTTGATGACGTCAGGTGCATTGATAGTCGCATCCGCTTCAAGAACCACCACACGTGTTTCGAGCCCTTCAGTCCTGCCCTGCAAGTTTACCGGATGTGTCCCGGTAAATTAGTTTTCAACAATTAATTTGAATAACAAACGCTTTGATTCATTCAAGGTTACGCTTTAACGAAGTAGATTCTTGTGTACAAGTGAGAGAAAACTGCGAATTATCTTTCGTTCCTAAACTTAATGCACCGAAGGGGGCAATCAAAGCAATTCCAGGCATACGCTCGTCTCTACAGGCTGTTGAAGAACCAAATTAAATATACAAAGAAGCGCCGTTTAGCTGTAGCTTTAGCAATTTGTCTTTCCGTCTCTCCCCTGGGTACAGGCACACACGGGCAAATAGGTGAGGCAGGTGCGCAGTCTGATCCCAAAGAGAAGAGAGATCCCAAATGGGCGGAGTACGGAGACCACCTACCGATCCAACATTCCTATATCAGGCTTGCCAACGCCTCCAGTAAGAGTGAATAAGTGAAATAAACATTTATACAGGAGAAATAATCCTATGTAAACATTATATTTATATAGGTGTTTATATAGGTGAAATAAACATTAGGAACTATATATCATCATCCATTTGAGAATTCTTTCCGTTCACGAATATCTAACCGCACCACATATAATGTAGAAAATATTGAATCTATTACAAAAAGACAGTATTCTGAGCCCCAGAAATACACACACTATGCTTGGTACACTCTCACAGGCTGTAGCCAAATAAGCATCAAAAACATAGATATATAATGGCACGGAAGCATCCCTCCGTCCCACTTGCTGTCAACGCTTACAGAATAAATGTTTGGCATCGTCTTAACACCATAACGCGCTTTATTAGTGTCCTTCTGGAAAACAGAGAAATTCTACATTTTTAGCAAGTCTCGCTGTGCGTGATTAATCGCCGCAATTTCACTTTTTTTAAATATATGACCTTAGTAAAAAATATTTCGCTGGCACACATTACGTTTTCATTTACACTGCTGCTGTGAGATATGTTAGAGTCGCTCGTAATTTATTCATAGAATACCACTAAGGAATTTCAGCGCTTGATTCTTTTGTATTTGTTCCAAAATTTATTACCAGCCGAATCTATTATGGCTATGGAAGGCCTGCGTGCTTCGTAACGAAAAAACGATCACCAGTGTTTCCCTGTAGAGAAAAAACTGGAAAGCAAAGCACGGCATCTACGTGCCTAATATTCGCACTTATTCCTTTCTTCCTTTCATTCTTTCTTTCCTAGCGCTCTTTATTTCTTGCCGATTCAATGTCCGAAGCATTTTGTTAAAAAATAGAAGTTAATCGTACCGTTCAGACCTGCTCAAATCACGCAGTTGTCGGCGTCCATTTAAGTTATAGCAGCAGAACTAGTCTACCTGCTGTAAATAACACATTGCTCTCGACTTCATGTTCACATGTTCCACTGCACGCTTGCTACCTTCATTAGGTCGTCAAGTTAGGTTTTGTTGTATTAAAGCATCATTGTGGTGGAGAAGTTCAAGCATACATAACCTCCACCACCCATTGCTCTGTTTTGTTGTGATAGCAATTATATAGACCGTCTCGAAGGGTTTTTGACTTCGCCGTCGCGGCCGCCGTCATATCCCATACAAAGTACAAATCGATAAACCACGCAAACATTGCACCTTGTACCCGTGGGTAAAAGGCCGCCGAACGCGTCTGAAGCAGAGATCAAATGAGCCTGGCCGACCGTCCCCGCTCGGAGAGCGCGTGATATAACATCACTCCGCTCGGGAGCCCTGCGTCGAAGCGGTGGGGAAAGGCCCTCCTGTCATTAACGAGCTAGAATAGGCGGGAGTATATTGGGGCGGGGGTGGGGGGTGGGGGGGAGTAGGAGCGCGCTGGCTTCATGCTGCTGTGCTGGGCGAAGTTTCTCGGCTGTGCAAAGTGCGCGCTGCTTATTACGCTCGTGCGGTGTGGACCATGTGCCAGAGGACATCAAAACAACATGACTTAGCGCGCAGCTCTGCTGTGCTCTTGTCTCTGCCGCTCGACCCTCAAATGCTACTTTAAGCCCCTGCATGCGTTATTTATAAGCCCACTTTCACTATAATCCAGATTGCCCCTAAATCTGCTAGCCTTACGTCGTAGATCATAACATGCATCGGTATCGCAATCATTGCTTCGCCCTTTTGGCAAAACAGATTTTTTTTAGTTTTACAAAAAGGGACCACATAAATAAGGAAAGGAGAGAGCTGAATGAGACAAACACAGCAAGAAATAAACATACCACAGGGCTTTGAATAGTACCATGCAGTAATTTCTGTGCTAGCTGTGCTAACACTAAATGGGTTCATGTACAACCGTCGTCAAATAAGTCGGGACGCGCGAGCGACGACCGCAATCAGATAAAGCTGCATCGCCGCGCCTTCTGACGTGATGCGTTTGGTGTCGAGACATCACAGTGCGCGTGCGCATCCTTTCATTCTCACAGCCTTGTCTTTTTACTCGCTTGCAGCGGACCAGGTGATTACGTGTAGCGTTTTGTGCTAGGTGTCACTTTCTTCATTCCTCAACGCGCTCAGTTCGACGGGGGCACGGTGGCAGTGAAGTGTACGCGGCTCGCTATGCCCTGGTTAAAGAGATAGCATATCTCGTCTCAGTGGCAAACCGGCGCCACACACATCATTATAGTTCTCTTGTTTGCACGTTCGTTTTGGGTGAAGCGCACTATGTGATATTGAAATACGAACGAGGGAACCGAAAAGGGGTTTAGCCGAAAGGATGCTTCAGTTTATTAACATAATATAACAAGAGGCAGGCAGATCACCTTGCACATGCAACATACTAGGCGATTGGACGAAAAAAAAGTAAACCTTTGCTGGTATTGTCATGGGTTGGCCTTGAAAGAACAAAAAAGGAAAGCGACTTAGGCTGAGGGCGAGCGAAAAATAGCATCGGCCAAACTTATCACCAGTGCCCCCCCCCCCCCTCACCCTCGGCACGGATTGAAGAAAGTGACACCTAGCGTTAAACGCTACATGTAATCACCTGGTCCGCTGCAAGCGAGTAAAAAGACATGGCTTAGCGAATGAAAGGATGCGCACGCGCGCTGTGATGTCTCCACACCAGACGCACCACGTCAGATGGCGCGGCGATGCAGTTTTATCTGATTTCGGTCGTCGCTCGCGCGTCCCGACTTATTTTGACGACGGTTGTACGTACATGCATCATTGCCGTTGTGTGCTCTTCTCAAACACTTTAAGTTTACGTTGTATCGTATCAGGTCCAAGGGCTCAAGCTATCTTTGTTGAACTACATGTGCCTTTCTTTACTATCTACTAAACCCCTCCCCCTTTGCCTCGTTTTGGTATAAAAGGCTGACAACAATAAACACAGGCGTTCACTACTGTCCCGACTTGCGTGTGGGTGTCATTGAACGTCGCCCGGCTGATACATGGTGTCAGAAGTGCGGAACTGGAGCCTTGCCTGCTCGACGATGAAGGAAGCACCGTAACAAGCGCCCACACCACAGCCTTCAAAACACCGCAAGCATGGAGTACATCAAGCCACCGGAGCCTCTGGGCCTCTCGACCAACGGGGGAAGAACGTGGAAGGTCTTCCGGCAAAAATTTGATTTCTTTTTGGCAGCCACGGAGTGCACTGAAAACCCCAGGTCAGAGGCAGCAAATACGGCCCTTTGAAGCGTGGCTGGTGACGAGGCGCTGGAAATCTACAACAACCTTACGTTCGATGAAGGCGAAGACAAGCAGGACTATGGGACGGTGGTGGCTAAGCTCGAGAAATACTACGTCGAGCAAGAGAACACAATTCATGAGCGTTACGTGTTCCGGTCTCGACTACAAAGCGAAGCTGAACCCTTCGAACAGTTCCTACGCGCGCTGAAGAAGCAGGCGCAGTTTTGCAAGTATGGAACGATGATGGACGAGATGGTGCGCGACCAAATTGTGTTCGGTACAAACTCGCCGAAGCTCCGGGAGAAGTTGCTCGGAGACAAGGGCCTTACGTTGGAAAAGCCGTGGATTTATGTAAGGCGGCGGAAACATCAGCACCTGAGAACTCGCTCTGGTGGAAGACTGACGGCAAGCTTCACGTCCTTGCAGCATCGTCGAGCCGAAGCTTCAAATGTTCCCGCTGCAGCCGGTCCCATACCGGACGGCGCTGCCCAGTCTACGGGAAAACTTGCTACTTGTGCAAGGGGCGCGACCATTTTGCGTCATGCTGCCAATCAAGCGGAGCCATCTGCGAGGTAAAGGATGAGAGGCAGAAGCCATACCAAAGCGACGACTTTGATGTTTTGGACGTCACCATCGGAAATATTAGCAGTGACCGGGACTGGATCATGAAAGCGAATATTGCAGGCAAGGACATCAACTTCAAGATCGACACAGGGTCGCAAACAAACTTGATGCCGCTGTCGCTTTACGGGAAAATTCAAGCCTGACCAGTGAAAGCAAGCAACGCGGTTCTACGATCGTATAACGGCGGCATCATCAAACAGCTTGGCACATTTTCGTCGCACGTGACCATTGGTGACCGGAGCGTCTGCACAGACTTCTTCGTGGTTAAGAAAGACCACGGCGCCCTCCTGGGTCTGAAAGCCGCGGAGGACTTGGGGCTGATCAAACGGAACGTTGATGCCGTAACAAACAACAGCCCCTCTGCGGTCGTCGATGAATTTCCGCAGCTTTTTCAAGGAACAGGCCGTGTACAACGCGAGTACAGGATCACCCTTCGCGAGGGTGCTGTGCCCGTCATCCAGCCAGCCAGACGAGTGCCTCTGGCGCTACGAGAACCTCTGCGCACTGAACTACAGCGAATGGAAGCGGAAGGCATCATTCAAAAAGTGAGCAGCCCGACAGATTGGGTAAGCCCACTGGTCATCGTGCTTAAAAAGGACAGCAGGTTGCGGGTATACATGGACCCTAGAAAAATTAATGAATGCCTTAAGAGAGAACATTACCAGATGCCACGCCGTGAAGACATAGAAGCAGAGTTGGCAGGAGCGAAGATGTTTTCTCGGCTTGACGCTAACGCCGGATTCCATCAGATACCACTGGATAAGCAGTCTTCCAAAATATGCACCTTCGCAACTCCCTTCGGCCGTTATCTGTTTCTTCGAGTGCCTTTTGGCATTTCATCGGCAAGCAAAGTTTTGAAAAAGCGCTCAACGAGGTATTTGATGGTTTGCCTGGCGTGCGTACATATGTCGACAACGTGCTCATTTGAGGTGCTACCCAAAACGAATAAGATGACAGGCTCAGAAACGCACTACTAGCAGCAGCAAAAGCAGGATTGACATTCAACGCGTCAAAGTGCTTGTTCGGCGTTGAAGAAGTTTTGTTTCTTATGACATCATCAGCAGCAGGGGCATACGCCCTGACTCTGCTTTGGTCGAACCTCTGCTGAAAATGCCGGCGCCACGAGAAAAACAAGCTGTACAGAGGCTCTTAGGCGTCGTCAACTACTTCTGCAAGTATTGCCGTCACTATCCCAGCGCACTTCTACTTTGCGTTCATTGTTGAAGCAAGTTATTTTTGACTGGACACCGAATCATGAGAACGACTGGCAGGATATATGCAGAGAGCTTAGCGAATCGCGACTTCTAGCAATTTTCGAACCAGGCAGAGAAACGAAAAAAACGGCGGATGCCTCGCAGTACGGTGTCCGTTCGGCGCTGATGCAACGTCACGGGCGCGCCTGGAGACCTGTGGCTTACTGCTTCAAGAGCTCTTAACGAATCCGAATAACGTTATTCACAAATAGAAAAAGAATCTCTGACATTAGTTTTTGGATGCGAAAACCTTTCCCGGGTACCTGCTTCTGAAGACGGCGCTGCCTCTCCCACAAGTGACGTCGAAGTTAACGAAGTCACAGTAGTATCGGCACTCGTAAGTGAAAAAAACCATTTCAAGGCTTCCAAATGAGATCGAACGTGACGTATACCTCCAGCTTCCGAACTCTCAGTGGTCAAAGGGATCCTTCTAAAAGGAACGAAGGTCGTAGTGCCAAGTAGCATGCAATCGCACATACTAAAGCGAGTTCATGCAGGGCATCTCGGCATAGCAAAATGCAAAGCCAGAGCAAGGCAGTTGGTATACTGGCCCAATCTAAATTCTGATATAGAAAGACTAGTTCGCAAGTGTTCAGTACGCCAGACTTATGCTTATAAGCAGCCGCCAGAACCACTAATCATGCGTCCAACACCGACACAAGCTTGGTACCGCGTGGGTGTCGACTTGTTTCAGTATTGTGGCCAGCATTATCTCGTTGCCTATGACTCCATGTTGAACTTCCCGAAGTATAACTATTACCCAGTACAACGGCCAGTTCCGTGATACAAAAATTGGGAGCCATATTTTCCCGTTATGGCATACCAATCGAAGTTTGCACAGACGATGGGCCCCAGTTTGCCAGTAGTGAGTTCAGGCTATTTGCTCAGCAATTCGATTTCAAGCACATCACATCCAGTCCAGAGTACCCTCAGTCAAACGGCCTTGCCGAGAAAGGTGTACAGATAATTAAGTGCATCTTGAAAAAGACAAAAGCGGCAAATGAGAACTTTTGGCTTGGCGTCCTGAATTACAGAACAAGTACACTGGAGGATGGGCGATCACCAGCGGAGCTGCAGCAAGGAAGACGCCTGCGCACCCCCATACCAGACTTCGGATCCCTGGTTTCCGCGCGAGTAAGGAAACAGAGGCACAGCAAACACAACAGACGTGTACTTCCCGACCTCAGGAGCAACGACTCCGTTCGCATAAGGGGAAAGACATGGATAAGAAAAGCCAAGGTTCTTGGATCAGCGGGGCCTCGTTCCTTCCATGTGCGAACAGAAGACCCGAACATCCTGCGCCGCAATCGGCAGCACCTCTTGGCAACGAGCGAGCCTTTTGAGGACACCTCCGACGAAGAAGATTACGACGAAGAGCAGGTACCTGCCTCTGTAGAATCTCCCACGTCCGGCTCGCCCACGGTGTGCCAAGTTGTCCGCAACCACCGTTGCAGCCAGTTCTACCGCAGCGAAGGTCGCAGCGTCAAACACGTCATCCCGAACGTCTGGGATACCATCAAAACTTTCAGCAGATAAGTCAATGACGTTGAAGGAGAAGATGTATCGTATCAGGCCCAAGAGCGCAAGCTGCCTATCTTTGTTGAACTACACGTGCCCTTCATTACTATTTACTAAACTACGCCCCCCCCCCCCCCCCTTTGCCTCGTTTTGGTATAAAAGGCTGACAACAATAAACATAGGTGTTCACTACTCTCCGGGTATCATATAGCTCACCGGGTATCGTATCACTGGGATGAGTTCTCACATATGAAAACTCAGGATCAAAAGTTTAAAGGATAGCTAATAAATGCTACAAGGTCAAGTTGGATAACTCTACTGGGGGGCGGGAGTTTGTAGAGAAAGAAGAGGCAGAATGAACGGCGGATGCGACGAATGCAGAAAAAGAGTAGGAACGCAGAGCGGCCGTCGGTCTGGTTCCTTCGCAGATCCGCAAGTCACATTTCCCTACACCATGTCCATTTATGGTTAAATGTGCTGCACAACACGGAGGAAAATTTTTGCATTGCGAGTGTACTACCACAGTGTCGTTTTAAAGTCCTGAAGAACCTCCAGCACAAAACTGCGCGACAGAAAGCTGGGCTAACTTCTCCGCAGTACGCAAGTGAGGGGCGTTAGCTTCGCCGCAGTACACAAGTGTTAGCTTCGCCGACGTACGCGTGTGTTAACTTCGCTGCAGTGCATGGGCTTTAGCTTCCCCGCACTGCTTGAATGTTAGCTCCACCACTGCACACAATATTTTTGTTTCGCGACAGTAAACGGACGTTATGCGGTGATGCGCACTGCATGCGGAAAAGGGCTACTTGTCACGATGCATAGCACATTTCTCCCCTTAATTAAGGACGTTAGAATAGTAAATTATCAGTGCAAATGCAATCAAATGGCAAACGCTATTCGAACATTATTCTTAATTTTAAAATTCGCGCACAGTTATCTTCTCTTTTTTTGCTTCTGAACTCGCATGTTGTGACTTTTTGAATCGTTTCCTTCCTTCTTCAGTGAATGAGCGCCATATAACTTCGAACATAGTGAAGAGCGCTAGGGAAAGGATGCTAACAAAGGCTTCAGCAGCAAAACCTGATCTTCTGATAATCCTTAAGTACAACAGAATGTCCTATCTAAAAAAAGGTAAAAGGTAGGCAGGCACGCACTCTGATATACTTTCGTGCTCTTCGATTCAATGCAGCTGAACTGACTGTTCTGCTTTAGGCGTATTTTGCGGCCACGACATATCATGCGTCATGTGCGGCATTTAAAGTCAAGTGCAGCGCTTCACATGAAACATTGTGTGCGTTATCCGTCATACTGTTGTGCTGTCCATCAACAGCGTGATCTGTGAATAAGAAAGAAAAATGTGCCATAACTAGCCATTCGCAAGATTTCTTGGATGTGCTTGCATGGCGTCTCTTCCTTAGGTGAATCATAGCACAAATATCTCGTCGGAGTGACTGAACTTACTGTTCCTTCTAAAGGTGTGCATGCAGCTGCTACAGTCATCTGGTAGATGAAAGCCATGTTGTATATGGAAAGTGCCGCACTTTATTGGCGGGTATTTTGATGAAGCAATTTCGCAATTTTAGTTACTCATTTTAGCGGTAAGATTATCTGAGAAGAGTGGGCGCATATTGGCGCTAGATGTTTCCTGCCTTCGTTGCCTTTGTACATAGGCTGCAAGCGAAGGAACCTCAAGCTGAAATTCCAGGAGGTAGTCATAGTTATGTGTCATTGTATAATGTGCACAATGATGCTATAAAACATTCGTAACGATTTTTTCCATAACCTCAAGGAAATGAAATTCCGTTTTGGTGCAAGGGGGTATGCAATGTCTTTATTCGAATACACATTTTCCTACAGACACTTATAATCGACAATATGATGAGCACATTGCCTTTTCGGAAGGATCAATATTGAAATTGCAGGTAATAGTTGGTAAGTACTTCACGGAGCAGCTTGCTTTGTATAGCACCATTTATTATTTATTTATAATGACCCCGTAGTCTTGTCTTCTAAAAACACTACACATTAATATAAAAGGACTCTACGTACTGATGATTCACCGTCTATTCAGGCCTAGTGCTTTCTGATTTTGTAGATGGGCTGGCAACATTTTACGCCCAACTCTCTCCATAATCGGACGCTTTGTCAGAGTGCATGCCCTTAGCGACACTGTATCATGCTCGCATGCAGGTTCTCTTATGGTATGTGCTTCATGGTACTAATGTGGATGATTTTTATTCATGCATAGCTGTGCTTTCACAGTAGAAAGACGCTACAGGAACTGCCTGTAACGGGTGCTATTTTTACATAGCACATATCGTCATGATCTGCCTGTCTACACCCACTGCACGGCAAAGGCTGCTCCCATGGATCTCCAATTATCCCTGTCCTGCGCTAACTGGGCCCGATTTATCCCCGCAAACATCCTGAGCTCATCTGCCCACCTAACTTTCTGCCACCCCCTGCCACGCTTGCCTTCTCTAGGAATCCACTCTGTTACCCTTAATGGCCAACGGTTGTCTTGTCTTCGGATTACATGGCCCACCCACGCCCATATCTTTTTCTTAATTTCTATTAATATGTCCCTAACACGCGTTTGTTCCCTAACCCACTCCGCTCTCTTCTTGTCCTTAATGCTACAACTACCATTTCCCACTCCATAGCTCGCTGCATTGTCCTCAATTTAAGCTGAACCCTCTTAGTTAGCCTCCAAGTTCTGCCCCTAGGTGAGTACCGGTAAGATGCCGCTGCATAAACTTTCCTCTTCAGAAGCAATGGTAAGCTACCATTCATTATCTGATATTGCTTGACAAATCAACTCTACCCCATTCTTATCTTTCTAATTACCTCAGCCTCATGAATCGGATCAGGGGTCACTACCTGGCCTCAGTAGACATATTCACTTACTGCTTCAAATGCGTCACCAGCTATCTCAAATCGCAGTTCTTGCCCAAGGTTATTGTACATTGCTTTAGTTTTCTGCATAATATTTTCAGGCGCACTTTTCTACTTTGGCTGTTTAGGTCAGTATTCATGCCTTGTTATTCATCTCCCGAGTTAGTTACCAAGGGAATGTCATCAGCAAATCTGAGGTTACTGAGGAATTCACCATTGAGACTTAGCCCCACCTGTTCCCTATCCAGTGTTAAAAATACTTCTTGTAAACATGCTATGAATAACATTGGGGAGATTGCGTCCCCTACTCTTACGCCTTTTCTTATAGGTCTTTTTCTGCTCTCCTTACGCAGGACTTTGGTGGCTGTGGAGCTGTTGTAGATCTCTTCCAGTAGTTTTACGTAGTGCTCACCTACACCTTGACTTCGCAATGCCTGCATGACTGCTCAGGTATCGACCGAGTCAAATGCTTTCTCGTAATCTATGAAGGTTATATATGGGGGCTGGTTATACTCCGCGCATTTTTCTATCACCTGACTGATATTGCGAATATGGTCTACTGTTCAGTAGCCTTTACGAAACCCTGCTTGTTCGTTCGGTTGATTGAAATCTAAGGTAGCACCAATTCTGTTAGCGGTTACCTTGGTAAATACCTTGTAGACGACTGAGAGTAAGCTAATCTGCCTGTAATTTTGCAGGTCCTTTGTATCTCCCTTTCTGTGGATTAGAATGATGTTCGCATTCTTCCAAGATTCCGTATGGTGGCCGTCATTAGGAATTGCGTGTACGGGCTTGCCAATTTCTGTAGGATAATATGCCAACCATCCTTTAAGAGACATACTTTTATCTGATCCTCGCCGGGTGCCTTCCCCGCTTGCATCTCTATTAAAGCTTTCATTACTTCCTCTGCCAATACTAGTGGAATGTCAGCCTCATCTAGACTGCTTCCCGTTCACTATTATCGTGATTATCCCAGCCACTGTAGAGATTTCTGTAAAACTCCTCGGTTATTGCAACTGTCTCATCCCTATTCGAGATCACATTGCGTTACGGTCTCGTAATACATACGTCTGACTTTTGCTTATGCCTATACGTCTCTTCGCCACTTTCGGGCTCATTCTGTTATAAAAGGACAGAAAGTTGAGCGACTTGGTAAGCGTCCATAGTCAGAAGAAGAGGCGTGCAAGACACGGACACAAGCGGAAGAAGTGAACAACACGAACGCCGACTAACAACTGAAGCAGAGCCCAGAGGCGATGTGTTATAACACACATAGAACAGAAGAATTCCCCTGTTCAATAACCTGCTCTTTGAGCGTCTTACACAATTTCTTTATTCATATCAGTCCAATACGCATACCTTCTAGTGCCATGTGTTCGTTACGCTTGGCTAGTCTTGTTTCAAATGTACATCCGTGCGGAAGCGCCACCTTGAGTGTCATACTGGAAGGCGAGATGTAACATATAGGAACACTGCAGTCAGGCTGTTAATTTGTGTCGATGCATTTCCATTATATTTGTGTAAATCTGTTCCTGGTATGATCTGCCTTTCTTTTCATTGTGCTTTTCTTGTGCTGGGGGGGGGGGGGGGGGCAGAGTTGTAGAACAATACACAAAAAGGGTCTCATGCATAAAACAAAAATATAGCGGCACTTATATCATGTGTGTAACCATTCTTGCATAATGAAGCGCATGTGCAATCAGGCAGAAAGCCGAAAGTATGGAAATAAAAAGTGTGCAGAAAGCAGTTGTCAAAAAAAGAGGGTATACATACAGTTCACCCACTAGTGTGGGAAAGGTAAACAAAAAGAACAAAATATACATACAGAACGTACTTGCACTAAAACTTATGTATGCAAGACATCCAAGAAATGTGGGAAAAGCGAGAAAAACGACAAAGTAGGTGCAGGAAGAAGTATAGGGTTTCGGACACATATATACACATATATACGCTAAAGCGTGAGATAATTTCTTTGATGGACAGAAATACACTGTAAAAAGTTAAAACGTTTAAAAATCTCAGCAGTGTTATGCTTATCCTAATTGACTTTGCTGAGCAACAAAAAGTATTTTAGTGCTTTACTTCTTCAGCTATTGATCTGGGCAGGAGACTGCGCTCTTGGATTGCCAGAAGAAAAAAAGGAAGACAACGTAAATCAGTACGAGCGAATGGTTGACGAACTATAAAGGAGTGGTCCAAGCATTGAAACATCGCACCGGGTGCCGTTAATAATTAGAAAGTATAGGGTGTATAGGGTCCGTATGTTCACCACGAAATGTCCAGTAAGCGATTGCCCGCCGCTTTATTCTTAGCTCTCAAAGGCGCCTGTGATAACGTGCTACATGAGGGCCTACTCAATGGTCTTGCGACAGGTCGCCTACGCGGTCGAATATATTGTGTGGCTTAAAGGTTACCTGGCTGCAACATGAACCTTTGTGTTAACCGACGATGGCCCAAAGGTGCCACGCCATACTTGCAAGGACGTTCCTCATGGCGGAGTTCTCAGCCTGACGCTAGAGAACCTTGCTCTTTTTTGTGCGTATTGAATGCCTACAAACTACCCTCACGATTTCAATATACGCCGACGACATCCGCGTCGGGGCTTCGGCAGTCACGCGTCTTCAAGTACATGGGCGGCTTTAAAGAGCAGAAACTTTGAAATCCAGCTACTTGTGCAAATAAGGTCTCAGCATATCACGACAAACATGTGCACTTTTGACATTCACTCGCAAGCCAATGACGCCTTAAATTCATCTCAGCCAATGCGTGGAGTGTTGCCTATGTCACAACCCAGAAGTTCCCTGGAGTAATCATAGACAGAAACAACCGTTGAAGCGCGCAAGTGACCTACAGGAAACAGCGCCAGACGGGAATTTCCAAACTGTTCAAGTTCTCGACAGGAAAGAAGCCGGGGATGTCAGTACACGCAATGCTGGAACTCTACAGAGAGCTTTTTGTTTGCTTTGTGATGTATAGGCAGCACATGCTGAGCAAACTGTGCAAAGGAAATATTCGTGTTGTGCAAGCAGCCCAGGCTCAATTAATTTGCCCAGATGTACGTCAAAAGAAGGAACTATTGCGATTGCTTGGGACCATCTAATTCAAATATTACGGTGGAAGTTCTGAGAATGCGCGCGAGGCATTTTGCACGGGCCCGCTGTGAACACTTAGCAACACTGCCTTCAAATAGGCCCCAGGCATCATCCTGTAAGACTGTCGTGAAGTATAACGATAGTTCCCTTGGGCTTCAGCATTGCATCTAAACCTCCGATGTCGCCTTGGTGCCTTAAAGGGGAACTCCGGCGGCTTTTCTGCCATATTCTGATATCGCTCTTTTTCAAGAGTACTCATGGCGCTGAAGCAGCCAGGGTCAATCAATCCGCTCTGAAGATAACCAATCATTTTAAACAGAATGAACGGTGTGTTAAAACCGAAACCGAAACGAGTAGACGCTTTGTTCAACATATGCGATGACGTCAACGCCTCCGCGCCATCGGAAATATGAAGCTTGTGCCAAAGCAGCAAAAGTGGCGATGTCATCCAGCGGTGCATTGAGTTCTTGTGGACTTGGCAGCGATGCGTGTAGCGCCGAAATATACCCGTTTTGCTTTACACGGCCCGCCTGCTCTGGTAAGCAGCATTGCAGTTGTGACGTCAAAAACAAAGGCTAGACGACGTGCGAACCTCTAAAAAATTTAAAATTCATTTTCACTAACACCTAATGACTAGCAGCGGCCTGGCATGCCATTGATTACTGTGGCACCGAGGATAACATATAGCGAAAAATTCCTTGAGATCAGTGGCCAATAAAAAATTGCCGGAGTTGCCCTTTAAAGGGAAACTCCGGCGGTTTTATCACCATATCTTGATATCGCTGTCTTCAGCTGGTACTGATAGTCCTGTAGGAGGCACCGTGTTTCAATTCGCTCAGAAACTTAACAATAATTTTAAAGAACCGAATGAACTGTGTTCAAACCGAAACCTAAACATGGTAATGCTTCCTGCTCCGTATGCGATGACGTCACAAGTGGCCCCGTCATCAGATATATGGAGCTCGTTCCAGGAAATTCAAAAGCGGCGATGTCATCCGGCGATATATGGAGTTATATGCCGGCTGTGAACTTGACCTGGCGATTTTAGCGCCTAAGTGTTACCGTATCGCACTTGACAGCCTGCCTTCTCGGGTATGCTGTGTCGACGGTAATGACGTCAAAACACAGGGTGGCCTGTATGAGAATCCACTAAAGGGTTTCAAATAGCTGACCTGCTACACTGCGGGCGGAGGAGGGCTGGGGAGAAAAAGGCCAGTAGAAATAAGCACAAAAAGCAGTGAAAAATAAAAACTTGGGCTTCGTGCTTTTTACTACTGATTGATACTAATCAACGCACGGAAGCGCTCAAGCAATGCGGACGCTTAATGATTTCGACTTCATCGTGCAGGATGTACAGCGCTTTAAAGCTTGGTGTTTTCTACCGGCGATGTAAATGCCATGTTGGCCACGCCCCATGGACTACGCAGGCATCCAACACGCCCACTGCCAGATATCCTGCCATTAGTGCCAGCGGAATCTAAGCTGCGTCACTACGAGGGAACCAGGTTATATGACCTTGACACAGCGGCACCACGGGTTTCCACGACCACAAAACCCTTCGCATCAAGCAGCGCAGGCCACGGGTACGGCAGCAATCATGCGATGCGGAAGGTTAATCATTTCGTCTTCATCGTGGAGGTGAGGAAGGAATATTGAATTTGTATTAGACCAGACCACCGTTTCTTGATTGTGCTGCCGTGTCCGCAGCACTTTTGTGATATTTTGTTACACTGTGTAGACATAGTGAAGAAATTATTGCTCCTCGTGGTGATATGGAAAAGAAATAAGACCAGGCCTCTCATTTTCAAGCTAGTGAACTCAATACAAAAACGTGCAATACTAAAAAACGGTACCAATAAAAAACTCTGGCTTGTCTATTGGTGAAGATTTCTCGCGTTAAATACGGGAAGTTAGAAAAAGCTATGGGAGGGTGCAAGATACAACGGACAAAAACACGAGAAGGTGTCATTAGCTCTTGACAAAATCGATATAAGTTGTCACGCTTTCGTTTGGAATGATGAAAAAATGAAAAAGTGCTCCTCCATCAAAAAAAAAAATGAAAAACAGCAGCACGAAGAGTCGACCTTCCACTCGCCGAAGCGCACAGAAATAACGGCGGTAAATATCAATGCTAGAAGTATTCTTAAGAAAATTGAAGCCCTCGAGAACTTGTTGCTTGAACGTGAACCTGATGTTGTCGCTCTCACTGAGACATGCCTCACTGCCGACATCTGCGACTGTGAAATTGCTCCAGCAAGGTTATCCGTAATCCGCAAGGACAGCCCGACGCGGGGGGGGGGGGGGGGGGGCGTTGCTCTGCTGATAAAGAATTGTTCTTTTTTTCACGTTCTGCAACATAATTTAGAACCTGAACCTGTTTCTAAACTCGCATGCGGTTCAGGAGCTGTGTTAATATGTATTTGTCTGAGCCCCACATCAGGTAATAAAGACATATCGGCCCTTCAAGAAATCATGCAACACCACGTTCGAAATTCGAAAATGTTGTTGATGGACCACCTGAATCTTGCCCACATAGACTACGCTACGCTACGTCACTCGTCACCAGCTTCGGAATGTCTGTTGCATATTGTGCTAACATTTAAATTATAGCAAATCCTAACCTGGCCTACACGCACACGAGGTGGCATGGGGAACATTCTACACTTTATTCTCCAGAGCCAACACTTCCCGATAAGTCTTATTCAATCATCGGGATCTCAGACCACGATATACTAATATTATGGGCGTTTATTAAGCACGTCTTCAACATCTCTATTTTACCATCATCACCATGAGTTTTACCATCATCACCACACAACAGCTTCTTCATCGCTGGTGTGTGATCATCATCATCGTGTTTGTGCCCATCGGGTTGGCATCATCGGGTGACCTGCTGAGCTACTGAGGGGAATAAACGTCGTCCAAACCAAGGCCTCATAATATGATCTTTGCCACTTAGCAAAACCCTAATCAAGCCTAGCGAAATTCCTGTGATAAGTGACTTTCAGAGGCGAATGACAGCAGTATACTAAAGCACTTGACCTACGAATTCCTCAATGTCTCGGATCTCGCGTCTGCCGCATCGTGTGACATAGATTCTCTCTGGACTAAGCTCCAATCAATTGTATTTTTCTGTATAGATAACTATATCCCCCCCCCCCCCCAAAAAAAAAAATACAGGAAACAGAGGTCGAACCCATGCACCACGCGACAGGTTATTCACTCAAAACGTCGCGTAAAGCGGCTTCGTGAAACAGCGAAAAATAATCCAAGGCAGTTCACATTTTTAAAGGTGCAGTACGCTAAATCTGATCTCGGAAAGAAGACCAAAACGGCTAGAATCCTTACTTTAATGCATCTTCCGAATTTTTTTGTAACTAATCCTCCTATCCTCTGGAAAGAGTTTTGTGGATACCAAGGTGGATACGTGGCAGTGGTGCAGTCATCTGCATAAGAAAAAGAAGAGAATGGTAATTCTTTCAACGATTTCTTTTAGTCAGTATTGACAGCTGAGAATAAATATGTACCCTCGGTCCGGTCGCGGATTACCACGAGCATCGATGGCCTAATCATTACTGAGGCCGTTGTTATGAATCTTCTGTTAAAATTGACTCTATGAAATCGACTGGCCCCGGTAACATTACAAACGAATTTCTTAAAAGGTACGCGGAATGGTGTAGCAAATATCTCGGACTAATTTTCAGGAAATTTTTTTCAGCTCCCTAAATTACCGTCGGACTGGAGATTAGCTAAAATCATACGATTACGTAAATCCGGAAATTAAGACATGGTGTCAAATTATAGGCCTATAATCCTTACAAGTACGACTTGCAAACTCCTAGAACACATTGTTTTTATACACGTTACGTTTTCCTCGAAGGAGAAAACTTTTTTCTCCCATCCAGCACGGATTTCGTAATGGTTTAGCAACTGTTACCCAACTGACTGAAGCTGTACATGAGCTTGTATATAGGGTGAATAACCACGGTTACAGAGATGCGATTGTATTAGATCTTTCAAAAAGATTTGTCCATGTGTGTCAAAAGAAATTAATTGCAAATCTTGAACCCGTCTTATGCAACAGCTCGCTTGTCAGTTGGACCAGGGTTGCTGCATCAAAAAGAAGTCGTATTCTATGATCCCGCTACGTCAAGAACTGTTTCCGTGACATCAGGTGTGGCACGAGAATCCGTCCATCGACCGTTGTTATTCTTAATGCATATCAACGATATTGCATCCGGAATCGACTCTAACATTAAATATTTTTGTTTCGCGACAGTAAACGGACGTTATGCGGTGATGCGCACTGCACGCGGAAAAGGGCTACTTGTCACGATGCATAGCACATTTCTCCCCTTAATTAAGGACGTTAGAATAGTAAATTATCAGTGCAAATGCAATCAAATGGCAAACGCTATTCGAACATTATTCTTAATTTTAAAATTCGCGCACAGTTATCTTCTCTTTTTTTGCTTCTGAACTCGCATGTTGTGACATTTTGAATCGTTTCCTTCCTTCTTCAGTGAATGAGCGCCATATAACTTCGAACATAGTGAAGAGCGCTAGGGAAAGGATGCTAACAAAGGCTTCAGCAGCAAAACCTGATCTTCTGATAATCCTTAAGTACAACAGAATGTCCTATCTAAAAAAAAGGTAAAAGGTAGGCAGGCACGCACTCTGATATACTTTCGTGCTCTTCGATTCAATGCACCTGAACTGACTGTTCTGCTTTAGGCGTATTTTGCGGCCACGACATATCATGCGTCATGTGCGGCATTTAAAGTCAAGTGCAGCGCTTCACATGAAACATTGTGTGCGTTATCCGTCATACTGTTGAGCTGTCCATCAACAGCGTGATCTGTGAATAAGAAAGAAAAATGTGCCATAACTAGCCATTCGCAAGATTTCTTGGATGTGCTTGCATGGCGTCTCTTCCTTAGGTGAATCATAGCACAAATATCTCGTCGGAGTGACTGAACTTACTGTTCCTTCTAAAGGTGTGCATGCAGCTGCTACAGTCATCTGGTAGATGAAAGCCATGTTGTATATGGAAAGTGCCGCACTTTATTGGCGGGTATTTTGAGGAAGCAATTTCGCAATTTTAGTTACTCATTTTAGCGGTAAGATTGCTGCTTGCATACAAGACATTTATAAGACCGGTCTTAGGATATGCCACTGAGGTTTGGTTCCCGCATACAGTGACTAACCTAAGAAAAATAGAAGCAGTGCAAAGAAAAGCAATCAGATTTATTCATAGCAGATACAGGCGCACAGACTCACCGAGCAACGGCCTAGCCATATATAATCTAATAACGCTCTCAGAAAGACCGAAAGAAGCCCGCCTCAAATTTGTCTTTCAGATAATTCACAAAAGCCTCACAATAGACGTGTCCAAGTGTATTTCGTTTTCCGAATCCCGACCGACAGCGAGTGCGTAGCCAGCACAAGAGCGTCACATCCTCTCCAAGAAGCTGTTGATCTACGGTGCTGAAGCGGACTTCAAATAAAGTAAAATAGAAGACGCTTTGACTTAGACACTTTCACTGGTTCTGCGGTCATCACTGAGTCCCAAATTCAGCAATCTTACAATAAAAGCGACGTGCGTAATTTAGCGTTTCAGGGCCCCTTTAAGCAGTCTCGGTACTAAAATGCTATATGTGCTCTAGGGGACGCAGGCTGTATTTTTTCTTAAGAAATGACTTACAATTGTCAACGCTTGGAATAGGAATAACAGCGAAACTCTTGGGCGAGTGAACCATCGATTATCTTCGACGAGGTGTAGCTGAAACGCTTAAAGGGCACTAAATAGCGAAACAATTTTTCCTATATTACTAACACCCTCTTTTGCTATACCAACATCCCCACTCTTGTCACGAAAGAACACTTATTAGAGAGGAAACGCTGTATCAGGAAATACAGGTGTCGACGCCGCCTTCACGTTTCGGCACAAACTTGCTGTCAACACAGATTTCTAAGGCGACTTTTTATGGAGCACAGATTTATTTTTCTGAGTCACGTTATCTTGTAGCGGGGCCAGCAAGTGGACCTAGCAAGTTTCACAAAATTTCAACGGGCGACTTGTCCGAAATACAAGAAAAATACAATCAAATCTCTGGCGTCAGATTTACGGTCGGGAGCTTAGGTTTCGGCGCTAAATAAAAAAAATAATAAAAGTTCTACCGTTTTCTCTAATAATACTGAACCTATGGTGGCGAAATGAACTATAATAAAGTTCTGAAAGAATAATCTGTGGGTCACAACTGATTCACCATTTCTCTTTAGTGTTCCTTTAAAGTTATAATCGTGCCCCGCCACGGTGGTCTAGTGATTATGGCACTCGGCTACAGATCCGAAGGTCGCGGGATCGAATCCCGGCCGCGGCGGCTGCATTTCGATGGAGGCGAAATGTTGAGGCCCGTGTGCTGTGCGATGTCAGGGCACGTTAGAGAACCCCAGGTGGTCGAAATTTCCGGAGACCTCCACTACGGCGTCTCTCATAATCAGAGCTGGTTTTGGGACGTTAAACCCCACAAATCAATCATTAATGTTATAACCGTTAGACAAGTGGCGCTAGAATTTCTTAGGATTCGCAGATTTGTTTCATCTCTTTACTTCCTTCATTGCTTGCTTGGAGTGCTCTGCTTCTGTTTAGATTCGGCGCTAGTGCTCTCTGCCCCTCTGCTCTTGTGCCCGCGTTTTCACGTCCTTCCTTCGCATGCTAAACCCTTACCAAATCGCCGTGCTTTCTATCTAAGGTTCCAGAGCGGCACGTGGTATTCCACCAGGTGGCACGCTATGCGAATACCACAACGACAGTTTGGATTCAAGCCATTACAGGAGTCGAGCTTTGAATCTTTATTGCCATCATCTTGTACAACATCCACAATGTGCGCCACCTCGTTGGAGCCAGTATTGCTTTTCATTCGCATTAGGAACGGCTTCTGCCGCAATCCACTTGAAGATCATGAATGTAAACGTAGTTTTCGATAGTGGTACCGGCACTGACTTTCCGTCTCAGGGGTATTCAGGGACAATGCACCGAGCAGTGGAAGTGATATTGCGTCCCCCTCTCATTATTTACGATGCCTATATAATACGGTGAATATACGGTGCCTCATGCCTAAAACTTTGCGTTTAGGCGTTCTCAAATATTTTAGTCACATTCATTATAGCTGCTACGTAAGTTGAACATTATGGTGAAGGGCCATGTTCCTAAATGAACATGCTAAGCCTCTTTGCGGTGGCGCTGTGTTCGTCGCCTTGTATAAGTGGCAGGTCTTCAACAACGCGATCGGAAATAGCAACAGCAAAAAATATACGCTTTTGAAATTTTCGCGGGCTTGTATATGTGTTTTTTATATGCGTCTGTACGTTTTCTATACATGTGTTATGTGTGCCATAGAAGCAAAGCAACAACAAGTGCCTCCCACTCATCAAATGCGTAGAGGAATTCGTACGCATTTTATGGGTCGCGTAGAGGAATCTGTGCGACCGGATAAAATGCGCGGAACAATGACTCTCTAGTGCGACCCCAAAAAACCATCTGGGGGCGCACATTACAGGAAATAAGCCGCAAGTGCAGTGCGGTGTGCCCTGTACTTAGGGCTTCATATTTCTAGTCCGCGAGGATTCGGCAGTCGCCTCTGACGGCACGACAGACAAGATGTTGTATTTAACATTAGTGCTCGCTGCCTCGTCTTTTTATTTGTAAGTACACGCTCATCTTTTTCATAATTTAGTTAGTATGCAATACCTCTGGAATACCTATACTCTTGTAGACGACCACTGCGTCATTCGTTTGCCGTTTTCTGAAGCCACTTCATTTTATGCAAATATATACGGAAGATATCGCACGTACTCAATATATATCATGTCGTCTGCATGTTCCTGTCAGTTTCATGTGCTTACATATAATGCAAGGCATAAACAGCTATCTGTTGTATGCGACACAAGTGTTACTAACGTCTGTACCTGTATCTCTAACATTATGATTGCGAGACTGGATTGAAACGAGTGCCTCACGATAAATCTTGTGTAATTGGCCGAATACATATAACAACTATTTCTATTTTTAAAACTTGTATCTTGTTAACTTACACGCGCAATAACTCCGCAAAGCGAGGAATTGCAGAAGTTCACTATGTTTGAGCTTCAAATATTTACGGGTTTACATTGACGTTATTCACGATCACATCACCTAGATAACATCGTTAAGCCACAGTGGGGCTTTGAAGATAGAAAACGATTATGTGTCTATCGACAACTATGCTCAAATCATAACCATTTAATGTTCAAAGGAAAAAGGAATAGCCCATTGATATTGACACAACGTTCCATTAATGGTGGTAATTTGATGATGATAGGTAAATCAACGATGTGCTTTTCAATAATTAACTCCACTCCTGTGCATACCAGCTAAAGAACTCTAGTTAAGCCAATTTTCACAGTCTTAACATAGAAATTGCACTAATAATGTTGAAAAGCGTGCACGTTGAGAATGATCAAACAAGCAAGGAGCCGCTGAGATTTGCGGTGCGTGCCTCGCTCATTCGTATTACCAATAGTGTATCGTCATTCTACTGCCTGCTAGCACGCATATTTGAGGTCACATATTTGGCAAGAGGTTAAGTCGTTTTACGTGCGAAAGGCGGGTTATCCACACGCCGCGAAGAAGCAACTGGATATATTTTTACTACTCGGTGTTCTCTTCGTGCATATAAATCTAAGTACACAGGTGTACATTAACTCTCCCCCCCCCCCCCCCCCTTCGAATTCCAACGGTGGTCGCTGGAAGGAAACCCGCGTCCTTCAGATTACTTCTGCAGCACGCTACATTCTGAGGTACCACCGAGAGTTTACGTGCTTGTGAAATGTTTCACAGCCTTCCTGTGATGATGGATGTGATGGAAGGATTTGAAAGTTGCTCGCTGCAGATTCTGTGTTGTTTTGCCTTGAGAGGTATTTTGTTCTACATATTTTTCCAGAAAAATAAACCGGCTGTTAGCTCCAAGCCTTGTATCTCACAATCCCACGTCACTTCCTTAGCACCATACGTTCTACTTGTAATGGGCATTCCTTCTGAATTCCTCGAAGTGTTCTCTCTTTCTTATGATGTACCATTGCTGACACCCTTGCTACTTTTACTGACTACTTGCTCCTTTTGCGCAGCAAAGGTTTGTCACATATGTTGCAACCCTCTTAGAAACCAGTGCTAGTAAAGACGGGGGCAGTGTTACTTCCTACCATTGATAACTACAGTTGGCAAATGTTACTTCACTGCCGTTGCTAACAATAATGAGTAACTGTCTGCACTTACCGCTAGTATATGCATTTAAATTTAAGACTGTTGGTTCATAGGTGCTGTTTGCTTGCCTCGTCGAGTCAATTGTATTTTAGAAGCACAATATCAAATAAAATTAAAATGACACGGCTTCGTCCAGATATTCTAATTACCAATGAAAAATTACAACGTGTAATTGCATTTGTGAATACTGTGCACAGCGACATGTTCAGGTCGCAATGTACACAAACCCACAAACTAACAACAAAAATTGTGGGATCCTTAAGCTTGGCCTTAAGAGTTCAACGCGATAGCTATGCCTGGCCCCATGCTCATCGCGCCGTTTCTTGCGCCTCTCATACTCTTCAGTCGCCTAGCCACGTAATTGTCATGACACCACTTGGTCGAAAGTGCGAGTTAAATGCATTACTGCATGGCCTACCTCCTCGTCTTGCGTCATTTTACATAAAAGCGCCATCAAAACTTGGAGATGAAGAAGGCACCACTGGAAACGTAACTTGAGCTAGTTGGCGGTGGTTCTTATTCAGGTGAGTGCAGCGCTACAGGAAACACGGACAAAGAAGAAAAGACAACTGTTCTGTGCCTTTTCTACTCTGTGTTTCGTGTAGCCCAGCACCCACGTCGAGATGAAGAGGGGTATAGTAGGGCACAACTTAAAAGAAACAGCAGTTGGCAACAAATGCATACGAACCGCGCGAGTCGGTGTTACTACGCCAGCCAATCACAGAAGGCAAACAAAGTGGTTGTCATGGAGCTTTTCAAAAACTGTGGGACCCTTTTCAGTAACTGTTTAATAAGGTAGGGTGTAAACGGTTAGAGAAAAGTTGGTAACGAACCAAGAAAGGTAGTAACCGCTACAGTTACTATTTTTTGCCCGCAGTTACTTTCTGCTAACTTTTTATGAGTGTGTCTGATAAAGACAAACGTTTTTCTCAAATCCTGCATTCACAGGTGGCGCCGCTGGAGGTTCTCTCTCTTCAAACGTCTGGACATACCTGGGCCACAACCAAGTCTCATATGGGGAAACATCACAGAAATTAAAGCAAAGGTATTGCCGTAGCATATGTAGGATTGCATATATGCCAACTAAATGGCATGCTCTGTCCAAAAGCATATCCTGCCGAATAGAGCTCCTATTAGATTCCAAGTATCACATAAAAAAATTAAGAACTGTCCTTTTAAACGTCTTCGTTATAATGATCATGCTGTCTGGATTACAAAGGTTTTGTAAACCTTAGCTCGTGCAATTCCAGCGCTTTGAAGCTAACAAGTTTCTAGAGAAATTCTGCAGTATGACAATAAACCGGCTGTAAAAAACTAGCTCATGTGCAGGAAAATAGGGCGCATGTATGTGGAGCGCATATGACGATGTCATTAAATATAGCGCATAGATAGTTCCATATCGCACACTGAGAGAGGTTCGTCCCTTTCAAAGAGATGTAGTTAAAGCGGCAAAATGCAACGTTACCAGAAAGGTGGAGTTTTGTAGTTCGCTACCTTGGACTAACGCTGTTAATAAGGGTTTAGAAATAGGGCAAGGATGGAAAAATAGGGACAAATACGGAGAGCAAAGCCGTTCCAATTCCAGGCGTTCGCACAGGCCCGCAGATAGCAACAAGAGCTGCGGCGCTGGCACGACATTTCACCCTGTTCCCTTGGCCCGTCGGTGTTATAGCACTCTGTCGACAGGTACCGGTTTTTTAACTGGCCGAAAAGAAGAGAAGATTACGCAATGTCTACATTATACACTAGGAAATGACGCATAATATTCCTTCATACCTGCTCTAGCAACAGGATCAGGGGTTGGCCTTCGCTTCACCGAATGACGTATGCTTGATCCTGTTCAGAGAAGATGCTGTAACATTACGATTCTTCTATTGTCTGGAGGAAGAGAGCATATTGCGAATGATAGAATTCGTGCAATTGCTTACTATACGAGAACATCAAGTGATCGTCTAGCAACCACCAAGTGGCTCTCGTGTTATCGGCGATGACTCTTCAGAAGAAGATGCCAATGTGGCGGTTGTAGAGGACTGACACTCTTCGATACCATTGTATGGGACAGACAATGCATGCCAATTCCGGTTTCCTGAACACGCATACCACCTGAGCAAACGCAGCTTATTCTACTTCCTTTCGCGGTCGCACTAAATACCACAAGTTCGAAGAGCCCCTTGGTCACGGCTGCATTGAATAAAAGAAATCCAGCATTTCCCTGCATCTGAAATGGATGCCTGTAAATAATGGTAACTAAGCACATATAAAATATTTTAAGGCATGCTTACCTTGATTGGAAGTATACATAACTCACGACTCGCAAGAAGGTATCAGACTTGCACACGATGAAGGGCGGAAACGGACGTACTTCTTAGAAATGTAGACTTAGTTCGCTCCAACGTCGCGAATTTGGGGCAGGGATGTCGTTGTGCGCGTGACGGAGTTGGCATGGCTGGTATCGCGCAGAATTCAGGGATCACTCGCTCTCCTCTCTTTGAATCTGATATGGTGGTCCCCGTTAGACATCAGAGCGGGAAGGCGAGAGCAGCCAAGCAGAATGTAGTTAGTCCCCAAGTATTAGTTAATCCCCAAGTAGAGCATCTTTTTTTGCGTGCTTTTGGACACTGTACTATAAAAGGAAATATTTCCTTCTTCCGAATGGGCCGCGTTCGAACGGACCGGGTTCTCGGGTAGCTTCCGCAGGCCAACATTGCTTGCATTCTGACGCATGCGCGTTTGAGCTTACTGCTATCAACATTCGGAATAACGTGTACCGTGTCTTGTGTAAAGAATTCGTACATTGAGCCAATTGTCACAGCCTGTGTAATGAAAGACCGTGCACATTAATTACCACAAGTTGAGCACGCCAAAGATGACCTTCCTTTAATGGATCAAGAAATAATGCACATCCGGAGCCCTGCTGTGTCTTCTTTTTAGAGCACCTTATCACGCTTTCTCCTATCTTTCCCTGGTGCACTAGAGTCCCGACGCCGGCGTAGAAGCTTCGAACAAAAGTGCATCCACGTGGTCAAACAGAATCTAACAACTCGCTTTCAAATCTCACATGCTCATACATCGAAGTCCAGTCAGAGCACACTCATAGAGCTCTTCCATAATGCTCCGGAGAAGTTCTCCAAACACACTGCTATCATTGGCTTTTCTTTTGGCTTAACACATTGGCATACACACAACTTTGCACCTGAGTGAAATAAACTGTTTCGATGACTCTGTCACCATTTGCATGCATAAAGCTTATATATAGCATTTCAAGGAGAGGTCAAGTTTCCAATACTACGCAAGGGAACATTTGCGCAAGCTCTCGCTGGACGGCCATGTAGGCACAGGAACATGCAGTGCCCGAAATGTTACTGTTCACCACCACGCTATGCAGAATTCGCAAGGATTCCTTTTCACGCTCTAACGAGCAAAAAAAAAAAGCCACGTGTTCACGTTCAGTTCTCATTGTTATAAGCCACCGTCGTCATGCGTTAGCCACTGATTTCCTGTCATCTGTAGAAAATTGCTGAGAGTCGCGTGGTGTGGAGCCTTTAGGAACCACACAACAATGAAAGTCTTTGCGTTTGTGCAGATCATTGCATCAGCGGCGGGTCGTTTCACGCTTTCCCACCTTGGCTTGCTCTTTTTCACCAGTTACATTGCAAACAGAAAAGGAGACGTTTGTATATACTTTTCGAACTGTGTCTTTTGCAAGGCTCCTCTTGCCTCGTGGGATTTATACCGTTTTTTCTGTTGATGACGTGAGCGTGAGTTCTGAGGATATCGATCTCGTGAAAATTATGTAGAAAAATCTTTTGACTTCACTGTAATTTCTTGCCCGTAAATGGAATAGCCTTGTTCCACACTGAGCGAAGCCTCATTTCGCACGAAACGTTGGAGGAATGCCTGTCCGCCCTGCTTGCATCCTTCCTGTAGGTGGTCGTGCACTCGGAGATGCAACAGGCCGGCATTGTCCACGCACAAAGCTCACAACAGTTATATCACAATAAAGAGGCGGCGCCTAAAGGACCACAAGGCTAAACGGCGTCGAAGAACCTGCAGGGTGCTGTAGGTGTACAAGCCGCAATCAGAGAAAAACAGCACGCCCACGCTTCTGCTACGGCGGCTGCGCCAGATCTTGGAGCCCGCTGCGACGGCAGCGCCAGCACCTAGCAACTGCTGTGGCGGTTCCACGACCACAAGCGAGTTTGAAAGCCAAATTTATTCTAGTAAGGTTTGTATGCGTCGTTGCTGATGAAATGTCAATCGAAGAGAAATCATAGACCAATGTCAATCAACGACCAACGAAGAGCGCGGTCGGATATCCTTGTCTGGAACACAACGCTTTCACTCGCTGCACCACCATGGATTGCTGGCGTTGCTGTCGCTGTACGCGCTGCGGATGTTGCACGGCAGAGTCCGGCGCAAGCATGGAGAATTGGTAACTGTCCCTTTTCTGAATTTTTTAAGTGGGCGCTGTTTTGAAAGGCCTACTATCAAATATGCCAGAGCGGGGTAGGTGGGAGCAACGAATGGGCCATCAGGTGAATATTCGAAAAATTGACGAGCATATTTTGTTGTCTGTTTGCAAAAAGTACGCTAGAAAACCAGGTTTTTCTTCTTCGAGTGAATAAGCATGTTTTATGAAAAACTTCTTTTTAGTGAGATTAAACACCTGATCTGCGGAAGAAACGTGGTCACAGAAAAATGTGGCCATGCACGCTGTTTGCCAGGCATGCGTGGTCCCGGCCAATGACAAACCACGATATCTAATGGCGAAAGCAGCCTACACGTGGTAAGCCGGTAGGAATCGAACCCGTGTCTACTGGGTGCCAAGCAGAGCAGCGCCACATGTCTACGCATGCTCTTCCAAGCACGGTGCGCATCGTAAATGCAACTATTGCATCAGCACTTGTGGTGATGGTGGTAGTCTAACTTCAGTTTTCGATGTAGTATGTGTTCACTTCCCTTAACTCAATTTAAGGAACACTGCACATGAAGTACTGTAGTTCGCATCATTTTTCCCGGCTTTGCTGTACCCGTCAGAGAGGCTTCTGCAAACGACGTTTACGATATTAAGGTCAGTGCACCGCCAACGAGCTTTATTTCTCTTATACAGAACATTCGCGTGTGCATTAAAGTGAGTACCCACGTTGCGTCGTACATAAGAGCCCTCGACGTGCACCGGGGACGAAGACGTTTACCCTACAAGAGACACCTGGCCTTGTAGGAAATTAACCGTGACGTATTGTTGGCTTAAATTATTGTATGAAATCTCACTTTTATGTTTTGTTTTTAGCATAGGGACGATGTTGTCCTCAGAGGCGAGCCGTGACACGTGCGGCTGTTTTGTTTAAGGGGAAGGCCATTATTACTTTCCTGTGAGACGCGCGCTTATTTCCGTTGTTTGCGGGGGGGGGGGGGGGGCACCGTTATCACTTTCTGTTACACGCAGCGCAGGCCGCGTTCATCTTGCATGTCACTTCGCGAACCGTGTCGATCATTCTTGAAACGTTGAAAGGCTGACGCGCGCATTTGAGTAACGTCTTGGTTCTGCTGCTTCCAAATCGTCGCGACATGTGACAATATGTTGTTAGGAGCACCAAGATCAATCATCTATGTCCGACGCACATTCCTGCCCAACCATGCCAATTCTGATGCATTTGAAGTGAGCTAGTGGACCGCGAGACCAGTGCTGTTTGTTTCCAAAGGAGTAGTTATATGCATTAGCGCACTATCAATTCACGTACGTAATTCACGCACGTGTGACGTATGTGTGTGACGTGCATTAGTTCCACTAATACAAGTCCACAACAGATCGTTCTTGCCCGGGCGGCCTATATATTTCATTACGTGTCTAAAACGCCGGCATCCCCTGGTTAAGACGTAGGGTTTAATATACGACATGTCTCTTTACTAAGTGTTTCTATTTAGCATTGGTCCGTTAGCCTTGCAAATACTATGTCGAGCATTACAAACTCGCGGGAACATATTTGGCGTAGTATGTCTTCGTGCACACGCGCCCAGTTGAAAGCCAGCCCTGATATTTTTCTGCGCTGTCAAAACCGTGTGCTCTACGAATCTGCTCGCCTAGATCCTGCTACTGCCACGCTTTCAAAGAAAAGGTCAAGCGTGAGGCTGACTTTCTTGCAACAGTTTTTCATTTTTACCACACAGGCTACCTTCAAACGTCCTTTATTTTCTTTTCTAGAGTGACCATAGATATAACACGACATAAAATAGGTGAATTAAAAGAAAAGAGAAGAAGAACGGTACGTGCTACCAGCCATCGAATGAAACGAGTATAAACATTATGCAAAGAATGAAATCACGCCTTACACAAGCTCACAAATGTCATGGGGACTACGCGGAAGGGGTGCTTAGAACACCGTTTTCTTTTTTTCAAAAATTCGTATATTTATGGTTGCAAAGCATTCCGCTTGCATCCGGTTACCGCCTTGTATGTATTTCATTTGCAGCGCCGGTAAATGGCCACGTTTATATCTTATTTATCTCTCTCAGGCTGTCGCTCATTGCTTATAAGTCACGATTTTCGATTAGTCTCTGGACTCGTTGAACCTATGAGACGATGTCTTGTTAAATATTGTGGTAAAGTGTACAATCATTTGCACTACCCGAAAATATCTACCTCTTTTTTAAAGACGATAGTCTTTCTTGGGTAACTAAACGCGAAAGTCATAACAAGTCTCTCTGCTACGCGATCGAAACGCCCGATCCAAACGGGTGGTTATGACGAACCAGAAAACTAACACTGATGGCATGAGCTCATACATGTCAACATGGTACAGCGCAAAGGAAAACTCATGCTATTTGTTGTTGTGGGGTTTAACTTCCCAAAACGAGCTCTGATTATGCGAGACGCCGTAGCGGGGGGCTCCGGAAATTTCGACCACCTGGAATTCTTTAACGTGCACTGACATCGCACAGTACACGGGCCTCAACATTTCGCCTCCATCGAAACGCAGCCGCCGCGGCCAGGATTCGATCTCGCGACCCTCGGATCAGCAGCCGAGTACCATAGCCGCTAGACAACCGTGGCGGGGCAAATCATGCTATTTGAGGAAAGGTATAACTGCATAACCGTGATACGCAGCATTCATTCATTCAAGAATACACGTCGGCTGGTTTTTGTGTTCGTATATGAAAAATCCACGCGTTAGAAATGGTGTCGAAAAGAAGCTACTGATTGTCGCGCGAGCCAGAAATGGCGAAACAGCCATTTTACCGTTCCTCTCACCTGCCGTCTGCGCCCTCCCTTCTTTAGAAAGAGAGCAGCGCAACAGCGCAGATAGCGCAATGTCCCTAGTTAGAACTTTTTATCTAGGGAGCTTAAGATAGCGTATACTAAGGAGGTTTAAAAAGAAATTTTTTTAAACTCCTTGGCGTATACCTGTGCGCCGCCGCGCCAACGCCGCCGTAAAATACCGCCGCCACTGGCAAGAAATGGCGGGACAGCAGGTCAAATGCGGGAAATTTGAATTAGAGTCAGCAAAACTTCCATCGCATCCATTAGAGGGCGAGTCAGGTTGGATGGATGGAGGGTGAGCGGCGGGATGGTGAGAAAAGAGGGTTAAGTATCACGGGCTGCGAAAGGCTATCGCCTTTTGATGTGATTTGCAGCGAAGCAAGCAGACATGAGGGTAAAATAACACAATACTGGTTTTCCCACGGTCCACCACGATCCAATACATCACTACCGTAAAGGATATGGCGCAGTAAAATAAACATGTAGCAACAACAAAGAAACCACTTAGAAAAAAATTTTGTTGACGCACTGGGAATCGAGCTCACAGCCCCACGCTCCTCGAGAAAGACGTACTGTGCTCCTCCGCTGCGCTAACACCGCATAAGCTCTAAGTTGTACGAACGGGCCTTATATTGCCTCTTATGTCATTTCGTTCGTTCTGCGACGCTCTCGTGCAGCTTAACGCGCCCGCATCCAGTACATTGCCTGGAACGGTGCCACCATCCAGAAGAGGCTAAGTCGGTCACTGTTGCTTCGCCTGTCTGGGGTGGCGCCACCATTCCAAGCGCGTTTCAATGTCCGCCCCGATGCACCCGCGGATCCGCACGTGCATCGGAAGGAAGCGTGAGAAGAAACACCGGCGTTTCATACAGCTTCGAGCGTATTTGAGCCGATAGCGCAGTGGTAGAGCGCCGGTCACCTTCGTCTTGGGTAGCGTTTCCTCACCGACCAATCTTCGAGTGTGATGGGAACAAGAAAACTGCTGCGTTAGGTATCCAAGCACGGCAGCGACGTTCACGGATGAATGCGTCACAAGTAAATACGATCGATACCTTTGTCGCGCAGTATTTGCTATCGACTGTTTCCAGTTATTGCGTAAACTACTTCAATTACAACAAGCGGCTGGTCCTTCATGTTAAGGAGGCGATGCCTTCTTTATTTCTTGATGTCAGGAAGGCGCCATACCAGCGGAACACCGATACGAGTGGGCAAGTTCACCTCAATGTAACAATGAACATTAAACTTGGTATGCAAGACACATTTCACTTTTGTTTTTTACCGATTGTTTTAACAGAAGGATCAGCAAGATTTTTCTGTAACAATCTCACATATTTCAAAAGAGGCAAACCGCGTTCCCACTGAATTTGAAATGAAAAAAAGTCACACTTTCGCCGCAAGGGCGAAGCAATGAATGCGATAGCAAGAAACTGTAATGCTGTACGAATTGAGGATCGCAGTTTCAGGAGCAATATTAAATGTAGCAAACATGTACTTGCTAAGTGAGCGCCTGCCGTGGGCAGCGCGTGCTGGTACGAAGAAGTTTATACGTTGTGTATCACAAAGCCACACATACAAAGCTAGGGGAGGCCGCTAAATGAACAAACAGAAGATGAGCGCGAACGATCAAGTGAAGTACGCACGAAACGAACGCACAGATAGACACCGAACGAGAGCGAATAAGCTGTCACAATTGATACTCTCAGTTTGAAGAGCGCTCCTGTTGCAAAGGCGGCCGAAGCAGCGAAGTAAACTAGCGTGTTTCAAGTGTCGAGCTGTGACACTTGATAGTTCGCGCTCATCTTCTGTTTGTTTCTTTAGCGGCGTCCCTTGAGCTCGAGTGACTCGTACGCTCCCGTAACATCAGCGCGGACATCACGGTCAAAGCTCGAAACATCCCTCTTCCTCTCACCACGAGACAACCGCGCGAGCAGACAGCGGAAGGACAAGGCCCTGCGCAAATAGAAGAAGCGAGTGACCTGGCCGACGACTTTTAAATGCGCCTGCTGCGCTCCTCGCGCCATCTCGCTGGTGATGAAGAAACGCTTATAAGCACCTGCCGTCTCCGATTCCTGCCAGCGGTAAAGGGCGTGTATATAAGGCTCGCCGTTAGCTCTCTGGAGGATGTGCTCTTCGTGGCGTAGTGGTTAGCGCCACGCGCTGCTGAGCGAGAGGTTCCTGGTTCCATTCCGCGCTTTGGAAGCATTTGCCTGACTTATTTATCTTTAGGAATTTTATACACACACACGCACACACACACACACACCTATATATATACCCTTACGGAAATATCATATATGGGCCAGATATGTTTTATATGTGGCCAGATATGGACATATAAGCGCTCATATCAGGCTATATACTGCCATATATAGGGGTCAACATAAGGTCATATACAGCCAGATATAAACGTATATGGCGTTTTATATGCCATATAAGCCAGCTATATACTGCCATATATGGCTTTATATTGCGCCTTATATGCAATATACGGTAGCAGCATACTTCCATATAAGGCGTACGTGGCCCGTATATGGCTTTACATACTCGATATAAAGAGTATGCATCAAGTCACATAATGCAAGTTAACAGTCATATACATAGATGTATTTATATTATTTACGTGTCGACATCCAATTAAGGGGCAGTTCCTCACGATGTACCATTTACCCTTAGTGTTTACTTTTTGCATTGATATGTGGTTCCATCGATTATTTGTGTGTATATAATTAACATTACTCGGTATTTATTGCTTCGCTTCGCGTGATATCTTATCAGTCACCATGACGGGAGAAAATTTGAGGATATATATATATATATATATATATATATAGCCCGTTCGAGATCCGAGAGTCCGCAGAACCTACGCAGCATGATCTCCACGAGGTGCGCGGCGTGCTTATCGCGATGGCGGCAGGCGGTGATGATTTGCGTGGATGCAGATAACGCCGCACTAAGTATAGGCAGTTTCGCGTTGCCTGCTCGAAAGTTAGCTACCAAGTGCTCTTTTCTGACCTTACTTGTCTATGCAATTGAAGGATTAAAATTATTCCTTTTGCAAGAGATTCGTCCGTGCTTTTATGTGCGCTTGGTTTAACAACTCGTTTACACTTATTGGCACATGTTGTCACAATGTAAATAGAGAGTCTATTGGTGAATGTTGTTAGAATGTTCCTGGAATGCGAAGATTTGATTTCTGGGGTCTTACGTCCCAAAACCGGGTGTCATACGAGGGAGAGTCAATATAGTGGCGCTCCGGAAGTTTCGGCCGACTCCGGTTCTGGCATCTCACTGAATGCAGTGACATTGCACGCCACACGGGCCTCTACATCTCACCTCCATGCGACATACAGACGCCGCGGTCGGGATTCGATACCACGACCTCCGGATCACCAGCTGAATGCCATAGACACTAGACCGCCGTGGCGGGGCCAGTATTTGGAGTGTGTGCATGAACGTGCCTTACTATAAATATTAACTAGTGCTTAAAAACAGGCGTTAATAGGCCATCAGCTAAATAATATAGCTAATAGGCCACATAACAGTTACAGCGTACAAACATACTTTCTTTTCGTAGCTTGTTACCAAGGTGTCAAGATAAAATGTTTATAGGATGCTGCTACAAAATCAGCAGACAGCCTATGAATGCATGTGTAATGAAGGTTGGCAGCCAGTTGTTGTAACAATGTTAACAGGGAGTTAGTAAAGGAACACACAGAATATTGGTAATTTCTGTTAGCGATTGTGCGTGGATATTTAAATTAATGTTACCAGCAAGTACTAATTAAAGGCAAGCACACGAGCTATGAACTTGGATATTGGTTTACTAAACATGTCACCAACTAGTTCAAAAACATGTGCTTCTTGGATATTGGTGACGACTTCTTTCGATGATGCTAAGGGGAGGTTGGTCAAGATGCACGCATACCATTGTTACACATTCTTTTTCGTGTTGGTAGGTCCCAGTGACAGCACTCCGAAGAAACTCAAGTTAATTTCACCTGAGATTTAAAGAGTCATCGCAACCGCTGGTGCACTTGGTTTACTTAATATGTATCATGTGGGAGTAGTAGCCATACATTAATACTAGCGCGTTTGGCTGAGCTTCGAAGGTGCAGGTTCGAAACACCTCTCCCCAAATGGTATGTGGCATATGTGTGTGCGTCTTCTTATGTCTACATTTCAACCGGAAGCTAGGCAAAAACGGTATGTCTTGCTTGTTTTAAATGTGTCTTAATGAAAAGTAAGCATACGTGTTTACTTGGCCGTTGCTGTGTAATATCGTAGGCTCTGTACTTTTGAAACGGCTGTGGCGCATACCCGCATACCACCGGAGGAGCGCTACGGGTATGACGGTCGCGTTGTCGCAGTGTTCATAATCGTGACGTACCTTATAGATAAATCATGTTGGCGAGGCAAATATGAATCATTCCGCACCGCGCAAATTTTGGAGTACAACAACTGACGAGACGGCCAGGAGAGTGAAGAGGCGTAGGCAAGTAGATAGATAGATAGATAGATAGATAGATAGATAGATAGATAGATAGATAGATAGATAGATAGATAGATAGATAGATAGATAGATAGATAGATAGATACGCCAAAGTGACAATTTCACCGTCAAATGCTACGCATTTGAAAGTACAAACATGATCCCGTCATGGCAACTCGAACATTAATTTTTCAATGGGTTCGACCAGTTTAGATGCAATTGAAGACTGTCTATTCAGTTCACAATTGTGCTTGCAACATTGGGTTTGTGCTGTTCTGTGCAGGGTGCAGCGCTTGCTTTTTCGGAATGGACAGAAAAATACGGCGACATTGTCGGGTGAGCTAGATTCACGCATATATGAAACTTACTGGGCACCGCGAGCTTGAAGTTGACGCTGCTTGGGAGCAGCAGTTGTAGGTTAAAATGTGCCTGCGCAAATCCCCCGGTTTTTTCTATAATTGGCACTAGCACTAGCATTTCTATAATTGGCAATTGCGTGAGTTCAGTGTCTTCGTAGTGCGCCTATTTTCCGCGTAGGATCAACACACGCGCTATAACGACGAGGATATATGCAGCGAAAAAGCGGTCGTTAACTTCCAGCCCGCATGTGGATAAGTTCAAGGACCATGGCCCATCTGTCGAGTTTATTACTCGCTATTTTCAGTGTAGGACGAGAGCAGCTACGGCAAAAGTGCACACAAAAAGGTTGGCTTATGGCGCACAGTAGTATCACATCGTGTGAGAGAACCTCACGTTGGGAACATCACAATGCCAGTCTGTAATAATGTGGTTAACAATGCATTCAATAAGACGGCCGGGGCAATTAAATTTCCATTGCTTAGTAAAGATTTTCGGCGATGATACAAATTCTGAATAGGGCAGAAATATATAACGGTTGTGACCAATAATATAACCGAAATACACCTCATTCAAAACTTCACCTACGTTTTACTATTCAGATACGGATGCAGACACTTTTATCTTGAATTACAACTGGAAAAGCACACGAGCTAAATGCAGAGCAATACCCGACGAAGCATCTGCACCTGATTAACAGCAATACTAAACAACATATGCATTGCATAACCGTTGGCAGCATTCAGAATTATTACGGTGCAGGCCGAAAAAATAAAACAAAACATCTCGATAAGGTAACAATTTAGTGACAAAGCAAAGGAATGCTTACTGAAATAACTCTAGAACAATACTTCGTACAGGAGATGTAAGCAAAGCGTTTTCACACCTGTTCCAAATCTCATTTCCCTCGAAATCCCTGTATTCACTTCAGCACTCTAAACTGTTAATCCTTCTTCAACTTACTACATATGACATAACAACTAATCATGGCGTGGGTAAAGTGTCATAGGCTTAATTTTCTTCATTAGTGAACAACGCACGACTTTTCACGAATAATAGAATAATAACATTTATGTGTTCCCTGCTCATGACGATACAGTTTCATTTAGCTGGGACCACGTGGTCCCTGATTCGTTTTCCGGTTCATCTAAGTACTCACTCTGTAAGCATGGCGTGCCACTTGTGCAGCAGTATAAACTTTGAAGCTTTTGCAAAGGGGCTACGTCTGATATGTGATCTTAGAAGATACGTGGCTCCTAACACATGCTTTTTAGTCACGCAGGTAGGGGTGAAGACTTTTAAGCTTAATCTCAAAGTGCGTAGTGCCTGCATTGGGTACGTAGCCAAGGTATACGCCTCAGAGACTAACGCATACATTCAAGACACTTCTATAGCACACTTGATGCTATGAGACAGTAACTATGCGTGGGGATTCCAGAAGTTGTCTGTACCCATATAAAAATTACTAGGGAGTTGCCTTTGTTTTAATGATCATGATTAACACTAACGTGGGCTTGACCCTTGCCGCTGCTCAAAATACCTTCGATAATCTTTCTGCTGACCACATCACAGCAAAAGCGTGATTCAAGATTGTCGGCGTCCATCTATTTTTTTGGTGCGATATCGCGCCATGCATAAGTAGATAATTTGTTCATGAAGATATTTAATGTAGATTAACGAAATTTATGTAGGTGCACTCCACAAAATATGGTAGGTGATGGTGTCTGCCATCTTCGCACAAGTGTCACAACCATTATTAACTGCAAAACTATTTTAACCATCCCCTCTTTAATGCCTTACAGCTATAAGAGCATATTAAATAAAATAAAACATATAGAAATATGCATGTGTGAGCCACAAGTAAGAGATATAAAAATAAAGAATTGAATCCAGCTTCACGCTGTGCAAAGCGTAAGAACGGGGAAGCTGGTTTTTTATGGTAAATTGTGGCAAACACTGGGTATAGTGTGATGTGTCAAGGGGATCAATTCATGATGACTTCAAGACGCGAAAAATGAAGTCAGACGAAACATAAAAAACGACAAGGACAAGCGCATACAGCATACTTCAGATTTGAGGATTTTGGTCACCCGTTTGGCGTCACCGCAGGATGGTTCCACATGGCCGAACAAGGCCCGGAGTTCAAGTGGCAAAATTCCTTTCTTAAGGCAGAAAGAAAGAACACGTGATTGGCAGGTCGTTATGGCGATGAGGTTGACACATGCGATGACTTGATCATGCTTGGATTCTCGCGATAGGAAAGAGCCCATTGCAGAAGAAATATGATGGATCACAACTCTTCTTTGGGCTAGTTGGTGACCATTCACAATGAATTCAAGACGCGAAAAATGGACACAGACGAAACATACAAAACGACAAGGACAAGCGCCTACGTCATACTTCAGATTTTAGGATTTTGGTCACCCGTTTGGCCTGACCGCAGGATGGTTCCACATAGCCGAACAAGGCCCGTGATTCAAGTGGCAAAATTCCTTTCTTGAGGCAGAAAGAAAGGACACGTGATTGGCAGGTCATTATGGCGATGAGGTTGACACATGTGATGACTTGATCATGCTTGGATTCTCGGGATAGGAAAGGGCCCATTTCAGAAGAAATACGCTGGATCAGAACTCTTGTTTGGGCTAGTTGGTGACCATTCATAATGACTTTAAGACGCGGAAACTGGACACAGACGGAACATAAAAAACAAGGACAAGCGCCTACAGCATACTTCAGATTTGAGGATTTTGGTCGCCCGTTTGGCGTCACCGCAGGATGGTTCCACATAGCCGAACAAGGCCCGGAGTTCAAGTGGCAAAATTCCTTTCTTGCGGCAGAAAGAAGGACACGTGATTTGCTGGTCGTTATGGCGATGAGGTTGACACATGCGATGACTTGATCATGCTTGGATTCTCGGGATAGGAAAGGGCTCATTTCAGAAGAAATACGCTGGATCAGAACTCTTGTTTGGGCTAGTTGGTGACCATTCACAATGATTTCAAGACGCGAAAAATGGACACAGACGAAACATACAAAACGACAAGGACAAGCGCCTACAGCATACTTCAGATTTGAGGATTTTGGTCACCCGTTTGGCGTCACCGCAGGATGGTTCCACATAGCCGAACAAGGCCCGGAGTTCAAGTGGCAAAATTCCTTTCTTGCGGCAGAACGAAAGGACACGTGATTGGCAGGTCATTATGGCGATGAGTTTGACACATGTGATGACTTGATCATGCTTGGATTCTCGGGATAGGAAAGGGCCCATTTCAGAAGAAATACGCTGGATCAGAACTCTTGTTTGGGCTAGTTGGTGACCATTCATAATGACTTCAAGATGCGAAAAATGAACACGGATGAAACATAAAAAACTATAAGGACAAGCGCCTACGCCATACTTCAGATCTTAGGATTTCGGTCACGCTTTTGGCGTGACCCCAGGATGGTTCCACATAGCCGAACAAGGCCCGGAGTTCAAGTGGCAAAATTCCTTTCTTGCGGCAGAAAGAAGGACACGTGATTGGCAGGTCGTTATGGCGATGAGGTTGACACATGCGATGACTTGATCATGCTTGGATTCTCGCGATAGGAAAGGGCCCATTGCAGAAGAAATATGATGGATCACAACTCTTCTTTGGGCTAGTTGGTGACCATTCACAATGAATTCAAGACGCGAAAAATGGACACAGACGAAACATACAAAACGACAAGGACAAGCGCCTACGTCATACTTCAGATTTTAGGATTTTGGTCACCCGTTTGGCGTGACCCCAGGATGGTTCCACATAGCCGAACAAGGCCCGGAGTTCAAGTGACAAAATTCCTTTCTTGCGGCAGAAAGAAAGGACACGTGATTGGCAGGTCGTGATAGAGAGACAGTAATGTGGTGCGTGAGAATAAGGGCGCGTTTTAATTAAGGACGCGTATACCATACGCTATTTTCTTTTTTATGTTATCAATATGATACTGATATTTTAAATTTTTATCAAGAAGAATGCCAAGAAATGATATTGATACGGGGATACTTGTATTTACAATATATATACACAGGCAAGTCCCAGCCAAGAGTAATGGCAGGCCCGAGTCTTGTCCGAACAGTTCGTTTCCTTCGCCCGTGCCTTGCGTGCAGAGTGAGCCCCTCTGCTACCTTCCTCGCAACGCTGCAGAGTTAGCTCCTCTGCTATCTTGTTACACTAGCCCCCGTCGTAAAAGCGCCGACTCGGCGCGTGTCAGGGCAGCATAGAGGTGGCAGGAATAGAGGGCTTTAGTTGCGCCACGTGTACAGTTGTAGAAGGTGGTCTCGTTGATTGTGCTCGATCGGCGACTCGTTCAATTTCATACGTGAGGTGAGTGACCTTGCGTAAGATCGTATAGTTATGTAATTGACCCTAACAATCAAATTATATTGTTTGCTGACACGAGCGTGCTGTTTCATGAAAACACTACAACTAACGATCAGCATCTTCTCAACTGTGCTCTTGATGACAATTACGGATGGTGTAAATCATGGGATATGAAGCTTAACACCGATAAAACAGTCTATCTTCGTTTTTCTCGTTGACAAGCTCCCCTTTCCTTCTCTTACAAGCTAGATTCAGTACCACTGCATGACGTCACCCAATACAAGTACTTAAGTGTGACTCTTACAAATAGCTTATCATGGAATTCACATATCGATAAATTTTTCTTCCGCATTGCGTAAGCTATACTTTTAAGACACAAACTTAAGAACTCGCCTCCAGCTGTAAAATTACTTGCTTTTAATACACTGATTTGGCCGAAACTTGAATATGCATGTGAGGTTGGGGACCCCTTTACCAATTCCAAAATTACACACCTTGAGAATGTACAAAGAAAAGCTGTTAGGTTTATTGATTCAAAAATCTCTCCATATGACTCACCCACGGAGCCAATGCAGGCCAAGAGTGTCCCATGCTTAGCACTCAAACGAAAAAGCACGCATTTACAATTTCTTAACTTTTTTGGAATCGGGAACTTGCGATTAACCCTTCACTCTATCTTTTGTCTTCAACATCAAGGCATACTCGTCACCATCAACCTCATTCTTTGACCCCATATTTTGCGCGAACAGTTTTATTCAAGTTTTCTTTTTTTTCTTGCACTGTAACAGACTGGAAGAGCATTTTTGTTGCGCTAACTGTAATAACTATGTTTATATTGGCTTTGTTTGTTTGTTTTCTTTTGTGTTTAGCTCACCCTGCCTGGACCTTGTATGATCTCCGCAGTATTGAATAAAGAAAGAAAGAAAAGCGAATCTTTCAACAAACACGGTGAATTCGGATAGGTTTGCCGTGCACCCCTACCTGAAGTAGGGGAGGGGCTGCTTGGTTGACGCGACCTCGTAACTGCGCCTCAATACGTATAAATATGCACAGGACGAGCAGGGGAATGGAAAAATGAGGGACGACACGAAGGTTAGCCAGTGCTGAGACCGGCTGGCTACCCTGTGCTGAGGAAAAGGGGTGACGGGAGACATGACAAGAAGAAAGAGAGAGAGGAGGAAACTCGCACAGAATGGCTAATGTTCTCAAAAGGACAAGTGAGCTGTTTCTGAACCACTACCGCTCGAGTGATTGGGTATGGCCGGATGCGTTGGAACTCTTGATATTAACGCGATAGCGTTACAGAGCTCGTTCCGCAGGAATACCGCCGTCGGTGACGGCGTCGCGTGAGCGAAAAATAACAGCTCCAAAGATGGACAACTATGTCCATATAGCGTATAACATGTCAAGCAATGTCTCGACTACTATGGCCTCCGAGACGGCGGGCGTACCCGCCATCTCGGAGGCCATGCGACTACAGCATAGCCTGTATGCGGTCTCGTCAGATGCTCTGCATCCACTTTTTTATATTTTATTCTCACGACACCATTAAAGAAGTGAAGTGCTGCAGCTGCCATTTCACCGACCATAAGGCGATGCTTGTTGGGGTTGGCCGAAAGAGGTCTCCAGAACAACAAATCGAACAGCTGCCAGATAGCTAACGCAAGAAGGACGACAGAGTGTGACCATTTACGAATAAAAGTGTCACGCCTACGCGCAGTTCATAATACACGACCATGTGACTACATCACTGTACAAAATTTTCATGAAGTTCATATAAAAGTGCTGCTAAGTAGATCGAAAACCTCTACCATTACTATAGATACGTAGCGCGCGCGTGTGTGTGTCTGTGTCTGTGCGTGTGTGTGTAACAAAACACACTGATAAGTATGCAGTGAGTGGTTGAAGTGCACACTGGGGGCCGCATTTCGCTATCGCGTTCAACTCTTAAAGGCGAAGCTTAAGGGTCCCCCAATTTTTATTGTTATTTCAACGGCTCGCTCTAATTTTCCGCTCTCTTCCTGAAATATGTTGTGCCGTACTCACTGTTATATAGGAAGAGCGTTTAGCAAGCATTACCACGTTTATATCTGCCGTAGAAGCAACACTCAAGCAAATGTTTATTCTGACTCCACAGGTTCTTCAACGGAGCTTCGCCATTTATTTTGGTAAAGGACGTTGACCTCTTGAAAAAGGTGCTCGTCGAAGACTTCCATGCATTTTCAGACAGAGGGGTAGGTTTTATTCTTTAATATAAAGTAGTCTAGAATGATTACGATAATATGGTATGGATTCTGGTTTTAGACAAAGAAGCACGAGGGAGTTTATAGGACATAACAGCATAACCATCAGCTTACCGCCCGTCGTCTACAAGGTATTTACCACGTTTATCGGTAACAGAATTCATGCCACCTTAAATTTCAGTCAACCTAACGAGTAAGCAGGTTTCGTAAATGCTTTTCAACAGTCGACCATATTCACACTAGCAGTCAGGTGATAGAGAAATGCGCGGACTATAACCAACCCTCTATATATAGCTTTCATAGATTGCGAGAAAGCATTTGACTCGGTAGATACCTCAGCAGTCTTGTAGGCATTGCGGTATCACGGCGTAGACGAACATTTTCGTAAGAATAATGGAAGACATTTACAACGAATCGACAGCCATCATAGTCATCTTTAAGGATAGCAGTAGAGTACATATAAGGAAGAGCGTAAGGCAAGGGATCGCAATCTCTCCAATGTTTCTCACGGGATGTTTACAAGAGGCATTTAGAACATTGGATTGGGAAGAGGTGGCTGTAAGGGTTAATAGTGAATACCTCAGATTTGCAGATGACATTGCCTTGCTAAACTAGAAGAGAAGCTCAGGGGAAGATGGATGCTTCAATCGATGAACAGATCGCAAAATTTAGAACAGAGAATGTCGCAGGAGCCAACGTTTCGACATGTGGACTTGTCTTCTTCAGGGCGGCGACTGCCTTCTCAGGGAATCGTATCTCATATACAAGTTCAACACTCTCCAGCCTACAGGCATACACCTTTCAAGGGGAACCCTTGAGTCCATTAGATGCCGTGAAGAGTTAACAAAGACGACAAAAGTTGAGTACGCACCAGCTAACAATGTTTCTTCTAGAGAGTCTACTTTCAGGTGCGGATCCCCCTTCCAGTTCCACGAGAACAACGGCGTTAAGCAGTGTAGTTACATTTTTAGCAACAAGCTTTCGGTGAAATGCACTGCGGGTGCGACGCAGGTGGTGCGGGTTGGAGAGGGGGACACATGCCATAGGAGCAACTCCTGTTCCAAGGGTGTGTTCCTTTTTTCATCCTGCTTTCTAGCGCATGCACACACAATGTATTTCCGAGATATGTATAACGAGCAGATTCTTTGGAAACTTTCGCTCTTTCCATTTATATTAGTCACGCTAACACCTGTCACCCAACTTCCCCTACACCCTACCCCACTTTTTTGCTATTGTTCGCACGTGCTGCTCTTCTTCTCCTCTCTTTCTAAGGACGGGGGAGAGTGTGCAATAGCGTACATAAACGAATGCTGGAGAACGCAGTCGCCGCCCTGACGAAGACTTGTCGAAACGTTGGCTCCTCCTACATTCCCTGTTCTAAATCGTATTTTGCGATCTCTTCATCGATTGCCTTGCTAAGTAACTCGGGAGGCGACTTGCAAAGCATGATCAGCTGACGTAGACAGGCAAAGTAGAACGATAGGCCTGAGAAAAATATGCAGAAAAGTGAAGTAATTGCCTATAGACTTGGGTGAACTTAGCCGTTTGTGATAGGTGACGAGGCTTTGGAAGCTGTAAGCGAATATATCCACTTAGGCCAGGCAAGTGGCGTCTTACCCCAACCATGAAGCTGTGATAATCAGGAGGATAGGAATGACGTGGAGTGTATTCGGCGAACATTCTCAGATAATGAATGGTAGCCTGCCATTGTCTCTGCAGAAGAAGGTATGCAACCGCTGCATCTTACCGGTACTCACTTACGGGCAGAAACTTGGTACGGTCGTCGCGTGGGCCTCTGCTACACTCCCAAGACTGCGGCTGGCGGGCCCACGCGTCGCACATACAAGCAGCGCAAGAGAAAGGCAATCTGCATGAATTGGGCCTGTGCACAGCATCTCACAAACCTATGTCTTTGTGCATAGCTTCGCGTCACGAGAGCGTGCGTGCTCTCGCGGCGTTCAAACAGCTCCTAGAATAGCATAGGCATGCACAGTGTAGTATAGGAATGGGGTGAGACGGCGTCAAGCCGAGAACATGCGTGCCGCATATGCACCATCTGTGGTTCTATGCGGACGTCTTCGCACTAGGCGCCGTGCGCATCACTGGGAATTCGCTGGGCCTCACAGTGCTTCGCGAGGCGTTTCTCGAAGCCTCGGATCGCGATAAAATCCGGGCATCGGAGACAAGTCTGAACACGAAAGTATTTTATGCAAGGTTCCACCATGAAATCGCCGATGCCATTCCGTCAGGCAAGTAGATATCTGTCTGAAAAGTTAGCTCACATATAAGATCGAAAATTTCAACCTGCTTGGATTCGAACCCATCATCACCCGTGGTGCGACGAGTATTACCTAAACGCTCTACCAATCACACCACCGACATTCAGTAACCACGTGGAACAAAGGGGCCTTATATTGTTACGCGAGCGACCAGTGAGGAAGCACTGGGATTAGAAGCTATGTGCAAGCTATATTTACAGCGGCGGTTCCAGAGCAGGCCGCTCCTGCTTAGAGCCCGAGCCAAGTTCGAGCTTCCTCTTCTCTACGTCGACGGTGCCCATGCGCATCGTTCAAGCTCCTCAAATGCAGCATGCTCGTAGCATGATCCCCCGGCGGCAGAAGCAACGTCTCGAAGCGTCTAAATATAATCAACGGGAGGTTGATACGTGTTCAACCATGTCACGTGTACGATATCACATCTCGCCGAAGTAGGCGAAGCAGCTTGAGTGATAGAGGCGATTTCATTGGTCACGGGAGTGACCGCATGAAGCACTCGGTAAGGGCCTCTGTACCGCGACAGCAGTTTTTCTGACAGGCCCACGAGATGTCTCGGAGACCACAAAACAATCAGAGAACGAGGCAGAAGTATACGACTCGGTGCATCCGGTCGTACAAACGCAGTTGGCTCTCTTGGGAGGTCAGAATGCGGTCACGTGCAATTTCTCTCGCCTTGGCAGCTCGGTCGATTCGGATGAAGGGAATATTGGCAGGTGGGCGCCGTGTCAGCAGGTATCGACGCATCGAGGGGAAGTGCTGTCTCTCGTCCGTACAGAAGGAAAAGAATGTGGTTGATACCTCTGTCATAGGAATCTGTATAAAACGAAAGTGAAACCTGCCTTCGCGAAGTTATGGAATGCATAAGCGGCGATCTGGTGAATCGAGGGGCGGGAAATGTGTTGGGTACTGTGAGCATGTGAACACGTTAAATCTAGACGTGAGCGGCACCTCGACACAGCACAGGGATTCTCGACAGTTGTACGAGAGAAAACTTTCGAGCGATCACATTGCTCTGGAAACACTCAATCGCACGCGCCAGAGCCCTCCGCAAGCCTGCCATAAATGAGGATCGTCCACAAATGGCGGCGCCTTGAAAGAGCAACCGAACGGGTTCTCAGGGGATCGTTTTGTGAAAACATAGTCCACTGCGATAAAAGGCCAATCATTTGCTTGTCTACGGCTGCCTTTGCGATCCTGGAGCTGTGCCCGTCGCAACTCAACACGCAAGCAGGGAAAGGTGGCGGCGAACGGATGTACGAGCGGCTGTCAGGCGCGTCAGATGTGGGGTACACACCACGGTGTGAACAGCGGCGACAGTCTACATATCGGCGACGGAAGGAAAAGAGCCAGGCCTGCGTAGAACCGCAGGACAGTGACGGCGTAAGCTGGAGGAGGAAACTAGTTCAAGTACAGGTGACAGGTATCCTCTGCGCAATAACTCTTATCATTTCGCCAAGTATGGAAGTACCCACTATGTAGCAATTACCGCGGTATTGTAACGTGCAAATCTGTATAACTGCGCATCTTAGAGTCTCTTGGCGTCGTTTTCTCGAGAACTAACCCAACGCTCGACCCGGCGTCGACGGCGAGCATGCGGTTTGGGCTTCTCTCTGCACAGCTCTCTATTGTGCTCGAAGTTGTCTTGCTGCAGGCGCGCGCGTAGCTCTGCGATTCGCTTCTTCAGCAGCGGTTCGGACCTTACGAGGAGGCGCCTTCAGGTATCTCGAAGAGCCAAGTCACGTTGTTGGCGCGGCTGCGTACGTCGCCTCCCGCGTGATGCGTGGCACGATACAACAAAACTGCTTCAAAGGGCAGCGCTTCGTAATAATGATGGCGGAAATGTTGAAGAAGATTGTTTCATAATGATGATGTTGATGATGCCTCTGTAATGGGTCCAGAGCTACAAACCATGTCTCCCTGTGTTCTCTTAAATGATTCGTCGAACTCGTTATGCAGTCCACTTTGGCGTATTATTGTTCTGTCACGTAACACTACAATTCTTAATGCGATTCCTCGGCACACGTTAATCCTGTTTAGGTCTTTTAGCGAAGATTTTTCAAGCACAGGCGTGCCTCAGTGGTAGAGTGCTCGACTGCCACGCAGAGGATGTGGTTTGAATCCTCCTGCGTCCTGGTTATTTTTTCTAAAATTTGCCGTGATAGCAGTTAAGGACACCGGCGGGGCGGACAACTACGGCGCAAAAACGGCCCTTAATTGTGATCTCATAACAGCTTACGCTGTAAAACGGGCTCCAATTTATTGGCGTCCAGGATGCGCGGCAGTAGCAGAATACGTGGCCAGCTCGGTGGCAGTGGTGGTCACTCGTCTCGGGTTCTCCATTCATCCGGGATGCGGCATGGTGGTGGAAAGTAGTTGTTGGTGCGGTGTATCGCCATAGGGACCGGTCGAGAATCAGGTCGGGAGACGGAGTAGCTTGTCGCACTGCCGATTGAATAACTGAAATGGGGGGAGCTACTTGGTCAAAGGTGCCGTGAAGAGGGCGCGAGTAATATGCCACTGCAGTTGCCACTTCAAGTTCGCGACGGGCAAGTGTGTCACGCTGTCATGAAAAGGTGGCGCTGAAGCGAGGTTTGTGCAAGATGTTGTAGCAACCGTGTTATGCACACCGAAAAACTGTTACATGGAGCGGCGACTTTTCTGGCCGATAGTAGACACATTGTTGTAGACGAGCAGATTAAAAGTATCGTCCGCGATACCTTCGAGGATGTGGCCCACCTTGTCAGCCTCGACCATTGCCTCGTCTGCTTTCCGACAAAGCGCGACGAATTCCTGGATGTACAAAACATAGGATTCTGTTGACGATAGGAAACGGACGGCTAGCTCTCTAGACGCAACCACTTTTTGACGTAATGGATTTCCGCAGAGGTCGCGAAGCTTTGCGTTCAATGCATCCCGGCTGGGGATCTCGGCTTCGTTAGTGTTAAACCAGACATCTGGTGTCCCTCCCAAGTAGAAGATTTACGATCATTATGGTAGGACCCCACCTATTCCTTCGGTTGACACGTTCATTCATGCTGTACCAGCCGTCGACGTCAACGCCTTCTTGGGCGGAGAATGTTCCGGTATCCCGCAGATAGAAACCGTGACATACGTTGTTGTGGACGCCGCGGATGTAGATGGCGACGAGATGTTCTCCTCGGGAGCCATGGCCGAAAACTAGACAGTGCGGCCGCTACGTAGCTCCACCGTAATGTTACATGAACGACGAGTGACGAGGCACTAGCATTAGAAGCAATGTACAAGCTATATTAGAGCAGCAGCTGCAGAGCAGACCGCTCCAGCTCAGAGCCCGATCCAAGTCCGAGCTTCCTCTTCTTCTCGTCGTCGACGGTGCCCGCTCACATCACCGAATCTCCTCAAACGCAGCATGCGAGCAAATTGTTCACTCTCTAAGTGATTTCCAGTTAAAGCAAATGTGCTTTTAGGAAGCAAAATTCCTCTTAATTTGAAGTCACCTGCCTTCCACTCGACTCTTGGTCTGCAGCCGCGGTACCGCCATCTAAGGTTGATGGAGCGAAGCAGACAGTCGTGCTAATGGGCGCCGGCAGTTAGCGCTCCGGTATTCACAGCGCGTCGATCGCAGCGGAGATAAGCCAAATGGCGTGGCGGAGTCCTGCCGGCGCATTGAACGTTCAAAGGGCAACTACGCCCGCTGCAAAATTTTCCTTGTGTGACCAGTCATCTTGTGACGCGGTCAGCTCGAGAAGCGCTAAGACAGCCGCCGAGACGCAAATGATGCATCTTTTGCTGAAATGACAGTGCGTTCCAAAATGATCCGCTGACAGCCTCTTCGGTTTCGATTACAATGTTCCGCAGTTTTGGGAAGCTCGTGCTTTATAACAGGTTTTCTCAGGGCTCTGGAACACGCAGTGCAGTGTCTTCAGAGAACCGCGAGTAGTTCGAGAACTTTCGCTTGTATGCAACTGTCAAGGATCCGCGTTTAGCGTGGAGGTGTCGCTGGTGTCTATATGCTACGGGTTCGCATTTCAGAGTACCCAAACCATCCGCGCCCCTCGATTCGCCTCAATGCCGTTTATGCATTCCATAGCTTCGTGAAGACAGCTTTCACTTTCGTGTTCAGCCCATTTGTAATACAATTGGAACAACGACGGTTTTTGCGACCTGTTCTTCTTTTAGATGTCAGCCACGGGCTGACGTTTAATATGTTCTCTTCTGGCAACCAAAAACAGACGTATGGAAGTTGAATGGGCGAAGGTTTTGCTCTGACGTACAGGATACCTGGGCGCATGCGAAAAGCGACGGCTATGTTGGCCTGTTTTCTGCCTTGTCCCGCAAAGGTTACACAATTATAGACACTGAAATACTGAGATAACGTTCCACTTCTGAAATATCGCGACTTCACACCTCGTTTTGGTTGTAGGAACTGGCTTTATTGCTTAAGAAGAAATAGAGTATAGCAAGCCTTTGAGTCCGCTTTTCAACAGTCGTGAGTGTGCTTGTCTTTGCCGCCAGTTGCTGGACGTCGGCACCACTGAGAATTTCTGAGTGACGCTCGCGTGGTGACTCCGCAGCCATGGATGGCATTTGGAAATACTCTTGCAAGCTCAGCATTTGAGAGTGTTCAGATATGTCGTTCGAACTAGCAATATTCGTTCGGCTTAAAACCAGAAAAGTGCTGCATTTGCGAACGCACCATTGTCTCATGGAGAAAGGAAAATCAATTAAATGAAACATGGTGCTCGATAGCTAATCTCGGCAAGCCGCTCACACGCCCTTGCGCATTCTTTCCGGGACTTTTACATTTCGACTGCTTTAGTAGAGAACTGGACACCTTTCAAGGTGGATCATTACGACGCTATGCTTGAATGTGCCTGTTTTGTGTTTACGCAGGCCTTATTCACCGTTCTACCTGCTCCAGTAAAGCTCAGCGCAATGGTATTCACTGCTCCCAAAGACCGGTGGAAAGCCCTCAGGCAGACGGTCAGCCCCGCATTTACTACCAGCAAGCTATCTCAGGTGAGTCTCGGATGCGTTATCTTGCCAGTACAGTAACCGCAACGTTTTACTCAACGAATTTAGGAATCGCTCCGTCCTCGGAAATGTAGTCGTCTAGACACTGGAGCATGCCTTACTCTTACAATAAACACTTCGTGCATTGCGGAAGCCGCAGTTATCTCCGAATTTCTGCACGCGCGTGTGGTGCAGGCTTGTAAGTAACGTGTAGGCGGCATTATCCGTTATGTATAGTTTCTAGACGTTTAATATAAGTAGCCGAGTGAGTTTAGACCTAAAACATTACTAATTCGGATGGCGGATGGGAATTGTCTACTAGGGGCATGCTTGTGCGTCGGCTGAAATGCGATGAGGAAAGCGAGGAGAAAGCGCAGCATCTACTGCGATGAAACGACCTTAAAGCACGGGTTGACCACGGCATGTGTAGAGAAAAATGTGGGGTGCAGTGGGGCAGGCGCTCCAGGAAGGATGTGTTTGCCTCATTAAGATAGCTGACTTGGATTCTGCTCTAATATTTGATACGGCCGCGTATTCTCTTTTTCAGTGACATTTTCAATCATCTAGATGTCTCTCGACATTAATATATTGAGATCCAGCAAACATCACACAACAATATATTATGTTTTAGTATTGCTGTCTGCCTAATATTTTGCACATGTACGCCTTTGTCACCACAGATATTTCACACCTTTTCGGCTTGTAGTCACTCTCTTGCCAATATTATTGCGAGCGAATACAACTCGGGCAGCTCCATAGACGTGGTGCTGCTCCTTCGAAGATACTCCTTGGACGTCATGCTCAAAGCCGGATATAGCGTGGACATGAATGTGCTCGGTTCTGCACCGGGTAGCAGCTTCGATAGACTTACCGCTGAGGGTGTCAGATTGTTGCAGACGCTCGGACTGCAAGGCGTCACGCTTGTGTCTAGTAAGTATTATTGACTTCTCCGTCCATTAACATTTAGTGTCAATAGTTTCAGTATAACTTTAAATGGTATTGGTGCAGTCAACTTTGTAAATTGGGCGTAACCAAATAAAAGCTCTTAAAGTTTACATAGCACAAGAAGATTCCTTCGCTGCTCGGTGTTATAAAAGGCTGCATCCAGAAAATCAGGCACCGGGGACGGAGCGGAGCAATCTTTCTTGCAGTGGCGCCTCTAGTAGCGCCTGGCTCCTCTCGCAGCTCATTTCGCAGAAACTCCGGTGTCGTTATCAACGCTGGCGTCGTTGGTTGTGAGCGAAAAAGCAGCGTTTTCAGTCAGTAAACATTTGAGTTAGATGGGAATAAAGAAATAAAAAAACCGTTGGCGAGAAGGGCAATCTAACCTGGGTCCTATAGCTTCTCAGTACAATATGCTACGCACGCGGCCACCCGCATACATTTCTTATTGTACTCGACCACCCCACTTATACCTTCCTGCCTTCATCTTCAAGTGAGCGCAGCAATACACAGACGTGCAGGTGCGTATTCTTCTTTGTCAGTCTTTCGTGTAGGGCTGCACCCACCCCAAGATGGACCATTACTAACTAGCTCAATCTCAGTTATAATAGTGCCGTCTTGAAACGCGATGTTTGATGGTATGCTGATCCGAGGGTCGCGGGATCGAATCCCGGCTGCGGCGGCTGCATTTCTATGGAGGCGAAATGTTGAGGCCCGTGTACTGTGCGATGTCATCATCATCATCATCATGAGTCTGTCTACGCCCACTGCAGGGCAAAGGCCTCTCCCATGGATCTCAATTATCCCTGTCAGTACGATGTCAGTGCGCGTTAAAGAACCTCAGGTGGTCGAAATTTCCGGAGCCCTCCACTACGGCGTCTCTCATAATCAGAACTACTTTTGGCACGTTAAACCACACAAATCATCAGGTTTGATGGTGCATCTATGTCAATTGGCGCAAGACTACGTGGTAGGCCACGCAGTAACGCATGTAACTCGCACTTTCTGCGAAGCGGTGTCGTGACAACTATGCCGCTAGACGACTCGAAGAGCCTGACAACCGGAAGAGAGCGCGATGAGAGTCGGGACCAAGCATCGATTCGGCTGGCGCTTAAGGCCGCACATAAGAGTGCCAAATTTCTTGGTTCAAAGCATTGTTTACTATTAGAAGAAACTTTGCGCAGCTGCCGGGCTCCAGGAGTGGAGATATGCAAATCAACTAGTTTTCGAAGTATGAAAACCTTAAAAAAATAAAGCTCGTTCAGGATCTACACGTAACCATTCGTGATGCGAAAAATTATCATCAAGCTGCTCCTTATAGAATGGTAACAAATCAGTAGCCACAGTTCTCTTTATCGTACGTTCGTCCATCTGTGCTCTGCTGTCAAGCGCAAGATTCACAAATGCGGTGAAAGAAAGAATGATTACGTGTAAAAAAAAGAGCCAGGCCTGCGCGGAATCGCAGGACAGTGAGAGCATAATCTGGAGAAGCGACGAGAAGCGACCTTCTTAGAGGCCATTGTAAACATATGGGGAAACTAGTGCAAGTGCAGGTGGCACGTATTCCGTCCGCCAGCACTCTGCGGTTTGGGCTTCTCTCTGCACAGCGGTCTCTTGCATCCGACGTTGCCTTGCAGCAGCCGCGCGCATAGCTCCTCGATTCACTTCTTCAGCAGCGTTCCGCACCTTGCAAGGAGGCGCCATCCGGTATATCGAGGAGCCAATTCATGTTGCTGTTGGGGCTGCGCACGTCGCCTATCGCCTGACACATGGCACGGTAGACAAAACTGCTTCACGAGGCAGCGCTTCGTAATAATGATGACGGAATAATTGAACATCGTATCATAATGATGATGTTGATGGTGCCTCTGTAATGGGTGCAGAGCGACAAAGCACGCACCTCTGTGTCCTTGCAAATTATTCCTCGTTATCGTTTTGCAATGCACTTTCCGCGACGCGCAGTGGCGTATTACTATTCTGCCACGTAACATTCCATTTAATGATGCCGTTTCTCGGCGGACTCCTTTTCTCCTTTTCTGCGAACATAATCGCCCTTTGCGCGATTGTGTTCGCAGAAAAAGAGAACAGGAAGCATTCAAAGTGACGCCGCAGCCGTGGCACGCGACCTGCCCTCCCCCCACCTGCCTAGCGACCCTCCCAATCGAAAGCAAACCATTTATTTCTACTTGAGGGCAGCCTCACTACATTGTCATTGTTATGCCTCGAATACCCCTGCCAGCACTTACGCTTCTACCGACGAATAAGTCCACTGAGTGCATTCGTCGAAGGGGTGCGTGTGTCAGCAGTTGACATAGTGCACCGGGAAAACCAAGTTCGCCGGTCTACGTGAACAATGGGCGCCGTATATTGGGAGGACTCATTGGCGTCACTGCGAGCTCGGACTGGCGCAGCACCCAAGCCTCCTCTTGGGAAAGCAGGAGGAGGAAAAGACCCAAACTGGGCTATTTAAGCGGGTGCATCATGGCGCACCCAGAGCGGTTCACGTAGACGCGGCCGTGTCGCGAGCTCCTTGCTGAGACACGGCCATGCAGAATGTAAATCTACTGCATGAAGTCCTCTCTGCTGCTTCCTCGGCCGGTCGTGTATGCTGGCTCCTCGACCACGCACCTCTTCGAAGCGGTGGTGATACCAACGTCCCTGTATCCCATCCGTTTTCCGCAACAGAGGTGACAGCGGTGAGATACAAACGTAGCCCCGTATCTACTGCTGGTTGTCCTTCGTAACCGTGGTGGCAGCTCGGTGGGATACCAATGTACGATGCATCATCCACCGGCAGCACGTAATTTCACAATGCCATGCTGATTGCACGATAGTACCTTATTTCTTGAAAGGAACTCAGTAATCAGAACTCAGTTCGACATGCTGCTTCTCGCCATTCTTGAAAACAGGTTTTACCGCTTCCGTTCTCCAGTGGATCGGGTATCTAGCCTTCAGTTAATGATTTAGAAAACTGTGCACGGAGCATATTAATTAAAGAATTACATCTGGAAAACCATCAGCATCCTATCTATTCCATTCTCACTAATACTGACATCATATGTTTCGCTGAAGCACCCTGTAAAACAGTAATTTTTGTGTGCCCGTTGGGTACACGTCCTATTTTAGTACAGTGTGTGTCCTCGTGGCGTATGCTTGTGTTTGTGTTTTTTGGCTGCGTCTCAAGCCAGGTGTACCGGGGTGCAAAAGCCTGCTAATGGTATCCGTGTTAGCAGCATCCTTCACATTTTCCAGATTGTTTGCCGGAGCTTGACATCTTCTGGCGGTGGTTAGTCTGCGCGACTTCATTCTGCACGGATATTTTTATTTTTATAATACAAGCCCTGGTAATCCCAATCGTTGAAAGAAGACGCGCATCGAATACCGTGAGCATCGCCTTTTTGTTTCTTCGGTATTTTCTTGAGTAGCATGAACTACTTTTTCCAGTCCTAGAAGAAATGCCTGGTTCGCTCCACAAGTTTAGATGGTCGCGGCTCTTTGTTTAACGCAGCATCTGCTTAATACATATTGGCTTCCTTAAAACATTTATTGCCGTGTGCATTAATATTATAAAGGAGATTTATTGGAGATCAAGGAGATCAAGCGGCTGCCTGTTCAAGGATCTGCTAAGCGCGTTCTCTGAGCTCCAGCTCCCAGCTGCACCGCACGATGCTGCTGCCTCTGCGCCGGTGCTCTTCTTGTTCATTACAATGGCCCCGCGGAGCCATCCTGGCGACTTAGGTTTCAGGAGAGACAGTGGAATCATGGTACGGCCTGAGCCGCTGAATGTGGACAACTTCACGGTTGCGACGTCGCATATCAGACGGCGGCATGAGCGGCTCAACTAGGTAATTTACCGGTGAAGTTCGCTTGAGTACGCGATATGGTCCGTCGTATTTCGGGAGCAGTTTTGAAGCGAGCCCTGGTGCGCGGTGCGGCACTGACAGCCAGACGAGAGCGCCCGGGACAAAAGCAGGAGTGGAGTTCTGGGCGTCATGAACTGTTTTTGGCGGTTCTGGTCGTAGGAGGTGATACGGCGAGCCAGCTGGCGACATTCTTCAGCACGTCTGGCGGCTTCAGAGATTGGCAGGCAGGCATTCTGATGAATCCGGTTTGTACGGCAGTATTGCCTCGATTGTGTGTAAAGAATGACGGCCGTAAAGAAGGTAGAAGGGCGGGAAACCAGTGGTGGCCTGCGTCGCAGTATTGTAGCCGTAGGTGAAGAACGGAAGAACGAGGTCCCAATTGAAGTGATCAGGCGTGACGTACATGGCGAGCATGTACCCAGAGTTCGATTAAAGCGCTCCGTAGTTTGGTCTGTGGGTGATAAGCAGTGCACGTGCGATGAACAATAGCGCATTGGGCAAGCAGTTGTTCGGTGACCTCTGATAGAAAAGCGCGGCCACGGTCGCTCAGAAGTTCTCGCGGGCCTCCATGACGTAGCAGAAAACGGTGTAGTACGAACGTGGCGACCTCTTGCGCGGTAGTGTTTGGTAGAGCATCAGCCTCAGCGTAACGGGTCAAGTGGTCTACTGCAACAATTATCGACCTGTTGCCGTTAGCGGCCCAAAAAGATCTATGCCCACGCGATCAAAGGGTCGGGATGGGCACGGCAAAGGTTGGAGTTCACCGGCGCAGTTGGGCGGCGGTGCTTTGCGGCGTTGGCACTCGCGACGAGAGCGCACGAAGCTTCAAAAATAAGTGTACATTCCGCGCCAGTAGTAGTTTCGTACGTCTTGAAGACTCCTGCGTGGCCACACTGGGGGTCGGTGTGGAACGAGGAGCAGATCTCTGACCGCAGGGCTCTTGGGTTGACGACCCACCATGCGCGCCCTTCTGGTGCATAGTTGCGGCGATACAGGAGCTGATCTCGTATAGCAAAATGAGGAACCTGGCGGCGAAGCACGCGCGACACGTGAACGTTCGACATGTCCGAAAGAAGGTTGAGAAGCGATGAAGTCCAAGTGTCCTTGTGTTGTTCAGCAGCAATAGTATAAAATTACAGTGATGACAATGTGGCCTCGCAGACGTAGTCATGAGCGGCCTTCGGGGGGAGGGGTGGTCGGGAAAGCGCGTCAGCGTCGGAATGCTTCCGTCCGGAACGGTATACCACGCGGATACCGGATTCTTCAATTCGCAGGGCCCAGCGACCGAGGCGTCCTGAGGGGTCTTTTAATGTCGAAAGCCAGCTTAATGCGTGGTGGTCAGTGACTACGTCAAAAGATCTGCCGTATAAATATGGACATTTAGCGTGTCCGGTAAACCGGTATACGCAAAGTGTAGCGGATACCGGATAGCGTGTAGCGTTGTTTTTCGCAGTGAAGTGGCGCCAGCTATGGGGGATAAACAGAACAAGCAAACCCGCGTTATATTTCCTCCGAGATTCTGGAAGCCACTCGCTAAGCCTACAGCTTGGATAATTTCAGTGTGGCTCTCAGAAACGGCGGTTTATCATCACGGATACTTTACTGTCGAAGCTGCATGATACAAAGCTAAGGCAAATACAACCGTCAATTAGTTACTTAAGGGCTACAGAGCGCGCGACGACCACTTGAAAGATTCGAAGCGGAAGGCATACACTTTGGTCAGTCGGCCATGTTTGCCAATGCACTGTTTACGCCCGGTACTCCGCTCTACGCAAAGCAGTTGCGTATAGCGGTTTACCGGACACGCTAAATGTCCCTAATATGGGCGAAACTTTCCAAGCGCCCACACGATGGCTAAACACTCCTTTACTGTTATGCTGTAATTGCTCTCCGCTTTGGTTAACGTGCGACTTGCATATGCCACGGCGTATTCGGCGTGGCCAGGTTGACGCTGTGCTAACACGGCACTCAGGCCTACACCGCTTGCGTCGGTGTGGACCTCGGTTGGTGCTTTAGGGTCTAAATGGCGAAGGATGGGTGGCGTCGTGAGAAGACGGCGCAAGGTGTTGAAGGCGTCGTCGCAGGCAGGGGACCATGACGTGATATCTTTTGTGCCGCCTAGGAGCTGAGTGACAGGCAATATAATCGACGCAAAGTTTCGAACGAATCGTCGGAAATAGGAACATAACCCGATGAAACTGCGGAGTTCCTTGATGGTAGTGGGTTTAGGCAATGCAGTGACGGCTCCTAGCTTCTCGGGGTCTCGAAGGATTCCGTCCTTAGAGATGACGTGGCCTAGAATTGCGAGCTGACGGACGGCAAACCGACATTTCTTAGGTTCAGTTGCAAACCGCAGTTGCTCAAGCATGTGAGTACTTCTTCAAGGCGGCGCAGGTGCGTTGCGAAATCTGGGGCAAACACCACAATTTCGTCAAGGTAGCACAGGCAGATCTTCCATTTGAGGCCACGCAAAATGTTATCCATCATTCTTTCGAACGTAGCAGGCCTGTTGCAAAGTCTGAAGGGCATGACGGTAAATTCATACAAGCCGTTTGGCGTAACAAAAGCGGTTTTTGGGCAGCCAGCCTCTGCCATCGGGACCTGCCAGTAGCCGCATCGCAAGTCTAACGAAGAGAAGAACTCAGCTCCTTGCAAACAGTCAGTCCAAAGCATCATGCGTGGTAGTGGGTAGACGTCTTTCAGCGTGATCTTGTTCAATCGCCGAAAATCGACACAGAAGCGGATGGAACCATCTTTCTTTGCGACGAGTACGACAGGAGAGGCCCCACAGGCTCTGCGAAGGCTGAACCACGGCTCGATGGAGCATGTCATCGACCTGTTCTTGAACGACTCGACGTTCCATGGCGGACACGCGATATGGCCTTTGTCGCACGGGTGTGTGCGAGCCAGAGTCGATGTGGTGCGTGACGGTCGATGCACAGCCGAAAGCTTTAGGGCGAAGCTCCTTATGCTATGGGTCGGTTGTCACGCATCGTCGTATCGTGTAACCTACACTACTCACAATACCATGCAACGCCATGCAACGCCGGGATGCCTCCCCGCGCGCGAGCTCTCTCACTCTTCCATCTGCTGTATTGTGTGAGAGAGAGAAAGAGACAGAGAGAGAGAGAGAGAGCGAAAGACACGCGTTGACTATGGAAATGCTCTTTCTTCCATGAACGCTGCACCAGCTCGCAAAGAAGGAGAACGCGCCCTCACCCAAGAGAGACGTTGGCGCAGGCAGCGTCTTCTAGCGAGTTTCTTGATTGAAAAATGCCCACTGCTCGCGCTGGAGAACCGTTCACCGGCCACCCATATATATATATATATATATATATATATATATATATATATATATATATATATATATATATATATATATATATATAGGCACTGGATCTTGACTTGCAATGAAGAGCCGGTGGGATATTTCATTTGTGCGTAGTTGAACCATGAGGATTCGTAGCGTGCGCGTTAACTAAATTAATCCGGAACTCGGCGCGATGTACGATGAACATCCGGAGCTTCGCCCACTCATCATCATTCTCTCCGTGGATATGCTGTGGATATGCTGTGAATCAAGCTATATGCATACTGTTAAAAATATTGTAACGATAATAGAAGAAGCAAGTTCGAGGAATGAGAAAAGCGAAGCACGAAGTGCTTAGTCCGCACAGCGAGATCACCATCATCCTTCTGCTGCAAATAAAGCTATTCTTTCACAACTCGTCGTAGCTGTTGTGGTTCAGGTGCTGGATAATAGACACCCGAAGGCGGAGGTCGGACGGCAAGAGCTTCGTCCTCCTCTGGTGAATGATGCATATGGGCCACCTGAAATGCACCACCTGATGCACCACCTAAAATTTCAGAAAAACTTCAAGTTGTGGTCCATTGTATTACTATAGAGGTGTGAGAAACTAACGTACACTAGGGGAGAGCCACACGGGGAATCAATTATCTCTGCAATAGCATCGGTCAAGCAATATTTTTATGCTTCGATGCAATGACACCCGAAGAGCCAAATGAGTGCATTAGAGTGGTAATGCGGTACTCAAGGTCAAGAAGAATGAGTATTGTCTGGGCAGTACGGCTTGTGATCTATAAAGTGATTAGTGCATGCAGATCACCGCGGGCTTCATCAAATAGTCAAAAATAATCCAGAGCTGGAACGATAAGGGCGCAGTGGCTGAGACTTTCGATTGGGAGAATGAGTGGTGTGTTCTAGACGGACTACGTTAGGCGAATGCGGGCATTCGAATTGGACATGCGGTCGGGTGCCCTGAAGACTTTCACGCAGTCTTCAATCGCAGGCTCAGGAACATAGGGTATCGATAAACGCTACGATTCAACTTATGTTCGGCTGCCGACGATTTGGTGATGCCACCTGGCAGTTGCCCGAGGATTCTCCACAAGCTCATGTTTCCCGAAGGCGCTGCCAGATGGTGTCCATATCTCACGCAGCGTAGTACGGCCGGCAGAAGACTACCGTCTTTCGACGACATTTGCAGTGAACCACGCAGATACGCGTCCAATTTTTCTACAAGTCCCCGGAAGTCCTTGTTTCCCTCCGGTGATCTTATTGGAATCCACTTGTTTTGTCAATTAGAAGCCCTGATAATGGATCTTGTTTTTGGACCAGGGTCACTTGCAAGTCACTGTCAAGTCCACTAAAAGCACTGCATGCCTAATAAAAATAACACCAGACAGAAAAGCTTTCGTTTCCTAGTTATTACTACCTCGTAGAGCTCTCGAGATCAGACTGTAGAAGTACGCGCGGATGGCGATAGAAAAATTACCCCATGGCTTTTCTAGCACTGCAATTAAGTCTATAATGCGAGATCGGAGGCCGCGGCCGCCAGTTTATGATGTGCATTTGTTGGTCCAATAAACTGTCGCAAGCTGCGGCGCACCGCTCTCTATACGAAATAGAAATGTTTGCTCTTTATGCACCGCGCTAGCTCATTGTAGTGACCGTTCGAACACACAGCCGCGACACATTCTAAGAACGAAGCAAGGCACGCGCTTGTCGGCGGGTCTGTTTAATTGAGAAAGGAATTGAACATCAAGCAAACATTGTTACGAATGGGTACAAGAATAAAGCACGCTGTTAGATGAGTGCAAGTATAATTATCAGTTAGACGGAGCAGGCAGCGCAAATAGCAACTATTTAAGATGGGCACTTTCAACAACGTCAGTTGGCAAATTACTTCACTCCCTTAATTCATTCACTTTCTGTGGATTATGTGAGCAGCAAGATTCACCAAATAACTGAGCGTACCACGAGCTTGCATAAAGTTCACCATGTAAATGAAGCAACTATCTAATGTACCTTGACATGACGCTACCCCACGTCTGTATGCAAAAGCGTGCGAAAGATGACCATTGACTTGTCACTTATCCTGAGCTATAAGAAACGGGAGGCAATATCCAGGAAATATTCAAAGAACCGACGGATGCATTCCCGGAAAATTATCCGAGAAAACTTGAACAAATATCTTTTAGCGCCCTTTGGCGCACTACCAAAACGCCAGTGCCAAGGGTGATGTAAGAGTAATCCAATGTTGATCAATTCAAAACGAACATATTGTCCTTAAAGTAGGCAGTGCACACGCATGCTCAAACACGGCTCTTCACAATAGATATCAATAAAGATGGTTTGCAACACAGCACGAGACCAAATTACCTAACGCCAAATACAAAATCCCGTGAATTACAATCGGAGCGTAAAACACTAAAGATCCCTATTCGCAAGGGCAACTCGAATAGTTCCACCAACACATGAGTTGCTGAGCATTCTGATGCAGCGTCTGTGGAGGAACGTCTTTGAAGTTCTTCTGACTTGATTCACGGTGTCCTAATGACAACTCACTCACGGTGATTCTACGGCTGTTATATGTTCCTCAAAGCCACCCATAACATGCCTTCCGCAGGCTTTCAAAAGAATGCGGCTGTGACCATCCTGATCTTATAACGTGCAAAGCTTAGGGGGTTAGGCCGAACGTACTGGTGCCTTAACTAGAGTTTCCAAGTTAGCGTCAGCATGGGCCATCTGGCTTCTTCTCTCCGTCTCTCTTTGCGCGCCCGCACTTAGGGAAATCGTGGCACAATGCTGCGCTCCTGCTTCTTTAGGTAACTTTCGTGAAGCGTGCCTTCGGGGGGCACGCTTCACGCCTTTTGGTCGCGCCTTTTGGGCGAGCCGTTGTTTGACGCTACACATGACGAGACGTTCGCTGTGCGCGCCGTTTTTTATCGCGGGGTTAGATTCGGCGCGGCATCTGTGGCACGATGCCGCGCTTCTTGACGATGTGTGCTCTGTTTTGTCACATCAATGCGCCGTCATGCGAGATTATTTTTATTAATATTTCTGGGAATTTTTCTGTAGGAAAAAATAACCGACGTTCTTCAGCACCTTCTTGACAACGAGCGAGGCGGCAGCAAGAAAGGTGAACCTTTTGTCTGGCACTTTGCCAGCACAGAATGTCGTAGACAAGCAACTGTGCATGAATAACCATCATATGAAAATATGTAAGCGATTTCACGGACTCGGTGTTTTTTCATGTGTAGTTATAACTTAAATTCGCGAAGTGTGCTACTATATTTGTAAATTAAATAGACATATGGCCAATGTAATCTTAACTTTATTTTTTCGAGAAAGATATTGCAATGGTAAAACTGTTTTACTACATGTATGTATGTACATTTAGCGCGCGCTTAACGCACTAGCTCTATGACAACAGTAGCAAAAGTGGCATCGCTTGTCCATTTTAAATGTGCGTAGGAATTACATGCTTACTTGAGGAACTTCAGGTTTCTTCATAAATTGCTAATTCTTGTCAGCTGTTCGAATAATAAAGTGTTCTCATAGGAATGTGTGCCTTCAGTGGTTGTATTACACAGTCACTTAAAGGGATGCGCTAAACAGACTGCTCCCAATTCTTGCGCCCAGCCATCTTACAATCCACGTCAGAGAGATGTCACGTAGATTGTAACGCTAATGGCATGCTCGGACACTTCCGTCGTAACTTTGCGAAAGCGCATTCGTCCCTCAAACTACACAAAACACTACTCGGCCCTTAGCTATGATGTGCTGCATCGGTGCGTTATCCGAGTCATAGTAATCAGTTATGCGAATGATATATTTATGCAGCAGCGTCACAAAACACGCGCATGAAATGATTTGTAGTGCTTCCCCACATCACTAGTAGCAATTTCAGGTGAGGCGCTGAGCAAAACACTGAGCCACTTCTTCGACGACTGCTCTTCTGCGTGCATTCTCTTTCTTTTTTTTGTATTTTCATTGTCTTATTCTATTTTTGTAATGTCGAGAATGTCGTATGCTTACACATGTGTTTATATGCGTAGTTATAGTGGATCATCGCATTATGGTGCCTCTGTTAGTGTTGAATAAATAGATAACTGGACAGTTCTACTGCTATGTATTTGTAACCTCGACTTCCTTCAGTTTTACTCTCCACTGTCCATTGTGGTGTCTGTCGACTCTGCGCGGGTAATAAGTAGACAAATACGAGAGTGAATAAAAATATAATCAGCATTGCATATGACATGACACTGTATTAGGGAAGCATTCCCTTGAAGACACTTTATGAAAGCCTTATACCGCACGTTTTCAATTTTAGGGAAGGCAGCCAACGGTGTTTTCACAAGCGCGGAGGTGCTGTACAATGCATGTGTCTACGTCTTTGCCGGGTGAGTCTACGTACACCTGTAATTTTATGCCTTGATAACGTAGAACGCATAACAAGTTCGCCCGCAGCGACTAGATAAAACTGACTTGGAGCTATTTATTCTAGTATTTCATTTGGCTACTCAAAGTGAGGAAGCTTGCGGCGCATGTTCGGACAGCCAAGATAGTGTAATTTAATAATATTTCCTGACTTGAAAAAATACACGGATTCTGATGAATTGGCAGATCTACCTGGACGATCTCAGATAATGTGTCTTTATTGCAGTTTTTAAAGCAGTCTGTGACACTGAACCGTTCTCGAAATATACACATGAAGCAGGGTGAAGCTGACAGAGAAGAGAACGAACGAATAAGTGCAAAGGGCGCAGGGGCAGGGGAAGAGAACAAAGAAGTGAAAAATGGGGACGTGGCGCTTGATTTGTCTATTTATTGCATGGGGTATTGTTGCGTAATTTGGCGCAGCCGACGAAAAGAGGCAGTGTGTTGGTGACCTTCGTTCTGGAGAACCGCTACGACTCTGTCGTGCTCAACAAATATCAAGTGGAGGGTGAAGCGGCCGCTGAACTTCCCGAACACATCACTTCAACTGAGCTTTTAAACCTCGTCGTGAATCAAGCCTCCGTGTCGACAGACGAACTTATGAAGGGAGATTCTGTAAAATTCAGCACTCCGCTGTGTATTCTCAACAAGCTGGTGCTGGCGCCCCTGGATAGCACATCCGTGCTCCACCAATCTTTATCTGATGAGTGGCCGGCAATGCTGCAAGCCTTTGCACGGCAACAGCAGCAAATGTCGCAGCAAGGTACTGCCATTGAGACTGTCGATACCGCGTAACCCCGCGAGAAAACCACACATCACCATACCGAGTAGTAAGTCCAGACTCATTTAAAGACGCGTCCGATTACCCAGAAGTATGGATATCTTTCTATGAGAAAGCTGCGAAGAACAATGGGTGGCTATCTGATAAAAATTTGGTGATGATTGAGACACTTTGGCCCGAATATGAGAAAGTGGCATGATTGGAGATTTTCGGCACAAAAACCTGAACCATTGCTCAAATCGAAAGAGAGCTTTCTTTGGACTTTTACAAAGAATCCAGTCGAGCGGTGGCATGAGGCAATACATTACTGCTTCAAGCATGGAACGCCAGTCGCGTATTTCCTTGAGAAACAGCGCCTTCTTTGCCTAGCTGAACCCAGATTGTCACAGTTGGCGCTTATTTCGCTTACGATTCATGGTCCACCCAGAGACTTGCAACGGTAGATTTCATTTAACGCCCCAAAAACGCTCGAAGCGCTTCTAGAGCAGCTTAACCTGATGCCACATCCCTGGGCTAAACGAGATTAAAAAGAAATACACGCATGTCCATGAAGTGAATCATGACGAGTGGGCGAAGCACTGGAGATTGTTCGGTGTTACCGTAGATCACCCGTAACATCGCCCACTCGCGCATGTAAATGAGTGAAAACGCGTGTGCACAGTATATACAATGTTTTATTTGTCATAACTCGTATGTCGTGTTGAGTTCTGGATTCCCTTTTCCCTTCATTTCACAGCTTTGTGGCTCGTGAAGTGTTTTGTTTTTTTCGCTCCGACCTAGCCTGAACTCGGCAAAGACAAGGTCTATGCACGTTCCCCTGGTGATTGTCGGTTGTTTCCAGACATACGAAATGCGTCGTAGAGCGTTTCGAGACGTCATATACTGCAAACGCCAGTCGTTGTCCGTCATGCCAACGTTGAAGCCTCCGAGAAGTACGAAGGGGTTGCTCTTGTACTTTGTTTGGTAATCGCGCATGTCTATATCGGTGTACTTTATTACGTTGCCTATGGAGAGATTCGGGGCCAAGTATACTGTCATGACGACTGTTCCGTTGGATACTTCTATAGCAGCGTGTTAGCTGCTGTGAGATTGGCTCGTTATTGCAGGATATTGACAGCGGTCTGTGGCAAATTGGTGTGCATCCCAACACCACCCGCCAATCGCTCTGCTTCTTCACTGCACACGACGGAGAAGAATTCATTGATTGTGCGCGTTCCACGTTTCGGTAAAGCAAAGGACATCTGCTTTCCTTGGTATGGGATTTCGTTCCACATTGCCTGCGTGGGAATTGAGGGAGCGAGCGTTCTGCAAGACCAGGGTAAATTCTGTCGTGGCATCTTCAAAGGCTCTGGTCGAGGAAATCACGCTTGAACCGTGTATCCGCATCTCCCATCTCCGGTACGCAACGCTTCTAGCATTTGCTCGCTGCTTACCGAGCTCGGGCGTTCGGGGTAGCAAAGCACTTAAACGGCAAAGCTGTATCGAAACGTCTGTTCCACGATGTCACTTACCACGATCGCACCTTCTACAGCACGTCAGTCGGAATTGATCACGCTATGAAGCAGCCCTTGGTTTAGATATGCCATAGTGCTTCCAAGCAAGTTTACCTTCCCAGAAGCTGTGAATAGAGTGCGAACCTTCTACGTTGGGGCTCGTGTGACTACAGTGCAATTTCATGATAAAGAAATGCCTGCGTCCACACCTAGTTATCACGCCAGTGTGCTGCTCAATACTGTCGTATGAAATTGTTAGCAGTAATGTGACATTAGCTGGAGCTTCACAACAGACCAGTCTCTGTCTTGATGTTTCGCTAACAATTCACTTGGAATTGTTTTACGCTGTCGCACAAGCTACTTCGCGAACTTCGTGTTCTGCAATATGATTTCGCAGCACACACGCATTACTCATGCTCCTGCTTTGCTAGTTCGATCATTCCGGGGTAGATGCGGCCCTGACGCAATATAAAGGCGACCAATGAAGCATATACATCTCATAGTGGAACTACTAACACATATGTGCAACTTAGTACTATCAACAGGTAATTTTCCCACACGCATACCACTAGCAACAGTTACTGCTATATAGACAACAGGAGATAAAAATAACTTAAGCAATATCCGCCCCATAACCATACTCCCTATTTTTTCGAAAGACAATGAAAAGTTAATAAACGGTAGAATTTATATATTCACGAGAAAGTGCAATCTTATTACCGAATGCGAATATGGCTTCAGGAAGAAAATGCTCAACTGAAAGTGCACTAGTAGCCCAGAAATAAGTCATATTATGGAATATAGAAAGCAGGACTCTGACACTTGCATTATATATAGATTTTAGTAAAGCCTTTGATCGCGTATGTCATGAATTGTTGCTGAACAAGTTAGAATGCTATGGATTCAGGGGAATCCCACTGAAACTGATAGTCGTATCTGAGTGAGCGGTCTCAGTACGTTGATTTAAACGGCTTTCAATTGCGCACACAACCTATTAAAACCGTGGTGCCCCAAGGCAGCACTCTAGGGCCTGTATTATTCTTATACTACATCAGTGACATAATAAACATTAATAAAGCTCGCAAATTCATACTTTATGTTGATGCCATTACGTTGTTCTTCGGTGGAAAAACTTTAGCTGCCTTGAAACGCTTGCAGCTAGCGCCTGTTTGAAGTTTTCGATTGGTCCAGTAAAAACAATTTGTTGCTAAGGAAACAAAAAGAAAATGTGTCTTTTTTTGGAGCCATTGGCACAGAGGTTGAGCTAGCTGACTAAGTTACCTTTGGTCCTTACAAAATTGCAGTAGCCAAATCAATTAATACACTTGGAGTAGTTTTCAGCGTGCATGTATCCTGGAATGAACATATAGAGCGCATTAGCTTAAAGCTGAGGCATGCGTTTGGTGCGCTAAATCGTTGTCGACGTGTTTTGCTTCTTACCATAGAGCGCCTTATTTATCAAGCTCTCTTGCATTCCGACCTAAACTACTGTGCATTGGTATGGGGGAACAAAACAATAACAAACCTAAACAGGTTGAGAATACTACAGAAAAGAGCGATTAGGGCAATAGAAGGACATACCGCACCTAGAACACACCGCTGAACTTTTCTCTAAACATACAGTTGTTATGGCTAACGACATATACAAATGCCGGTTGCTACAGTCTTACATTACCGCAAATTGCGGGAAGCTTGACTCATTCCTGACACTCGAAAATCTCGAACGTATTGAGAGTGTCTACTTCTATCGGTATAAACCGCCTTGAGAATTCCTTTGTCCCGCACTATTCACGGGACACAGAAGCTTTGCCGCCCACTACCATCCACTTTAATCGCGCCCCAGAAACAAGACATTGAGGTTGACCCATTGAACACAACCAATGTTAGTAGATTGCTCCTATGTAACCAGATTACACATATGACTGCACATGTGTTGCTTTCTGTGCATTTTTTTCACTTATGACACGATTTAGTTAAGCTTACTAAGGCACCGTTACGTCTGTATTGTTATTATTGTTTTAGTATGCAAGAGTCATGACAATATACGCCTAACATTATTTTCCCTAAGAATACGTATTTTAAATGTTTTTTTCGAATATTAATTTACGTGTTAGTTTAATGTTTTTGTAATGTGTTCTTTTTTGCGTTGTTGCTTGTGTTTTTTTTTTTTGTACATTTATCCTGTCATGCTGCTACAGGGTACACGGTGCTTAGTCAAGCTGCAACACCCGCAGCTTTTGGCAGTCTTCCCTTTTTTCACCATTGTACTAGATTTGTTGAAAAAAACTAAAATCAATGATTGCTTGTTTGATTGATTGAAATGTGACTGAATGGTTTTGTTGCAATATTTCAGGCTAGATGGGACGACTCACGCTGTCGTTGCAGCCCTTTATGCTCTGGCCTTGCACCAGGACATTCAAGAAAAGCTCAGAAGAGAAATAACGAGCGCATTGGATAAAGAGGTCTGTACATCTTTCATTTATTTCCGCATCGCTAGCTTTATCGCGCGCTAACGTTCGAATGAACAAGCTAAAAGCCTCCGCTTTCAAACTGCAGAATGGCGCACCCAGTAACCTTACCAGCGTTGTGCGAGCCATCTCGATGTTGACTTTTGACGTTCCTTTCCTTCTAATTCGAGTTAATTAGTGGTCTTCCACCAAAGAATTATGTTTGAGTGTCGCCTGCAAATTGGCTAACTTTATGTCCTGTAAAGAAAGGCCGGCCTTCATATCTACCCTGCAGCAGAAGTGGCAGCATTTGCAATAGCTGAAGCAGCGTCTCTACTTGTGGGTGTACACTCTAAAAACTGCAGCCGGTTTCGCAGGAGTGAAACGACCCAGCTACTGTTGAGGGCATCGTTCTACTCTAGCAAAACGTCGTAAGAGTGAAATGTCCATACCTCTTGCGGCATGAGAGAGTAAAATGCAATTTCACTCCTCCTCCACCCACGTGATCCTTGCATTCGCAGCCGCAAACACGGCGGCTGGGGTGGGAGCGGACGATTGAAGAAGACAACAGCCGCTTTGTGAAGTGTTTTTCGACAGCACTATAGCAGCGACCTTCCTACGAATTCTACGTACACGCTTTCGCGTACAAACGCGTGCAGTGTACGTTTAATGAACGGTGTCTTCCTCGACTACGAGCCTCAACCGACGGGAGTCATAGCGAGATGCCTCTCCTGTGTTTTTCCCCGATCGAACGGCCCTACCAGTGCTATGTGAAACCCACCAGCCTACACACCTCGGATTCTTCGCTTACGTGTGCGAAACGAAGAGGTATACACTTTCAGCGACACAGTAAGCTGGTGTCATCGTCGACGGCTGGTCTCCGACGACTCACTCGATATAACTCATACATGTAAAGAAAAAGGCTTCGCTACGACTTCGGCATCGAGCCGTATGACGGCCATGAGCGCGTCGACGGTGAAAATACCGTGACTGCGATCCGTCCCGTTCGCAAGTCTGATAAGTACAGCATAATGCCCTAAACACTTCTGATGGCCGAGACTATATTTCATCTGTGTGCAGAATAGCGAACAACGAGGAGTGCATATTTTGTGATCGCCAGCGGTTGTTCGCCGTACAGACGTGCTCGACGGACTCGTAAGGGAACGCCGTCGGAATGAAGCGGGTGGCACCCGGGTGCCGCTTTTCTTCGCTGGCGTTGATGAAATTCAGCCGCTATTATGTTCGTACTCGCTTCCTCAGGTGCATTTTACATCGCGAACCAGCACTGCGAACTCGCGTTTGCCCGTTAAACGGAATGCCAGCTCATGATAGGAATGCATTAATCTAAAAGACATTGTATATGTTCCGCGCGTTTAGATTAACAGATCTGTGTGGCGAGCGGCTACCTATGAGCCAACGCTAAATATACACCTGTTCTGTGCATACTTTTTGTTTAATTACGCAGAACAGCACCTTACCACTGGCGCTACATAGCAGGTCAAGTAGAGCGGTTATATATACGGGACTTCAGTGTAAGCCGGTGTATCGCGAGTGTGTTGTGGGCTTTGTGCTTTGATGTGGTTGCGTTATTGGCTTGTATGTGCGTTCGTGTCATGTTAGCCTGTACGTTCTATGTTCAGTGTGATGTAATTAAATGCCTGCTAATAGACCTGTCCTGGGGTACGTCACGAAAGGGCCGTGACGTCAGCCACGTGACCCTAGCGCGCACGTGCGAACGGACTGGTTGGCAAAACATTGCAACGTTCGGCGTGGTTGCATGCTGCCGTACGGTTGAACCGAGTTTGTACTCGTTTTTTTTTTTTTTTGTGCGCGTGCACCTGGCCGCTTTGACATGGTGGTTAGCTTTTCCGATGGAGGATATGCCAAAACGCGCGATAAAAGGCAGCGGCATCGGGTCCTTGCTCTTTTTTTTTTCCTCCCCGATTTCCGAAGTCCAAACGACACAGTGACGGGAAGCGTGGGTGCGATCTGTACGCTGCGTAAAACAGCAGCCGTCGGACAGCAACAGGATTTTTGGATTACATTTCATCGCTGGTAAGTGCTAGCCTGTTACGTAGAGCTTTTAGGCGTTTTGTTATTTGTGCTTCCGCAGAATTTGTAAACATGTATCAACTAGGATGCCCCGCCTTGATCTTCTGAGCACCCGGAGCGGGTAGCTAGCGTGTCTGCTTTCAAGAAAACTAGCCCTGAAACAAAAAGGAAGAAGTATGAGCGTTTTGAAGGCGTTTTGAAACGAAAGCATTCCTCCAGTAAGCGGTGGTACCAAACGTCGTGCAGATTTTATTTCGCGCTCACTTTGCTGCAACCTGCGTCGGGCTAGCACTCCAAAGGCAAAATTTGTTAGTGTTTTCGGACGCGATAGACAGTACCAGTCTCGCCTGTCCTCGACCGTATAAATGTTTAAATCCTGAGCAGAAAGAACAGGAGGAAATGCAAATGAGCGCTACAACTAAACCGGACATGCAAATACAGCGCGCAGTGTGGACGCTGCCTGCAGCTCGTAGGGCATGGCGGTGGTTCTCTGTGACGGTGTTTGCTTTGAAAAACATGCATTCCATGCCTGGTTGGCAAAAGTTGCAGTGTTCGGCGTGGTTCCATGCTGCCGTACGGATGGACCGTGGCTGTACTGGTTTTTCTGCGCGTTACCTGGCCTCTTTGACACGGTGTTTAGCTTTTGCGCTCTAGGATGTGCCAAACGCGCAACAAAATTAAGCCAGCGGCATCGTTTTTTTCTTTCTTGCCGATTTACGAATGACAGCAGTCGACGGAAAGCGTTGGTGCCCCAGTCCGAGACAAGCACTAGATGCACGTGGCCTTTCACTAAGCCGTACGCTTTGAGCGATCAGTAACGCTTCATGGCCTCTGCATTGTACAGGCCAGGCATGCTTGCGAGGTAAACACAGAGCCGAACGTTTGGTCGAGGTTTTAGGATCATTCTTCCATTCCGAAATGGTGTAGGGGTATGGATACTGCATTCCACGAACTTGCAGCTTGTTTTCGACAAACCGCCCGCGCGCAACCTCGGAGTGGGACAGTACCATCGCGTGCAAAGCCCGAGCAAACTGCAGGAGCCGCCGGAGCTTTTTGCCAACCACTGCGAAACTGGCCCGCCGCGATGTCGATGGCGATGCTCTGCGTGACGTCACATTGTTGACAAACAGGGACAGGTCTATTGTAGCATGGTCGAAAAACGCATTGGTCGTTTTTTTCTTTTTTTTTTGTTACTCCCTCTGGGAGTACTAGCACCCCGCTTGGCGGGGGTAGTAGAGCTCTCTTCAAAAGAGTGTTCGCTTCCCCTTCGGAGGCGTCCTACTACTCTCTCTTGACGAGAGTACCGGTACCCTGCAATGGGGTTGATCTACTCTGAAAAAAGGAGTTAAATTTGGGACACGAAAGTACTCCCCCAAAGTGAGTGCCCAGCACTCCCTTTGTTTTTAGAGTGTAGCGCCGTGCAGCTGGCGTTTGTACGACGCCCATTTTAGACATCGCTAAGCAATCCCTCCACGTATATGCATTGCAAGCTCTCAAAATACCACACGCGTACTGTGCAAGAGACCATCGCACTATATAATTAAGCTCTGCACATGTTAAAGAAACCCAGCTGCTTGAAATCTCGGAAACCTTCTTCCACTATGGAGCGCCTCGGAATGGCATCCTGGTTTTCGCGCGCCAAACCAGATGAATAGTAATAATGACGGGTCCTGTCACGGGAAAACAAAGATTGTTTTATGTCTCCCACCAATACTGCTTGGATGAAAATAATCTGATCAGCTTGGGTTCTTCAACGCGCAACTAAATCAAAGAGAATGGTTGTATTTCGCATTTCACCCCATTTGACATTCGGACCCCGGGGCCTAAATATCATCAAACGACAATGAATAATTTATTAAATAAAGGCTTGTAAAATCGCTACTTCGAGCTACCATATAAATTTTCGCAAATAATATCAACAGCATCACAGGCTTTTGTTTTGTCTGTGGCTCCGTGTACTGCTCACAGTCTAACGCTACACTTCATATTATCTCCGACTTACTGAAGGGGAAACTCACCTACGAGACCCTTGGACAGCTGAAGTACATCGACATGTGCATGAATGAGTCCATGCGGCTATACTACCAGAACGTTGGGTAAGGTTCCATCGAATATTCCATGACACCTTTGAGCGCAACACCCGAATGTCAGAACGAACCCTTATTGAGCATTTGATCGAGTGGGCTTGTCAGAAAAGGATTACTTGAGATCACGTGCGGTTCTAGTAAACTACATAACATACGTAAGCACATAGTTACCTACGCACATACGTAGGCAACTACGTTAGGCAGTTTATGCAGAGTAGGACTGAGCTTGTGCTTAGTTCTTATGCTTCGTCTCACATGAGCCGATTAAATCGAAAGGATTTTATGCATGTACACAACTCCACTGGTCCTAATGGCAGCACATCAATACGTAGTCACCGAACGTATTTCCACAGTGCACTTCTGAATAACGCCCTTGACGCCACCATTTCGAGTGACGACATGAATAAAATGACACATTCTTGTAGCTAAATAGGCGTACCCGTGGTGGCGTGAAGGCAGAGATTAGCAGTGGATCCTCGAAATTGGCAACAAACTGGGGAAGCGTTTGTTCAACGTGTCAACGTCTGAGCCGCAGAACGCCCTCCACCACGAATGTGATCGGTTCTATTCCCGGTTCTCTTTATAGCTGCCGAAGCATGAAGTGCCAACAAAAGAGACAGATTGAGAAGGAAGAAAAAAGAAAAAAAAAACTAAGAAAGGAATAATAGAGAATAAGAAAGCATCTGGAGGGGAGAGAAAGAGAAGAAAAGGAGAGGATGTGCGTCAGCAGGGAGCATTTCCTCTACCACACAACATTTCGCTCCTCCCCTATTTACATGGTGGTTCTGCGGCAGGACCGTACAATAATGTATGCGGTTGAGGCCACCCTCACCTGTGTTTCTCGTGAGAGAAAACAAAGAACAAAGAAAAGATGGGCGGGTGGATGGCTACAATAAAAAGGACCATGGCAATGACGTCGCCGAGGTGACACCGCGGCTAGACCAGCTTCCACGTGCACTGATCCCCCAGCACGTGTGGAGACTTTGAGAAAATCAAAGAAAAATTCAGAACAAAAAGAAAGAAAGATAAAAAGATTGCAATGGAGGAGTAAAAAATAATGATGGGAACGTAAAAAAATCAGATATCTGTACCACGATTTGCCTATCAAATACACGTCATATTTATTGACCTGCTGTGTATACTCTGCCATAGGTTACACTCCAGCAGATAGATAACATTCGAGGAATCGCATGTTAAATTACTGCGAATTACCTTCCTCGGTTACTCATTGCCACGTGTTAGCTCCCTCATCGGATATATGTGTCGTGTTTCCTACTAAATGTTTCTCGAAATTCGGTGCTCAATTTTTTTTCCTCTCGCTTTCTTCGCGTGTGTCGTCGCCGTGCATTCTCTTACATTTGTACTAACAAGCCCAATTCGGCACATTTGCATGAAGGTTCACGTAACTTTTTTTCTTTCTCCTCTTCCTCACTTGCATCGCAGGTTCGTGACAAGACGTGCCGGTAAGGACGTGGAATACAAAGGTATGAAAATACCCAAGGGTCTCAGTGTCATGGCCGCCACAAGTTGTCTAAATCACGATCCCAAGGTGTGGCGCAATCCATCCACCTTCGATCCCGAAAGGTTTGGTTTACCAATGATTAAAAAAAGTACGCCTGGTAGAATGAAAAAACGCAATCTACTTCCATGTTCGCTTGGAGAATTCAATCGATATATATGCCCTCCTAACCGCGGACATCAATGGAGGGTGGCGTTTTTATAAAATGGAAGTCTGAGCATCATTTTTGAAGGTGTTGAAAAAAACCCATCTGGTGCCCTTTCCCATATTGGTTAGATACACTGCCTCAGCAGGCAGGGGCTACTTTCCTAACACCTTCGACCTGTACGGCCAGAAGAATGTTAAGTATGCACATAAGTAATTTCCAACACTGGACTATCTGATTGTAACAATTTAAAAAGTGCTCGGTACTCGAGACAGGCACACGGAAGATGGCATGAGGCGGACAGGTCTTCTCTGTGTCGAGCTCTTTTCCGGTGTATGTGTGAAGCAATCCGCTGTTCCCAGATTATTACAATTCAGCGCGCTCTCTTCTTAACGCGATCAGAGCCGGTTATTCGTCCCCTATAAATTATATACAGCACATTCTCCACGTGTCCGGCAACGTCGTATGGCTAGTAAAATGAAGCTGCGCGTCAACCAAAAATCAAAAGAATTACTTTCGCAGTTCCCGCGATTTGCGGAGGTAGCCTTTCGCCGTGGCTCCTTTCAGCTTCCGTATGTAAAATATTCAAACTAATTTGGTATCGCACATTTAGAGTTTCATTGCTGGGCATAATGGTCCCCCTCGCAAATAAGTATTAATAGAATATTTGCAATAATACTGTTTTATACTCAAATAGTTATAAATAATCAAATTAAATGGGTGACAGATAACTTATTGACTAGGCCCTGCCTGCACAATTTCTTTGCAATGATTACTGGTTATAGTGAACAAATATTTCGGGCGAGGCATGGAGAAGTGCCTCGCGGAGAACAATGAACCCGTTAAGGGTACGCAAACGTGGACTGTTGCAGCTACTAGAACAGCTTGAAGCTTGTTGAATAATTTTTTATCGCATGTGACTGTAATTTATCCCCGACAGATTCAATGCTGAGAACAAAGCGACCGTGAGCCCTGTTGCCTTTCTGCCATTTGGAAGCGGACCACGGGCATGTGTTGGCCGGGCTTTCGCAGTTCTGAACATCAAGGTCGTACTCGCTACGCTGATATCAAGATTTAGAGTGCTTGTGGACGAAGAAAGGCATTGTGTAAGCACCGTACTTTGTCAAATGCCCCTCTTTTTAAATCTCTCCAGCTAATCGTTTATACGTCTGTACTTAGTCTAATGCTACTCCGCGATCTTTCACGAGCCCGTGGTTGTGATTCACCAGCAGAGAGAAGCAGCTTATAAACGCGTATGCGAAGCCTATTGGGGTGCATGCGTGCTTTTATATGGGAATAAATCCTTCACATAGCGCTAATTAATACCTTTAATCCAGCAGTTGGATTAAGCACATATTACGTTGGCCGCGCAGGTCACAAGTCCACTATTGCATTTGTGTCCATGCTGATAAGTGTCATGCTTCAGAAAAACCGAGTATAGTGAAGCCCTACGTGCGACTAGGCTTCATCAGTGTTCACTCCACAATAATAGCTTTCCTTGCTGTCGGCTCAGGGGACAGGCATAATGTTTCCGGAAAAATAATATATGGACACTCAATTATACAAATAGCCAATGTTCTATGAATGCCAGCAACTTGAGTCGCAATCAAAGTCCTCGTAAAGCACACCGCTTTTGAATTCTAGCTCCTCTTATGTCCTTTAAACTTGGAATGTGAGCCACCGCGGTGGTGTAGTGGCTGTGGCCCCCAACCGTGGCGGTCGGATTTCGACTGGGGCGAAATGCAAAACAATGAAAATGAAGAGAGACAGACAAGGAAGAGAGACAGAGAGCCCTTTTTTGCTCACACTTAAGCCCTCCCCTGTCCCGTCCCAGTCCTCCTCTGCGGAGCGCGTCTCATAACCATTGCTCGTTTTCGCATGCAGAACGAAAGCATTTATTTTTATTACTTATTATCGCATTTAATTTCTTACCTGAACATCACGAGATCGAGTCCCAGTCGTGCGACTCAAGTTTGATGGAGGCGATGTGCTAGAGACCGTAGTGCTCTACGACATCTGTAAACGTTAAAGAAGCCCACACTCTAAAAACTGCAGCCGGTTTCGCAGGAGTGAAACGACCCAGCTACTCTTTAGGGCATCGTTCTATCCCATCGAAACGTCGGATGGAGTGAAATGTCCGTATCTCTTGCGGCATAAGAGAGTAAAACGCAATTTCACTTCTGCTCCACCCATGTGATGCTCGCATTCGCAGCGACAAACATGGCAGCTGGGGTGGGAGCCGACGACTGAAGAAGACAACAGCCGCTTCGTGAAGTGTTTTCCGATGCAACTATCAGCGGCTTTCCTACGACGTACAAGCGTACAAGCTTTCGCGTACAAACGCGTGCAGTGTACGTTTAATGAACGGTGCCTTCCTCGACTACGAGCCTCAACCGACGGGAGTCATAGCGAGCTGCATCTCCTGTGTTTTTCCCCGATCGAACGGGCGCACCCGTGCTAGTGAAACCCGCCAGCCTACACGCCTCGGATTCTTCGCTTACATGTGCGAAACGAAAAGTAATACACTTTCACCGATACAGTAAGCTGTTGTGACCATCGACGGCAGGTTTCGGAAGACTCACTGGATATAATTTATACATGTAAAGAAAAAGGCTTCGCTACGACTTCGGCATCGAGCCGAAGTCGTAGCGAAGCCTTTTTCCCGAATTTTCCCGAATTTTTCCCGACGCTTTATTCCCCACTGCACTGAACATCTTCAACCGTTAACCCAGATTCTTCGCTCTGATTTGAAGGCAGCTTCGCCGTTAGAATAAGCCGGCAGACCCCACTATTGCAGCAATCGATGTCGTGCGCAGCTGTCGAGGAAAAAATTGCCAATACTGAACGGATGAGAAACCAAGTTTTCCATGGACGATCGAAGTCTGTGCATAGTGAGTAGTAGTCTGCCTAACGAGGGGTTCTCCAGCTCACCGACAGTATACTGGGGACTGAAGGGTGGCTCATGATATGACGTAAGATAGGCACTCAGCATGGAGCGCACACGTCTCTTTCGTCAGAGAGGCGTACAGTGCGCTCATGCTCACACCAGAAATAATTCTTGAAGTATGCCCTACATAGTTTTGAAAAGCTGGACAGAATCATGCTGGGTAGTTTTCTTCCATCGCTTTACGAGAGGTCAACACATGCTACAGCAGCAACTGATGTTACACAGGCGCCATAACATTAAGTCGTTTCGCAACAGCTTCATTACGATACGTACTACGTTGCAAGAGCTCCCGTGAACAGGTGGTAGCGTGTTAGGGTGGTACCTCAGAGAACGGGGTTAGAGTGCAACACGCTAATACACGTAGATTAAATTCGGTAGTTAAAGCCCGTTTGTGCACGTGTGTCCCCTCGCTATGTGTGCACTTATTTCGTTCGTTTAAACAAACAGCATGACGTCGTCCACTTCCGATCACTCTACTTGTGTTCTCATTCAGTTTTCACGATCCATTTTCGTTAGTCATTGATTGCTATAGTATATGATAATAACGTACACTAACCTGTAGTGCATACCAGCATAACACGGGAGAACCACTTCGGGCATGTGTCACATGTGATGGCATCATCGTTAATTGTTGCCAACATGACCATTATATCATGTAGTTTATTTCAAGCGCTTTTATTCGTGTTCTTCAGAGAAAGGTACCATATAATTTCGACATTAGTGTGTACCAATCCGACCAGGAGAGCACAGGGAGGTAGGCGGCCAGATAGATAGATAGATAGATAGATAGATAGATAGATAGATAGATAGATAGATAGATAGATAGATAGATAGATAGATAGATAGATAGATACGGTCACTCCCTATTGAAAATACGCTGGTCGCCCATCACCATAATCCACCATAACCACCATTGGCATGCTGGTTTTTGTGGTGGACATGGTGGTTACATGATGGTTGCATGGTGGGTGATATTTTGTGCTTCATTAAGTGTACACCTGATTGGCTGAACGCGCCCCATCCTCCTTTATACCTGCGCCCAGTTACGTTGCAGTTGTTGCAGTTATCGCGACGCACATGACGCATTAACTCACAACAGCAAACGAACACTGGAGGTTCCTTCTCTTAATCAGAGAAGACGCCTACCTTGTACATTACTGTCGCTTTTCTGTGCTTAATTTTTGTGCGCACAATAGTAAACAACTTTACGGATGCGCATGAGAGGCCTGGACGGGCTCAGCCAAATAAATGTGCATTCAGCGAGGCACATAACATCAATCACCATCTAACCACCATTTCCACCATAAAAACTACCATTGAGTTGGTGGTTTTGATGGATTATGGTGATGGGTGGCAGGCGGATTTTCAATAGGGCTGTTGCTCAAGTCCACGAATAAATGCTTCGCGTGTCAAAATGATTTTTTTATTCAATGATGAAGATTGTTGCTTCGCTAACCGAGCATGATAGAATGCAGATGCACTGACACATGCATCAACGTCGCATACACAAACAATCCTCTAAGAAACGCACGTAGGCGACGTCAAGCGGTGGCGCACTGAGCATTTATTTTTTTTTTCAGGGTGACCTTCAACTTAGTAGCGGCTTGCTCACGTCGGCCCTGCCAAACTCAGTCTGGTTGAAGTTTGAAGAAATCTCGTAATTACCAGTAAAACATGTATCAAGTTAAGTGGTCTGTCTACCTCGGCTCATGTCCTTCACCAAGTATTTCCTCTTCCAAATAAATTAAACCAACGCAAGCAACAAAGACTTGAAATAAAAATGTAACGCACCAAGAGAAAATGCCATTATTCTTTCTGTATATTAAAATGGCCTTGCACACTTATCATTTCCGATTTTTTTTCTTGTGTGTATATTATCTTGAGTCTGCCGAAACTCTGACATATGTTTTCTCTTTTATTCATTCTTGGTTCGTATTAAATGTGCCTTGTCTACTGTGTGGTGTGCGCGCTAAAGTTTATGGCTGTACTCGGTGCGCCAGAAGGGGACGACGATGCTTTCGTACGCGCAGTGATCGCGAGCGTTGCATGCATAAGAGAGTTGGCACATACCCTCGTGGGTATGTGCCAACTATAGAGGCCACAACAACAACAACAACAATAAGAGAGGAAAGCAAGAAGGGGCAGCCAGATTTCAGCGCTCGATACTGCCGAGTGCCCGACCCGAGTGCAGAAGCTCTACTAACGGTGCAGGAGTTTGTAGCTCAGCGCTACACGTGGCCGTCAGTCCACTGTCATCCTTCACGTTTCCTGCTCCAAGTCTGCAAAGACGCCAGCCGTGCTCCACAAGTGATCGCTCGTTTCTTCGACGCTTGCTACACCGCCCGCTGCCAGGCAGCTTCAACATACCTCGGTCTAGTCGGTGGACTCCCCAGAGGGCGAGCCTTTGTCGGCCCGAAGTGTCCGACTGTGCTTCTTAGACTATCGCATTAAGACACGCCTAAATGCTCTTGGCTTGCATCGTCAGTGTTTAAATGCATTCTGGAGGTATGTGTGCGTGTGTGTTTTCCGTATATAAAGTGCCGTCTGGAACGCCACAATTAGCCTCGTCAGTAGCATGGGCCCGCTTGCGTTCCCATCCTAAATATCTCTCCTTTCGAACCTCTCATGCCATCATGCCCTGAGGGATCACACACTTTTTACGGCCTAATACAGCTGCTCTTACAGCTCGAGCTCGCCGTGTAGCCAACTTGTGCATTCCGGGAAAGTGCTTTGGGTATAACTCGTATCTAAGAATGCGGCACATGACATTGGGAATGAGCATGTGTGAGGTAATGTTGCACGGCAGATAGCTGCGCGATATGAATAGAAATCCAGTTTTAAACATGGTGTATCTAAAGTTTTTTAATGATGTACTAACAATTGGGGTGTTTTTGTTTCTTTAATTACTGCGATATTTGTTGTGTTCGAATTTGTAATTGCCATAATGTGCATTTTACTGATGTAAAATTATTAGCAGGAGGTCTACCTGACAACTTTGTAACTCCGGGACCTCTTTCTGTGCCAACGACAAATGAAGTTGTCAGGCGCTCGCCTGCGGTTTACGAAACTTGTTTTTAGGCGCTCTGGAATTCCGTGAGAGTAAAGCATCGGACGTCTTCTCGGACGAACTCCAAGGTGAAGCAAAAATGCTTTGCCGCTGCAAAGTGCTCCAAAATACATAATTTACAAAAGAATAGCAACTTTTGCTAATGAAAAATAGCGCAGCTCTTGTTTGGCAGTGTTGTGGAGCACAGCAATTTATGGCATTACGAATTTCTTAGCAATTCCTAAGATCCACTGCAGCCTCCACATTCATCACAGAATTTTAATTTGGATATCTAAAACGAGAACGCTGGCCGTAAATGAAGTGACGCCGCTTTACGATGCTATCCCGGAATTTCTGCTGGTGCAGAAGTGACGTAGCTTGAAGCGAGTGCGCCTCGCGGCAGTATTTTGTCGGGAAGGGGGCAACTAACGTGTTGGCCAACCGCTGCGAGTGGTGTTTGGTAGTTACTTGTTTCTGGACGCAAGTTGACTGCATTCCAACATTTCAGTTCACTCCACAGTGCAAAAACTCGGCGGCAGCGCTATCACTCCTTCGTCTTTTAGCAGCTTTACAGATTTCACACAAATACAATTCACACAGATCACGCAAGAAGAATTTACGGCCTCTATAGAATAACAATGGACAAAATATTAGAATAATTAGCGGTGTGCTGGTGCAGTTCAGACGCCTTGCTGCTTTTCATGGCGAAGTTGTGATGCGATGTGCATTTATTCGAGTTTCCTTGCTTCTACGTCATGCAACCTTCTGGTGACAGACGACGCAGTGGCTGCGATTTCTACGCCTACACTCTTTGCTTACGACCGCACAAAACAAAGCATGTGAGGCGGAAAGTAGGTAATATTTGGGACGCTTATAAATGGCAAACGGCTGTGTTATACGCGTTTTTTTCTGTGCTGCCGAGTTTTATACGGCCCATGCCTACGCTGCCCACCCATATGCGCGGCCATTTCTTTGTAAGAAAGCCGCTTAAAAGTGACCGCTTAAAACAACGCGTAGCGGAGATTGGGTTAAGCGGTATTTTAGGCCAAATTTGCCCGGCTTACCATGCTGCCCGAAATTCTCCGGCTCCAAGTGTAAGCGGTACTTCTCGATAGTTTAAACAAAAAAAATCCTTTTCTTTCGTCTCACGGCCGATTTTTCATGAGAACACTCTTTCCTCTTTTTTTTTACACGCACTGCACTCCAAACCAAAATGGACGAAAAGAGGACATGTTGTCGTCCTTTCGGCGAGTAAGTGGGCTGTCACAGATTTTGAACCAATTTTTTAGTAACTGCGAGACTAAAAGCAACGGTTCAAACGCTTCGTCCCCTGCATTTCCCACTCGATGGTTTAAAAGTTGCCCTCCATGGAACATTCGAGGCAGACTAAGTGTTGAGCCAGTTCCGACCAACTTGAAAAAAGAAAAATGGAGGCTGCCTATCGCAATCACATTTGAACTCGATTTATCGGTATCTATTGTCGCACCCACAGACTTTATCAGCATTTAGTATCCCGTAAATGGAGAAGCATGAATTGAAAGGAGCATTGGACGCGTAGACACGCAAGCATATACACAAGCACACCAAAGTAATGCACCACACAGACTACTCGCCTCACACAACCGTACACCGACGATCGGATATATATATATATATATATAAGAAAAGAAGCGGGTACACGCACGAAGAAGCAATTTCATTTTCTTTCATTCTCTGACGAAGGCCGTGCCACGGCCGAAACGTTGGGCATAAAAGTACTGCTTCTTCGTGCGTGTACCCGCTTCTTTTCTGAAGTTTCTCTTTATATATATATATATATATATATATATATATATATACCCTGGCATACTGACCTGCCAAGTAGCGCCGGTGGAAAGTTCCCGTTCAGCGCAATTGCAAAATATATTTTTCCTGAACAGCCGCGCCGTTAACTTCGGCTCTTAGATAACCCTGCATCACACAGATCTGTTAAACTGGACCCACATTATAGTCAGCGCCATTTTAATAAGCGAATTCGAAATAGTAGCTAGCATCTCGTCGATTAAAGCGATTTCGCGGCCTCAGTGCCGGTGCGCGAGCTCATAAAATGGCCCTGAGAATACACAAACACAGTAACGGCAAACATCAGCCGCGGCGGTGAAGGAAACGCGGTGCGTAGTTGTCCCAGACGTATACCTTCTTGCCGAAGTCGTCAGGACCTTTTCCGTATAGAGCACAGCTGTACAACAAACGACCACCGGCGCCCACAAAATACGCAGTCCTACGCTGTTTCTACGGTCGTTATTCCACACTCAAATGAAGAACAGGTCTCACCGTCAGCCCCACTGTCCAGCAGGGAAGCCTGCTGGACAGTGGGAACGGGCAGTGCCTGGACACCACGTATCCCGAAGAGGTGAGAGCGTGGATAAGCTCCGAAGACCTGAAGACGCAACGAAGGCCCATCCAGCGGCTTGAGGAGGCTTTGGCGAAGCAACGGAGAAAAGGAACCGACGACCCGTCTAACGGGCGCGGAGGCACCCGAGTACCTGTCGCCTAGTTGGAGCACAACATCCTCGAGGTCTAGGCTCTGAGATTATCGGACTCTAATAGCCGTAGTCTTAAGATAGGGAACATCCGCGCCCTGCGAGGCCGGGGACTTCCCACATGCCGGATGTGTAAATAAATGTTATTTCTCTCTCTCTCTCTCTCTCACCGTCAGTGTCGCGGCTAAGATGTGATGTACCTACCCCACGCACTACGAACGAGACGGCTCACAGTCGCGGTATGCAGCGTAGTCGCAGTGCGCCGGCGGCCGCACGTTGGTTCGGTCTACCACGTATCGGCGCTCACCTTTGCGCTAGCTGTTCGAGAGTCGTCCGAAGAGGCGAAATACACCATTTTAACTGCACTATCTTGGAAGATGCAGACAGTATTTCCCAGAAAGCAAGGCGAAGTTTCTTTTTCTTGCGCCGGCGGTAGCTCACACCAGCCGCCGACGGGCTCGATGCTTTTCTCGTACAAATTGCAGCCAGTTACTCTCTGGGCATTCGGCAATCATACACTGACGATCAAAACAACTTACTTTGTTATCGATGTAAATATTCCTCGTAATTCTGTGCGTTCAAGCATTGTATCCACAGCATGTAAGGTCGGATGCCCTCGCTGGGGCGCACACACTGTACAGGCAAACTCGCCGGAACCCTACGCCGGCCTCCGTAGGCCTGAAATGGTAGCCGAGCTAGCGAGTGGTGTCCAAATAGACGTCCGGTCCAGCCAGACGGCGATCTACGTGAAGGTACGAGCCTCGCACAATCGCTGCATGATCCTGTTACGGCGCCGGTTCGCGCGCTTTGAGTTTTCTAGGCGTGAAAGAAGCGCCTAATTCTTCCTAACCACTCCAACAACATGGCACGGCCGCGCTGCAGACCAATGGGCGCTTTTTAGTCCCTCCATAGGTATTCTTCGTACAGGGGTTTTGCACATGATGCGCATCGGGGCAAAATTTGGTACTTTGGGAGGAACCGTTCAACCCTTGGTCGTTCACCTTAAAGCTATGGAGTTGGTCCACTTCGGGCAAGTACTGGTTTAGAGTGTGAGCGATCATTGGAACTTATACGAACCAACGACACACAGTACGGAGGACAAACAACCATATTCACACAAACATGTAACAGCGAAGATTCGAACCAGGGTCAGCCGTGTGAGAAGCAGACACTGTAACCACTACGCCACAACACCGCACACGTCTGCGAAGCATTTGCGTGGTGATGTATGTGCACGTCTTAGTAATTACGAACAGACTTATTCATATTTGATGATGTGCTATCAGCTTTCACCAGAATATGGCATTTGAGTTGCGTTGACGCGTCTTAAGCGATCATACAGACCGTCGAGCTAGTTGGTATGCCGCCTTAATTGCTCAAGTGCTACTGCAAATTGTATAAATGGTACTGCGTCAGCTGCGTGAATGACGGATGCAGTTTTATTATGTGTAAATCCCGGCTTTGTCAAGCGAAATACCCACCGGTATCACGAGTTGTTTACCGCGTTCGCAAAGCATAGTGGTAGCGATCAGTTTTCGAGTGCATTTCCGAGAGCCGGCATCATACTACAGCTGCCCGGTCGTGAGCTCATGAGCTACTGCATCCTCCAAATCACAGCTTTTGAAAATGTTTGTCGAAAGGATCGTCAGACTATAGTGGCTGGTAAACGTGACAACTCCAATGTCGCCTCTCGTCTAGCTGCGAAGTTCTTACGTTTTTCGAGTTCTTGGTCAACATCGCATCGATGCGGCATTCGCGTCTCGTATTATCAGAATTCGATGCCCTGCTAAACAGATTGCGATCCAATGCGTTTCCCTTCAAGAAATCTCAAGTCCACGCAGCACAGGCGCGTGCAGCAACGCGCCAGTTTCCACCGAGGAGCGCGAGGAAGACACAAACTAAAAAAAATCAAGCATGTCCACTGAAGTGAACCATGACGAGTGGGCGAAGCACTGGGGATCATTCGGTGCTACCCTAAGTCACCCGTGACGTTGCCCACTCATGCATGTGAATTAGTGACAACGTGGGTATATATTTACACACGCGTTGTCGTCCCTTCTCCTGGTCTTTAAGGGGTTCCTGTGTCCCCACGTGCTAGATCGTGCCGAGTTCCAGATTACTTTTACTTAAAGCGCGCGCTGCGAGTCCTTATGGTTCAACTACGCACAAGGGAATCTCCCACCGGCATTGCATTGCAGGTTGTCGCTATCTCACCGCTTACACGAGCTGTCGTGATCTCACCACTACCACCAGGTGTCGTGGTTCATCGCTGCCACCAGTTGTGGACTCGTGTCGCCTTCAGGCCAGGAGTCCACGGAGCAGGAGAGAAGAGTACGAGGAGTTGGGAGGAGTAAATATTTACAAGGTTTATTTACATGGTAGCTGAATGCCGAATCTCAATGCCGAATCCCAATGCTGGGTTCTCTTATTGATTAAATAGTCCGCGTCGTCCTGTGACGCCTTCTAGGGACGACCCAGTTAACGTTTCTCCTCCAATCCGAGGTTGAGGGTCCGAAGGGGGGAGAAGGTTATGGACCGCCCCTTTAATTACGAAGGTCGCCGAGGAGATCCTTATCTCAGTCGGACCATACGACAGCAGCAGGACCCCTTTTCGGTGAAGATCACTCGCCACCCCCTGCTGAGGTAACGTGGAAGTCGTTACCGGAGCCCGACTCGTTTGCTACTTTCGAGACGTCCGTCGTCTCGCCTCCGGTATTCCGTAGCGGCAAACGAGCTTCTGGTCGCGCCGCTCCGTCCCCGATGCCTTGGTCGCAAGACTCGCAACAACGTTGTTTGTTTTGTGGGGTTTTATGTCGCAAAACCAGTTCTGATTATGAGAGACGGCGTAGTGGAGGGTTCCGGAAACTTCGACCACCTGGGGTTCTTTAACGTGCACTGACATCGCACAGCACACGGGCCTCAACATTTCGCCTCCATCGAAATGCAGCCGCCGCGGCCGGGATTCGATCCCGCGACCCTCGGATCAGCAGCCGAGTACCTTAGCCACTAGACCACCGTGGCGGGGCCGCAACAATGTCAAGATCCAGTGCATATATATATATATATATATATGGGGTGGCCGGTGAGCGCGAGCAGTCGGTTTTTCCAATCAAGCAACATGCTAGCAGATGCTGCCTGCGTCAGCGTTCTCTCTCGCGCGTGACGGCGCGTTCTCCTTCTTTGCGAGCTGGTAGCGTTCCTCTCAGAAAGAGCGTTTCCATAGCGAACGCGCGCCTTTCGCTCTCTCTCTCTGTCTCTCTCTCTCTCTGTCTCACAAGACAGCGGAGGCACGCGCCGGGAGAGAGAGAGAGAGGCACGCGCCGGGAAGCACGCGCCGAGGGCGAGCGCGTGCCTCCCACCACGTGGGTTACGCCTGACGACTGACGCGTGACAAGGTTAGACTAAGAGGAGCTTCGCCCCTAAAAAATTACACCATCTCCAGCTAAATGGGACCATGGGGCCATGCGAAGCAGCACGGGGTGTGCACACCGCGCTTGCATCGGTTTCACTAGGTGTCGCATTTGCATCGGTTTGACGCAAACCTCCTTCATTTGACGCTAGCAGACGCTGCCTGCGTCAGCATTGTCTCTCGCGCGCGAGAGCGCGTTCTCGTTCCTTGCGAGCTGCTAAAGCGTTCATCGAAGAAGAGTGTTCCCATAGTCAACGCGCGCCGTTCGGAGAGGAGGAGTGCCGCGAGGAGAGGAATTGAGACAAGGAGAGGAGGGGGAGGATGCGCACGCACAGTGCTGGTGTGGACGCCACACGGCAGATCGATGGACGCTTAGTCGTGCTCCCTACATGGGCTGCAGAAATTAGCGTCCTTTCCTTACCGAACCACAATCATCATCATCATCATCGGCAGATCAATGGAGCGTGTGAGTGAGTGAGTGAGTGAGTGAGTGACGTACCGCCCCCCACCCCCAGCCGACCATAGGCTGCATCGCATCTAAAACCTCCTCGCCCAGCGAATTGTACACTCAGGTGATTGAGCGATAAAGCGATCCGGCGGAGGCCCCGTGTTGGGGAGAACGGCCTGTCGAAAGGTTGATATTCCGCGCGTTGTTGACGGTGAAAACGATTCTCAGCTTGGCTACGACTGCCAGATGTGACGATAACACCCAGTTGAACATGCTTTCCTCCTAGCAACTCATTACTAACTACAGCAAATGCTGAAACAGACAACTTACACATTGAAGTTCTTTTCAAGGGCAATGTGCAGCAGCAATGTGCAGCAGTAATGTGCAGCAATGTGCAGTCAGTATAAGCCGCCTGGTAGATTCAAATCACAAGACGCAACATGTCCGAAAAGCCAAATATACAAACGAATAAGTCAAATTACGCGTCACTTCCCAGCTTTGTATAAAAAGTGTGCGTGAAACAGGCTCGTGCAACGTACAGCTTTTCTTTTAAACTGCCGGTATGTTTACAATTAAACAAATCCCTAACAAGGTATCTTCGCAGCTAGAAATGAGAGTAGCTATTTCTGTTTGGGACTAAACTTGCACAAATTCAGGTGTCTTACTGTCGTAACATTTCCGTTAGTACATATAGTGCCTAAGAGCTGTTAATACTGGTACGAATTATGTAAACGTTACTAGAGGAGCGGGTATTTATTTTCCGTCCTTGCTCGTCCGAATAACTCAACCAACTGGATTATGAACGCAGTCTTCGTTCCCAAGCTTGATAATTCTGTGAAAGAAATCCGGCTAAATGGAGTGTATGTTTCCTTGTTTTTGTTTTTTTTCGGGCTATACTCACGAGAAATATTTTGCGTTATCTGCCCCTTCTCAAACAATTCCGACCTCGCAAGTAAGGCCCACAATTGCTAAAAAATTAAAAGGGGTTGTGCAGTCTGACAGGGGTTTGTCACATCAAGATGACGTATTTATTCGCGGGACGCAGCGTAGCTTCTGGCGGCCTGGCTCCATTATTTCGCCGTACTTGACGTCCACATCAACTGTATCTCCTTCCACTGGAAGAACGTGGAATTTCTGTAGTATACTTGTTAAGTAGATATAAATCTCAACCGATGCAAAGATTTCTCCTGGGCACATTCTCCTCCCTGGAAGACATAAACAAGTGATTAACCACATATGTATCTTTGGTAAAATTTCACCCTCATCATTATGGTCAACATTTAGTCTGTAAGAAGCTGTGATCGCAACACTACTTTCTTAAAATTCACGAAAATATTTTGCCACTGCGTCCCTGATATAGCATGATTAAAATGCACCAATCGTAACTGAATTCCACACGCTCACCGTGAGAGTAAAACAACGCTCTCAAGGAAAACAAGACTGTTACGAAGCAATTGATGTGCTAAATACGAGTACGCGTATCCCACAAATTTCTTGATCTCACCTTCACACTTAACGCAAGCCACCGCATGCCACGCTTGCGCTCTATCTTGGAATACAGCCTGTTCTGCTTAATCTGCGTCGTTTATCTAGCCTCCTAGTTATAAGCCACCGTCCCTTCTCAAAGCTTCTTCACTTAAACTGAGATGTGGTTACGTTAGCGCTTTTCCTTACCGCAATGATTCCTGCTTCTTCTTCAACGTAGCGCCTATTATTTACCCTTCCATGGCTCGATACGTCGTCCTCTGTTTTAGCAAAACGCTTTTCGCTGGGGAAGCAGTCCTACAGGGAAGTGCCGGCACGAAGCCACTGTTAAAGCCCATTGTGGTGAAGTCCCCGAAAGCTGGAAATGAACTGGCCGAAGAAACGCGCAAGTATGCGCATTGAAACCGTGCCGTAGGGCCCCCGCTTCGGATGCGGCCCTGCACGTGCTCTCACGGTGCGTGTAAAAAAATATAATAAAAAGAAACTACCGACACCAGCCAAGGTAGACGAAGGAAGACATCGGAGCTGAGAAGACGCGCTGTCCTGGTCAGGCGCCAACGCCCGGGAGACCAACATTTGTCGGAGGGACCCAGTCGAGCGCCATCGCCTGAGGGACCTCGAGAACATGTCTCCGGCTCCGGACACCCAGCAGACGGCTGGGAGTCTTCGTCGACCCTTCGTCCACAGCACTTCTGGTGCCTGCCTCGCTGTTCCCAATTACCCTTTGACAGACGCTGTATCGACGAGCCGGAACGCGTGAGCCTTCTGAGCGTTTGAACTCTTTTGAACTTTTGTTGTACAAATGCTGCATGTGGATATTAGGGAGTTTGAGAATTGGGTCCCCATGCTCCTTGGGGCGCCAATTCTCAAACTCCCTATTACTGTCAAGTTTTGTGCTTTGTGTGTGCTCCTATCTCTCTGTGTTTTTGTGTGTTCAAACATATGTCCGTGTGCTGTGCGAGTTAGCGTCTACCTCTTCCTTGCTGCCCTCAGGGGTGGTTCTGACTCGCCTCCTTGAGCCTGCCCCGTTCCCCGAGCCTTTATATCGTAACAGCCATGCTCTCAAGGAGCAATGGTCAATTCTCGCTCACCCCAAGATTCGTTCAAAGCCCACAACACAATATTCTTATCGTTCTGTTTGCTAAGTTTCATCGTTCTAACCTACGAGATCTATCCCACCTAACTGGATGTATTCTCTTACTTCATCCGCTACATTATTATTAAGGCAAACCGCTGCTGTCTTCCGATGGTGATGAATAATTTTTTGCTCATGAATGTTTCGGCCCACCGTGCCCATTTTCATGACTCATCCAAGCATCAACCTTTAAAGTTTATAAAGAACACGACTGAGCCTCCTATACTACTTTCAAAGAAACGACCTCAAGTAATTCATCAATGTTCTATTCGTGCCAGATTGATGCAAGCATAAGCATATGTCCACTTATATCGAAGTATCACAATTTGCCCGTTTCTTTAGCCAGCACGTTCCCCTTCAGCACCTTCAGCACGCTTGTCGCTTTCAGCACCCTCACGCCTGCATCTTTATGAAGCAAATAAAATTTCTGGTTTTACTCGTTTCTTGAGGTCGTTGCAAACGGCGAGTAATGCGTGCTAACTCCTTGCTTCTTATAATACTTATATATTTGTATATTAATGTAATTATGTACTCATTTGCTCGGTGCCGCCGCTGATATATATACGAACGATAAGTTTAGATCTTTGCTACAATTTCACAAAAGCTAAATCACTTGGAAGAGCCTGGCTTGGCACATATTATTGCAGTACAGAGGAGGACATATATTCAAGGTTCCACTGAGCTCCGCAGATAATGATAATTGCAGGAGAATGACCATGTGTCGTAGAGCTACCAGAGCAACAGTGGCTTTACGCAAGCGACAGGTGACTCTCACTGCGAGAGCGTCATGGCGATGTTGTCACGATTTCCCTCGGTCATTTTAGGTGCCAAGCACCTTATGCGCTCGGGCAGTCGGCTTCCCCTGTCGACGTGTCGTGTCGTCCTCAGGGTAAAGCAAATACTGGTAAAAATCTATGCACACTTTACAAGGAATAGTATCAAGTACTGGGATCCGAAGCCACGAATACCCGAGATGCGACAGCAGGTGCTAAAATCTTCACTGACTACACCGCCGTTATAAAGAATGCATGCAGAACAAACGGGCCTTGTATGTTCGTTTCTACGCTTTACAATTTGTGTCTAAGTGATGTCCGGTTAAACCAAATGTGTTTAACAAGAAAAATGACTCTTGATTCATAATCGCCTCTTTTACACTGCACACGTGATCCGCAGCTGTGGTACCGCAATTTAGGAAGTTTGCAGCGAAGCAGATTGGCGTGTTAATGCGCGCGTCACAATGGTCCGATCCTGGATGCTGTGCGGTAAGACAATGTGTATTTAGGGTTGTCCTTTCAGAGGTAATTTTAACGAATTTCGGTTAATGAGTCCGGACTATCGGCAACTAATGTCGCGTCGCGGCCCACTAGCAGTGACTGACGTGTTCCTGTGGGAAACACCGCCGCATCAATCCAAGCTCCGCACCACTCTAGGCTTGACGCTAGGGGAGCTCCCATGACGATTTTAGTGGACTTCCAACGTACATGACGATTACCGGTGTTGGGCTCCTGTTCGAGGAGGCCCTTAAATGTTTTTACAGCTAAACACTCTGGCTAACTTTTTGCCGTTTGATGGCTTGCGGACGTAGAACACCTTTCCTAGGGCTACTGGACATGACGGTAGTGATTCGCTCTTTGCCAGGAGCAGTGTGCACAGCGGGCAAATAGCAAAGAATAGATAAAATAATTTCAAATGCCCTAGGTGCGTCATACGTTGCCATATGACGGATTTTCTTACTCGTACAGAAACGCGTTTTATGAAATGAATTGGTGCGTTGAGGTGAAGTCAACATTAAAGGAGTGGGCGTAAGGTTGGTTTTTGCTCGCCGGCTTTGCCACGTCCCATCATGCTCTCCGTACTCCCCATAACGTCGATACTTGTGCCGTCGTTGATGTCGGGCGGGAAGTGCTGTACAGTGCTTCCAATGCTGGCGTGTGCATTAAAATGGTGCCGTTCGGTGCCACATTTTCACAGCACTCGATGACTCGCAACTTTTTGATAATTCATTTATTTCACTGGAGGTCAGTCACCTGCCTTGAACTCGAATGGTCAGCGCACCCTATTCTGATGAACGATCTATCCACTTTAGCCAACGTACGAGTTGCTTACAGAAAAAGATTTCATTTAGATTTCGCACTTCCGCCACACGCCAGGACCAGACACGTCTGCTTTTAAGTATTACCTAAAGACACGTCACTTCCGGTGTACATCAGGGATCCGTTCTAGGCCCTTTATTACTTTTACTATTCATTAATGATTTACCTCATAGCATTTCATCTAAAATGAGACTATACGCAGATGACTGCGTTCTCTATGAAACAATAAATTCCATTGATGATCATTACCGTCTTGCGCATTCACACACGTCCTTTAGCAACTGGCGTGACTCGTGGCAAATGAACATTAACTACAATAATACTGGTGTCACACGGGCGTTTCGAAGGCCTTCGAACCAACTGTCCATCGACTCAAAGGTCAAGTTTGAGCTGCTACAGGGGCGCTTTCGATGGCCGTCGAGTCAATAGTCTGTCGAGTCAACTGAGCAGCCCACAACTCCTTTGAGATTTCGAAGGCCATTGAACGACGGAAGCGGAAGCAGCGCGAACTCCGTGACTTGGCGCACCGACAACTCCCGCGCGCGTTAGTTTCTGAGGCCATGGCCCTATTTATGTCGTTGTGTCAATAAGTAGAAACCTACACTTGTGAAGAATATTGTAAACGTGCCGAGAGGCCAACGCTCTCACTTTATTGCATTATTTCTAGAACGAATACACCGTCACTTGTATAAAAAACAAAGGCCATGCAGCTGGTGGGAAACACCGCGTGTCGCGCTATCTGGTGTCTACAAATCAAACCAATTTATGGGGCTCACGGTAGGCACTTAGGGCTTAGCAGTGCCAAAATCGGCAAGTTTTCTGAATAACGACTGCAAAACGTCGCGAATACTTTGTCCCTTTTGGTACATGAGATTAAGAGAAGGCTCAGTTTAAAGTTTGTTTCTTGCCGTCGGTGCGAATAGCAAGCAACTAGTGCGAAGTAGAATTGAAGCGGGTGCCTTGGTTGCCGCCATGTTGTTGTGAATCACTGGGCGACTCAACGGCCGTTGAAAACTGCCGTGTAGCAGCGCCAGAATGTATTTTGAGTCGGTAGAGTTGTGGGCTTTTCGAAGGTCATCGACTCGAAGGCCTTCCAATGTGCCCGTGTGACACAGGTATAAAACAGTCGTGATGTCTTTCTCCAATCGGCGTAACCCTTGTATTTGGACTATTCTCTAGGTGCACTCCAGCTTAACAGAGTTTCACAGTATAAATATATGGGAGTAATTCCAACCGAACACATTGCATGGACTAACCACATTGATTATGTCTGCGGTAAAGCTCTATAAAATTAGGTTATTTGCTCCGCACCTTACCTAACGCCCTACGTGATACTAAACTCCTTTTATATAAATCACTTATTCGCCCTGCTGTCGAATATGCATCCGTTGTTTGACTCCCTTACAAACACTGGGAAATGAGGCTGCTGGAAAACATACAGCGAAAATATATCCGTTTCTTTTGTCTCAATTATAGCCGAAGTTTCTCACCGACCACAGCCCTTCAACCGTTAAACATTCCATCACAACTCTCGCGATACCAAAACGAAGCTTTAAAACTTTTACACGAAATTATTAACTCCTCTTCTGGCCTTTCTGATGGTAACCTCATCACTTTTACCGATGAAAGTTATACCCGTAGTTCCCACGCTTTGAATCTAACACCTTTCTTTGTTCGCACTAATATCTTTAAATACAGTTTCTTCCCCGTAGTATAGAACTGTGGAATTCCCTGCCTGAAAACATCCGCTCCCTACCACTAAAAACTTCATAGTTGCAGTCGATGAACATCTTGCTAACGTATAATCAACTTCATTTTTCATTTTTGCTTTGTTACGTGTGTACTTGCTTTACAACTTGTATTATTTGCTTCCACTTCTTTTCTGTTGCCAAGTATTATATAACTTCCCACTCCTGCTATAGCCGTAAATAGAGCTGCAGTATGTATAAATAATAAATAAATAAATAAATAAATAAATAAATAAATAAATAGGCCTACATTTCGAAGTTTCCATCGCCCAATTTTTGAAGGAGTCGGGTGGACCCACATTCGGTTGAAACAGCCATAATGTTCGGGCCGCCTTCCTCAAACAATGTCACGGGGCCGCCGAGCAAACTCAGCAAGAACGGGTCTAATAATAACAAGAGACTGAAAAAGGTTAATCTGAACAGAAAAGCCCATGGGATTCCAGCACTGCCCCTAGGCCTCACCGATCCGTGCATGAACCACTTACACACGCTTCATCAGGCCCCCCACAACGCAGGAATCGCGTCGGTTGGCGCTTTTGTTGGCTAGAGGTGGGCCACGTTCAGAGTTACTGCACAGCATTACTGTACAGAGTTATTGATCGGGGTTATCACCTGGCGGGACGCGCAGTTTCCTCACAGCATAAGGACATCATCTATTATCCTTTGGGAAGACACTCACGCACTACTTTATGTAGCTGCTCTTTTGAAACATCGTGTTGATGGAGCGGCTTTCACTGTCCTTCTATTGGCATCTAAAAACCGTAAAAGGAGATGGAAAAATGACCAAACACGAAGGTCCGTAACTAATGTACAGAAGCATAATGAAATATACACATATAATAGAGGACATCACTTACCCACAGAAAAGGGAATTATCTTCTTAAGCTTCTTTTTGGAGAGTGTACCGTCACTCTTCAAGAAACGCGATGGATCGAAGTTAGCAGGGTCCTTCCATATTGCTGGATTGTTATGCACTGCCCAGATGTTTGGCACTACAGTAGCGTCTTCCGGAATAAAGTGATCTCCTATGACGACATCTTGATACGCTCTGCAAGACCATGAATATGAGAAAACGTGCGTTATTATACATGCGTTTTTGTTTCAAAAAGGCGGACTAAAGCAATACATTTTGCATCGTAGCCAGTGTCTGAGTACGGGGGAGTTCTTCCATATCATCTCCATCGGAAAGGTGTCATGGCTATGAACTGTACTCTCGCACAGAACCTAGTCCGCGCGACATCTTATCTCCTGAGGTTGAGCTGTTGGAGGTTGCGGGTCACAAATTAATAACAATAAGTTCGAACTCGCCTAAGTGTTCCTTTTAAGAGTGGAACCCTACAGCATTATCGGGCCTCCTCCGCATCGCATTCTTATTAGACACTCATTATAACCACGCTGTCTTTGGTGTGGCACGCAGCCATGAGGAAGCCAGCGCGTACAACATGTCTTTGTTGTATACTGACGGAGCCGTACAGCCATCTGGCTGCCGAGAAATAACTAAAGGTCGGATTACAGAGTGGGGCAAAGCTAGACCGTCGCAGCAATTTAAGAACTCTTTCGTGGGTCAGGGAGGTGGCTGATAACATGGTGCACGAAACAGAACGTGGCGTTATCACAGCTCGTCACTGGAACGCCAACCACGCCTTCTCTGCAGAATGCTGAAATGGGTCTGTATTTCAGTTTCCTCTTGGTAGGCTTCGTTTACGCCCGCGTTCTAAAATAATCAGCTATTACTCGTGTAGGTCGTAGTAAAATTGTAGCTTGTCATTTTCATGGTGGATTTTATTTTGAGACATTATATGCTGCCCTCTAATGCACCTGCGCCTGCATGACCGAGTGTGTTCGGAATGATTTTCCCTTCCAATTGGACACCGAAAGCGGATTTTCTGTGACACAAGCTCCGCAGCGCTATCACATTAATGTGCAGTGCTGAGCAATTCAAAGGCGACACTCGGACGCCGTGGCTACTTACAATTTTTTCGTGACTGCTTTGCGCTGGGGACACTGATCTTAGTTTTCGTCGTATTAAATGAAAGCGAGAGTCCGTTGGCGCATAATTGTTCAATCTGCTCCCTCTGTGGTAACGCGGTTCACTCACATAGCACAAAACGTGCCAGCCACCATGTTTTCGGAGTGTCAAGGCGACAATGCGGGTAAGTTGGTTGCCGGGTTGGAGACAAGAAAACTAAAGGAACGCTACACTAGCAGTGGTCCACTTTTCGTCTCCCTGTGTGTGTTTTTGTGATCTCCGCTACCAAAACGACACCAAGTTCCGAATAGCCAGTTTCAATCGCTCAGCACTGTATCTTTATTAAAAGCTTCTCAAACATTCCGAGGCGAAAGCGATGTTGTGCAGAAAGGATATACAGCCCAAGAATTCTTGAGAATGATAACGTAATAGCAACGTTACAATTGTTCAATGATTGACAAGACAGTCACCCCTCGTCTCTCTCTTTCCTCCGCTTCTACCACCCAAGCATATCTTCTCGCTGTGATTTCCTAAGCGCCCCACGAAAGCTACGTCACTGAGCACTTATTCCCTGTGGCAAAGTGACAAGCGCATGCTCGCCTGACACTCGACTCTGTGTTTTTGGAAATAGCACGTGTCGGTATCAGCGACTTTAGAGCAGGCGTACGTCGGCGAACTGTTATTGACGCCCTACTCTGTACCTTTCAGTGTGGCGCCCGTGAAGAGCAGGTAAAGCAGTGTACAGTATGAAATTGCAGCTTCACCCCTAGGGCGTATCGATATAACATTTACCAGGCACACTTATGGCCTCGCGAAGTAGAATTACATTGAAAGCTCTAAGTATCCAGCTTTCGTGAGGGGGCACTTAGCTGATCCTGCTTGTTTTCATATCAGGTATTCCTGGTTTCCGCACCCTATATAAAACAACTGACAGAGCGGCTTCAAAAAGCACTGGCTGCCGCGAATTTGCGTCCGTCACTACTTGCTGGTGTGCGCAAAATACGCTGTTACGAAGGTCGAAGAGGGCGTGCAAACTGAAAGCATGTACAGCGTGAGGTATCGCATGAGTGATCACAATTGTCACTTCACTCGCCACTCTGGAAAGGAGACTCGGGTGTTAGTCCTACACTAAACTTTCCAAAGCTACTGGTAACTCTTGTTTCTACACTCTAAAAACTGGAGCCGGTTCCGCAGGAGTGAAACGACCGAGCTACTCTTTAGGGCATCGTTATACTCTAGCAAAACGTCGGATGGAGTGAAGTGTCCATACCTCTTGCGGCATGAGAGAGTAAAACGCAATTTCACTCCTACTCCCCCTGTTGGGACTTAAGAAGACGTCCGAAGAAGACCCCCCCAACGGGCGGGCGTCAGACGAAAGAAGCGGAAACACCCTCTGTAAAAGGTGCTCCCCGCCACCGCCCGAGGACATCGTTTTGCCTTCTCCCGCAAAGCCCAGCTCGTCACCTGTTAACCCCTCCGGCGCCGCCAACGACGGCGGCACCCCTCTGAGCTTTCTCCCCATCTTCCCTTTCCCCATTTTACCGCCCGTTCTAGTCCTTTTGAATAAACAGTCTTGAAGCGAACCCCAAAGAAATCGTATCGTTCCTTCCGAGGCTCCTGCGCGCGCGGCCCAAGCTGCCTTGTTAGATAACGCGCAGTCAGAAATCAGTGGTCGACACATTCACGAACCAGGGCGCAAGTAATCATTCTACATTTTCTGGTGCCGAAACCCGGGATTACTTCGCCTGCTGACGTCGAAAGCCATGGAGCGATTGCAAAAGAAACAAACAACTCTGCGACAAGCCATTGACGGCATCATTGCGGCGGCCGGCGACTTGCTTCAAGTGCCAACAGCAGCAATCGGTGAGCTGGAAGAACGCCTTGATAACCTTGTCGAACAGGCAGATGAGCTTCGAACTGTCAACGAAGCCATCGAAAAGAAGATCGAGTTACAGGAACTCGACGCCGCACTGACCGAGTGCGTAACTTTCAATCAAAAGATCTCTGTCATGAAAACAAAAATAAAAAGAGCCCTCAGGAGCGAAGCCTCGGGCGAAACGCGGTCAAGTACATCATCAGTAGTCAACAATGCGGGTCAAATCACAGGGCCAGGTTCCGTTCACGACGCAGTAACGACGACTCTTCAGCTACCGTCAATAACGAGCAGGCTTCCGAAGCTGGAGATCCCTAAATTCAATGGAGATGTGCGCTCGCGGAACAGATTCTGGAACCAATTCGAGTCAACTATTCACAAGAATTCGGCTCGGCACCCCATTGACAAATTCCAGTACTTGACGAGCTATCTCACCGGAAAGGCAGCGGCTGCTATCGACGGGCTACCACTCAGTGATCGGAATTACGACATTGCTGTGAAGACACTCGTGGAAAGATTGGGAAAGGACGATGTCATCATTGAAGAGCACATGTCGCGACTGCTTGGTGTCCGCCCGGTGCACAATCTTCACGACACCGAACGACTTCGGACACTTTATGATGAACTGCAGACGGGCGTTCGCAGTCTCGAGGCACTGGGTGTGGCATCGAGCACATACGGCGTGCTTTTATTGACCGTCCTCCGGAAGAGCATTCCGAGTGAGCTTTGCCTAAATTACTACCGGCAAAGGGCAACAACGGAAGTCGTCCCTGAAGACGAGCTTCAGGATTTTCTCAATTTCCTGAAGACAGAGGTTGAAAGCAGGGAGAGAACAGAGCGGGCAGTACGACCAGTGTCTGACACCGCTATCAAGCCGAAGCCACCAATCAGAAGAGATGATCGTCCTCAGCACCCGTCGGCGTATGCTCTGACAGTTATCAAAGGCGACGCGCAGTGCTCATTTTGTGAAGAAGAACGACATACACCTGCGAACTGTGTTGCACCCGTGCCCATAGACAAGAAAAGAGAAGTGATGACCAGGGAGGGACGCTGTTACAGGTGTGCGAAAAGTAAGCACCGCGCATCTGAGTGCCGAACATCGCGGTGGTTAAAATGCACTAAGTGTTCCGGACGACACGCAACGGGTGTCTGCGAACTCAAAGACAAACGCCACCCCTTTCTGGCGAAGATGTTGTGCCTACAGGTGTGACCGTGCAGTCGTCACTACAGATAGAAAAAACCTGCGGAAGGCCGCGCGTGCTTCTATAGACTGCGCGAGCGCATGCGGAGGGCCAACGCAAGGGTGCTTTGGTGAGAATGCTTCTCGACGGTGGCAGCCAAAGAACATTCATACGAAAGGAGGCTTCCCGTCGCCTAATGCTCCGCGTCATAGGAACGGAGAGGCTGACCATTTACGCATTCGGAAGCTGTGAAGCAGTACAAGAAAGAAGCTGTCAACGGGTGGAATGCTGGCTGCGAAACTGGCGTAACAACAAGAGGGTCCGTATTCAAGCGCTGGAGATGCCCGAGATCGGCGGAGACATTTTACCACCACCAGATGCCAGCGCTGAGAACATCGCACGCGAGCAAGGCATCGAGCTTGCCGACACGCTACCCTACGGCTACCATTCTGGCGTTGGAGTTGACCTACTTGTTGGGGCTGACTACTACTGGGACATCGTGACCGGGAATGTCAAGCGCCTCAACGGGCAGCTCGTGGCTGTGGAGACGACGTTTGGGTGGACCTTGCAAGGCACGGATGCTGCGTCGTTCGCCGCGACGTACGTGACCAGCGTTGGAGTGATGCGAGTTGGCGTAATAACGGAACCCGCAAGTGAAATTTCTTGCCAACTTCGTTCATTCTGGGAACTGGAGCACCTTGGGATCGTCGACGACACACAGCTTACCGCCGAAGACGACAACGTTCTTAGGCCCTTCGAGGATACCATTATCCGTAAGAACGGTCGCTACGAGGTGGGCCTTCCCTGCAAGGAGAACGCGTCGCAGCTGACTGACAACAAGAACACAACATCGAGGAGGCTTCAATCGCTCACAACGAAATTGCTTAGCCATGAAGAGACCATCCGCGAATACGACCAGGCAATCCGGAACCACCTTGAAGCCGGACACGCCGAGGAAGCCAACAAACTGGGTGAGTCCCCGCTGGGGCCCATTTATTACATGCCACATAGAGGCGTTGTCCGGCCCGGTAGCGAAACAACCAAGTTGAGGGTCGTATTTGATGCCTCCTCCAAGGCTGCAGGAAAGCTGTCTCTAAACGACGCTCTCTTCGCGGGACCCAACCTGAATCCAAGTTTATCGGACATCCTGATTACATTCCGAGTGCACAACGTAGCCATAATGTCCGATATAGAGAAAGCCTTTCTACAAATCGAACTGGCTGAGAACGACCGTGACGCCCTTCGTTTTCTGTGGTATGAGAGTGTGCCAAAGCGAGGCGATGCGCTACCTGCGGTCAAAGAATACCGAATGACAAGAGTTCCATTCGGCGCTACGTGCAGCCCGTTCCTCCTTGCAGCTACTTTGCGCCACCATCTTAAAACTGTCGATGAGAGATTTCCCCGCACCACTAAGATACTCTGTGACAACATACATGTAGACGACTTTGTCACTGGTGCTGAAAGTGTCGAAGAGGCAGAGCAAATGTGCACGGAAGCGCAGTCAATACTTAAGATGGCAGATATGAACCTCAGAAAATGGCGATCAAACAGCCAAGAATTAGTGACATCGTTTGCAGAGAATGAAACTGCCCAAAGGGCTTTGTCGGAATTGGGCCCCACAAAGATTCTCGGTGTAACGTGGAGACCTGACACAGACGAATTCGTCGTCGAAATGTCCGCCTTGATGGAGTTTCTAGCAAGTCGGCAGGACACAAAGCGGTTCCTGCTACAGGCATCGGCACGCATTTTCGACCCATTTGGTTTCCTCGCACCCATGACGACTGCAGCAAAGATCATGTCCCAAAGCCTCTGCGAACAAAGAACATCATTTGCCGAAACGCTACCTCCAGGTGTTCAAGAGATGTGGGAAAAATGGTGCCAGTAGCCCGCTCAAATTCAGAAGGCATCACTTCAAAGAATGTTAGCTCGCGAACTCAAACGTACCCATAGAAAACCTGAGCTGCACATATTTTGCTATGCGAGCCCGAAGGCCTACGGTGCAGTAGCTTTCATCAAAGCCGTTGGCTTTTGTCTCGTCGGACGCGGGGGAGCCAATGCTTTTGACAACAGCACATTTTCTTGTCGGCTGACGGCTGACAAGGTTGCCTCCTCTCCGATAGGTCATTGCAGAAAGATCGACAGCAGAAGGGCAGATCCGAAGATAGAGACAACGCACCGCCCTCGTAGACTCCTTCTTGCGGCGGTGGCGACACGCATACCTTCTGCAACTGCGTTCTGTACATGTTACAAGACCAGGAAAAGGAAGGAGCATCAGTGAGGAGGATATTGTTCTCCTCGGAGACGATCGGGCTCCTCGCCAGATGTGGAGATTGTGCCGTGTTCTGCAAACGTTCCCAGGAAAAGACGGCAGGATACGCGCTTGCAAAATACTACTCTCCAACCAACGACGTGATGACAAAGCAGCCTGAGTTGAAAGGGCGATTAGGAATGAGCGTGTGCTCATTGCGGGGGAGGATGTTGGGACTTAAGAAGACGTCCGAAGAAGACCCCCCAACGGGCGGGCGTCAGACGAAAGAAGCGGAAACACCCTCTGTAAAAGGTGCTGCCCGCCACCGCCCGGGGACATCGTTTTGCCTTCTCCCGCGAAGCCCAGCTCGTCAACTGTTAACCCCTCCGGCGCCGCCAACGACGGCGGCACCCCTCTGAGCTTTCTCCCCATCTTCCCTTTCCCCATTTTACCGCCCGTTCTAGTCCTTTTGAATAAACAGTCTTGAAGCGAACCCCAAGGAAGTCGTATCGTTCCTTCCGAGGCTCCTGCGCGCGCGGCCCAAGCTGCCTTGTTAGATAACGCGCAGTCAGAAATCAGTGGTCGACACATTCACGAACGAGGGCGCAAATAATCATTCTACACCCCCCACGTGATCCTCGCGTTCGCAGCCGCAAAAATGGCGGCTAGGGTGTGAGCGGACGACTGAAGAAGACAACAGCCGCTTTGTGAAGTGTTTTTCGATAGAACTATGCCAGCGACCTTCCTACGACTTCCACGTACAAGCTTTCGCGTACAAAACGCGTGCAGTGTACGTTTAATGAACGGTGCCTTCCTCGACTACGAGCCTAAACCGACGGGAGTCATAGCGAGCTGCCTGTCCTGTGCTTTTCCCCGATCGAACGGCCGTACCCGTGCTAGTGAGACCCGCCAGCCTACACGCCTCGAATCCTTCGCTTACGTGTGCGAAACGAAGAGGAATACACTTTCAGCGACACAGTAAGCTGTTGTAATCGTCGACGGCTGGTCTCCGACGACTCACTGGATATACCTCATGCATGTAAAGAAAAAGGCTTCGCTATGACTTCGTCATCGAGCCGTATGACGGCCATGAGCGCGTCGACGGTGAAAATACCGTGACTGCGATCCGTCCCGTTCGCAAGTCTGGTAAGTACAGCATAGTACCCTAAACACTTCTGATGGCAGAGACTGTATTTCATCTGTGTGCAGAATAGCGAACAACGAGGAGTGCATATTTTGTGATCGCCAGCGGTTGTTCGCCGTACAGACGTGCTCGACGGACTCGTAAGGGAACGCCGTCGGAATGAAGCGGGTGGCACCCGGGTGCCGCTTTTCTTCGCTGGCGTTGATGAAATTCAGCCGCTATTATGTTCGTACCCGCTTCCTCAGGTGCATTTTACATCGCGAACCAGCACTGCGAACTCGCGTTTGCCCGTAAAACGGAATGCCAGCTCATGATAGGAATGCGTTAATCTAAAAGACATTGTATATGTTCCGCGCGCTTAGATGAACAGATCGGTGTGGCGAGCGGCTACCTATGAGCCAACGCTAAATATACACCTGTTCTGTGAATACTTTTTGTTTAATTACGCAGAACAGTGCCTTACCACTGGCGCTACATAGCAGGTCAAGTATAGCGGTTATATATACGGGACTTCAGTGTAAGACGGTATATCGCGAGTGTGTTGTGGGCTTTGTGCTTTCCTGTGGTTGTGTTATTGGCGTGTATGTGCGTTCGTGTCATGTCAGCCTGTATGTTCTATGTTCAGTGTGATGTAATTAAATGCCTGCTAATTGTATCATGGTCGAAAAACGCAGTGGTTGCTTTTTTTGTCTCTGCTACTCCCTCTGGGAGTACTAGCACCCCGCTTGGTGGGGTAGTAGAGTTCTCTTCAAAAGAGTGTTCGAATCCACTTCGGAGGCGTCCTCCTACTCTGTTTTGGCGAGAGTACCGGTACCCTGCAATGGGATTGATCTACTCTGAAAAAAGGAGTTAAATTTGGGACACGCAAGTACTCCCCCAAAGTGAGTGCCCAGCACTCTCTTTGTTTTTAGAGTGTAGCGTAAACGCCAGAACAAGCTTCTTACCTCCTGGGCAGCCCAAGTGGTGCAATGGTGTATCGCCGGTGGGCCTCCCATATAAAGCCCATCGTGTAGGGAGTCGAGGCTCTGTCTTCCCACGCCGGCTGTCGCTCGCTGCCCACTACGGCGTCGATCTCACTCTGTATACGAGCTTGAATCGTGTGCGGATTGGCGGCTACTAGCAGAAACTCCCGCATCAATGACGCTGACGCGCTCACCGCACCAGCCACTAAAAAGCTCACAATGTTACCAACCAAGCAGGACACTGTAAGAGAAAAGGAGGGAGGTTAAATTTAGTGGGGACAATGACTGCACTGCGGTGCGTAACACCCCCTAATACCGGTAGCTGAACTTTATTTCGTGCGGCAGGTAGTCGCACATGAACTTGTATTCTTCAAATACGTCTACAAGCTATTTTAACGCCACAGCAAACTGCTGTCGGGCCTACAAAAAAGTCAGAAAGTATTCGGATAGCTACCCATGTTTAGGTGAGACGCCCGCCTAATGATTATTGTACCCCAGAGCATACTTTTCTGATAGAGCCGATGAACATGTCATGCATAGGGTGGCACCTCAATATTCGCACATATTGCTGAAAGTGGACAAACTTTTTCAACAATACTCGCATGAACCCCTTCTGACGTATAGATGCGCTGAAACTGTTGGACAATTTCTTTTCCACTAAACTCACTTTTCAGAAATTCGCAATAACTTGTTTTCATCAGGATGAAAGAATGTTTCTGACGCATCCTAGGAATAAAACCTGTTGTTATGAACTTCTTTATATGGTTTACACCACAAATATACTAGTTCCCATTAGGCATATAGACATGTATCTTAGAGGCACATTGAAATATTGTATCTCCGACTTCGAGTTCCGACCGCCTTATTGATAATAAGGCGGTCGGAACGCGAAGTCGAAGATACAATATCCAATAGTGAGTTACCCCAACTCTTCCAACTACTTTCAGTGCGGAAGCTCTGCAACATGCGAAAGATCCTAAGGCATCATTTCTCTCCTGTAAGGTCCCCAAATCTACAAAGATCACACGGTGAGCCTGAGAGCAAGCTTATGGTCAGGCCTAACTGTCCGAACGTTTCATAGCTTCTGCTTAGCATCAGTGGTGTTTATGTTTCCTTGAGAGTTTTATTGAGTCACGTGGTTCAATCGCTTGAGATTGTCTGTTGTTCCTGGGTTCTCGGACATACCTCTTCACAGCGGAGCTGCTTTGGGGGTCCGGAATGTCCGTTAATTCCAGTGGCTGCGTCTGTCACGCACACGGAAGCGCCGACCAACCCTTGCCATAGACACACTGCCTCGCATGCCAGCGGAAATAGTCTAAACAGATGTTTTATACGGGTGGACGGGACCATAATGCGGTTGATACCGCTGTCATAGGAACATGTATAACGAGAAAGTGAAACGCGCATCAGCAGAAGCTGTTCAATGCACATGCAGCTAGCTACCTTGCACATGGAGGGGCGGGGTTGGTTATGTGGACATGTGAACCCGTCGAAAGTTCACATCGGCGGCTCATTAACACTGCCAGCTATACTCGACAAATGGTCGCAACCAATTCAGTTCTCGAGCCACTTCCTTGTTTTAGGGAAAAGTGCCTGGCACGTGCCGGGATGTCCTGCGCAAATCTGCCATAAGCCAGGAGGGATTGCAAGAGTAGAAACCGGGCGAGGGAGACCTAACGGGTTGTCGGCGAATGCGCTGACAGATACTGCGCTGCAGATGCGCTGCAGATAAGGGAATAATGCGCTGCATTATTCCCTTATCTGCATTTAATGCGCTGCAGATAAGGGAATATGATTCTCTTCTCGGCGACCCTTTTAGGGTTTACCTGGTTCGCGGCATCGTTCCGGCGCGTTGGTTTAGCAATGTGCTATCATTTACCTTGTCGCGTGGCGTGCGTCGTAGCCAGCTGTGCTGAAACGTGCTCTGCTTCCGGAGCCACAAAGTCCGTAACGATTTTTGGCAGGATAGTTCGTGATACATAAATGAGAATTATAACAGCACAAACACGAGAAACGAGGACAGGACACGGGACAGAGTGCTACGCAGTCAGTGTCATTACTTTTAGCCATGAACACGTGAATGCGTTCCGTTTCCCTCTGGGTTGCTGTTGCTACACGAAAGCATTTATCCGCATGACATTCAGCCTTCCACGTCGTTGCCTTTCTGTGGCGTTTAATGCGGCTGCTTTCCTTTTAATGACATCATAGAGGAAGCAGCAGGTGGCGTAGAAACACCGTGCATGTGTGTGCAAGCCGCAATGTCAAATGCGGCAGACGAAGAACTTTATTATAAAGTTCCATGCACAGTATTAACCTCCGCGGCACTCAGACTACCGAAGCATCCCTGTCCGTACGCTTTATCATGACAATGTCCTACTTCTATCCACCGTCCTTCTAAATCTTGAAATCACTACTCTGAACCGAGAGTGCAATGAAAGAGTGGCGATGATAATACAAGAATAATTTTGCGCGCCATGTTGCCTGGCTCTAACATTGCATCTGTTAGCTGAAAATTCTAAAGCGGCTTTGCGAACACACAAGGCCGATTTGTTCTGTGTGTCCCTTATATTCTAATCGTGTTAGAACGGCAGTGTCGAAGTGCTATTCTGTGGGCTGGCATATGTTTGCTGCTTGAGAGCTTTTTAACAAAGAGTTTCGCGCAATAGCCATGCAGATGGGATCTATGAACCATACCAGCAGAGGAATAGCCTTTGCAATCTTCATGAGGTCGCACGCGGAATACCACGCACATTCGTCGACGGCACTGCAGACTGAAAATGTCAATCTGAAGAGTGTGATGCCATCCGCTAAAAACGTACGCGTGTTGACCACGAGACAGCAGATTCGTGAACGCTGAGCCAAGCTGTACGTGATACTTAATCTTCACGGTAAATCAAGATATTTTGAGACCACGTTCAGGCCCCGAGACTCTTGTTTATCGCTTCTCGAGCCAGAATCTCCCTACTCAAGCGGAGGCGCTGATGATGCATTTTACAGATGAGAACGTAAAGCGCACGAACAATGTTCAAAATATCTAGGCTCATTGTGTCATTGTAGCTGCTGCAAAAGACATTTTTTCGCTGTTCAAGAACAACCATGAAGCCGTGCTCCCTGGCAGTGAAGATCCCGATGATAAGCAAGCTTCCTCTCTCCTTTATACCATTTGAAAGATGGTGGTTGTACAGGCGTCAGTATGCCGACCACAACACAGCGAATTCAGCAGGCCATTCATTCGTGAACTATCCTCGGCGAAAAGACATCGAGCTGACCCCATTTCTGCTTAGTTTTATAAAGGATTCAAAACAACTCTCTGTCGCACACTGCACTTGAATGAGTTGTGATATAGCGATGTTCTCATGATCGATTTGTAAAGACGTCAGATCCACCAGTACCTGCGCTAAAGCAACTGAGCTTACACCTATTGTACGAACGGTACGGTAACCACGTACACGTATACACCGATACACCGTACACGTAACCACGTATACACCCTACAAGTATACACGTCTCACGTCACGACGTCCACGGCAGCAGAACTCACGGCTCTACGCCGTGCACTAGAATTCATCAGTGCTGAGAGGCCGACAGGCAGGCAAAGAACTTTATTGTGATCCGGAGACGACGCTCACTCCCCCCTTAGGGGGCGACATCGGCGGGCCGCACCCACGACGGGACGGGGAGATGCATCTCCTCGGCCATGTCATGGGCTCTCTGGATAGCCCTTAGCTGGTCGTCTTTCTCTTTGCTGGTGAGGAGATATCGCCAGTCCTCCTCCGTAGAGGGAGACCCGGGGCTCTCGCGCAGTGCAGGACATTGCCACAGCATGTGTTGTAAGGTGCAACGCGGGTTACCACAGCGAGGGCAGCCCGGCTCTATGCCATCCATGTATTTAGAACATATAAGAGGAGAAGCGTATGCCTCCGTATGTAAGAGACGTAAAGTGATAGACTGAGCTCTGTGTAGATGTGGATGCGGGAGGGGGAACTTCCGCCGTTCCAACTGATAGTGCTTACAAATTTCATGAAAGGTTAGGAGGGGATCTCGGTAGCACCAGTTTGCGTCCTCAGCCTCCGAGTGGTTCTCCCCGGCGTGGAATGTTAGACCTCGCGCCCGGGAGTGTGCCAACTCGTTGGCATTAAGGATGGTTCCGTGTACGTGTCTGCCAACGTGTGCCGGGAACCAGAAGATGTGCTTTTTGTCTGTCCAATTGGCAGCAGAGAGAACTCGAGCGGCTTCCCGGCATACAGAACCCGCCATGAAGGCTCGGGCGGCTGCTCGCGAGTCTGTGTAAATAGCTGTACGGTTGGTGGTAGCAAGAGCGAGTGCTACCGCAACCTGTTCCGCGCGATCTGCGTTCGCGTGTAATAAAGTCAGTGACGACAAATGGTCGCCTTTAAGTGTGGTGACTACTGATACGAAGTGATCCGAGCGACCGTACTGTGCTGCGTCTACGAAGGCCACGTTATCCTCCATAGCTGCCGCGGTACTGAGCAGGGCTCGCGCCCGTGCCTGCCTTCTCCCCACATTATGTGTGGGGTGCATGTTTCGGGGTATCGGGGACACTGTGAATGTAGCGCGCAACTCCTCGGGGAGCTGGCACTGTCTTTGTTCCGTAACGGGAGATTTGAGCCCGAGGTTTACCAATAATCGTCGCCCAGCCTCAGTGGAAGACAGCCTTACAAGTTGGGATAATTTCTGCGCTTCAACAATTTCGGTGAAAGTGTTGTGTATGCCTAGCTCATTGATCTTTACCGTGCGAGTATTGCCTGGTAACCCGAGGACCTGTTTAACACACCGGCGAATGATTACATCGAGACGGTTCTCGTCCCCTTTCTGCCACATATGTGCGGGGGCTATGTAGTTGATGTGACTCATCAAAAACGCGTGGAAGAGTCTGCGGAGATTCTCCTCAGACAGGCCGCCGCGTTTATTAGCCACTCTATTGATGAGTTTTGCCATTGCTTCGGCCTTTTTTGAGATGCGTGTTATGCTGTCGTCATTACTGCCATTGGCTTCTATAATCGTGCCTAAGATGCGTATTTGCCCTACCGTGGGGATGGGTGAGCCGTCTGCTGTGAGGAGGTTGATTTCTGAGTAAGCGTCCTTACGCGCCTTGTATTTGGGGCGGTAAAGTAGTAGCTCCGATTTCTCTGCCGATAGGGAGAGACCAGCCTGCCGTAGAAACGCTTGTACCTTGTTCACCGCGTCTTGCAGTCTTTCTTCGATGCGGCCGTCGTTGCCCCCCGTACACCAGACTGTAATGTCGTCGGCGTAGAAGGCATGCCCGATGCCGTCTATTTGTGAGAGTTGACGCGAAAGTTCGCGCATGGATAGGTTGAATAGGTACGGAGAGATTACAGCCCCTTGGGGTGTGCCTCTCGGTCCTAAGTTGAATTGCCGTGAGCCCAATGAGCCTAATTTCAAGGTAGCTTTCCTGTCCCGAAGAAACGAGCTAACATAATTATAGAAACGTGTTCCTAGTCCGGCTTCCCTAATAGAGGCAAGAATGTGTGAGTGCTTTACTCGGTCGAATGCTTTCTCGAGATCGAGCGCTAAGATGGCTCTCGTGTCTCTAGTAAGTTTGTCAAGAAGCTCGTGTTTGAGCATCAGCATGACGTCCTGTGTGGACATAGATGGGCGGAAGCCGATTTGGTTGAGCGGTAGTATTTGTCGCTCTTCTACAAATTTCGTGACTCGTTTGAGGATGACATGCTCAGCCACCTTACCCACACAGGACGTGAGCGAGATGGGACGAAGTGAGCCTAAGGCTTTGCCCGGCTTGGGGATGAGTATGACAGACGCCTCCCGCCACTCGGGTGGGACGTGGCCTGTTTCCCAGATTTTATTGATGTGCTCCGTGAGGAGTTCGATGTCCGCCTCTGCGAAATTTTTAAGAAGCTTGTTCTGTACGCCGTCGGGGCCCGGGGCCGAACGGCAGTTCAGTTCAGCTAGGACTGCCTTTACCTCGGCAAAAGTGAAGGGGGTTCCGAGAGGATTGTCCTTCATCGCGTCCGGGGCGGGCGGGTAGTCAGCGGGTGAGCTAGGGTCGGTGCATAAGTAACGCGCCGCTAGGTCATCGGTGATCTGTGTGTCTGTGCTACCTGAGGATTTGAGTTTGTGTATCAGTCTATCTATCGTGAGTTGTTGAGATGCTTTCGATGGCTTGTCGCCTAGTAGGTGTTTCAATAGGTTCCATTTGGCCCCATTTCTCATTTGACCGTCTACCGAATTGCACACTTCGTCCCAGTGCTGACGCTCTAAGGTGCGGCAGTGGTCCTCGATCTGACGGTTGAGATCAGCTATCTTTTTGCGAAGATTTCGGTTGAGCTTTTGTGCACGCCATCTCTCGTGAAGTGCATTTTTAGCCTCGATAAGGTGAGCGAGCCGGCTATCCATACGCTCGACCTCTCGGTCTGTTGCGACGTGCTTAGTAGACTTATCAACGTCCTGTTTAAGTCGAGTGAGGAGTTCTGCTAGTGTGTCATAATGGGCATCGTCCTGTTTCCTGAGTTCTCGAAAACGGTCCCAGTCCGTGATACGATAGTTCCTGATTTTGTGCGTGGAGACGCTGATTACTGTTTGAATAATGTAATAATGATCACTGCCGAGGTTCTCACGTAGATTGGTCCACGTGGGTTGGCCTGCATTTCTAACCATCGTTAGATCAGGTGCGCTGTCACCGGTAACCGAGTTGCCTACTCGTGTGGGAGAGTTAGGGTCCGTTAAGAGCGTGAGTCTGTGTGTGTTGATTTGCGAAACCAAGGCAGTCCCTTTACGAGAGGAGCCTCTGTACCCGAAGTCTTTATGCTGAGCGTTAAAGTCCCCTGCAATGATGAGCATATGATCCCCAGCAATTTTGCTCGCTCTTTGAAAGAGGACTTGGAAAGTGGTCCGACTGTTCTTGGGTGTGCTGTACACATTAAGGATAAAGATCGACTGTTTGAGTTGGGAGTTCGGTATGAGTTCAATCAAAATGTGTTCGTCTTTGAGGTCGGGGCGGACCTCATGGCGAACGTATGCGTATTTTTTCGAAATGAGTGTGGCTATGCCTCGTGTGCCTATGCGATGGTCCGCCTCGGTGCGGTAGGCACGCAGAAATAACTTAATCATTTACGGGTTAGAGGAGCCTCCTGACGAAAAATATGAGGACCTGAAAGCAAAAGTAGTGGAAGATATTTTTCAGCAGAAGTTAGAAATAACCGTAACGGGCATTGAAAGATGTCACAGGTTTGGCAAAAAAACAAAGGACGGACCACGCCCTGTGATCATAAAATTTCTTGACCACCGGGAAAAAGCTAACGTTTTGTCGAGTGCGTTTAAATTAAAGGGAAGCACATTGTCCCTGTCTGAAGACTTTTCCAAACGAATTCGAGAAATACGGAAGCAATTGTGGAAAAGTTCAGAGGAAGAAAGGCTGCGTGGCTGTAAGACAAAACTAGTTTATGATAAGCTTAAGGTCGACGATGTCTTGTTTGCATGGGACGAAGGAAAGGGGTCACGCTATCGGCTAAAAAAAAATCGAATTGACACAAAAATAAGTACTACGGCGCACTAAAAATACTAAATGTAAATTGTAGGAGCGTTCTTAATAAGACCACTGAATTAGAGGCATTAATACTTTCTCATAATCCTGCTATTGCTGTCTTGACGGAAACGTGGCTAAGTGACTCGGTTTTTGATAGTGAATTTGTTCCGTCTGGCTACAGCGCATACAGAAATGACCGGGCTAGTAAAGGCGGCGGCGTTTGTGTACTTTTCAAAGAAAACCTTAAAATATGTAGAATGGCAGATATGCCAGGAGTAGAAGGTATCTTTTGTAAGGCTTATCACAACGATGTCCGTTACATTATAGGAGGTGTTTATAGGTCCCCAAACGCTCCTGTTGACGTACTGAATGAATTGAAAAATTATTTGAAACTGAATATTAAGCATGATGACCGGATTATAATGACAGGTGATTATAATTTACCTAATATAGATTGGAAAAAATTTGCCTTGAAGCAGTGCGACCCTTCGGGTGAAGCTATGCTTGATATTGCTACAGTTTTGACCTCCTTCAGTTAGTTGAAGGCTACACAAGAATTCAAGGGACCGCTCAGTCAACCCTAGACCTTTTCTTCGTTAACCAGGTAATTACACCTAAAGCAGCGACTGAGATACATCCTGGAATTTCAGATCATCATGCAGTGCTATTTACTCTAAATGACACAATCTTAGATAAGACATTACCCTGTTTATCTTTCCCTAATTTCGATCGTGCAGATGATACTGCTATTATAGATCTCCTTTCATTCAACTTTGATAACTTTGCGAATAATGAAACTGATATACATAATTTATGGAACTGGTTTAAGGACGTTGTCAAAGAGTGCATTGAATCATTTGTGCCTCTGGTAATTAAAAAATCGAAGCGTAAAAATCCATGGATTTCTCGGATAACACTGAGGTTAAGAAGGCAAATAAAGCGACTAAAGAAAAAACGTAGTCTAAACGTAGCATATTCAGAACAAATTGCCAAGCTTTCAGTAAAACTGAAAAATCAAATTCAAACAGATAAGCAGCGTTATTTTGGGGAATCCTTGCCGAATTACTTGACCTCGTGTCCCGAGAAATTTTGGAGGAGCATTTCGCCCGCGTCGAAAGAGTGTGACGTCTTTAATGTCGGTGGTATTCTCACGCACAATAATGCTCGAATTGCAAATGCTTTCAACGATCACTTCAAATCGGTTTTTTCTTGTGACAACTCTGTATTACCGATCTTTGAAACTGTTTCGCCGCGAATGCCCGATATTGTTGTTAGTGAACAGGGCATATTGAACATGCTTGCGAACCTTAATATCAGAAAGTCCTCTGGACCAGACAATATCCCTAATGCGTTCTTAAAGAGATACGCTGAATGGATGTCGAAATACCTCCATGTTCTTTTTACAAAATCGCTGCGTGAGGGCCAGGTTCCAGACGATTGGAAAACAGCTAGAGTCAAGCCTATCCATAAATCAGGCAACAAGCAGAGTGTCAAAAATTATCGCCCCGTATCGTTAACTTCAACCGTTTGTAAGCTTCTGGAACACATTATCCACAATAGTATTTCATATTTTCTTGATGAACATAATATCTTAACCCAACATCAGCATGGATTCAGGAAGGGATTTTCAACAACGACACAATTGGTATCAACAATACACGACTTCGCTACTTCAATTAATAATGGAAAACAAACAAATGCAATTTTTATGGACTTTGCCAAAGCTTTTGACAAGGTTTCGCACAATAAATTAGTCTACAAATTAGAAAAAATTCTCGGGAATGATCAACTTATTAAATGGATATCGGCCTACTTAAAAAACAGAGAACAATTTGTAGTTTTTAACAATCATTCCTCTCACAGGGTTTCCGTTGACTCTGGCGTCCCCCAAGGGTCCGTTCTGGGTCTCCTTCTATTTATTTTATATATTAACGACATAGTAAATGGTATCCCTGTAAATATTAGGCTCTACGCGGACGACTGCGTTATTTACTCTGAAATAGAATCCTCAAAGGACCAAGTTTTGTTAAACGAGTCGTTTAACAGGGTTGTTTCCTGGTGCGAGGCTTGGCAAATGTCAATCAATTTTGAAAAAACAGTGTACATGTCCATTTCTCATAAGAAAAACAAATTAAATTTTCAATACTTTGCAAACAATGCCATTCTTTCAGAGGTTCAATCCTACAAGTATCTTGGGTTATGTATAACAAACGATCTTAACTGGACAAAACACATTGACAAAGTAACTTCCAAGGCTAATCAGAAACTGTTCTTTTTACGAAGGACTTTGAAACTCTCCCCTCCATCTGTCCGGGTTCTTGCTTACAAATCGATAGTCCTCCCCATACTTGATTATGCTGTGGTGATCTGGGATCCATTTACTCAAATCAATATTCATAAAGTCGAAAAAATACAAAGAAGAGCCGTTCGCTTCATATATAACAGTTACGGACGAACCTCGGTGAATGAACTGTTAGTCAGAGCTAACTTACCTCCACTTTCAGAAAGAAACCGCATATCCCGATTAAAATATTTATATCAAATAATTAATGGGCATTACAAGATAGATATTGGAAAATTATTTCATTTTCTTCAGGTCACGCCACTAGACAACGCCATGATCGTACAATAACTCCCTTCCGTACCCGCAATAACTGCTTTAAATATTCTTTTTTCCCCAGAACTGTGCAGGATTGGAATAGTTTAAATAATCATCAAGTCACAACACAATCTTTAACATCCTTTGCCGCTAGTCTGGAAAAACAGAGAAAATAATTTTACTTGTGTGATAGCTTTGCTTTCTTTTCTTAAAATGAGAGTGATGTGCCATCGGTAATATTTTGTTACGTTTTTTTACATTGTAAAACGCAAGTGATAGTTATTTGTTTCCTTTGTGTTATATGGCTGTCTACTATGTGGAATGTGATTGGCTGTTCCATCTGTTTGCCTGGTGTTATATGCCGATATTCAAGTTTTTTTTTGTACCCACCTGCAAAAATCCCTCCAGGGGATTGCAGTACCAATAAATAAATAAATAAATAAACAATAAATAAAATATGATCGTGTGGCTGCCTTCTTGTTAGCTTGAGTTGTCGATTTCTGGCAAGTTTAGAGAAATGATGAAATCAATAGTCGCGGCTATGCTCACATCCAACAGCTTGGTGGACCCGTCGCTCAACAAGAGCAGGAGATGAACGTCCGGACTTCCTCGCCACACTGGCGATTGTTTCGTGTCCGTCAGAATCTTCAGCTTCACACCGAAGATTCTTTCGCAGTAGATGGCGCAGACGACTGGATCGCTATTGACCAAGTCGATGCTATCTATACTGGTGAGCGCCTCAATGTCCCGAGCGATTTCACCGTCGGTCGCGGCTATATTTGTTTGAGCACACCGGCCAGGCGACCCCAGTGGACTTCACAGGCAGACCTTGTAACCTGGGAGATGTGACACTTACCCAGTTGTCTAATCATGACAAAGACATCCCGCTTTTGATCCTCCCACTATCGAATGGTGTTCGTGATGCCTCGCATGAAAGCCAAGTACTGGTCGACCGCACGACCAGGAAACTTCCTGTTCTTCACTTGTTCCTTCGTAATGTGCCGCGTAGCCTCGGATCCTCGAAAGGTCAGAACACGTGATTCGCCTCTGCTGCACGGGGGTACGTCCGTCGGATTTTACTACTCGCCTTGGAAAAGGGCGTAGAGTGCAAGGAAGTGATTTTCTAAGCTACACCGAAGCAAATGTTGGGGATCGACAGCTCCTCCGCATTGTTGTGAAACAGCGAGGTGGGTTTTTTGCTTTCACACGGGCCAATATCTAATCTTGCTACGATTGCATCGTCGTACACCATGGTCTTGCTAGACGCATTGAGCGTACAAGCAAATTTCATGAAGTTATAAATAACGTACAGTGGTTCAACACTTATACTCTTCAAACGCCTTCTCAGTCGGTTCGGCTATGCGGCTGAGCATCCACATGTCTCTCCTCGCGTTGGAGAACTTGTATTCAGCCCCGCCACGGTGGTCTAGTGGCTAAGGTACTCGGCTGCTGATCCGAGGGTCGCGGGATCGAATCCCGGCCGCGGCGGCTGCATTTCGATGGAGGCGGAATGTTGAGGCCCGTGTGCTGTGCGATGTCAGTGCACGTTAAAGAACCCCAGGTGGTCAAAATTTCCGGAGCCCTCCACTACGGCGTCTCTCATAATCAGAACTGGTTTTGGGACGTAAAACCCCACAAAACAACAACAACAACTTGTATTCAAATGTCTCGAATAGGTACTCGAGCTTTGCGTCTGTCCTCCGTTTACAGACCATACTGGTCTTCTATACAGGTTTCGCGAAGAGCATCCGCTTCAAATGAACGTTGTTCGTCTCGCCACGCGGCACGCTTCGAGTAGGTGCTCCTGGACATCGATCGGAACGTCGATCCATACTGGCCATTGCCGTGCGTAAGTTACCTGACATTCCTGAATTATATCCGGGGAGACACCATCCGCTCTTCGTTCTCATTCAAGCGAGACAGGTGCAGATGTTTTGGCTGGAACTTGAACCCTGTCTTCACACTGTGCTGCGGCACTCTGCATCTCAAGACGGATTCACACCAACTCTGCACAGTCTTACTTCATCAAGCCCTGTAGCATCAGAGAAGAGTTCCCGCAGCAAAGATAGGCCTCGAACCCGGTTGTCGGAGAACCGCACCGACGGCAGGGTAGCAACTTCGAGTTGAATCAAATCCACTGACAGACATGGAAGGAATAAGCAAATTCAATTGAGATAAACTGACTTTCCACTCGCGCATACTGGTCACCTGCAGAAGCGTTGGGTTCACATCGCTCGTATTCGGCTTCCCGATAAGCTGGATCTTGGTGCAGAGCTCGCACGAGTATATGCCCAGCACTGTGTTGGCATACACGACACGTGAACACGGCATCCTTTCTATGCTGTCTCTTGTGCTCAGTCTCACTAGCTACATAATGGCGAAGTTCTCAGCCGTTGCCAGTTGTCGCTCTCCCTTAGCGGCAAGCCTCGCTGCGCTTATTGTGGGTCTTTCTTCTGGAGCAGACTGCCATCTTCAGGCATCTCATGGCTATATCTTAATCGACGAACAGTGTGTTTGCTTGGGCAGCAGCTACAGTTTTGCCGGTAGTGCTCAGAGGGTATCAGCGCAAGATAAGACTTAAATGCCCGCGTGAACGCCCTCTTGCATTGCACAGAATTTCACGCGCACTCTTAGGAACCAGAGCTTATAGATGATGATGATACTTTGCTGGCACTGGCAAAGAGGTAATGCAATCCAGGATTTCTAGACGCATATAGGTACTGGAAATGTAATTTCAGTCATTTGAAATCTACACACTAAAAGCGCTTTTAAATGTTGAGTACGAAGTCTTTGAAAGAATTTCTGCTAGAGTTTTCTCAAATAGGTTACAATTTGTGGCATTGATCCTCACTGATTCTCAGGATACGTTCAATTTAAAGGCTGCTCTGTATAAGGGGGCGTACATATGCAGTATTCCTATGGTTCTACAGCGCACCTCTAAATGCTACAGGTATGCCCGCTAGAGTCTTTGATTGCACCAGTCATAAGTTCCTGCGGTTTCTTCTAGAGCATGCAAGTATTGGCTGTACTTTGCTTAAGTTCGTTAGACTTTCCTAAAATGCGTGCTCGACGTCCAAATTATCAATGTTCAGCTCTGAAAAGCTATGTCTATTCGGTCACCTGTAAACCAAGACTGTGAAATGTCTCCCCTATTCCTCGGACTTTAATTGGAACCAGTGCTTGGACATATTGCGGCCGCATTTTAGCCATTTAACACCTTTGCATCTTCCAGTGCTTTTTGGCGACCGTTGGTTGTAATCAGTGAATATTAAAACGAACGTATTCCTGAAGCTTATTGTCTCAAATTTTACCGACGGGACAATGCGTAATATAAGTAGTCGACGCGAAGTGCACCCATAAGCATCGCAGGTCCCATATGCACTTGATTCCCTAGTTATTTCGTGTACAACGTGCTCCCAGTGAGCTTCATATCCCACTGAACGAGCAACTGCACAACGACACGCAGAAGACAAAATATATCCGTGGTGGGAAAAGTTCACCGCTACAATTGCATACTTTGACCGAAGGGCCCGCGTGAAAACCCACTAAAGTAAGAAAGAAAAAGAATCCAGTGGATCCCAAGCATTGTGCGAATCGGTGTCATACAAAGAAGTCAGCAAGAAAATGCCCCGTAATCCTTAGACCCGGCAATGGGAAATTTGTCCAATATATTGGACATTGTAACACAGCGCAAGACGGCTTTTTCAAAGCGCTTGCTTCCTCGCGGAAATCGTTTTCTCGGCTGCTTGTGGGACCCACGGTGCCATCCAGTGAATAGGGTCAAAGTGGTGTGTTTCCTCCCTCTCAGGGGCACTCCAAATGGCTGGATTGAGCACAAACGACTTTTACGGCTGCAACCTAAGAAGTAAATAATTTCTATCCATGCTTGGATATCCTAAAGCGTATTTAAGCATTAATTTGTGTTCGTAAGAGATGGAAGCGCACAAATAAATTTATTTCTGAGTAAAAATGTGCTAATATTTTTGCATACGTTGCGTTTTTGACAATGTCCAATATAATGGACATTGGGTCTCAATGGCAACAAAAACACGGCAGTACGCTCGTGCGCTCTCTTGGCGCTCCACAGAGAGCAATATGTTTTTCGCTGCAGTTCTCTCCTTATACAGTTATACTTCACGTATTTCCCCTTCTAGTTAACAGGCCCAGTGTGACTGGAATTTACATGGCCATTAATAATGGTAATCCCCGTTCGGAAGCAGCAAATAAAAGTATATTTGTGTAGCGAAATGTCTTTTTTTCGGTCATCGGCCTCAACTACACAACACTCTCTGTTCCCCAAGAAGGTCCCCCTAGAGCCCCAATGTTCTACATATAGGACAAATGCTGCGGCGAAGTAACGCCAAATATTGAAAAACTACGTGACACTTCCCATTTGCACTTAGAAAAAGCAGTTCTGAAAGTTTCCCAAAAATCCATGACCCTAAATTCACTCTGGATCTCGGGAGGATATAGCGAATTCTTTGGAATTCATCCAAGTGTTGCGCCTTCTACAGGTGACAGGGCAAATGCTAACTGTTGACATCCAGAACGTCACGGTTTTTAAAACTGCTCTGCAAGCAAGGTCGGCGCGCGTGGAAATCGTGTGTTAGCGAGGCGTTTCCCTTCTCCGTTCGCGCAGGTATGCGGCCGCGTGCCTAGTTTCGCGCACTGCCCGACAGTCGTACGAGTTAGGGTAAAAGAAATTCATGAAATTTTCCACGTGGTCCCGTACACAGACGCATTTTTCCTTGCGATGTACGCGCATATGACCAAAAAAAATTCTTGGTTGTAAGAAATCGCGGTTGTGATGTGTAATGAGTAATGCAATCCATAATTTCTTATGCCGGAGTGGATGTGTGAAGACGAAATGTAAATAGATAGGTATCAGGCACACAGATACATACACACATATCTATATAACAGTATAAACACGCAATCATACACCCCAGCAGACACACGCAAACTTTCTTGGTGAATGCATAGTATCATGTTCATTCTTATAGGAAGTGAGTTCAAAGTCTTAAGTCGTCGTCAAATTTACATCGACCAGCTAAAAAGATTTGTGTGGAGGTTAGTAGTGTACAGTTTGCGTCTTACGGCAAGTAGTAATCAAAGGAGTGATGTATACTCCTTATTGCGTTTGTGATGACACAAATATACTACGGTAAAAATCTAATGCCATATATTGTTGGAGAAAATAAAGGTTGACACACTAGAAACAACATGAACAGCGAAAAACATTACGCTCTTGTTTTAGAAAAGCCACCGCTTAGCTGCGGATTACGCTTCGCTCTGCTTATGCAGGCTATTCACATTTACGAGGGACTAGCCTTTACGCTTCCTCTGTGGAAGTTGGTCTTGTTTTGCGGAAATAACGCTTCTTTCATCGAGGAAATTCCACGGCGGCTTCTTTGTTTTCCGTTCCAAGTGGATGTCGTAACAGACGGAGTATTAGTGCTGTAGGCACGCATACTTTCATGCACGAATGCAGCAGCCTCGCAGCTGGTTCGCAGTTATGGTCTGTGCCGCTGTATGACGTAGGTTCTTTGGCAGTAGAACATGGCTGAGAGCCCAACGCACATTGTGGGTGAGTCACTTGAGCCTATGCCAAAATAGAAATTATACAGGAGAATATCCGGTAGTTAAAATACAGAAAAGAAACAAATAAATTACACCATCTCCCCCGGTAAAGGGAAACATGAGGCGATGCAAAGCAGCACGGGGGGTGCACACCGCTTTTGCATCGGTTTGACCAGAGGAGGCACTGGTTTGACTAGGTGCTGCATTTGCACCGGTTTGACGCTAGCAGACGCTGCCTGCTGAGCCGTTGTCTCTCGTGGGCGAGCGCGCGTTCTCGTTCCTTGCGAGCTGGTAAAGTGTTCATCGAAGAAAGAGCGTTTCCATAGTCAACGCACACCGTTCGGTGAGCAGGTGTGTGCAGAGGGTCACGTGGAGAGGTGTGCGGAGAGGAGGCGTGTGGAAAGGGCTTGCTTATGCGCAGTAACGGTGGTCACGCCGCACACCCCTAAAGAAGCTAAGTCTCCTTGTGCCAAACTTAGCTTCTTTTGAGAAAGAAGGAAGAGGAAAGGAGGAAAGACAGGGCTTACATTTAGCTTCTTTAAGCTTCTACAGGCCAACTAAGCAACTATGTTTTGGTAGGAAGATGACACGTAATTGGCTGTTACATCGATTTGGCGGGACCACGTTACACGACAAGATGCGACTTCAAGTTAGGTGGCTACAGTCACGTGTCCAGGTTTTAGCTGGAGCAGCTTATATCACATAACCCATACCACATGAGCAGCTGTGACGTTATTGATTTGATGGATTTGTGAGGTTTAACATCCCCAAACCAGTTCTGATTATGAGAGACGCCGTAGTGGAGGGCTCCGGAAATTTTGACCACCTGGGGCTCTTTAATGTGCACTGACATCGCACAGCACACGGGCCTCAACATTTCGCCTCCATCAAAATGCAGCCGCTAGCCAAGAGCTCATATCGCTTAACCAAAATACATCAACTAGCTATCACGTCATACCACGCACCCTAAATCATGTGTCTCTCTAAGAAACTGGCTCACTCACTTGTTTTCCTACCCTTTCGTATGCTCCGCGGAGACACCCCGTAGGTACGTCACGAACGCCTACCAGTTTCATTTCACATAAACAAATAAGTCAGAAAGATCACTGCGTGAAACTCACAACCATAGGCAGGCTCGGTCTTCTTGTCGTATTCCTTGGTCTTTCTTATATACGCATCGATGAAGTCCCGATCTTCTTTGTCAGGAAGAGTTGTCATGCGATGGGACAGGTGGGTTCTGCAAAATTCACGCGGAGCAACTTAGGATAAAACATGCCTAAGTAGTCAACGAAGAATAAATAATAAATATCATAATAAATAATTTTCCCTTTCCCCGGCTGCTTAATACAATTGTAGCTTAAGAAAAATAAGAAACCCGAAGATACGATTGTCACGATAGAAGAATTGTATATAGCAACATTAATGAAAGACCGATAAAGGAGGTGAGTACAGAGGTGGAACCACTAAAGAGCCTTCCAAAGCCAGGGGAGCAAGAAAGAGAATCGGGGGCGCTTGAACTTGCGTAGGGGAATTTACGAAATAAAGTGCAAACTGGAAGCACAGTGAAATCTTACTCGCTGACAGCATGACGCCATTTTCTCGCAGACAGCGAGCGCGAGATGATCGGCCAGGCAGCCAGGGCTGCGGAGAGATTGCGAAATTTGATGAGAATAATAGCATTTGCGCGGGCGGCAAGGTGTCTAAGACGGAATGATAACGATCGCGAAAGCATACAAATGGCTTGCACTGTTAGGTACAGTCTGATGTCAGCAGCCGCATTTCAGTAGCGGTGAACACATGTCGAGGGAAATCTGTTGCGTCTGTGGCGTGGAGAACCCGGGAGCTAGGAAACGCTACAACGCCCACGCTTTTTCACTTCCACAAGAAGCTTTTTCTTGGAGACATTTTGCAAGATGCACCGAGGACGCCTGGCTGCAGCAACAGCACGGATCAATATGAATACACCGTTAATGATCGCCTTCATTCTGTAAGGCATGTATATGTGTATGCTTAGTCATGGTCGATATTTGACTGCTATAGCTTGATGAGACTCCTCTGTGTTTACCGGTGGTAAAATATACAGCTCAAAAATAAATGCGCCTTACTCCTGTTTGAAGAAGTCCGTCTTCGGCGGCGCAATACATATGGGAAATCTGAATTTTCCATGCTGTGATGCGGTCTTTTCCGAGGCTACTTGCCAGTCCGCGTGTTGTGCCAGGCAATCGCTTCCAGCGGATTCAGGTCTTCTGTGTGCGATGTACTCTATCAAGTTGATTTCTATGTGTTTCAGTATTATCTCGAACAATGAATACCATAAGAGCGTGTCTAGCTCTGGCTGAAACTTGTGGCTCCCTTACCAAAGTATAAAGATCATATCCACGAAAGTACCTAAATAAACCTCGAAATTTGAAGAAGCCTCAGTGGCCTTGCCGAACAGTAGTTCAACGACATAACTGGTACAAACTACCACACCTTTATATGAGCGGAAAACGGTGATTTTGGCTGTCGATTATCATCGTCATTACCATCGTCATCCTTCAACGTTTAGTGCAGGATGAAGGCATCTCCCTATCTTTTACAGACCCTATGCTCGCTATGCGATTACAGACCTTTCCACGACACATTACTGAAGTGGCGCATGGATATTGAATGTGCTGGACTGGCTGTACACGCTGTTTTAAAAATTTTACTTTCTTGTGGAAACACATGCTCTGTACGCTGTGTATTACTCTGCCAATATTTTGCGCCTCATACACTTTTAGTACATCTTAAGCTATTGTCTATTAGTTTCAACACATCCGCATACCATTATGACTAGCATGAACACAATGTTTTCAAATTACTAATGAAATCATAATCAAGGCTACCTATATTGATGGAAGTGCCATCAAAAGCGCAGTATTTTAGCGTACAGTGCACATTTGGTTTACATATGTACACCTTACGTCAACCTCAAGGTTGATACCAACATGTCCAATGTCTGTGTGAGTTACAGGTGATTTATTGATTCATTGAGATTTATTTATTTGCTTATTTATTTATCTATTTGTTTACTTATTTATTCATTCATTTATTTCCTGTGGCTCACGTCCTTATAGCCTACATTGCTGGCTCAAACACGCATATCGAGTGGGCGATTCACGTACCACCAGCTAATTAAATATCAATGATTACGCTAATGGCTCAGTGATTCGCTCCTGTACTGAAATGAGGCTGTGATATCACATTTACCACGTACATCTGTAAGGTTCATGTTCTATAAGATCTTAAATTTCTCAGCGAAGTTCGACAACATTGGTGGTGCCTGTCTATATATATATATATATATATATTGTATATATGGTGGTGGTGAATACGACGGCAGCGTGAAGACAGAGATGAGTAGTAGACCCTCGGAATTGGCAACAAAAATGCGGAAAGCGCTCATTCAATGTTTCAGCCGGAGACCGGCTTTCATCAGGAATAATGAAGGAATGATGAAAGGCGGTCTCTGGCTGAAACGTTGATAAACGCTTTCCGCATTTTTGTCGCCAATTCCGACGGTCTACTACTTATATATATATATATATATATATATATATATATATATATATATATATATATATATATATATATATATATATATATATATATATATATATAGGACTGTCTATGCAAAAATTGCTTGGGTTGCCGCTAGTTTATAACAGAATTGACGATGCGCCTCTTAGAGAAGGACGGTTTATTAAGTCAACGTTTCGGTCGGAGCCCGACCTTTTTCAAGAAATGTCTTGAAAAAGGTCCGACTGCCGACCAAAACGTTGACTTAATAAACTGTCGCTCTCTAAGAGGCGCATCGTCAATTCTGTTATAAACTAGCGGCAACCCAAGCTATTTTTGCATAGACAGTCCTATATATATATATATATATATATATATATATATATATATATAAAACAAGGATGGTTGATGAAGACATGGCTGCAAATGATATACCGGCTATGTATGTCAACGTTAATGACAATGACGCGTGGCTCATAGCCGCAGTGCTCGGCCTGAGAATGCAGGTATGCGCCGCTGCTGATGGAATCTTGACACAGCAGCTGATGTTCAGCAATTACGAACGAAATGAAAATTTTATTGCACACATCTTTTGGCGGGGTGAATGCAAGGGAAATACATACCGTTTCTTTCAGCTCGAAGTGGAAATGTATAATTAATAAACGGAAAACACGCAGACAAGCATCAATCAACCACCCATTCAGTTGGTAGGAATCGAAGCAGGCACACTGAGGCGCCAAGCAAGCAAGCTATCATTCGTCCATGGCTGCAGCTTCGCCGCTTCCCGTGTTGTGAATAAAGCTATTGCATCAGCAGCCGTGGTTATGTCGTTCGTACTCAGTTTGCAAAGGTACGTTCCTGGTAACACTTGGCTTAATGCCAAGCGCTTCGACATAGGTTCGCACGACATGGATTCTTACAATGCGTAGGATACATATGCCGATTTTATTTTTTTTTCACATCTCGTGATCTTTATTTCCGCAACAACGGCTTTCGAGGGTCGTGCTCAAATGAGAAATGTGACTAAGTGCCACCGTCGTAGGCAGCAATAACCTTTTCAAAACGCGCTTACCGTATATGGGGTGGCACGTAAGGATTCACAACGAACCCGAGTAAAATTCTCTAGCGTGGTAGCTCGAGATATTTGTGTGCAAGGCAACGAATGGAGGACTCACCTCGAGAATGTTTCAATCCATTTCATGGCCGAGAAAAGTGTCGCCGTCTCTGAGAATGGCAGGCATTTGGCTACGGCCTTTGCCAAAGAAGGGTAAAACGAGAGAACACTGCCATCCCGGGTTGTCCTAAATTCATCTCGCAGTGCCTTGCACAGAAGCTGATGTTCACGGTGTTGCAACGGGTAACGGTATCCGAGGAGAAGCACTTCGAAGTTGCTCGAAACACTTGCCAGGATGAGATCGAACAGGTCGATGGGCTGTCCTTGAGACTCGGCTATCTTACTGATGAGCACTCGACATCCTTCCTGGGTAGAAATATGTAAACGCATGTTAAGTTTTGGGATGCTTTTGCACTTTGGATGTTTTTGCACGTTAACAAACCCCAAATGGTCGTAATTTCAGGAGCCCTCCACTAGGGTGTATCGCCCTATCATATCGTGGTTTTCGGACGTACAACAAGAGAATTCAAACCATTTCCTTTGCGGCGATAGCTTCCTTGCCTATGCAAGTTCTTGTCTGGATATGAGCACTCATTTGAATGTTGGAACTTCTGTCGTCTGAAGCCATCGTCGTCCTATTATAGCACTGGTTCCCTCCAATATATTGACCCTTTGGCGCGCGGTGACCTGCTGTTTGCGATGTTACGTGTTGCAAATGCGATGCTGCAAATTGTCAAAGCCTTTCCTCGTTCCTAGACTTTCTTATTTCAGCATTGCTCACTCTTGCCTGTGTTACACGCCCTCAGGAATCACTGGTACGCCTTGAGCTATTTACGGCAAGTGTCGAGACGAGGGATAAGCTCGATGGAGAGAATGGCAGGCAGGAGTTTTGGGTGTCTCCCTCTGCAGTCCATGTAGGGGACCATGTCACAGTGGGTGCGAAGCCAGCGGCTCCACACTGCTATCCATGCGAGCCAGGCTCGACACCGCATTCAGCTGCGCATGCGCTTCCTCCTTCCCTAGGAAAGCCCGTGCTCGGCGCAGGCGCGCCAGGCCCGATATCAAGGTAGCTTCGCATTACTGAGGCAGAAGCCGCTTACAACGAATCGCGTCCATCTGCGAAGCGAGTCACACAGCGTCGATGACGATTGGACCGAATACGGTTAGCCGAAAAAGCCGCTTCAAAAGCACTGCGGCAGGTCGGAGACTCCGAGTACGCCGTGAGAGGAGCATAGAACGAACAATACCGCGAGAGGCGCGCCACTGCAAGGTTTCACATAAATGAAGTGTGGCAGTGACTTCATCACGGCTGTCTGCTTACAGTAGTGGCTCCTCCTGGCAATTTCCTCGCATAGCTTCGCATTATTAAGTAAAAAACTTTGTATCACTCAGTTTTCCTGGTCATATCGCATCCTAAAACTTGGCATCTTAGCATTACTTCGTATCGCCAGGACCAGCCAGGAACCGATCAGCTCTGCTCTGTTTTTACCCGTGCTCCTCTAGCGCAAGCAGCACTAATGTTTTTCTCAAGGTCATTATAAGCTTAAAGAAATCATGCAAGAAACTTATTGTGATATTAAAACAAGCGCTGTCTGACTGATAGAGACATATCTGGCCAGTGGATATGTTTTATTTGTATCTTTGTGGCGTTTTATCATTTGTTTTCATTGAACACCTTGGCTGTACTGAGCTGAGGCACCTAACAGTTAATTAACTAGCCATATTTTGCCATATGACTAAATCCTGCGTAATTGTCAACAGCCGCTACCTGCGCGGTCAGGTGTTAATATAAAGACGCCTGGCAAAGGGCCCATAAGCTTGACCATTGCCTTGCAAATCTGAAGCTGCAGGAAGCTACCGCCTGCGAACAGGAAAATGCTTGAAGCTGCATATACAGCTCTGGCAAAATGACTGACATATTATCCTTCATCGGTATACTCTAGTATGCGCAATAACTAAAAGCAATTGCTAATAAATTTTAAACCGCCCAAAGCAACTGCTCCTACACTGTCTACGCAGTAAGTGCATTTCTAAAATATACTTGATGGACATTTGTTAATGAGATTTTGGTTAGCCTGACAAGGCATAATTATTTGACATACTTCAATCAAATGCTCTTGACGTACTTGACCACTACATGCACGTGTGTAATTACATGTGCGCATGGAGAACCACTGTTACTGTATTTATAAAGCATATGCACCGAGCAAAGAATGCCTCGCAAAATAATCTTGCCCAAAGCTTTAAACATCGTATTCCGAAGCGCTTTTAGCTGAAATGACTACACAAATGGAGAAGTGGCAGAAGTTTGCAAAACGTAGAAGACGCATTCCATTGATCACCACATTCTCGCAGTTTATGTATACGACAGGCATTCACTTATCTGCCCTCGCGGCAGGATGAGGTCTGCTTTGATGCACAAAGAAAAGCGCATAGTAATACTACATTTAGTAGTCAGTCATGCTATGTGATAATTTGTGCAAGTCAGCTGTATGAAATATGTATTTCAGGCACAGAGAGCATCTATGAAGGTGAAAGTCCAAGAAGACGTGAAAAGTTCTTACTGGAACAGCGTTCCTGTATTTCCTACATTATATTTAACAGCTTCACAAATGTAAGCTTGATGGCATGGCTGAGAATGCAAATGTTGAGAGTCGGTCAGGAGCGTAATGGTGCCGCTCCTATCAAATCATGCAAGCCAATGCGGATCAAATCCGCATTGGCTTACGCTGTAAAACTTTTAATACATCTTATGCACATGCGCCGCCTGCTTAACTGCATCATGTGCTAACCTTAATAGACTAAACTCGCATCAGAAATCCACCTGCACCTATCACCATAATCCAACATAACCACCATCCCCACGGTGGTTTTTGTCGCGGACATGGTGGTTAGACGGTGGTTGATATTCGGCGCTCCATTAAACGCACACCTAATCTGATGGGCGCATCCCACCCTCTCACACACTCGTGGCTACTTCACTACTTTTATGGAGACGGAAATAAAGCATCAAATCCCAATAGCAAACGAGCGCGGAAGGTTCCTTTTCCGAATCAAGGAAGATGCCTACCACGGAAATTACAATTTTCTGCGCTTTTGGCATGCACACATTAGTAGACAACTGGATAGAAGTTCGTGAGAGCCCAGGCCAGTTTCAACGAAATAAAATACGCATTCAACGAGTTACACAACATCACCCACCGTATAACTACCATGCAACCAACTCGACGACCGCAAAAACCACCATTGGGATGGTGCTTAGGTGGATTATGGTGATGCGTAGCTGGCGGATTTTCAACCGAGAATAATGACAATCGTTAATCTAATTCTCCTTATAAACAAATGAGAGTCTTGCTATTTTAGGAGAATATATTTTCCTAAACCGGTGGCGATCAATTGGCTTCTCTTATACCAGCTGCTGTCTTGCACTAGCATTCCTGCTCATGCAGGAATACTCGTGCAATTTTACTAGTGATGACTCATGCCCTGAAAGCAAGAAAGAAATGCACGAATTTTAGACATAACTGTTTATTGATGATTATGCAGTGATTGAATAAAATGCATCTGTAAATACGAATAAATTAACAAAATAATGCTAATAGGTATGTAGAAGTGGGCTGATTTTAGCTTGTGCGCACAGGGCGTTCATATGACAAGAACGACAGAAGTCATCGAAATTTCTTCACTGACGGTGCGAAGACTGGCATTAGAACAATGCAGCTAGATTTCTTATCAGACTGGTTTATAGGCAATGTATAGAGAGAGTTTCGAAAAAAAAAATACCCATCTCATAGAATTTGGTTTACAGGCGAAACAAACTAAACTGTTAATAGAGAAAAGGAAAGTATATGACGTCGCCTTACGTCCCTATTTCTTTAGACTGAAAACACAAAAAACGGAACCGAGAGTTCTCGTGTTTTTCCTTTCCTTACATACAATCCATACATTGAAACTTGACAAAAAGGTACACATTTCCTGCCGAATTGCATCCATAGATCATCTATAGTTTTGTATCTAGCAAAATGCCCCACTTGAAAGCTTCGTTTATGGTTTGCAATGTAAATCGTGCACGCGCGATTTGCATTGCGCGCCAACAACAAGGTTTCCTAGCATAAACGTCGGGTCTCGGCGGCCGCAACCAGCCAAGCGTTGATAGCAGTTCACCTGGTTCTCTATATAACCCAGCATTGTCGGTTTCAGAATGCGAGCCGGGGTGACAAGCTCGCTCCAGTGTGGCTAATGGTGTCATGTTCAGCAAAGCACCAGCCCCTTAAGCACGGTGGCCGCAGCGAACGGAGAAACTATCCTGTTCTTTGCGTCGAACAAATTGGCGAAGCCGCGAAAGAGAATCACAGGTGAAGAGGATGTTGCGAGCAGTGGCTCTGAAATACAGCTCGACAAAAGCGACACACTTTTGAAACGTACAACGTCCGTTATTTTTCAAGTCTCACTTTCGTGCGGTCGCTCCTACGTCGGCCGCACTGACCGTTCCATTAACGAACCCATGGATGGGCATCACAATCTGCTACCGAAAAAACGCGGGTGCGATCCCGGCTGCGGCGGTCGCATCTTCCAAGGAGGCGAAAGTGCCAGAGGCCCGTGTACTGTGCGTTGTAAGTGCATGTTAAAGAACCCCAGTTGGTCAAAATTACCACAACCCCCTCCGATACGGCTTTCTCTCTCTCTCTCTCTCTCTCTCTCTCTCTCTATATATATATATATATATATATATATATATATATATATATATATATATATATATATATATAGAGAGAGAGAGAGAGAGAGAGAGAGAGAGAGAGAGCCCCCGGGCGCTTAGCTGTGCTCCTTACATGGGTTGCAGAAATTAGTGTCCTTTCCCTAAGAGAACCACAATCATTTGCTCCCAACAGGTACAGGAAACAACTTGCCCTTGCATTGGCAGAGTCGCGGATGTCAATCAAACTTTGCTGTTTGTCGATTGTGGGGAAAACAACGCGATAATATGGGAAGGCAAATCGGATCGGCGAAGTGTTCGATATACGAAAGCGGGACACTCAATTGCGGGTCCCCATTGAACCTTCGCCATATCGCAACGATAAACAGCGACAATTGAATGGAGCGCCGGTATGTATAAACGATAAAGAGCTCAAATTTTTGACAAGCCTCTAATGTCGCCGCGCATTCCACGGGTCAAGTAAATGTCAAGGCAAGTGGTACAGCAATGTAGAATGTTGATGCACGTTCTTGCTGCGTCCGGTGCTTGCGCAAGTGCGATCGGGGTGAACGGAACAACCTTACTGATAAACTTCATTTGTAAGTATACCTTCCGTCCTTTGCGTTCCCCTGTGCTGCTCTCCTCTTCCCCTGGAATCTTGAAACCAATAATTGTTTGATTTGGGTTCTGCGATTTTACTTCGTAACACCACGATTTGCACACAAAGAATATGTATGAGCTAGTCCAAAAAGCTACTCTGTTCAAACAAAGGATGTTGAATTTTTACTGGAGTGGACTGAGGCGCTATTGTGTTGGGTAACACCTAGAGTTTCGTATTACGGTGATGTAGCGCACATCTTCACCAAAGATACAATGATGCAGGCGAGGGTTAAAATAATTTTTCGATTTGTATATAGGAATTCCGAAAATACTGCAGATTCACCCACACGTTCAGGCGTATTTTCATGAGCTTCATATTGAGTGTCCGCTACTGTGCAGGAGTAGCTGTCACGTGACAATACGTTATTCCCACGGTCTTCGTTTTGTCGGCTTAGAATTGCACGTGAACTGTATTCGGACTTTTGCAATTTACAAAGCATTTCTATATTTCCCTTAACATAGTTCATCGTTGCCGCCGTATTTCGTAATAATGGACGTCATATTATGGTCGAAAGTGACCATTTGGCGGAAAAGAGAAGCCGCACGATAGTCTAACGAAAGATGCGAGTAAATACAGATATCTTTTCTTCTTGTTTTTTGTAAATTGATCATAAAAATTTCATGCAATATTATTTTGCTAATACTTGCGGCTTTTCTGAGAAAGCATCTCCTCGATTGAATAGGCGTGCACGAACAGCTAGTGATGCGTATGTTGTTGCCTGTTTTGCGACCTTGACATTTATTGCAATTCCGTTGTCTAAAGCGCGGAAGTGGCGCTACAATTATGCAAGATATTGCAGGATTTATTAAGCATGATACGAAACCGGATAATAACACGGTATGACTCGTACGGGCAAGTAATAATTTCAGGTACGCACGAAATACCCATGAAATTGCGAAGACATTGACTCTTCATATACTATCATCATTTGATTGTTCATGCATGATTTAATCTGTAAATTGTGAAGTAAACAGTAAATTGTGAAGAAGCCCTTAAACAGCAGCTCTCTCTAGACACTTCGGTGTAGGTGGCTCTGGCGACATTTATTTTCAAGTATACTTTCATCAAACCAAGTAATCAAGCGCTTCATTGTATCATGTATTACAGTTCTTAGACGATGCACAAGAAACTCACTGACGAGGAATGAGGAACAGGTCGCAGGAGAATCTTCCACTGCGCGATGAATTGGAATCTGTTGAACAATATTAGGGGCGAAGCTCCTTATGGTGTGGGTCGTTCCCTCCTCTGTAGTAGTATGTATGTAGCCAGCATTAGTTTAATGAAGTGCTCACTAGATGGCGTGATGGCGCCGCGGTGCTCGCTTCATTCAGGTGTATGGGAACGCATTGCATGGGAGTCTGTCTGTCTGTCTCTCTGTCCGTTCGCCCATTCGTCCGTCCGTCTGTCTCTCTGTGTGTCCGTCCGTCCGTCTGTCTGTCTGTCCGTCCGTCTGTCATCCGTATGTCTGTCTGTCTGTCTGCCTGTCTGTCCGACCGTCCATCCGTCCTTCCGAGCGCTGCAGTTCTGCTTAGCTAGTAGGTGAATTGATCAATAGATGGCGCGGAGGCGCTCGCTTTGTGCTCTAGTGTGATAGCAGAGCGCTAGATGGCGACACACAGTGTTTCTCACGTCTTTGATGATGTACTGGGCAAGATTCACGGAAGATTCATGGTTTTTACCGATGAACCTCCGGAGCTTCGCCCACTCATCATCATTCACTCCGTGGATATGCGTGGATTTTTTTTCTAAGGTCTGCGGCAGTGTAATTCAGATGAACATCTAAATTCTTTTTAGGCGCGGAGCCCCTTAGGGACCCGTCTGTCAGCTTTTGCTCAAGTCGTGCTCAAGCCAGGAAACAACAGCTGAAAACAGCGCGAAAACATGCTTGTGATTGAACAAGACCTGTTAAAGTGAATCCAGATTAAGAATGGTCAAAATAAATCATGTTAGTGCACGAAATGATGCACATGAACGGTAAATAATTGCACGATGACATTTATATTATCGAAATAATTCCACAATGCCAAACGTAATAGGAACAGAAACACGAGCAAGATACAAGCGAATGGCTGCCCCGCACTTGACAGTTTTCACTGTGGCGGAAGTAGTTTAGATTCTCTTTTCCGATAAGTTCTTGATGTTTCGAACATGTGGTAACACTAATTCATTTATATGTATATTCACAATTATCAAGCACCACAGAAGAGAAATGGTTCCGGCGCTTTTTTCAGGAGTGCTTTTGCTTTACGGTTATGCATGTACCGGAGCTCCTGAACGCAAATGTCTGCTTGCTCTGTTAGAGCTGAATATCTGTTTTTCAACGCTATCCTGAATTCGTCGACTTTCCGTCTAAGTGTTAGTTCATTGATCGGTTTCTTGCGTACTAGCTTATTGTCGGTACTCACCGGCAATATTCACCGGTACTTACCTACGGGGCAGAAACATGGAGGCTAACTGAGAGGGTTCAGCTTAACTTGAGGACGACGCAGCGAGCTATTGAACGAAAAATGGAAGGCGTAACTGTCACAAAACAGTACCTATTTCAACAACAAGCCCGGCGTCGAGCTGGAGGGAAAGCCCAAAGCAACAACAAGAAAAGCGGCGCTAACAGGGGAGGCGCCCAAGGCCATGCCGAGTCTCCAAAAGGGGAGAACTTTGGAGGTTTCTTAGCGCGGCGAGCGCGCACGCGGGGCAGACGTAAGGAGAGAGAGAAGGCGGAGAGTACACACCGATGCTCCTCGCGCAGTGAGAGAGAAAGACGCGCCGCCCCAACGTAGACGGACCGAGAATGGGCCAGAAGGTTCCCAACTTCGTGTGTGCATGAGTCACGTGGGCCGCGCCGAACCTTCTAGCCCGGCTTCCCACGGCTACATAAACAGTCGGACACGGGCCGCGAGAGAGGTAGAAGAGTAGCAAATAGAAGAAGTAGCAAGAAGTCATGCGTGACTCAGACGCTGTTCCACTAGCTAGCTAACAAGCCCTCCTGCAAGTTTCGAGTTGAGAAGACGCCCGAGTCACTTAGTTAATAGGATTGATTGATTTGTGGGGTTTAACGTCCCAAAACCAGTTCTGATTATGAGAGACGCCGTAGTGGAGGGCTCCGGAAATTTCGACCACCTGGGGTTCTTTAGCGTGCACTGACATCGCACAGCACACGGGCCTCAACATTTCGCCTCCATCGAAATGCAGCCGCCGCGGCCGGGATTCGATCCCGCGACCCTCGGATCAGCAGCCGAGTACCTTAGCCACTGGACCACCGTGGCGGGGCACTTAGTTAATAGGATTCTTTTGTGTTTTATTAGGGGTGAAGCTCCTCTTAGTGTAACCTTGTCCTGCGTCAGGACAAGGTTAGAGTGAGATTAGACCCTCGGGTTAGACCCTCGGCTCGTGCCTCCCGGCGCGTGCCTCTCTCTCTCTCACTCTTCCATCTGTTGTCTTGTGTGAGAGAGAGAGACAGAGAGAGAGAGAGAGAGCGCGAAGGGCGCGCGTTGACTATAGAAACGCTCCTTCTTAGATGATTGATTGATTGATTGAGGTTCGGTTAGGAAAGGACGCTAATTTCTGCAGCCCATGTAGGGAGCACGGCTAAGCGTCCGTGGGGGTGGGAGAAAGGGAGTGAAAGAGATAGAGAGGAGAGAAAGGCCGTAGTGGAGGGCTCCGGAAATTTAGACCACCTGGGGTTCTTTAACGTGCACTGACAACGCACAGTACACGGGCCTCTGGCATTTTCGCCTCCATCGAAAATGCGACCGCCGCGGCCGGGATCAAACCCGCGTATTTTGGGTGGCAGCCGAGTACCGTAACCACTACACCACCGCGGCGGACACTTTCTTAGATGAACGCTGTCCCAGCTCGCAAAGGAGAACGAGCCCTCACCCGCGAGAGACAACCTTGACGCAGGCAGCGTCTCCTAGCGAGTTTCTTCATTGAGAAATACCGACTGCTCGCGTTGGAGAACCGTTCACCAGCCACCCATATATATATAGGCACTGGATCTTGACTTGCAATGAAGTGCCGGTGGGAGATTTCACTTGTGCAGAGTTGAACCATAAGGATTCGTAGCGTGCGCGTTAACCAATATAATCCGGAACTCGGCACAAACTACGATGAACCTCCCGAGCTTCTCCCACTCATCATCATTCACTCCGTGGATATGCTGTAATTTCTTTTTTTGGCATTGCATGAGTTTGTTCGAGTTGGTTAGTTTCGTGTAACGTTGTAACCCATCTGCGTTTGACTTTGAAAGAGCCGTGTTTGTGTACGTTTTGTGTAGCTGCCTATTTGATGAGAATATATTTGTTTTGTTTGATCACCGTTGACTCTAACTCGGTCTTTGATCCACTGCTGGCGTTTTTCTAGTGTACTGAAGGGGATGAAAACCTTATTGTCCAAGCTTTCGTGGGATTATTTCCGGGGGATTAATACGTTAGTCCTTGGGATCTTTTTCGGCGATTGCGTCCCGTACCGCACAGCACGGGTTTGGTGACAGTAACCTTACCGGACAAGAAGAGAGTGGAGTAGGTTAGGGAACAAATACGTGTTAGGGACATATTAATAGGAATTAATAAGAATAAATGGGCGTAGGCGGGCCATGTAAAGCAAAGACAAGACAACCGTTGGTCATTAAGGGTAACAGAGTGGATTCCTAGAGAAGGCAAGCATGGCAGGGGGCGGCAGGAAGTTAGGTGGGCAGATGAGATCAGGAAGTTTGCGGGTATATAGTGGGCCCTGTTAGCACAGGACAGGGATAATTGGAGACCTATGGGAGAGGCATTAGCCCTGCAGTCGGCGTAGACAGGCGGATGATGATGTACCGGACCGTGTTCCCGCTCCTACTTGTGGTTAGTGGAATGGTTTCGTAAGATCAGGGGCATCTTAATGGGTAAGAAAAATTACGGTGCATCAGAACGTGACACGCTCGCATGTTCTCGCTCTCTGTGCACATCTTCATAATTTAATATGAAGTCCAATGTACACTCTCAATGTATGGAATGGGTACTTACGGAAATTATGTCTCCCATGGCGGACCTGCCAAATCCTAAATCGCGAAGGATCTTGAATGAGAAACGGCGGTTCTTGTCCCATGGTGCGCCTCCATAACCGCTGAATCCTAAAAAATAGGCAAGTTAACCGGCTTCAGCTGATACAAAGACAAGGCCCAAGGAAAGGTTCGATATGAGCTCTTATAAGCCTTTAGGTATCGGCCACAATATGCTAGCTGTCATAGAGTTACACGTCTAAGGATAGAACAATCGCAGGTTTGCCTAGTCGCATTCGTAAAACTCAGCCTTCGTTTTTGCTGCGTTGAAGAGTGTACCAAACAAAAAAATAATTTCTCGTGGTTCTATGGACACCCCTTCTTTGAAGCAAGATTTCAGAAGGAAAGGAGTTTAAACTGTCTGATTTGAACGCAAATTGCTTCGCGAATATTTTGAAGCTTTGTTGAAACGACAGATCCTCCGTGAGGGACGGTTGCAGAAGCTGTGGGATAAAGAGGTATACTACACTCCCTCCATCCCTCTTTCTTTTTATTTTGCAGATATGCCCTCTTAGTAGATCACAATAGAGGAATGTTACATTTAATTGGCATAGGAACTTCAAATAGAGAATTATTATGTTGCGACTAAACTGCTTTCACTGTTGTTATTTTCGTTCTGTAATGTAATCTCCCGTACATTCACGGTTGGCCTAAAAATTACGCCTGCGCACTGGATCGGCGTTATTAACTGTTCCATTATCATGAGGAGTCAGCGTCCTTTTATAACAGTGTTCCCTTGAGACCGCTCTTTTTTATGTGATACAGAACATTTCACGCAACTAAGCGTACTATTTTTGTTTTCTTTCTCAATAGCCTGAATCATGTTTATCTATCTGTACGTCTTAATAGCAATGACATAGACCCGCCTAGAGTAACCGAAAAAACGAGGAAAAATAATAATAATCCTTTTCCATGAGTGGACAGTTACTGTCATATAAAATGTCTGGTCGCACTTTGTCACTGCTTGCACTATAAAACGGAAGAAAAACGCGCATTCACACGCCCTTGCTCATGCTCTTCCTAAGGAAAGCAATGATTTTGACTTGATAACCATAAAGAAATCACGTTGAAATCAATGTGTTCAAGAACATTTCGTCGAGAACGTGACTATGTGACACGCAGTAAACAATCTCTTTAAAAGGAAACCTCCTAATTGCGCGATCTTTCGGCCGGCGCAGGAACTCATAGCAAGACGACAGCGGCGAGAACAGTCGCCGTTTTTCGGTAAAAGCTGATAAGCAGCGAAATGCATTTGCTTTTGCACACGCATCACAGTACATCCTAGTGTTATCAGTGGTACTCGCGTACAGTCTGGAAGTCACTCAAACATACGCGTCGAGCATACAACTTTTGTGGAACAGTCGTCATCACTCGCCAAGCGGCGCCAAGTAAAGCATTCTTAACTTGGTGCGCTCGCCGCAGGAAGTTATAAAGGCAGACCATGTAAAACAAGGGGAAATGAGCGCGGACGAATGCCAGCTATAACGTACTGTGCCGTGAGCAGAATTAACGAAGCGTTATAGAAAAGAAATGGTGAACACGCCCTAGGCAACTGCTTCAATCCCAGAGGAAGCGCCATCTATTGGGAAAACCCTTTCGAATCTCCGCCGCGGTATTCACAATTTCGGGTTCCTTCAGATGAACTGCATGATTAATATGAGATAATTGAAGGACCTGCGTAGATTGCTGGGAGAAATATTTATGTTCAGCTCAGATCGGAGAAATAAATTTGTTGTCGCCGCTTACATCCCGTATGAGGCGACTTGAAATATCTAAGGGTTTAAGTTTTCTTTGTTTTTATCAGGTAGCTGCTATAGCAGGGGTAATTTTGTTGAGCATAAAGATGTAGCCTCAGGTGTGGAAGTGAAGCACAACAATCACACATATGGGCTAAGAAAAAGGTGCTCTCATGTGGTTTTTTTTTCCTTTGTTGTGTGCTCCTTTTCTCAGCTTGCCTTATACGAAGTACCTCAGCAACTCATTTTAGACGAGCAAAAAGCAGCAGTTTACATATTTAATGGTGAAGGACATTACGATTAACCGTGAGCGCATAGTAACTACTTTATTTGTTTCTAGGTGCCTTGCTGTTTATTAATTTGCCTACCAGCACACACACTTATATAGAACAAGCTAGAAATAACACATATGTCCGTGTAGAAACAACACGTGCAATGTGGTTTTGGGCACTTTTTACACAGCTTGCAATGTGATACAACATTAACTTTACGAATAATATCAACCACTTCATAATGAATGCCGAAGTAGCATGTATTAGGCAAGGTATGATGGGCTGTAAAATGAAAAGAATTGTTTGCGAATGTCCATGACCTTCTAATGAAGGAATAACGAAGCACATTCGCTTCGAGAAGTAGTCACGTACGCTTCGCTTTGACGATTTAAGGGCACCGTACAAATGAGCACTTACGATTTAAGCACTTACGATTTAAGGGCACCGTACGAATGAGCACTCACGATTTAAGAGCACCGTACGAATGAGCATCTCCTGGGGCTGGTCCGAACTATTGCTTACCCAACTCCACAATTTCTCTCACCACCCAATTTTTGGAGCGATAGAGAAAATCCTTGTGGTTTAAGAATGTGCGGATTGAATCCATGTCATTTAATGAAACAATTTCAGAAGAGCCGGCCTTGACCCTGCAATGAAGAGAGCGGCAATGTGTGAACGGTTATATAATTATATGAATTAAGAACACTCCCATTATACTAACAGAAACAGCTCTATATCCTATGCTCCTCGCAAGCAGCATTCAAGTCAATGGACATGATTTAAGCATAAACCATTATACCAATGAACTGTAGCCTTCGGTTCCTGCAAATGTCCACAACGTTCTCCTGCAAGGGCCGATGAAGCTCATTGGTTGTATTTAAATTAAAACAAACACGTCATTACGTTCTTTTTCGGAATAGCGCTCTTGTATTAAGTAACTTATTTGATAGCTACGAGACCTGGTTGTTCCGAATCAGGCCAAGGGAACTTAGCAATGAAGAACCAATCTACGAAATGTTCTGAATTTTTATTTGCCCGTATTGGCGGGAATATTTCGGCATCGTCGGTTGTATTACTTAGGCGTCACCTCCCGCAGAAAAGTTTGTAACATACTTAACTGGGCGGCCATTACTATTATTCTCGAAGAAATCACAGCGAACACAGGGCAATTTGAGCTTTGAGCTAAGCAAAAGAAGTAGCCCCGCCATGGTGGTCTTGAGGCTATGGTACTCGGCTGCTGATCCGATGGTCGAGGAATCGAATCCCGGCCGCGGCGGCTGCATTTCGATGGAGGTGAAATGTTGAGGCCCGTGTGCTTGGAGGTGAAATGTTGAGGCCAGTGCACGTTAACGAACCCCAGGTGGTCAAAATTTCCGGAGACCTTCACTACGGCGTCTCTCATAATCAGAGCTAGCTTTGGGAAGTTAAACTCCACATAACAACAATAGGTAAAGCAATAGTGAGAATAAAAGACCCTTCACCATCGCTACTAAATTTCATCATTCCCCAGCCGGAAAATACTCAGTTCTCAAGGTGAGATCGCCATTATTCCGCCGTGCATTCGCACAGCAACATCGCTAAATAAAATGCGTTCCCCGTAATCGAGGTTTCTTGTCTAACGTGTCCCCGTCAGACAAAGAAGCAGCAGCCGGCTCTGCTCTTCTCGCTCGGCCCTTGGCATCGGCCTAGGGCAGGCAAAGGCGCCTCGTCATGAAGGCACCTTGACACTTAAAACACGCAACGTAGTTTCCCTTTTAAGGAAACCTAGACGAAGCTTGCGCAGCGACCCTTTGCAAGATAAGACTTAAGATCTCCGACAGCGGTGCAGCGTCGTCTAAAAAGTCAACGTAGAGCCGTATTTGCAAGTCGTTCAGTGCAGCCAAGAGCGTGATGATGGCCGTTTGTGGAAAGGGCTAAAGGCCATGATAGCGTCGAGCTCCCACTTAGACGGGGGAAACGAAGCCGCAAGAGGTGGCCTCGATTTGCATACGCTTTTGATTTCCGGCTGGACGTTGAAATACATCTAGGCTCTCTCAATCGTACTTTCAACGGAAGGCCGTGAACCCAAAAAGCTAATGGTGCAAGAAGCCAGCTTTCCACTAAAAGCACCGGAAAAGTTTCCTTGCGCTTAGGGACTTGCTGTCGCGTTAGCATGAGCTTAACTTAAATGAAACCACACGGAGCAACACGCAATGAGGCAAAAGCAGCGGCGCGTCGTGCGAGAACGGCCTCACGGAATCAACCCTGGCTGTGTGTACATTGGAGACATTGGAGCAGTGCAGGTTGTATGTCACATGTGTTCCCAACTAGTCAAGATTACCTGAACAGAAAACTGCCTCGCTGAAAGGGAAGTGACGTTTGGCTTTGTGACTATCACGCCTTTCGGGCCAAATGATAAATAAGTAGCAACGTTTCCCTAATTATTTGCCTGCTAAAGCAATACTAGCGGCGTTGCTGCGCTATTCCACCGCTTCTGTCTCGTAAGGGCTGTGCACCGAAGCGTCGGTGACTCACCAACATGTTAAGGTGGGTATCATTTTGGTGACCTGCTGGTGTTTTCTACGCTAGTAACGCAAACTAAACCAATAGAAACGCAAGTGAAGTATTGATGTACCAGTACTTTCGTTGTCCAATACAAGCACTGCTATTGAGAATAACGCTTTTCGCCGCTTTGTAGGGACTATTTGCACTGCCCCTGTCTATATATGTGTTCCTTGGGGGCCTTCTCAATATCATACGCTCCAGCTAAATGGGGCAGTGTACGAACATCGCATCAAAGATTAGCGATGTAATGCTGAGACGGCATGAGAAGGAACGCTCGATACTTTCAAAGGCAGCCACTTGAGTGTCTAGTTGTCAAACACCTATAGAAATTGAAATCAGCATAGGAAAGCAACTATAGTTAAGGTAACCTGGCTGACTACGGCTAGTTATCTTTATCAGTTCTAATACGTTCATATCGCAATGGGCTAAAACGGCTGGCGATATTATACCATTGATTTCACGTGTAATGCCAGTGACGCATTATGGCTATATGATCTCTCTCCCTGTCTCGCTAGAGCCTAAAACCAACTCTGGTACTTCCCTCTCGACCCGAATATCAAATCCCCTACACACACTAATTGTGAAGCGATTTGAAGCATCACGGCAGCAAGAAATGCATGAATGCTAACTCTTGTGGAAATCCCTGCTTAACGTTCTCATTGGCATGACAATTACGAGCGTCGCCTGCAGTATTTTTACTCTTGAAACTGCATTTGCCTTTGAAATGATGTAGTTCGCTACTCAGCCACCGTGCGAAGATTGCTTTTATTTCACGTGCGCTCATTTATCCTACGACATAGCAATAACCTTCAGTTATACTAATTGCAAAGAGAAGCCGCTGCTAACGTTCTTTAGTATTTTTGTTCCTGTGCAACATAAAAGAAGGTCACGTCGCGAATGATAGCTATAGCAAATTGCTATATATCCTCGTAACTCCCAGATATTTGCAAAACCAAATCGAAGTGTTTTATAACCATTTGTAACATCATTTTTCTAACACCAGCTCTCAACTTGTATCAACGCTTCAGGCAAGGCAACTCTATTTCTGCAGGCATTGATTGTCAGAATAGCACGTTTGTTTCTCGGTTCGCGCCCATATGTGTTGTCATGTAGCACTGCAAATTATAGTTGGCTATCAAGTGACAGCTGCCCCAGAAATACATACATACGCGTTTGATTTATTTTCCACATGCAGTACAACCGTTAGCGAAGACATGTTTCGAAACATTTATGTGTGTGTGACGATTCAATACAGTCTCCAGCACTCTTGGGCTTGAAGTTACACACGAGTAGCGTTTGTACAACCGGAAACATGCTCCTAAAAGGAGTGTGGTTTGTAAAATGTTTATTGCGTCTTTACTTTTTTTGCTGCAATGATTTGCGCATACCAGTGCACGAAAGGTTGCGTATAGTGTTTGTATCTCGCTTTTCAGGGCAGTTTTCGTGCCGTATCTTGATGTGTAATCTTCGTTCCGTTCTTTCTACACACTCCCTCTTACAGCCTCATCTTGAGGCTAGCAGCACTGTATTAATAAATACATAAATAATTAAATAAATACATAAATCAATAAATCATAGAAATGACAGAAGACCCATACCTCACTACTGATCCGTAAATTCTGGACCAGGCAAGCATCCTTTGAGCACTGGGACCACTGAACAATGTCCTCACGTCACCGAGAAATGGCAGCCCTGAAGGTCCAGGAGGCAAACTCGCATTCTTCGGAATTCGTTCATTGTAATCTCCATTATACTGCTTAATAGCTGCAAGTACAAGCCACACAACTGTCAGCAGTGTGGCTGCTACTGCTATTGTCAGTGTCGCATAATCCATGTCGGCAGCGTGCTTCGGTGGAGCTGAAAAATATACAAGAATCGTTGCAGCTAATAGCACTTTAGAAAATAACGACAATAATGAAACGGGAAACAAGCAGTCATTAAGTTAGTGCCGCTTGCAAAAACTAGCTATGTAGGTACGTGAAAATCACGTATTTCACATAACCGTTTAGACTGGATATGGGACCGAGGACAACACAAAAAGCAACGGGAGCGGTGGCAGAAAGAGTCATTACCTCATTTCAATATCTTTGCAGCAAGAATATCGTAGAAAACGCCAATATTTGCATCGCGACACAACGCCACTAATCCAATGAGCTACACGCTACGCTAAGTTATTTTGGCCGCATAAAGCTACTTACCTGTAAGAACAAACAATGAGGTCTAATTCTGTTCGTAACAACACCGGCTACATATTATGAAAAATACGCACGCCCCCTGCAGCTGTGCTCTTCGGAGATGATACGAAATATGATGTGAGCTTGTTTTTCTTCTTTTAAAAAGAGAGAAGCACAGTGCGTTCATTCGTGCACGTTCGTTTCACGTTTCAACAACACATGCGCAAAATGAGTCAGCTTGTTCCTTGTTTTTTACGGAGTGTGAGCTTTTTAGGCGCGATTTTTTTTTAAGTGAATGAGAGAGATCGAGCAGTAAACAGTAGAACAGGTAGAGATGTCATTTGATGATAAATTGAAGTGTCAAACTATGTTGTAATTTGTTGTTGCTGCGTTGACTTTTGCATCTGTCGGCCTCAGATGTGACGTGATAACAAAATTGTGGTCATGCATGGATTAGAACTTAGAGAAATTCAATATATCGGCTGGTAGATTTCTGGCAACTTTTGTTGCATATTATTTCACGAAACTTGGCATATTCTTTTCAATGATCACCCACTTGCGCGCTTACACAACACGCTGCTGGCATTTCCATAAGCAATGCTATTTTTGGGGTTAAAAGATTCGATGCAAGTGGTGAGGTGTGCCTTCGCCCGTCCCCGATAAATCTCTGTATGCTATAAATGTAGCTTTTTTTCCTTGCGCACTCAAGGCCTCGCAATTAAGAGTAACATTGACTATTTTGCAGACATGCTTTCTCGTGCTGATTTGATATAATTGATGCTGGATGTCTCGTGAAGCTCAGTTGTGATTTCTTCAAATCCCGTATTCTAAAAAATTACATTTAGAATAGCAGTACACAAAGTTCTTAGGGAAAAAAGTGTGACACATCTCATGCAAATGCTATAGCGGAGAAACGGTAGTAGAAAAAAAATATATCGCACGACACGTTGTACCGAAACTTGGTACAAAAAAATAAAGCGCATCTAGTACTGGTATGCAACAAAACTGGCGGAATGATACAAATGCATAACTGACATGACTGTTAAATCATGGCATCCACGGCATGACATGCTTGCTATTTATCTGACGCTTACCGAGAGTAGTACCACATCCATGGACATCCTCACCATCTATGTCGTTCAAGAGCTAGTCAGAAACGCTCCTTGAAACTTTGAAGTGCATTTATTGTAGGACCTGTAAATGCTTATTTGGGTCTATTGCCTAGGGGTTATGACACTTGCCTGCGGACCTTGTGTACCCAGGTTCGAATCCCGCCTCTCCATGTGAACGTACTTCTTCAATTTATTTCTTTATTTCTCTTGCTGTCTCTTTAACGCCCTCTTTCTCTCTCTGGATCTCAGCTCCTGATTTCATAATCTCGCCTTGTTTTGAGCGGTCTCCGGCATCGGTGAGTACTGAAACTTGAACAGCGCCGCTCTGAAAAAGAACCAGGCCTGCGCGGAACCGCAGGACAGTGACAGCGTAAGCTGGAGGAGGGACCTTCTTAGAAGCCATTTTAAACGCTTAAGGAAACTATAGTGCAAGTAGAGGTGGTAGGTATCCCCTGCCCCATAACTCTTATCATTTCGCCAAGTAGGGAACTACCGACTACGCGGTAATTACTGCGGTATTGTAACGTGCAAATCTGTATAACTGCACATCTTAGAAAGTCTCTGGGCGTCGTTGTCCCGAGAACAAACCAAACACTCGGCCCGGCATCGACTGCGAGATGCGCTTTGGGCTTCTCTCTGCACAGCTGTCTGTTGCGCCTGACGTTGCCTTGCTGCAGCTGCGCGCGTAGCTCTGCGATTCGCTTCTTCGGCAGCGGTGCGCACCTTGCGAGGAGGCGCCGTAAAGTATATCAAAGAGCCAAGTCAGGTTGCTGTCGGGGCTGCGCGCGTCGCCTGCCGCGTGCTGAATAGCACAATACAACAAAACTGCTTCAAATGGCAGCGCTTCATAATATTGATCACGGAAATGTTGAAGAATATTGTTTTATAATGATGATGCTGATGATACCTCTGTAATGGGTTCAGAGCTACAAACCATGCAGCCCTGTGTTCTTCCCAATGATTCTTCGAACTCGTTACGCAATCCACATTCCCTGACGTGTAGTGGCGTATTGTTATTCTGCCACGTAACATTACATTTGTTAATGGGATTCCTCGGCAGACGTTTCCTGTTTAGGTCTTTTAGCGCAGATTTTTCAAGCACAGGCGTGGCTCACTGGTAGAACACTCGACTGCTACGCAGAGGGCGTGGCTTTGAATCCTCCTCTGTGCTGGTTATTTCTTCTGAAACTTGCGGGATAGCGGTTACGGGCGACGGTGGCGGCGCCCGTAACCGCTATCCCGCAAGTGAGTTGTTGAAGCAAAGTATCGCCAATGAGATGGAACAGCAGGGGTTGAAATGTAGTCCGTCACTTCCACCAGCGAAGGAGAGGCGTCGAGGAGAGGCCGATTTGTTGCTGTAACTACCTCGCCTGCGCATGCGCAATATAGAAGAAAATACCTTCACCTCTGAGATAATTTCAACGGCCATAAGCACGGCAACAAAACATGGAACTCAGTTTTTCCAGTTGCTTAGCAGTGTTTGGCTCTCTGGCCTTTCCCTTTTAAGAAATGTGGAACGTCTTCTCTCCTTGCTGCCTATAAGATTCGATGCATCTCACCTCCAACGCGGCTATTTTGACCGTGTAGTTCAGTCTGTTGTTCAGTATCTATCTATCTATCTATCTATCTATCTATCTATCTATCTATCTATCTATCTATCTATCTATCTATCTATCTATCTATCTATCTATCTATCTACGCAGCGATGTCACAGCGGTCTCCCAGTTGCCTCCTGCACTTAGTACAGGCCAAACGTGTAACAGTAAGGCGTAAATGTATGACAAGCATGACTGAGTGATACTGGCACGCGCGCTGGCTTTGGTTTTCTTTAATGCCAGCACCGCTACCACTTTCTTTCGACGCGCAGGGCAGGCCGCAGTTATCTCGCATGCAGCCTCGGGAATGGTGTAGACCGTTCTACAAAATTCGCAGGCCCGAGGTGCACGGTTAAGCGCCTTATAGAATGTCAGTGATAATACTAGCACGCGCTGCGGCGAGTGTACAAACCCGACGCATTTCACCGCTAGTCAGCTTACCATCGACAGACGACTGTTCATGACGCTGTCGTTTTGCACTGCTATTTGCCTTGCTTTGCTGGGCACAAGTTGTACCAATAAACAATTCGACTGAAAACGTCTCGAGTTCTGCGGCTTTCGTCGTCACGACCACGTGACCATATCGACATGATTAACATTGTTATGATGATAAATATGTGATATGTTGATTCAGAATATGTCACTGGCGAGAAGAGCCACTGCGGACGATTTGTGCCGTCGTGGTCTGTTGTATATGTGGGCCAGGTTCGATCCTTAATTTCAAGAGATGCGGGCGAAGACGGAACTCTAACCACTAGTTTGAAAGCAGTTATCTCTGCTTACCGTTGCCGTCCCAACGTGTGTGAGCCCCGTGACCCCTGCAGACCACTAAAGCAAGAGAGGGTGTGGAGGGGCTCCTCAGGACTCAATAAAGTTATTTCCTCCTCCGCTGTTCATGCTGCACAAGAAATACAAGGACCATCTACAGCTCTACACAGACGGGTCAACTGCTGCAAGAACTACAGCAGCTGTGATGTTCCACGCAAAAGGCGAAAATAATCAATTGAAGTTGTGATGTCAGAGGAAAAAAATGTAGACAGCCATAGAACTTGTGCAGTACTCTGTAGAACTTCTGCAGTACTCTCGCAGAATAGAAGAGTATCGTCACCGCTATAATGGAGCACATTCACCGATTCCGAGCCAGTCCTCCTATGTATACTGACCACGCCACGTCGTAGTGCACAAGACCAGCTAGTGTTGGAAATGAGACAAACCTATCACCACTTAACAGAAAGACAGCACGATGTGTAGTATTTCAGTGGCTTTGAGGCCGCTAGGGCATCATCGGCCGCTAAAATGCAAATTCTGCTATTGAACATGTTCATGAAAATGACGTGAAAAAATTCGGCCCCACGATCACAAAAAAAAACATACGGCAAACGAGTTTCTAAGAGAAAAGGTCTCCCAGAGGTCCATGTTGGACGTGATGAGAAGCGGAGCACCAATAGCAAAAAGCATTTATGAAAGCGAAATTCTGTGATATAGGCCTCGTTCCACTGCCAAGAAGAGAGCCGCGGCAGCTATTCACTCGTTTACTCGGGCTGTCTCACAAGGAGCGTGGAATGCGCCTGTTTTTTTACGCACACACAATCACCGCCTGGACTCATCGGTTGAATTTCCGTCTCGAATTCCAACTCCGAGACGTAGTTTAAGAACCCACCGGCTGGAGGATAATGCCCACTGCTTCCATCTCCCATTCGATCCGAGACGTCTGTCCACTGCCGCCAATAACTTCGTCTATCATTAACATATTTGCTTGCCTTAACCTAACAAGAGACAGTGCTGCCTGTGACCACTGTAGAGATCAGGAAGTCATAGCACACAATGTGTCACTGCATTCGAGAAAATATACGCGAGGAAACCCTCGCATTAATACTTCGGAATGCTGAAGCAATTGAGGCCAAACAAAACAACCGCGAAGGCGATCCCGGAGTTTCTACGAGCAACGCTTGCGACACTGCCGTGTACATGTGCGTGTGTTGAGTGCCTGCCTTACACTCTCATTAATTTTCTTCTAACTTTTCGATGTTCCCTTATCCAATACCCAGTGCAGAGTACCAAACTGGAATGCTCTTCTACTTACCCACTCCGCTTTTCGAATACCCCTCTGTGATGAAACGCTTAATGATTGCAGGTTCCCTTGATTCACTCGGGCGGTTGAGGCACTGCCTCAACGCATCCAAGGAAGGACGAGGCCGTTTGGGCACCACATTTAATATACACAATAAAAACTCACATGAGCACACAAGGAAAGACACAGCCTATACAGATTCACAACTGAAAGGCTTGAAAATATTGCACAGAACGGCTCAAGTGAAACCAAGTGCTAATTAAAGAGCCAGTTCCTAATTATATCCAATCACAGAGCGAAGAAATCGCAAGAGCGCTCGTCTCACCAAACACAGCGTTGATACTCAGACATTAGCATGGAGCGTGGCAGCTGCTGAGGAACGCCGCAACAGTCGGCGTCAAGAAGTACGAGGGCCGATGGTAGCTGGAGCAGCCTCTCCAGGCTGCAGGGAAGAAGACGGTCCGCCGGCGTCGAAGACGCGTCCCGGCCAGACAGCCACGCCTGAGCTCGCGCCCGAATCTGGACAGCCCAGGCCTGTTCATGGGCACTGGAACGTCTTGCAGCAGAAGCAGCACGTTGAAGATATGCGGCCTTGGTCAGATGGTACCCCACTGGTCGTGCAGGCCTCAGGTGGGCACCGTGGCTCGGGTCCAGAACCCGATAGCCCAGTAGCAGGGCCGGTTTTCTCCGCTACTCCCCAGGTCGCGCAAGCCTCAGGTGGGCACCGTGGGTCGCCTCCGCAACCAGACAGCCTAGTAGCGTGGCCGGTCTTCTCCACTGCTCTCGCTCTCCGCCCGTTCGCCTGGCCTTTTTGTTTCTCTAGAGTCCATCGTGGCACTTCCCTATTAGTGTTCTTGTCCCTCCGTGTTGCTTCTGATTGCTTCGAGTTGCTGTTTCCCTCAATTCTGGCCCATACCCACCCTGGGCGATTGGCCAAGATGTCGTATCCGTGGTCTTCTGAGATTGGTCCTTTGTTTTTCTTCTACTTGTTTTCCTAGCGCTCGTGCTAACGTCGTCTTCGTCTTGCATCCACTCCTTGTAAGGCGCGCACTTTTAAATACGAGCACTTCGCTCATCACACACTCTCAACATGCAAAAGACGTTCATACCGCACGTAAAATTTGGCTTACTGCTGAACAATGCAGCGAAGACCGTTCTGTCGCTAACAAGAAAAAGTTGCGTCGCTTCCCCTCATGCGTGAAATCTCTTCGAATTTTTTCACCTATGTACGAACTGGCAAGTAGAAACGGCATCATATACTACAGTATTGCCTGAACTTTCCAATGATGACTGCAAATCACCAAGAACACATCAGGTATGAACCTTCATATACCATGGAGTGATAATTGGACTACAGTAGGGGCGAAAACTATTTATAAGTAATAAAACCGGATGTCCTAAAAGTGAAGTGACCATAAGGAAATTATGTTTCGCAGATATGTGTTCGTTTGCTGGTAAATAAAGTAATCCACAGGATTTCGATTTTACGTGTTCGTGCTACAAGGACTGGGGATGCCCTCTACCTTAGAAACAGACGATTGCATCGAAACCTGACGTTCCTGCATTACGTAGTGCCGGGGAGTACCGTCTTTGACAAAGTAGCCAGTCCCCAAATGACATAACACTCGCTTATGCTTCGTCAGGTAATATCTAAAGTTGGACGGGCACTCTCTCAACTGGACATCTTCAAAACACCAATACCTGATGTTTCTGTCCTGTTTTTAACGCCGCAATGGCGATACCCAGATAGCACACAAGACCAAACATAATGTAACGCGCCATGGTCGGGGGTGAAACGAAGAATAGGAGGACGACGGATCTTGTCTGTTGTTGTTGTTGTTGTATCCCTCAATTCCTGGTGTGAAGCGCAGAACGACTAGGAGTCGCCTGTCTTCCCAGACTCGCACCTGTCATTTGCCAATAAGCGCGTCTCGTCCGTAACATTTTTGTTGTGGAAGTGCTGGGTACTCGACTTACCAAGACAGTACCACATCCGCTAGACTTACGAAGAAGCCGCCACTGTCAAGCTCGTCAGAATGATCGACAGACGCTCGTTACATCGTAACCAAGAACAAAAAGCCCTTTAAAAAGGGCCACTAAACAGGTTCCTACTTTTTTTTAACCCAAACCACGGTCGGTCTGGACGCGCGCGTTCGCTCAAAGAGGGAGCGAACGCGCGCGTCCAGACCAGCCGTGCCCAAACAAGCTAACTCAATCATTGAGACGCTTTCGGCGACCACATTCTGCGCATATGACAGCGTTGCGCGCTACACAGACGCCATATTTCAAACAAAAAAAAAATTCCCGCATCTCTTTCCTGCGATTGACCAGCCGTCCTTACATCCTAGGTGTCGTCATGTTCTACCGTGAACAACTTTGCGCAGTTGTAGCTCGTTGATTGGTGGACATCAAGTCTGTTGTCAGGTCCTGTGGCCATCCCACCGGCGTGAGCCAACACCACCTCGAAAAGAAGGCCTCCGCATCACCGCATAGGGTGCATGCAGGGGAAGTGCCACAGTAGTGGGACAGCAGTTGCGGGGAAGAGAGTGTGCGGGTCTGGAGGCGTCTCCATAGGACTTGTTGGGAGTGGCTAAGGGTGGGGTTTGTAGGAGGATAAGTCCGACGGTTCAAACGGGGTGTTTGCGTGAGCTCTGCAAAGGTGTGCGCCCGCTCTACCCTATGCGGCGAACCTCACGCCACACTTTCCCACATCCTCTTAGGCTGCCCTGCTGATCCTCCCCCGCAGGGACAGCCTGCTATCTCATGTTGAGAGGACTGGGAGGTACTGCTGTCGTCTACGGACCTGGCACTACAGCTTGCTGCGGTGACTCGGGCTGCCGATGTCATTTCCACAAGAGGCATCACCATGTAGACGTGGCATGGGACCGCGCGGTGGTCCAGGGACCCGGGGGTCCGAACACACTGGCAAATAAAGTTTTTCACTCACTCACTCCGCATCACCTCCTCTACTTGTCAGTTACGTCACGCAAGTCGGATCTGCGTTCCTGAAACGCGGCGCGCGTTCTGTAATGTGGGCGCAGTCTCTGAGATGATGCTTTTCTGAGATGATGCAAACGACCAGTAATTTCCGCGGACTCTGGCCTAATGATAAATCGCACCTAAAGGTTGCGCACATTCCCCACATTCCCCATCCATTCCCTTCCCACCCCAACCCCTCTCCTCCCTTTGCGCCCGTAAGAACTTTCTCCGGCAGGACACACGTGCTCTTATCCCACCGTGTGTCTGCTCCCTCCCCCATCACCTTACTAGGGCGGAGGAAATTGTGCTTAGGAGACTTCGGGCGGGGGTAGCCCTTACACCGGCTGTAATCTCTACGTGGAACTGGTGCACCATACGACTTGGTTATACGTGCCCTTATTGTTCTGTTCCCGTGACGGACGCAGATGCACACCATCTCATATGGACATGCACAGGACTTCATCGGGAGCGCTCTCGTCTCCTTAAACAAGACAGTCTCCGCTGCAGTGCCTCGATCAGTTATGATCGTTGGGTACACGACAACAGATACCACAAAACACTACTTCAGTTCATACACAACACAGGACTTGCAGCACACATTTAACATAACACACCATAAACTATGCCTTAAGAGCAAGCCAATTTCGCAATAAAAAGTAATGAAATTTTCAAATCTCTATTGTCAAGAGAAGAAATGATTAACCAAAGTTTATTGAGCTACTAGAAAGGGATAGAAACTGCAACGAGCTCGAGTAATTCTTATTTTTGATGAAAAAACTTTCTAGTAATTTTGAAAGGGGAGAACGCGGAAGTCAGAAGGTAGCTATACGCCTAAGTTTTCCGTTTCATCAGTTTTGTTCATTACTGCGCTGGTGTCAGCCTTTTTCAAGCCAACTTCGACACATAGCGAATAGCGGGCAGCCTGAGAATCCCGCCAGCTCAAAAACAGCCTTTCAGTTCTGTCGCACTGTTCCGTAAAGTCAGCGAGCTGGACATGGCGGAAGCTTTCTGCGCAAAGGTAACTGCTGGTACGTCTGCAACTATAATACAGTCAGCACAAGCCGTTACCGATGCCACAACAGACTGTACAGCTGTGACAGACGAACCTTTCACATTCGTGGAATTAATTGGTGCTCTGGCGTTGGTAAACAAAGCTTCATCCCCTGGACCCGACTCTATCAGCTATGCCGACCTGTCCCATCTGGGTGAAAAGGCGAAGACGCAACTCCTTGACATCTTCAATACCAGCTGGAGGAAGGGCCGACTTGAACCAAGCTGGAAACAGGCCAGAATCATTCCTGTCCTAAAACCTGGAAAGCCTCCTACCGATATCAGCTCTTATCGCCCTACAGCTCTTCTTAGCTGTGTGGGAAAGCTCATGGAAAAGATGGTGCTGATGCAACTGGACTGGTTGCTGGTGAGCGCTGACGCTTATCCCCCACAGATGTCGGGTTTCAGAAAGGGTCGAGGCAGCATAGACAATGTCATAAGCCTTGCCAACTGCGTTAAAATGAACAAGCTTGCGCACGATGTCACTGTTGCCGTTTTCCTGGACATAAAGGGCGCATTTGACAATGTCCTACACGAGCCGATCTTACAGGCCCTAAGGTCTGTAGGAGTCAGTGGCCGCATGTACCACTGGATAATGGACTATCTATCTGACCGCTCAGTGTACGTGTCTACAAAAGATTGTGACACAACTCTTCACACAGTTGTTCGAGGAGTTCCGCAAGGCGGAGTATTGAGCCGGACCTTATTTAACATCGCTCTCATCGGCCTGGAGAAGTGTATTCCGGCAACGGTCGAGATTTTCTTGTACGCAGACGACATCTGCATATGGTGCTGTGGTCGAAATCGACGAGTTCTGCGTGCAAGATTACAGAAGGCAATTATCTCCATTCAGACGTTTTTACGAAACCGCGGACTAATCATGTCACCTGAGAAGTGCGCCGCCATAGCGTTCACTAAACGAGATATGTCGCGCTATAAGTTAAAGGTGGCAGGATCTCACATCCCATACGTATACCAAGCCACAAGTTTCTGGGGGTCACATTCGACAGATCCTTGACGTGGTCGCTTCATACAAGAACATTGAAGGCTAAACTGGAATCATACGCAAATATTTTTCGTATGATGTCCAGCAATGCTGGTGGCTGCTCTGTGGCTGCTCTGCTGCGGATGTACACTGCTCGCTGCGAAGGTCTCTTGCGGTACAGCTTCCCTGCGCTACAGGGACTTTCCAAGTCTAGTATCCAGGCGCTCACCAGTATGCAAGCTAAAGCGCTGAGGATATGCCTGGGCCTACCTAAAAAGACTTCGATCGTAGGAACCCTTACAGAAAGCCGGCGACTTTCGGTGCCACTGCTACTGAAGCAAGAGTTTCTTCGAGCCTGTGTGCGTTTTGCTGCTAGGGTTCACAACCATCCGCTTGCATCAGCCACCACATCCGAAGTACAGACCCTTCTCCCGCTGATGTACGAAAAGCCATCAATTCCGACAACGCCGCCATGGAAACTACCCTCTTGGGCCATAGTCACGACTGTACCGGGCATCAAGAGTAAAAGTAACACGCCAGCTCCAGCACTCAAATATATCGCCCTGGAGCATGTTAACGCCAACTACAGATCCTGCCGCCACATTTACACTGATGGCTCTGTTACGGATACATCATCGGCAATAGGTCTGTGGATCCCGTCGGCAAACATGTCAATTTCTGCCACCTTGGGTCACCGCACATCTGCCACAGCTACTGAGCTGGCTGCGCTGCGGAGAGCGCTTATTTACATCGTAGCTCAGACACCTGATTTCTGGGTAATCTTCTCTGATTCGCGAGCGGCGCTGCAGTCCCTGAAGTCACCACGAGCCCAAGAACAACTAGTTTTAGACATCAAGCGGCTAGGCAATAATGCTCATGAACTTAATCACCGCGTTGTATTCCAGTGGTTACCAGCCCACTGTGGAATACAAGGAAACGTTCGGGCCGACAGTGCTGCCAGAACAGCCCATGGAGCTAAAACACCACTAACAGCCATACCCCTTTCAAGAAAAGATGCGGCGACTATGGTATCGACATTTGCCTGGAATCAGCAGCGACACTTCTGGTGTGATCCAGGACATCAGTACGGACCACTACACGCCGTTGACCCAGCCTGCAGCTTCCACGTACCACAAGGTTTAGCCAGGCGAGATGAAGCGTGCCTTCACCGATTAAGACTCAATGTAGCATACACGAGAGATTATAAGCACAAAATACAACAGTCTGATTCTCCATTGTGCTCCACATGCAACACACGAGAGGACATTGAACACGTCCTGTGCAACTGCCAGCGCTACGAGTCGGATAGAAAGACTCTGAAGGCAGCGCTTCACTTGCCACACGGTACGACCTTGGAACTGCGGCATCTCCTAGGCCCGTGGCAAGACAGCGCCTGCGCACTACGTAGCACCAAGGCGCTGATAGCGTTTCTACGGGCAACATGCCTCAGTGAAACGCTGTAAACTGAGTTATAGTGTATATATGTATATATACACTATATATATATATATATATATATATATATATATATATATATTGTAAAGGAGAATTGGAACCTTGCAGTGGGCCATCCTCTTAGGCGGCTAACAGTGGGATTCTCTCTTGAGCGTTTTGTTGAAGAAGACGCCGCTCGTGCTCGAGGTCCGTGCCCGTTTTTGGACAAGACCGTTGCCGCAGGGCTGCGTCTAGTTGCACCGAATAAATCCCTTTACAATATATATATATATGTATATATGTATATATGAGTGTGTGAGTAAGTGTGACCGTATGTACGTGTTGTCTTAGACGTGATCACTGTAAATATTGTGGGCACGGACCACCAGGCTTTATGCTGGCTCTCCTCGCTCAAGAACCTGACTGGACGCCTGGGCCGCTGGATTCTCCGACTGCAAGAATATGACTTTGACATTGTTCATAAGCTTGGAAAAACGCACCAAGACGCTGACGCTCTCTCTCGTTGCCCGCTTCCTGCGCAAACTCCCGAAACCTCGACAAATGTGTCGCACAGAAGCTCCTCTGCCGTCCCTTCTGCTCCGGTCTCCTCTCTAGCCTCAATAGGCGACTTTTCTCCGGCCAACGATCAAACCTTCGCTTCTCGCCAACGGGCTGACCCTTATTGCCGGCGCATTATGGACTACATATCTGACGCCGTTCGCCCACCTAACGCCCGACTTCGCCGCCAACTCACTAACTTCAGGCTAAACAATTCCGTGCTGTATCAGCGCATTTTCTATCCTGACGGCCAACGCTGGGTGCCCGTGCTGCCACGTTGTCTTAGTGCACCGCTCCTTGAAGCATTCCACGATGACCTGACTGCTGGACATCTAGGTTTTCACAAAACCTACCATCGGATCCGAAGCCGCTTCTATTGGCCAGGTCTTTCTACTAGTGTGGCGAAGTACGTCAGTTCCTGTTCACGGTGTCAGCGCCGCAAACTCCCAACATCCGCTCCTGCCGGCAAGTTACAGCCCATTCCCTGTCCCCTTGCACCATTCGAGGTTGTTGGCGTCGACCTCTACGGACCCCTTCCTGTCACTGCCGCTGGAAATCGATGGAGAGTGACCGCCATCGATCACCTGACACGCTACGCAGAGACCACATCGGTGATTACTGGCTCAGCTTCGGAGGTTGCCGACTTTGTCCTCGAAGCTATAATTCTCCGCCACGGCGCTCCTCGAGTCCTGCTGAGCGACCGTGGGAAGGTATTTCTCTCCCAACTTCTTAACGAAGTCCTGCGCGCCTCTGGCACCACCCACAAGACGACATCTAGCTATCACCCACAAACTAACGGTCTGACGGAGAGATTTCATCGCACGCTTGCCGATATGATTGCCGTGTATATACAGCCTGACCACAAAAATTGGGATAAGCTTCTCCCTTTTGTTACGCACGCCTACAACACGGCCGTTCAGCGCACTACCGGCTACTCACCATTGTACTTAGTTTATGGACGGTCTCCTACCTCCATCTTCGAGGCTTCTTTCTTCAAATTTCCCGTCCCTCTCTCTACATCGTGCAGCGAAGAATTCATATCACGACTCGCCCAGTGACGCCAGCGGGCTCGCATAAACACAGAAGCCAGACAACAAGACCGCAAGATCATTTATGACACATCCCATCGAGCTGCATCATTCCGATCTGGTGACGAGGTACTCCTGTTGACGCCCTTGCGCACTCCTGGTTTGTGCGAGAAGTTCCAGCCGAAATTCATCGGGCCATACATTGTACTGGAGCAGACATCACCTGTCAATTACCTTGTGACTCCGGTTGTCGCCCCAACAGATCGCCGTTGTCGCGGCACCGAGGTCGTCCACGTCTCCCGCATGAAACCTTTCATGCGGCGTTATCCGTCGCCGTGAGCTGCGGCCAGGATGGCCGCTTTTATGCGGGGGGGAGGGGGAAATAGTGTGGGCATTTACTATGCACTACTTCCTCATCTGTACATAATCATCATCATCCTGCTGTGGTTGAGCTTCATCTTCAGTGCCTCGGCATCATCATTATCGTGTGTGGGCCTTGGCTGGTTCGATGCTGAGTGTGCGGTCCTAATAAACGTCGTTGCTACCGAGACGTCATAATATCATAAGCACCGCTAAGTACCTGGAGTAGCAAGCCAGGCCATTAACCAGGCTAACATCTCCGGATTCATCAATAAAGTGTTCTCTCTCTTATCTATAATACAAATTGTTGGGGGAGTGAATAGTGTAACAATTTATCAAAGAAATATCCAGATGTTTCTTGACTAGAGCTAGCGTTAATCGCGGCTCCAGGAAGGAGAATGAAAGAACGCTTACAGCGGATACCAAGATGCGTAGAATATATCTGATGATTGCATTATATGCCACAGGAACAGTCACTGAAGCAATGAGCAATGGCGGAGTGATCAGTAACAGGTAAATTGTCGCACTTTATTTCGTTCAAAGAAATTGTGACACTTGGCAGATTTGCTTCGCGCAGTTCTGCATGCCGGAACAGCGCAATGATTACGAGAGCCGCCGGAGTGGTGGGCACAGTAAAATTACAGCACCTCGAGTATTGTACGTGCGCTATCATCGCGCACTACACAGGCCTCATCATTTCGCTGCCATAGACATGCAGCCGTCGCGGCCGGCATTTGATCCCGCGACCTTCGGATCAGCAGCTGAATGCCATAGCCGCTAGGCCACCATAGTCGTGTGCTTTGAGCAGTCTATATATATCCCTACATGCTAGGCGCTGCAGAATGCCTGAAAAATTATTTGTTTATGCATAACTCTCCACTACTCCGCCACAGTCATTTCTTTCTTAAGCCTTCATGCTAGGTACTAGGCCGGAGTGGGCAGATATACTTAGAAAAGTATTCCGACATACAGATTTCGAAATAGATGTGCTGGAAGCCTGAAATAATGTCACTGAGATACGCTTATATTTGGCAAAACGGGATATTTCGGAGATGCGTTCGCAACAAGAAGGAAAAGTCTGGCGGAATACAGGTACAAGAATACTGATCCTGGAATAGCTTTTTTTTTTATTTAAGGATGCTGATAACTCACAAAGACCGTTATAAAGTGCGGCTTAATAAATGAACTAGCCAAGCGTATCGATCGAACCGCTAAGGAGCATGAGTGGATTAAGAAAAGCGCATAAAATTATTTTAAACACAAGCTATGCTTTGTTCAGAAGGTTCATGCGTTAATTGCGCGTAAGCAATACCAGCTTTTCAAATAGGTGGTCCTCTGGACAGCGTTCGCTCACTTTCTCGCTAAAGAAAAAAAATCTCGCCGGAACAAAAGGAACCTCTCTAGAAGTGCAGGCGAGCAGATTTCAGTTTAATGAAGATCAAATACCTCTCTGATGGCCGGGAAATTTGGCAACACGGCGATACCACTTCTTCGATCATCCAAGTTCCGAAACGCTTCCGCTGTCACGTAGGTCTGTTCTGAACGTTTAAAAGCCAAAGTGTACCCACCCTAAAACTCGTAAAGAACGGCGGTGCGCTGTTTCTTGAATTAACTAGAACATGTACCCCTTTCCTCAGAAAACACGCAAGCTCATCTTCGACAAAAAAGGTAACCCGACACCCATGTCCGGCACAGCATCCCGATACAATCAATACAATTTCGAAGTATTTCACTGCTGAAATACAAATACATTTTTAAAATGTATCTTCATGCAAAAATGCGGCTATATAAAACTATCTCTGGATCGCTATACTCCCCAGACCTCGTACTAGTTCATTAAAGGTGACATTTAAAATACATTTAAAATGTAATATTTTAAATGTAATATCTTAAAGCACGATAGCAAAGTTCATCGAGCCATAATCATAAACGTTCTTACCACATTTAGTGATAAGATGACCACTAAATTAGTCCACAGTATGTCTTAGCCAAGATTCTATGGTCCAAGCTTTTCATTTTATTTTTGCAAGCACATTATTCGCGGGCACTATCGACGAGAAACAGGAATTTTGGAGCACAATTGTGAGCAACACGCAGATCAACACTAGGATAAGAGGGCATTAAGAGAAGACTAACCTTCAAGAAAATATAGAATAGGCCGCCAGGTCGTACTTGTTTCCTGTAGCCGCTACTCTGAAGCGATCGACCACTATATATACGCTAACGCCTCATCTAGCGCAGGCGCTTTGGGTCAATGCGACACTCGCAAAGTCAGTTCGCACTATCTTAGCAGCTCCATAAGAAAGAGGCAGACGAAAGCAGTTTGCGGGCTATCGCCCGCGGGCACAGAGATATGGTATGCCACGTCTACAGAAAGGTCCACGATAACGCATGCCCATGAGGTCCGTTATATCGAGGTGAGTGCGGGCCACGTGTTCGTATCTTTAGTAAAAGATTACAAATGCTTGGTAAGCGCCCCTCTTCGTTGTTGTCGCTGCCTAAAAGCTATATATTGTAGATGCTGTATGTTTCCCGCTAAATAAACTATTCAACAGTAGCTGTATCCTAACTTATTTACTCGAAGTGCACTTTCGTCGCGGGTAAATTCATTTCGTCACGGCTAAACGCACATTACAACTTTACAATTTGACCTCTGACGGCTTTTAGCATCGAGGCTGATTAAGCTTGCCGTAATTTGTCAGGTGTGCCAGTTGTAATCGCGAATCTATTTAAGCTAGCCGTAATTTGTTAGGCGTGACGTTACGTGATGTTCGCGGAAACATATAACGTGACAATGCATTACGTGATTTGGTCAAAAGCATCTCACATGACGTTTAGTTACTAAATATTGGAGAAACATGTCATGTGACATTGCGTTACGTGCTTTCGGTGGGAACATGTCATGTGGCGTTGCGATACCGGATTTTCGCAAGAACATGTGACGTGACAGTTCTTTACGTGGTTTTGGGAGAATGTATCATTTGACATTGCCTTACGTGTTTTGGCAGGATCATGTAAAGACATTGCGTGACGTGGTGTTAGCGGTAAGATGTCACGTGTCATTGCGCTACATCACGTCACTGGAAACATGTCGCGCGACACTGCGTTGCGTGAAGTTGACAGAAATATGTATCGGGACATTGCGTTCTATGATTTTGGTGGGAACATCTCACGCGACTTTGTTTTAGGTGCTTTTGATGGAAACATGTGACATGACATTGCGTTAGTTGATATTTCGTGATCACGTGACATGTTCCCGACAAAGTCACGAAACAAATCGTCACGTGAAATGTTTCCGCCAAAATCGCTTAAGGCAATGTCACGTGACGTGTACCCGTCAAAATACCATGCGACTACCATGCGACTATCAAGTGACATGTTTCGGTAAACTATCGCTCCGCTTCGCTGTGACTTGGCCTGGCGCGACCTAGCGGAAGTTGCGTACTTTTTTGCTTAAAGCTTTAAGAGGCTGTTATTTTAGACACATGATTGTTGGGGTTATGTGGGGTTTAACGTCCCAAAACCAGCTCTGATTATGAGACGCCGTAATGGAGGGCTCCGGAAATTTCGACCACCTGGGGTTCTTTAACGTGCACTGACATCGCACAGCACACGGGCCTGAACATTTCGCCTCCATCGAAATGCACCCGCCGCCGCCGGGATTCGATCCCGCGACCCTCGGATCAGCAGCCGAGTACCATAGCCACTAGACCATTGTGGCGGGGCAGTTTAGACACACGAGTGTACCATTACGAGTAGCGACCGCTTCCGCCTCAGCGCAGTTTTGAAGCTCATGCACCAGATAGTGAGAGCAGCTAGTATCACAGGCTTGTCATTAAAGCTATGAATGGGTAATTCCCTTAAACAATCCGTGAACGATATGTACAGAAATATCCAAGGCCGTCTTTCTCGGACTTCCTTGAACTATATTCCATTTCGGACAGAACAGTACAAAGAAATTCTTGGTAAGTAGTTTTCTAAGCACTTTCCAATAAACTCAGCAATGAATACTAATTCATATCTACTCTATTATTCTGTAATTTGCTTCTGAGCTCGTTGATTGATTTCTGGCTTTTTACGTCACAAAACCAAGATATGACTATGAGAGATGCGGTAACGGAGGGCTGCGAAAATATCGATCACCTCGGGTTATTTGACGCGCACTATCATCGCACATTACGTGGGCATCAGCATTAAGCATCCATTTAAATGCAGCTTGAGTAGCAGGATTCCAACCCGCGAACTTTGGATCACCAGCCGAGTGCCATAACGACTAGGCCACGGCCACGGTGGCGAATTTCCTAAACTCGTGTATTATTTCTCTTATATTTTTTATGTCAGCTGGTAGCCAGATGTGTAAATGTTCTTCTTGTTGAAATTGTTTTATGCAATCATCCAATCGATATAAACTCGCCCAACGATAGGGATGAAGATAATTAAGAACGCGCGTTTACAATAACAGTTCCATTCAACTGATTTCAATATCTATCTTCAGGAAGTACTTCTTGCGTCCATAATGTAAAAACACAATACTTAGAAGAAAATTGAGAAATAAATTTTTAAAGAAGCAAAGCGCGCTTCCTGTGGGGAACAGGAAACTTGTCCATGCTCACGTCATGATGTGAGATTGGCTTTGAAAGATAGTAACGCTTTAAAACTTTGAAAACAGGCTAAAACCAGCACACGAAAATGTTGCTTGTCTCCACTTATGTGCCTCGGTATTTTCGTATTTTGGAGGGGGATTTCGAACATATAGCGGCTCCCTTTCTTTCAAAACCGCGTACCATTTGCACAACAGGCCACAAAGGCGTTTGCTGAGCAGCAATGCAGGCGAGTTGGCGCGTATACTAGATTCTTCGAGCTTCCAAGGGTTGACCAGAGAAGGAAGATCACCCTGTGTCACGGAAGGACATTGCCTCGTGGTGGAATATAGCTGAAGGTTTACGGTATCCCTGCACGTGCGATGTTAGAAGCGCTTCCACCGCTCAAACACGTCAAAAGCTCTCGTCCCTCTTCGGAGAAAACAAGGAGAAGATGGTGTCCAAGTACCGTGATGAACGCGCACGTCTTGTATCAGGAGCCTACCATATCCGTAGTTATGGAGAAGCATGTGTTAGCTTACCCTCCATTTCCCTTCTTTCGAAGGAGATATCGTACCTGAATTGCTAAATTGAAGATATGTAGCTGCAATCTGCGCATGCTGAATTGTGTTTTTTTGTTGTTCATTGTATATTGATAGTGGCGGCATACTTATGCACAACGATTGTTGCAATAAACACATGTGGTTGTTAGTCAGCGCCCGTGTCTGTGCTCTTCCTTGTCCTGTGTCCTACGCTGTTTTCGTCTTCTTGTAAATATATGACGAACATGAATGACTCACCTTTGCACCACGAAAGTGATATACTCTTCATACTTCACGATTGACTGACACTGCGAAAGTCTTATCGCTCATACCAGTAGCGCTCGACCCACGTAAGCAAGTATGCGCCACAGGTGTTGGAATCCAGTAGAACATATGTCAACCAAGGATAAACTAAAACATACATGCTAATTGCGGGTGCAGCGGTAAATAGAGATATGAAAAGCCTGAACTGCGGGTTCGAACCCGCCACTTTGAGTGATGTCTCAAGTTTTCTGCACTTCCCCCTGTTAAACAGACACAAGACAGCCAGCTCAAGGAGATCCGCTTTAAGACACCATACGCCGCTTGTGGTAGGGTACGATCGAAATGTAGACATTGACTGATCACTGCGCTTTGACGTCCGAAAGCCACGATAGAATATGAAAGACGCCGTAGTGGAGGACTCCGGAAATTTCGACCACATGGGGTTCTTTATCGTGCACTGACATAGCACAGTACACGGGCCTCAACATTTCGCCTCCATCAAAGTGCAGGCGCCGCGGCCGGGATTCCATCCCGCGACCTTCGAATCAACAGACGAATGCCACAGCCTCTACACTACCGTGGGGAACATTCCTTGCCTATATCGTCTCCTTGTTTTCAATGGATCTAATTACTGTACAGCGGCGCTCGTCGAGCCGCTGAGAGTCCCTAGATTTTGCGCCCTTGATTAAATATCTAGGGACTTTAGGCCAGGTTTTACAGAATGATAGTTGCGTCAACACAATGATTTGGTTTTGCTTTGATGGTACGAGGATTGTGTTTCGAAAAAAACTGAAGTAAATTTCACTCTTGACACCAAGCTAATTACGCGCTTGACCCGCGGCCGCAGGAAATGTGGCGAAACACTTCGGCTTTTTCGGCAATGTTTACAGCCTCCCATGTGGTGCGCTCAATATAGAATCGGGAAAACGCAATTTTTTATGATACTAAAAATGTACTCCATATGTTACGTAGTCTATACAATAGCTAAAATATTTACTCCACAGGCAGCGTATAGCTCGCGAAATTCACGCTTAACTTTCGCTCTAAGTTATAGAATAATATATAACTATAACATTGGAAAGCATCGTGTACCCGCACATTCGCCGACATTGGCGTACATATAAGTTATGGCAGATTGCAACTACCATATTTTATAAAACACACTGGAAGCCTTTCAAGCATTCAAGATTTGAAATGTGTGACAAATTTCTCGTTTAATCGGGGCACTTCTACATTTACATTGCTTTCGAGCGCAGCCTAATATTATAACTTACGCAAAATCTTTGCATGAGGCTGCACACCAAAGAGTCCTTTAGGGACAGCAAATGACGGATATTGGGTAGGCAAATAACATAAAAGGGAGTGCATGAGGATATCGCGCATATCGCAAAATACTTCTGCTCTGTTGAAGGGTGCATGCTGAACAACACGTCTCAATATTATTCCCAGCCTGAGCTCGAAACAAACGTTGAAGCAACACTTACAAGGAATGGCTGCGCCATCGGCGTTACGTAACTTCAGAGAATGGTGCTTGGCGGTGCTCATCTTATAAAGGCGACAGCCTCACGTACCTCGTTTTGACGTGACTGAAGAAGTTAACTGGCAAATCAAACAAGAACTCGATAAAAATTGTGCCCAGAATGGTCACATAATCAATAATATCATTCTAATGATAATATCATTCTAACGTTTTTGCATGAAGCCATTCGCGAGGCGCTCGCCATCCCTTAAGATAGCTGCTCTCGCGCTCGGAGCAGGGGGAAGGGGGGATTAGGGTAGGCAGAGGTCGTCTCTTCATATTCATGGATTGTGGGTTATGGTCTGGTGGGCAATCTAATCCTGGGGCATGGTCGCTTCGCCGCAGCTCCGACGCGTCAAAAACGTCGTCATAACTGCCGCGTCGCAATACTGCAGGTTTCCTTTTGTGTGCCGGCGATAATTCTTTTTTGTGTCCCTGACGAGCGTCAAACGCTTTCAACTGCACCGGCCTATTGCAATAGACCTACTGCACCGGACTACGTTACGAAGATGCGGTGGCGCTGTGGTCGGGTGTTTTGGTTTCGCGTGGTAAGCATCCGCCGGCGCGCTTACCGTAGTAAATGCTGTGTTTTCTTTGGTACGGGTGCCGCTTACCGCCGTGCAATGAAGGAAAAGTGTGCACCGATGAGCTGCGCCGTGTGTTGCTTGCGCAGCAACGAACAAGGAAGGCGTGATAGGTTTTTATCGGTTACCTGCTTATGCCTGTGTTGAAGGGCAACTCCGGCGATTTTTCAGTGTCCACTGATCGCAGTGAAATTTTCACCATATATTCTCCTCGGTACTGTAATAACATATGCCAAGTCCGTTATTGCAAGTTGTCTAGACTTCGTGCAAATGAATTGTAATATTTTAACACTAAAGTGTTTTATGCCAGGGTCCACCAAGAAATCTGTGACGTACTTCCGTAACGGAAGTAGATGTCTGAAAAATAAACACGTATGTAAGATAGAAAAAGTACCCCGCGTTAGGATTCGAAGCCACAACTAGTGAGTGTGCGACGGTAGGAGCTATCGACCACACCACCGCCAGATTTCCAATATGGGCGAAAAAAACGGGCCTTATATATTTACTCCACCTATTTTCAACTTGCATCTAATTGATGCCCGATTAAAGTAAAGGTATCGAGCAAGTAAAATTGCTCTAAAAACCTCGCCTCCATTTCACTGCACTCTTGGTTCTCAGCGGTGGTACCGCCACCTAGGACCGTTGGATCCAAGTAATAAATTATTGTGTAAATATGCGCGCCTGTAGTTACCGCTTCAGTAGTTTCGACGCCTCTATCGCCGCTCAGGCTTAGGCGTCCTGCCGGCGAGTTGCTTCAGCCACGGCCGCTACATGATCTGTCTTGTGTGATGTACTATATGACAGCCAGTTGCGTTGCGACGCTCTCTACTCCAGGAACGCATAGACGGCCGCTTGAAAAGCAGATGACGTGCCTTTCTCACAGCAAATAGTGTGCGTTCACAAAAACGAGCTGACAAACAGTTCAGTTTCGTTTGCAATGTTTCAACGTTTCCGGACGCTCCTGGACTATAGCAGGTTTGAGCAGGGCGCTGGCGCATTTCAATGCAGTGTCTCCAGAGAAATATGAGTCGTTCGAATGTTTTCGCTTCTGTACAACTGCCGCGAATCCAAGTGCAGTGTCGAGGTTCCGCTCATGTGTACAGCAAGAGGTTCACGTGTCCAGAGCATCCAAGCCATCTCCGCCCCTCAATTGCAAACTGATGTGCACACACCGTCGGTGCTCCGACGCCCGGTGCTCGGAGGCAGCTTTCCACACGCTGCGCCGGCGGCGGTGGCGCGACCATGCAAGGTACGCGGCGAGCGGTGGGCGGGGCCTTCGCGCCGCGACGTCGCTACAAGCCCTGGTTATATTGCCGATGCCTACCACTGTTTACCAAAATGGAATAGGTCTACGCGTAATAGCACCATTGCTGCCCTCTACCGGTTTTGCACTCCGGTTTTTCACCTTGACGGGTGCAATACAGAAAAAAAAAAGCAGGACGACAACTGTCGTCTTCCTGCACCAAATCGCCAGCCACTTCCATTGATGACAGACAATAAGATGCACCTGTCAAGGTTTGCTCCTTAGATTACGGCGACAACGCCGGCATTTATGGGACGCGTAGTCCCCCTTAAGCGTCATTTTTTTGTGCTCAATAGCATGGACTAGCAGGAATCAAAATCAATGAGCATAAGATACTTATTGTCGTGCGAAGCCAATCAGGATGCACAACCACTGTCGTCGCTGCGACGTAGTTAAATGACACTTCCTGTAGCAAAATTCGCCGCTTCGTGTCGCCACGGTTCAAGCAGGACTCTGCAGCAGGTGGTTTCATCATTGAAATAAAGTTATAAAGCTTTACATCTGGCGTTTCCACTGTCCCTGGGACATCCCCGCATGTTACAGTTCCAGTATAAACAATAAAAACGACAGCTTCAGTTTGTGTCGCGGGACCCCTTTAACCTTTCATGGTCGCGGTAGTTACTCCTGCTGTGTATAACACACTCGACAGCTCCATTTCCACGTTTATGGGTACAGGCCGGGATGTATTTTATTTCCACATGAGGTACGGTAAGGAAGTCGTACCTAATCTACAAGTTCAATACACTGCAGCCTGCAGACGAAATTCAGTTACACAATATTTTCAAGTTTCTTGCGGAATGGTTCTGTTGGCTAGGCGTAGAAATATTATTTTCAGTTATATTATTGCACTCCCTTTCTGATGTCCTCATTGCGCCAGTTTTCAACGGCGATAAATATTAAAAGGCGATAAATATAAAATTAAACATTTGTAAAAAATAATTTTATAGGAGGTAGAACTAACAGAAAGGTCGGTAGCATTACGCGACGCCGGCGAAACGCGGCGTGGTAACCCCTTTTTTCTAAATGATAACCGATATAACTTTTTTTTGTAACCAGGTTCGGTTCGGCTTCACGCACGATCCGACAATATAGGTTCGGCTCAGGCTCCACAAAAAGTTGGGTTCCGCAACACTTTACGGCATGGGTTTAGTTGTACACCGTGTGATTAGCAATGTAACAACTGGCGGAAATAGTTTCGCTTAATGCCTGGTTAATTTATGCCGGTGACTCGATGGTCAAATGTTCCTCTTTGTGCCATAGCAGGTTGAGTAATTCTTGATTATTACAGACTCGGAGCTACAATGTTCTACGCATTCTAGCGCAATCTGCAGAAACACATTTCGTCAGACATGGGATGAAAAACGAAGCTCGCAGTTCGTTCACACATTGGATACCGACATATTGTAGAATGACAGAGAGCAAAGGATTAAATCAGATCTACCGATCCAGAAAAGCCTTTAATGAAACAACCGATAGAAAATGCCTGACCTCGAATGGTTGACCCACGGCTTCGGGGTTTCATGGCCCTCCCACTTGGAACAGGCTGGAATATTATAGGAGAGCCTCTTATGAAACTGTCCCGTCTTCGTGGAAACCACCGATAGGATAGCCGGAGAAGGATATATAGAAAGACAGCAATTTATTGTCCCTTATGTGGTTCGAACAAGGGACCCATGCTGCGAAGGCAAGCCACTTAACAGATACAATATTCAGACCACTTTTTTTTTCTTTCTTTCGCCCAACGCTTGCGAGATGGGAGTGTATGTAAACCACATGAACGGATTCGATTTTCCTTCCTTCGTACGCTGACATATCGAACGCGTGTGGGACTTCGGTGTATACGGAGCATCTCGTTGGCGTTTGGAGCAATGCGTACACCTGAAGAAGAATCCTAATGCCAGCCAAGGAGGTCTAAAAAGAATTTAAGCTTCTTGGTGCGTGGTTCAAGGCCTTGTCATTGCAAGGGGACCAAGAGGAGCCCGCGAGAGGCGCCTAGTTCAAACGATAGCTATGGGAGGCCGAATCCGCTTTAAAATAAAATACTTGTGAAATGCCTGCTCGCGAAATTCTCACTTCCGTGATGCAGCATTCAGTGAAACTAAAATAGCTTCGCTGTTTCTCCACCTACACGAAGTGCAAGGGGGAATCCTTTTTAAATGCGAAGCATTTCTTAGCGAACTTCGTCGAGTTTGACCGTATCTATCTATCTATCTATCTATCTATCTATCTATCTATCTATCTATCTATCTATCTATCTAGCCGCCTACGATTTTGTGCTCTCCAGGCCGTTTCGCTAATCGGATGTTTACGAAAATTGGTATGCCACATCATGACTACATGACGAACATAAATGCCAGGTCATAACATGAAAATCATGATATGCATGTCATGAGTGGCATGATTTACATGCCACGGTCTTAGTGCTCTCCTGGCCGTTTCGCTAATGGGATGTATGCGAAAATTGGTATGGCACAACCTGACTGCCTGACAAACATAAATGTCAGGTCATAACATCAAAGTCATAACATGCGTGTCATGAGCGGCATGATTTACATGTCGCAATCTTGGTGCTCTCCTGGTCGTCTCGTTAATGGGATGTATGTAAAAATTGGTATGCCACAATATGACTGCATGGCGAAGATAAATGACAGGTCATAACATGAAGATCATTTCATGCATGTCATGAGTGACATGATTTACATGCCACCCGTTTCGTTAATGGGACGTATACGCAAATTGGCATGCCACTACATGACTGCATCACAAACATAAATGACAGGTCATAACACGAAAATCATGACATGCATGTCATAGTGACATGATTTACACGGGATGGTCTTGGTGCTCTCCGAGCCGTTTCTTTGATGGGATGTATACGAAAATTGGTATGCAACAACATGACTGCTTCGCGAACATGACTGACAGGTCACAACATGACAATCATGATATGCATGTTCTGGTCGACATGATTTACATGCCACGCGTTTCGTTAACGTGATGTATACGAAAATTGGCATGCCGCAAGATGACTGCATGGCGAACATGACTGACAGGTGACAACATGAAAATCATGATATGCATGTCATGGTCGATATGATTTACATGCCACGCGTTTCTTTAACGGGATGTATACAAAAATTGGCATGCCACAAGATGTCTGCATCAAGAACGTAAAGGACAGGTTATAACATGAAAATCATGACATGCATGTCACGAGCGACATGACTTACATGCCACGGTCTTGGTGCTCTCTTGGCCGTTTCTTTAGTGGGATGTGTAGGAAAATTGGTATGCAACAATATGACTGCATGACGAACATAAATGACAGGGCATAACATGAAAAGCATAACATGCATGTCATGGGCGACATGATTTACATGCCAGGCGTTTCGTTAATGGGATGCATACCAAAATTGCTGTGGCACAACATGACAGCATGACGAACGTAAATGACTGGTCATAACATTACAATCATGACACGCGCGTCATGACCGGCATGATTTACATGCCATGGTCCTGGCGCTATACTGCCGTTTCGTTAATGGGATGTATGGGCTCCATCTACTGACCAGAGGGCGCTATGTAGCTCTCGTCGGACGGCTCAGTATCGCTGACAATGGCCGCTTGGGTCGCACATATGAGACGCGCGCGCACGGTGGAAACCGAGGCGACAGCGACGCAAGCGTTTCTTCGCTGCTTTCCGGGCGTGCTGCGAACCACACGAACGCTCGCCGCGTCGCCCTTTGGAACAGTTTGCCGCAGGTTTGGAGCGCGCGTCTCAAAGGAAATAAAACGAAAGAAGATGGGACGGGCGGTCGTTGCTGCTATTGAGTTGGAGACGCGCATCGCGTTCGCGTGTTTTCCTGTCACAGTTTGCCCAATTTTTCTTCTTCTCTCCGCCAGGCAGTGCATTCTGGCGCTGATGTCGCACATTGAAAACTCGACTGCACGGAGCCTATACGAAAATTGGGTTGGCAGAACATGACTGCACGACGATCATAAATGACACGTCATGACATGAAAATCGTGACATGCATGTCATAGCGGCATGATCTACATGCCACTAGTTTCCTTAAAGGTATGTATACCAAAATTGCTATGGCACAACACGACTGCATGACGAACGTAAATGACAAGTCATAACGTTAGAATCATAACATGCGTGTATGAGCGGCATGGTTTACATGTCACAGTCTTGGTGCTCTTGCGGCCGTTTTGTTAACTTCATATGTACCAAACTCGGTATAGCGAGACAACAGTGCAAATCCATTTTACGTTCCTTATGTGTGCTTCAACTTTCCTTGATTCCCACTGCACGTGGGATCTGCCAATTTTTTTAAGACTATTTCTACGTTTAAATGCTTTTTTGTGCTTACTTTTACTGTAGTGTTCCCTTTGTAGGTGAGGCTCGTGTTCTGTGATGGCGACAATAAAGACGACAACGAAGAAGAGAACAGCGGCGGCGCAGCTCGTAGCCTCGGACCGTTCACAATGGGAAAGTTGCTCTCTCGGTTACGGCGAAACGAGGAACCTCTAGATGCGACGGGAATGACGCCGCGTGAGAAGAAGGCCGTGCGCGACGTGTGGACCGCCTTCTGCAAGGAGCACCCAGACTACGGCGTCCTGCTCTTCCATGCATTCTTCCTCAAGTACCCCGATGACATCCAGCTGTTCAAGCACTTCAAGGGCAAAAACCTCAGAACGCTCGCGACGGACCACGAATTCAGGCGAGTTCGGTCATGTGAATGCACGTATCTGTAGCTTTTACCCATAGTGGAACGCCGCAATGGAAGATGTTGGTAATGGTTATGTTGGAGCAAGATCATGGGGGGTAGTATTTTTATTTTCGACAAATAAAAACAACTGTTTGCGTCCATTGAAGGATGGTGGCTGTCAGCGAAACCATGGCTGAACCACCTGCCCTGCTCAAGGTTATTAAGCCAACGATAGCTCATAATAGCACTGCTCCGCCTTCAGAAATTAGTTATGAAAGGTCCTTAAGGACACCAGTTACGCATACCACAGGCGGCATGTTTCTTAGCCGTCCAAGTCACAGGTGGGATCAGCCTCGCAGACTTTCCATTCCGCATCGTCCGTCGTTTGAGATGGATGTTATGACCGTCGCATTGCTTCGTGCTGAATATTAGGGTGTCGGGAACATTTCTTCTAGTATAGTCCTTGCAAATTCTAGCACGATGAAGCAGATCACTTCCTACGTTTTTGAAACTGTGACGCCATGAGAATCGACTGGAGTGCTTTTATTCTACATTTCGCTTTCTACAACTGTTCCTTCTCATGTCGCAGGGCGCACTGCAGCCTCGTGGGCGAGGAGATCACGAGCATCATCGAAGCACTTGGCAATGTGACCCAGGTGCTGGAGATTCTAGAGAAGAACGCTCTCCTCCACCAGCGCATACGTGGAGTGACGCCCGCGCACTTCGCCAAGTTCAGCAATGTGGTCGTGGACGTGCTGACGGCCAACCACGAGGACCTCATGACATCGGCTGCCCAGGACGCATGGAAGAAATTTTTTGAGGTTAGCTGTGCAAATGATATATGCTGTCACTTTACCGCGTTGTCCATATTAGTTGTACACAAATGTCGGCCTTGCAAGCGCACATACGTGCATTGACAACGCACTGAAACTACGAGCTCTACCTTGTAGTCTAAAACATGTTATAATAGGCAGGTAATGAGAATTAGAGGTAACCCTTTGTTTCCAGCTGTATATTGCTGATCAGAACAGTAGTAAAAACAGCGTGGTCGACATCCTACTTTTTACCCGGCGCAGAAATTTTCACATAAGTTATTTTGTTCCTCTCCTTCGTGCTAGATCACGCAGATTTAAAATTTTGCCAAAGCTAGGGTATACGAAGCTCGTACACGACGCCTGTGCGGAACGTGTCTTAACCCGCGCGAGCAGCGTGTGAAGAAACCCTTTGTTCTCAGATACGCCTTTGCTTATAAAGGGCAGATACGAAGCCTGCCATGTGCAGTAGGTTCCTCTCTAGGGCGCATGTTTGTGACGAAGCATCCAGTCACAGTGACTCTGGTATTTTGTCTTTCGTTCCAAAACACGGGGCGGCGCTAATATTCAATGCACTTCACTTTTTGTTCTAAGCACATATTTGCTACGGCCGCATTGTTAGAGAGTGGGGGTGATTTTAATCTTTTCAAGATGCTCTGCAAACCATGCTTAGGAAAGGCATAAAGTGCAGCTCGTCAGTCGTGGAGGCTCCTGGGGCATAAGGGCCAAATTTTATCGCACTGAACACACCAGGGAACTCGCAGTCTGGTTTCAGGCACAGCTGGAAAGCGATCACTATCCTTTCAGCAAACGAATCCACTGGGGAAGCGACTGCGTCGTTTCAGCGAGACATAGCCAGGATGATTAATGATCGCTGAAAGATCCAGTATATTCTATTGAATTGCAAAGTATTAAGAAATGTGCCCCGTCCTGTTAAAGAGAAAGAACAAGATAAATTCTGGGCGAATGACGCCCAGTGATGCCCAGTGGCGTAATTTCTGAACAAGAGCGGGGGCTTTTCTTCAGTGTTCCAAACAGTATGGCGAATTCCATGGTGCGTGCATGGCAATAACATGTGGCTCACACGTTCACTGTTTATAGAGGTCAGTGCCAAGGTTACGTCGTATCATAGGCTACCAATCCGCCACCTCGACGTTTCTAGTGAACCCACGTTAAGCATACCCATGAAGGCTACTCATGTTCCTTGCACAAAGACTTATCCTACTCTTCAAACTTGGCTGCACGAGAAAGATTCACTCACTGTTCCGCTCGATAACTATTCCCACAATGGCTGTGATCGGCAGGATTTGATTTTCAATTTCATTCCAGTGCATCAAACAGAAATATGCTCAGAAATTTTTAAGGTTCGGGGCGCTTTGTACATCCAACATTATTCCGGTTTCTAAAAAAACTGAAAACGTAGTACCTGAAATAGCTCACTTTACATTAAATTGTAGGGTAGCATGAGGCGTTGCGCGGGACAGGACACCGTCTAAAAATTTGTCCAATCATGATGCCGCACAGCTCTCAAGCAACACATGCCACGCTGTAAATCTCATCAGGAGGGGCTACTGTGGTGCAGGCTACCTCAAAAGTCCTTGCAGATCAACCACCGGCATGAATCATTCTGCTGCTGTTGTCATTTTATTTTTTTACGGGTAATCAGAGAACATCCACATATTGAGCAAAGAGCTTACGCGTACTCATTACCAAAAGTGTATTGCGCATAATGTGAAAACCAGACAGTCAGAAACTCTTTTAGCTTGCTAAGCGCTTTTTGTCGTATTTTTACCCTTCGAAACGTCAGAGTTTAAAAAGCACTTTTTAGCACACTGCACAGAAAGAACTAAGCGTACGGAAGCATGCAGCTGACAATAGAAAGCAAATATTTAAATGATTGCCTTACCGGAATACTGCTGGAGTATTTCCGCATATGTCTCCGGAAATTTTAGCCAGCAGAATTTTACTCCTGTTTGGCAGTTTGAAAATAGGTGACAGTAGTCGCCTATTTTTTTTCCGCGTGAAATTATTGACCAGTTCCGAAGCCTCTCATCAGAAAAGAACACACAACTGCTTGACCTATCGATTCACTAAAAAGAGAAGAACGATGAGTTTTCTTTTGTTCTGAGCAGTCTTGGCAACATAATCGAAATTTTGCAGTTCGCCCTCCCCTTGTGTCATTTTCACCCCACAATCCTGCTATATACTCTGCTTCATTCAAGGATCTCCCTCGATGCCAACGCTGACAATATTTTAGTATTAATTCGGCCAGCTGTTGCCGCAACTGTCCACCGTAACACACATTGCGAAAACGATTGCAGAACGTGCAAATCTATAACATCTACTCTTCCATGGGTTAAGTGTCACACCGATGTTTCTCCAGCATCTGTTCCTCCAGTGTTTCTTCTTCACACCATCCCCTCTCACCCCACGCAAAATGACGTTACAGGCTACACGCTAAGATGATGCAATTTCGGTGAATATTATTGTGGCACCGAACAAAAAGGAATTGCCTGTGTAGCGGCCTCTCTGTCGTTCTCGTGACAATCGTGCCACCTGTACACATTTGCGAAAAATCTTTTCCTAGCCCAAATGTTCGACAGTATAGAGTATTTCGTCTTGCCGCTACTCCAGAATACGCCCTTCAGTACACCCTATCCGTTCCTTCCGCAGTTCGTCGTGTCCTTCATAACAGTCTCGTTCGAGAAATCCAAGAAGAATGTCATGGGCTCGACGGCCAGCAGCTACAAGGTGGCCACGATGTCGACCTTCTACGGTCCGCAACCGGGAGGTGCGGCACCATCGGCAGCGCATGACAAAGCGGCCACTTCTGATGCTGTGGGGAAAGATGCTGGCGGGCGCAGGTCCAGCAGTGCCGATGCGAAGTCATCAGGTGAGGTAGTAAGCAATCGCAGTAGCTAGGTGTGATATTACGTGTTCATGGCGAAGAAATAGCAGAGTGGTACTGCTGAAAGAAGCAAAACTCAAGGCAATGGCTAGTCATGTCTTCCTTCTTGTATGTTATTTTGCGTTCGCCTTTTGTACATGTTTGCTTTTGTGATAAAATTGACTAACACGAAATTTGGATAGTGCCGTCTTCCGTTCCCTTACTCTCTCCTTGGAACACAACACCCCATTCTGCGGCTGGAGTTGAAGTTTATTATTACCATGTAAATACAGAGCATACACATACAGCAGGAATGACAGGACAAAAGCTGCGATAGGCAGCTTGACTGCCTATCGCAGCTTTTGTCTTTTATCGCAGCTTTTATTGAACGGGAGTCCTCCTCCCGTTCAATAAAAACAGCAACATGGCAGGAATCCCCAATAAATAAACTTGTCGTAACATCTAAAATCCAAATACATAGAGAAAAACGAAACCAAAAGGTGAAATTAGCAATTTATAAACATTGGCACGAAACACATTCCGAGAGACACGAAAGTAGGGTTGATATTCACAACAGTTGAAGTAAAGCATTTTTAGGATTGTAACGTGTGTTTTCATCAATATGCTTATTCAGTTTTGAGGGAACACGGTAGGAAAGTTTTTGGAGATCATAGCTTGTTTGGGGTTCCACTACTGCTGAACGTTCGGTATATCGGTTTACGTGAGATGGTTGGTTGGGTATAAAGTTCGACATGTTCCTTATATGAGCAGTACGCTCAATGGTTGCACCACAGAACACCTATGTATAACCAACTTAGAAAAGGGAAACTGTACCTTGTTGGTTATCAAGTTCGCAAAGTTCCTGATATGAGCGGTACCCTTCATGGTTGCGCCACAGAACCCTTATCTCAAACAAACTTAGAGAAGGGAAACTGTACCTTTGATAGTTCAACGAAGATACGGGTAGCGGTGGCGCCCTGAACTAAAATATGGGGCCAAGTGATGGTGCTGCATGTACTATCATTGTCATTGTTTATATGCAATAAGGGCACTGCGATCCTGGCGCCTACGCCTGGTCGCCCTGCTCGCTCGCTGCATTTCCGGGGCACTATTTTCGTGTAGGGTACCCTAACGTGCATACCAACATTCGTATTATGGCACCAGCTGACTGAGAGGCCAGTCAGTACACTAAACAAGTAAGCATACAATGTTTATTGGCATTCGCAAATGAAGCAGTGTACAGTGCATCATTGTAAGCAAGAAAGTGAAATGGCCTTCATTTAAGAAAATTGCAAGATGAAGTTGCGCAAATGCATCTCGTCGTGTTCGTTCAGAGCACCGTTCGGGGCACTCGGCACTCAAAACTAGGATGAGGCAACGTTGAAGTTGGGCTAGGCGCGTACTGCCATGTTTTACACTACATGTCTGCGTTGAACGGGCTCGATATTTAAGCAACAAGCATGAAAACTTCAAATGTAATGTCCCCTAGATAAGGCAGATTCAATGCCCTGTTGTGGTGGCATACTGGCAAAGTATCATGAAGAGCGAAAACAAACCCTGATCCCGAATTTCCCTGTATATATCGGGTGCTTTTGATATATCAGCTGTACACTTAGTGTTTAAGCGCGGCGACACACGTTTCAGGACAAGTGAAGCACTAGTCAAGCAAGGAAGGAAAAGTGCTTGGAGGGAACCATGGAAGGATTGCGTGTATAAAACGAGGGCTTCAAGTAAACGTAAGCGAGGCGTAGAACCATCGTAGAAAAACTTGGGCGCGAAGGCAAGGCTAGAAGAGTTTGCAAAATGTACTGTCAGTGTCATTTTTATTACCGGTTGCCCGTCTTTCGTGCCTTTGTCGGCACGCCTTTCTGCCTCATCTCCCCCCTCCCCTTTTTTTTCATTTCTTTGTCTTTTTTACAACCGCCTCTTATCAACCAGCTCAAGTTTGCGTTGTTCTAAGCATGCGCATCCTTAGAAAATGCGATTTCTCGTAAACAGGTGGAGTGCAAGTAATGTGGTTTAAGAATTCAAAACTGGAGAACGCATTGCAATGATATTCACACTTGAACTGAGTATCAGTTAACGAATAAGAGAAGCCTCAGCATGGAGACATTGCATCAGCAAGCAAACATTTATAGAGGTCATGATGGAAGACAAATTTCAGGCCTCGGCTGCCCTTAATCATTCACTGTTAATCAGCCTAGACATATAATACAGGAAGTCTGAGTGCCTTGTTAAAAGCACTCAACTGTAATATGAAGTGACTGATCAGTGGATAGCACTAATAATAAACTACACATGATACGTGCACACAGGAAGGGGATATTTATAAAAGAAATACACGAGGCACCTATCAACTACGGTCATAGTAATATTCGTTTTATTTTCATTTTTCTGCCCAACTCAATCTGTATGTCGCAGTATGTATGCCAGAAAATAGAATTGGAAGTGATTTCTGATTCTCCTCTGAATGGCAGTGTAACTTGTAATTTTGCTTTGAATTAAATAAATTGTCTTTTTTATTTATTACGCACTGCAGACGTGAAATCCATGCAGAGTGGATAAAATTCAAGAAAACGATGAACATAAGTACATCATAATCACAACGGCACTGCAGAGGCAAGTGTTCGTAATCCAACCTATCTTAGTATCCTAGTTTGAGTCATCACTTTGTATGCCTTTTAATGAGAAATAAATCATTTAGTACATTTTTTCTAACAATAATTGCTGGAGGTTCATATGCCAAAACCATAACATGACCATGAGGCACTTCTAGTAATCGCACTGGAGTGCTCTAGAAATGCTGATGACCTCTGGTTTTTCGATCTGCACTGGCATCGCATGGTACACGGACATCTAACATACGAGTACTAACTTTTTTGAAACGTGACCACCACAACTGGGATCGAACCCACATCTTGGGATCAGCAGCTGAGCACTGCAACCTATATGTACTACCAGATGGCGAAGGGTATTTTTTCTGCTGCTACGAGAGAGCAGCTATCCGAGTTTCTGCTCACGTGATTAAATACAGCGGTGGACGCTTACAGAAACGGATATTGCATATTTCAACACTGGCCAAACAATGTAATACAACATCATTTACTGCATTGTTACAGGTAAGCATGCTTTTCAAAGTCATGCTTCGGGTCTCCTACCTAGAACCAATTTCATTCTCTGCCATTTTCTTGTGGTTGAGCTTCCTATTGAAAAGAAACTGCTTGCACACAAACAATGGTGCTACGTCCTTTGTGGACAGTGTGCCCACAAAGTGGCATTAAAGTGGCAGAGCCCATTTCGCACCGCTAATTTTCTCAAATCCATTACTATGTATTACATTGCATTATATGAGAAGCTCAGGGGAAGATGGATGCTTGAATCGATGAAGAAATCGCAAAGTACGATTTAGAACAGGGAATCTCGCGGGAGCCAACGTTTCGACAAGCGGACTTGTCTTCGTCAGGGCAGCAACTGCCTTCTCCAGCGTTCGTTTATGTACAGGTATGGGTGGTGTCACAGGCAGGTATGGGTGGTATGGGTATGGGTGGTGCCACAGATGTTTTGTATGGACAGGTATGGGAGGTGTCACAGATGTTTTGTGTATTTCAATAATCTTCATGTAATTTAGAGAGAGCAGGTCATTGTGCTAGCACATAATTCTTCATCTCTCCTTAATCTTCGATGTTCATGCAATGAATACCTGGCCACGGTTAAACGGGAGTGCTGTTCCTAAAATAAAAGTGTCTGAGGCCCTTCCTTTATTGTCAGAAAAGGCCGAAGTTATGGGATCCATTTTATTTTGTAAGAATTGATGCCAAAGTGTAAAGGGAAAACATGTGAGGAAGAGGACACGACACGAATACTCCGCTGATCGTATCCTGTACAGTGGTACATCGTACCGCAATCTCAGCTCAGAACGAAGTGCTGTGCCAATTCGCCCACCAATCTAGCATTTTATGCTTGATTGCTAGTTTACAAATCGTAAGCCTACAGCGCCCAGAATTTTTCACCGTGTGTAGCCCTATTGAAAATTCTCTCTTGGTGGTTGCTGGAATTCGTGGTGGTTAAGATGGAAATGTTAATGGATATGGTGGAAATAATGACGGATATGCTGGAAAGCGTGATGGCAAAGATGGCTCATGGTGGTGAATAGTGGATGCATTTGGTGGAAATGGTGGCTGACGGTGGTGATGGCGAACGTGTGATGCTGTACTGCTTGCTGGAAGACGGTGGCGTGGTGGAGTCACGGAGGTGCCATGATGGCAAGCTTAGTGGTTGTGGACAACGAGATGGTGGCATGGTGGAGGAATGAAGGTGCCATGGTGGCACACTTGGTGGCTGTGTACACCAAAATGCTGGCGTGGTGGAAGCATGGTGTTGCAGTGATGGCGAGCGTGGTGGTTGTGGGAGAAGGTGGCTGCGTTAGCATACCAGGGATGGTAGTAATCATTGGCAGTAAAATGTTTAGGGTCTATAGTTGGTGCGCGATTAACGAATACGTTTAGAGTGCCCGAGATATGCGGGACTCAGTTCTTTGAATTGCGTGCACCGGCCTGTTCGTCACTGCCGTTGTAGATTCTACGCCTATTGCACCTGAAACAGCATTATTCCGATCGAGCTGAGCTTTCCCTCTTCGCGAACGTGTGCCCTTACTAAGGGTAATGGTAAGCGCATATGTGCAACATTCTATGTTGAGAACACGCGCCAGCACTCGTGCTGCATAGGAGGACGGCAGCAGCTGTCCTGGAAGTGCGCGCCCCGTTTATACACATATCACTGGTCACTGGAAGTATGCTCGTAAATGCTGCAGGGATGTACTGCACGACGGCTACTCTTAGTTACGTGCAGGATGGTACTTATCATGTTCTAACAAACAGCGCTAGACAAGGGACGGTGAGTGAACAAGATGTGCGATTAAGGTGCTGAACTAACAGTTATAACCAATGGTTTACTGCCGCAGGAAAATGCAACATCTGTGCAGAAAAACTACTAAACATAGCCTGTGTGCATGCATACTGTGTTGGTTGGTCTTATATGCAAAGCATTTGTTTATATATCCAGCAATAATAAAACCACTGGTTGTTGAGCGCCTTGTGTGTCATTCTCTCACCGCCCTGTGTCTCCGAGTTGGGGATACAGGTAATCGGCATGGTGCACGCACAGGAAAAAAAGAAAACGAAAAACGAGGAGAGAGACCTTGCTGTGTTTCGTTGTAACTGCCCTCGTTTTTGTTGTTTTGTTCCTGCACTGTGTACCATGCCTACTACGCTGTCCTCCTCTTCTTTTTTACTTTTTGTTTTTTGCTTGTTGCAATCAATATTTGTACGACCACCACACATACGGCTCAACAGTATTAATTGCTGAATAACATCATTTTGGCTGCAGCTGATAATGCACAGAATATGCGCTACAGGGCAACTGTGTACTGTTGCGCATGCAATCTGGCGTTACACATGCAACATGAAGTGGTGTGGAACACGTTGGACCGAGGCCGAGGAAAACGTCGCGAAATGCAAGCTCGCATAAGTTACGTCATTTGCATAATTTACGGCAAATTTCAATTTTAGAATAGTATGTAAAATAAACACTACATTGCGTAAGCAGTTTTTAGCCTTAGAGCATTTGTTTCTGTATTTCCTTACACTGAAAACATGAGAATTGGTCTGAAATTTTGAAACCGAAACCGCAACCCGTGGTGTCGCCACCATCGCGCTTTCGCTGTATTTTTTTCTTCCAAACATGGCGGCGCGCTGCGGCTGTCGTGTACAACGTGGTGGCGATATTTGTTTTCGTACGGACGATTTCTGGTTGCGCTGCATCTCGGTGTATGTTTAGCGTTGTGCTCATTAGCTCCAGTGGACCTTCTTGAGCCAGTGTGAGGTGCGGTGTGCGATAGACTGAGAAAGCAGCAGCCGGCAGCGTCGACACCTCGGAGATCCTTTGTTGACATCCATTCGCCGAGGACCGTGAGTCGTCGCGACACCGTCTGTCAGTGTGTACGCGGATCAGTGAGTAGCAGTGCCGGAATGCTTTCTACGTTCGGTGATGTGTGTTCCTAGGAAATGCGTTCTCGTTCGCACACATCGAGGGTCGGCACATCGCTTCTCGATCTACAGACGAACGACGCGGCTCGGCACAGCGCCTCAAGGCCGTCAGACGACGCAAACTGGAATCAGCATGTTTCTTAACTAAGGTAGGTGGCTGTGAATGCTGCGCTTTGTGCCCTATCATTGTTGTGTGCAATCTTTACAGCAAAGGAAATCGAGTAGCGTGGTGCAGAGTGCGGTGCCGGTAGCGTTAAATTGGCGTGTGTACGATGTGTGTGCAGAGCTTAGTCGCAACAATTGCGAAGTGCTGGTCCGCCCGCGCTATCGTGCGTGAACATTCCATGAAAGGGTGCATAAAATTGTCGCCACGAACATGATCGTCTTGCTTTTTATACGTGTAACTACATGACTCGCGAAACGTGCCTATTGCTGTGGTTATCGCTGATGTATGCAAGCGTTCGTGCATTAACTGCCATTTTAGGGCTGCAAACAACTGCGATCCAAAGTCATTATGCAGGTATAAAAATGTGTTAGCTGCTATTAAAAAGGACAAAACTGAGGAAGTTCAGAGGATTATACTGCCTTAAAGGTAGTAGAATCGCTCGGCGTTGTAAGTGTGCCGCTTGGCTGTTAATTGAGAGGCTACGCTGTCGCTTCGTTACTCGCCGCAGCCGATCACATGTTCTATCCAGGAAGACTTCATAGCCATTCCCTGTACAGATATACGCCTTTGTAGCCGCACTCTCTCCCCTTCCTGTACTGTATTTCAAAGCCTAAACAATGGCATTTTTGCACTGTTTCATAGACTGCCTGGAGAAGTATACCAGCAGCCATCCACAACCTCCACCAGCACCACCGGCAGAAAGCAGGCTTGCTGCGGTCCGGAAGCACCTGCGCAGCTATTTTACGGAGGCTGGCCGCCAAGGCAAGCGAAAAAAGCCGACAGCTGCCAACGCAATATGCAATGAATAAAACTTTACTGCATTTCAACATACTAGTGAGAAGTTGGTAGATAATTTTGATCCTAAGGTTGATATAATGCCCTTGCACACTGTATACTAGCATTCTTCAACCCTCATTAGGGAAAGTGCATGCTTTAAAGGCTACCATCAAACCCTTGAACTGTGCTCAGCAGCTCCAGATCTACTGTTGTGTACTACACATATGTATTCAAAATATCTACAGCATTGTTCACTATTTTGCCATCGATACACATCTTAAATATATTCATATGCTGTCTCGTGCCGCATTCCTACCATCATACCCATCCACTATGTTCCATCATGTTCCAGCATCCATCATGGTACACTATCCATCATGTCCCAGCTTACATCATGGTACACTATCCACCATGTCCTGGCTTCCACCATGCCACCGTGCCATCACCATAATCCACCATGATGATGGATGGTGGATTCCACCATTCCACATACTGGCAATATTTTCATTAGGGAGGTGTAAACATTCAACATACGACGTCAAATGCGCTTGCTACCGTACGCTGAATATTTTCTGTTCTGTATCGCAAGGAAAGCGCGTACCAGTCAACTGCACAGCCGCCCTGTGGTCTCGCTGGAGAGGCATTAGGAATTCTTAAAACACAACTTTTGTAGACTTTGGCAGTCACCCGCTCTACATGTGTATAAGAGCACCGGCAACACTGGGTTTTGCATATTAAATTGCAAATGAATGTTACTCCCGTCGTAAAGGAGAGCTACCAGATGTCTCTCAAAGAAAACTGTATTAATAACTCTTGCTTTTAGGGAAGTTAAAAAGTCATTGTTTTGGCATGGTAATGACATTGTGTTGCGCTTCGACACACAACACCGAGCATCACGCCAGCGGTCCATTTTGCCGAACTTCGCGGCCAATTCAGAGATATATTATTCCGTTCGTGTGCGGTTGACGAACGCTCGCTTCTTTCAATGTAAGAAAAAAATCTTCCCATTTCTACTACAACTGAATAAAATTTCCAAAGACTAGACATTCTCTTTAAGGAACAATTTCTTTCCGGCAGGAACCGCATCCACTGACACGAGGCAGCGGCAGAGCCTCACCCGGAAGCCCGGAGAAATTCTTTCGAGCCGAAAGGCAAGCCTGCCGACCGAAAGCCACGCTGCTCCGATCCCCGATCGACTTTCGCATTCTGAGCCCTGCACATCTTCAGCGCCGTCGGGTAGAAGGAGGTCCAGCACCAAGTCGCTCACCCACTTGCCAGTCAAGAAGCTGGCTGACCTTGCAGGGACTTCTTCGGCGTCGTTGTCGAAGCGCAGAGCAAGCAACGCTTCACTCGGCAAAGCCTCCGAGCACAAGCCAAGTGACGACCATTCCGCCGCGTCGGAGAAGTCGAAGGCGTCGCAGCAGCCGTCGCTTGGCAAGCGCACCTCGTCAAAGATTAGCCACTCTTCGTTAAGCGAGAAAGACAAACCGAAGTAGTCGTCCACGGTATGAAATGATATAAAATGAATGATGACGTCTCTACTGATGCTCCACTACGCAATTATTCGTAGTAACAATAGATAAAGGAAGTAAACCGATGTTTTGCTTAGATTTGGATAATCTCTTATGAGGTTTAAATTCTACCGAAATGCCTGTTATAAGGGCTTCCTCATGCATTGCAAATGCCATAAAATAACGATCACTTATATAAGCAGTAAGCGTGGCTTAGATTGTTTGTTGATTCTGCGACTTCGGGCATGTATGCTTTCGTTGAATGCATATATTTTTGCGCCACTGGCTAAGACACCAAAGCCACTATATAATAGTTGTTTATTTTTGAGCGGAGTTTCTCAATGGTCGCGCTTTTGTATCTTGATTGTTGCAGAGAAAACCTTTTCCAATAAATGATATAGCGTTATGTTCGTATTTTTCCTATTGATGCAGAAAATGTAGCTTAGGCGTCAGTGTACGCATCCGCCATCTTGAGCTACCTCTACTGCAGCAGCAACAAGGAGCAGCTGACAAGTTAAACCCCCTCCTTATTCAAGTATTTCAATAAACAAAATTAAATTTCTCATGATAAGATCCGCAAAAAAAAAAATTGGGGGACTCTTAAGCTTCGCCTTTAAGAATTGAACGCGATAGCGAAATCCGGTCCCTAGTGTGCACTTCAACCACTCAGTGCATACTTATTAGTGTGTGTTGTTACACACACACACACGCGCACAGACACAGACACACACACACACGCGCGCGCGACATATCTATAGTAATGGTAGAGGTTTCCGATCTATTTAATAGCACTTTCATTCGTAAATGGTCACATTCTGTCGTCCTTCTTGCGTTAACTATCTGACAGCTGTTCGATTTGTTCTTCTGGATACCTCTTCCGGCCAACCGCAACAAGCATCGCCTTATGGTCGGTGAAACGGCAAACATCACATTATTTAATGTTTGCTGTTTGCTTGATATGATATTGTCACGTTGACGTGACAGTCTTTCTTGAACACACCAGACGAAGGGACTATGAAAAGAATCAAATTTTATTCGGGTGAACCTGTGCCCAAAGGCAAGCTCTGGCTAGACTACGGCGGATGATAATGATGATGATGATGATGATGATTGTGGATTAGTTAAGGGAAAGACGCCAAGTTCTGCAGCCCATGTAGGGAGCACGGCTAAGCGTCCGTGGGGGAAGGGGAAAGGGAGTGAAAGAGATACAATATGAACGCCGTAGTGGAGGTCTCCGGAAATTTAGACGACCTGGGGTTCTTTAACGTGCACTGACAACGCACAGCACACGAGCCTCTGGCATTTTCGCCTCCATCGAAAATCCGACCGCCGCGGCCAGGATCGAACCCGCGTTTTCTTGGGTGGCATCCGAGTACCTTAACCACTACACCACCGCGGCGGCCAACGGCGACGGCGAAAACAGCATGCGCAGTCGAGCGTCGGCGGTAAGAATGGCCGCGTGCTCTCACCAGTACGGCACTTATATTCGCGACAAGGAACGCTTTCGAGCGCGAGCGTCTCGTGACATGGTGAAAAAGAACATGAGCCACAGTTTTAACAAACGCGGCTCCAACGCTACAGCGACGCGTCGGTGCAAACCATGCAGCCGAAAGAAACTCACTGGAACATCAACGCTAGCCCAGATAAACGCACGTGGCAATATGTACCCTGTCCTAGAACGGCGGAACCCTATAGGCTCTGCTGTAGTCGCATGGCCTCCGAGATGGCGGGCGCGCACGCCGTCTAGGAAGCCATGGTAGTCGAGACATGTTTTTCACAATGTGTCACAGATGGCAGCACATTATCTAATGTTTGCTGTTTGCTTGATATGCTCAATAAAGTTTATTCCTCCTACAAATCGCCGAATGGGCTCATTTTCGTCGTGACACCTGCCGAACAAAACGCGTTAAGGAGAGTCCTTCCACTACCTCACATTTATGTGGTGTTTTTTCAGAAGCAGCTCCAAGTAACATCATGGCTTTGTGGTAGGACACTTGCTTGCCACGCAAACGGCCCGGGTTCGATCCTCAGTGGGACCGAAGATTTGTATTGTCTATTTTATTTGCATCTTTGTCGATTTTTCGCTCACGCCGATTTTTCGCTCACGCACCGACACCGACGGCGGTATTTTTTCTGCGAAACGAGCTCTCTAACGCTATCGCGTTAAAACCGTAACATACGACTTTGCTAACACCTACACTTATAATAGCTCAGAGTAATTCTGTTACAAGCAAACTGTTCCTTCTATTACCAGCAAACTTGTGTTGCCACCACACTCCAACGAATCTAGCACTTTATAGAGAAAGCACGAACGCTGCGCCTCTGTAGTGACATTTTCATAGGCGTGTAAGGCGTTCACGGCTCGCAGATGCAGGCAGAAGGAGCAATGACGCCGGCGCTGGAGCAAAATGTGCCCCTGCATCTGCTCGTTCTTCATAACTGCGTGATGAATTCAACATCATGTCATGGTGCTGGCGCACTGCGAAGTCTCTCATCGACCAGCACTGGTGGTCCATACACGTCAACTTGTACACGACTCGGAAGGAGGCCGCGCAAGTCGGTAGCATAGTGTGAACTAATAAAGGAATGTTGTGTCTTGACACCTACGCAGTTTCGTGACTGAATAACATGGCAAATAATAACGCAATAACGCTACTAAAACCAAATCTGTTATATTCACTTCACATCAGCGAAACTTATTATCAATACCACATATCAATTTTAGTCCCCACTCCATCTCTACTAGCTCATCTTCCTTTCTTGGCATTCTTTTTGGAAATAACTTAAAATGTCAGTATCATATTGCTGACATAAAAAAAGGAAATAGCATATGGTTATTTGTCTTCATTAAAACACGCCCTTACTTCTCACGCACCGCTTTTCTGTCTCTTTATCACTATTTAGTCCATTCTCATTTTAATTATGGTATAACACGCTCGGGAAATAATTAAAATATCTACATCGCATCTTTCCAGATTGTCCAGAACCATGCTATAAGAACTAATCACATGTAGCTTCTGCCTTTCCAATACCAAATCTCTGCTTCGCGACAATAACATCCTTACTATTACTGAACTCACTAAATACAACCTAGGCATTTTCTTTCCACAGGCTTATTAATAACGAACTTCCGCCGGACATTTTTCCATCTGATAATCTTTTGATGTAGAGTACTACTCGATTCGCGTTACAGAACAACTTTCTTTTACCCAGAATTCGTACTAATTACGGTAAGCCAACACTTCCATTTCATTATGGAGCACTCTTCCACCTATCGTGAAAACTACAGATGATTACATCAGTTTAAGAAGGAGCTAAAAATGTACTCCTTCGCGCAGACAAACCAGGAGTGTTACTGTCTCTTTCATTGTGTGCTTTGTTGTTCAATGTATCTTCGATAAAGGTTATTAAACTGTTGTACGCCTTTTTTGCGTCTTACAAGTTACTGACATTTTAAAACCATGCTATTTAATGTAATCACCTGTGCATATTTCTACTATAAGTTTATCATTTATATATTTCGCTGCTGTTGCTATGAAGTGCTTACTACCTCATATTCCTTTGTACAGGAGGTCCCTAGTGAAGTCTCTTGATTATTGTACCTCCTTCTGTATACTAAATGCCTGTAACTTTACCCAACTTTTAATGATAAAGTTGATTCCGATATTCTGATTCTGGTGTGAAAATACCTTTAACACGTCTATCAGTGGCAGTGCACTGCGTAAGCTGCAGAAGTCTTCAGACGCCACTCCAAGTTCTGGGTTTGATCCCCGCAGTCTCGCTCCATTTGCATACAGAGATCGATGAATAACACACAGAAAGAGAGAGAACCAAGGAAAGAGACACAAATAAAACCCTACCACTGCAAAACTTTCCACTTCCGCACCTCGCCTCGCCTAGATAGTGCTTTACAAGACACGTATTAGTCACGTGTTCGAAAGCACATAACAGACGTAAAAAAATAGTCGCCCGACCGAAACTCGCGTAACATCTAGACACGTCACCGAAAGCACGTAAACTGAGGTAACAGCGAGTCACATGACATGCTTCCACTGGAACCACGCAAAATCTGATAGCAGCCAGGCACGTGAAGATTTAGGGTCCCATGATGTCTTCGCGCCAAAACCAGGTAAAATCACCTAACAACTGCCTTCGTGAGCTATTCCAACCAAAACTATGCGGTTCGTAGGTGAACCTAAGCCCACATGAAGCTAGGACAAACACTAGCTCCGCTTTCGCTTCCAGCATTGCACCACTAGGGCAAGCTGCGCAAATTTTGTTATTGAGCAAACATTTTCCATTGTTCGATCAACGCCATCAATGGCACACCATCCACGTTTACGTCAATTAGCTTCTTATTTGTGAGGAATGTTAATGAAGGATTTGGACTGGGCGAAAATGATGCAGCAATATCATGCATCATGAAGTTTACTTATTTCATTAAAACTTTTCTAGAAAATTTTAATCAGATAAGTAAACTATCTGATGCAATGATGTTTTGCACAAATAAGAGCTAAACATCCTTTATGATTTTACAGGGCATCAGAAGCCTTGGGGTTATGTACTTCAATGCAGCCACATGCGGTCACAATTGCCGTATTTTACACATCAAACAAGTGAAGCTCGACAGTGCGATTTAGCATATCGAACATACCTCGCTCAGGGCACACACCAAACGTGGATGGGAATCGTTCATCTCGAATAAAGAATAGCTGCGGTGACACGGTCGAAACGAATGCGGATCGCATTCCCCACATATTGGTGTCAGCCATGTCGTCCTACAATCAGAGCTTGTCTGTACACGTACCATCTGCTGTATTGCTGAAACGGCGGTGTCTCTTTGGCCATGCAGTAAAGCCTCCGCTTATAACCGAATTGGGGTTAACTGGTAACCTACCTACTCTGCTTTCTTGCCATTTAAGACACGTTTCGCCGCAAGAAGTTTTTGCGTGCATGGCCGAAATGCATTCAAGCCAGTTCCCCACTGTGAAATAACCGAAACAGCTAAGGTGTTCCGTTACCGTTAATCATAACATACTTGGATGGGTGTAAACTTAATTAAGTCATGACCTACCAGTAATGAAGGCACGTTAGTCGTGTCTTCCTTATCACTGAGCGTACGTCATCTTTCGCCGCCCACACATGAACTTTCTTGTACAGCTGAGCAGACTACCTTTCTTTAGTCGGAAAATTTCATGGCCTGAACAAAAAAAAAGCCAGATCAAGACTTGAAGGCAAACAGCGTATATTTCTTTTCAATGACGCCTATAGCTTATGAGTACTTGGTTCAATAAAACAATAACAAAAGAAGCAAAAAAAAAATCATCGTGAGTGATGATGAGTAGGCGAAGCACCGGGAGATCATTCAGGTCACCGTAAATCCCCCGTACATTACCCACTCGAAGATGCAAATGAGTGACAACACATGTGTAAAGTCTATACAATGTTGTTTTATTGGTCGTATATAGTACTCTGGTGCGGACTTCGTGCGATCGCATACCTTGAAGCTGTGCCCGAAACTGCGCTCAAGGAAATCGCGCTTGAACCAAGCATCGGCGCCACCAACGCTTCCGGCGCTTCCGACGAGAACGTTTCCGGCGTTCTCCCGCCGCTTCCCGCGCTCTCGCCGCCTCTGGTTGCGCTTGCCGGCGTCGCCGTGCTGGTGCAGCTTCGCGAGCCCTCACAGCCTCCGGGTCTGCTTGTCTGCGCTGCCGTGCCGCTACAGCTTCGCGAGCCCTCATCTCACGGTCACCTTGCCGGCGATGCCGTGCCACTGCAGCTTCGTGAGCCCTCAACTCCGGGTCGGCTTGCCGGCGCTGCAGTGCCGCTGCAGCTTCACGAGCCCTCAAATCTGGATCCGCTTGTCTGTGTTGCCGTACTGCAGCCGCTCTGTGAGCCAGAAACATTGGACTGCGTTGCCGCGCAGCCGTGCTGCGAGCCGTCGTGTCTTCATTCATAAAGAAGTGCACTCCATGACCACCGCTTTCAAAAGAGAGAGCGCGAGGAGCGAGCTCTAGCTCTTGGGGCGCCGCAGTACCCTAGCGGTCTCCTTTTAAACCAGAGCACGCGCCGAGAGCGAGCGCTGGCATCGCCGCGCCCTCTACCAACATGTAAATAAATGTAGATATTCTCTTCTCAAACCAACTCCTCGTACTCTTCCCTCCTGCCCCGTGGACTCCTGGCCTGAAGGCGACACGAGTCCATGACAAATGGTGGCAGCGATAAACCACGACTAGCGGTGGCAGCGGTGAGGGTCGCAACAGCACGCAATCGTCAGCGAAGAGCCTAATTGTTGAGTGTATGCCTAAATGTTGAGAGTATTGAGTGTCATGCCTTTCCATTGCCACATCTCTGCTTCGCGAGAATAACATCCTTACCATTACTGAACTCTCTAAATACAACCTAGCCATTTTCTTTCCACAGGCTTATTAATAACGAACTTCCGCCGGCCATTTTTCCATCTTCTAATCTTTTGATCTAGAGTACTAGTCGATTCGCGTTACAGAACAACTTTCTTTTGCCCAGAATTCGTACTAATGACGGTAAGCAAACTGTAACATTCACTTCCATTTCCTTATGGAGCATTCTCACCTATCGCGAAAACTACAGATGATTACATTAGCTTAAGGAGGAGCTAAAAATGTACTCACCTCACGCAGACTAACCAGGATTGTTACTGTCTCTTTCATTGTGTGCTTTATTGTTCAATGTATCTTCGATAAAAGTTATTAAACTGTTCTACGCCTTGTTTGCGTCTTACAAGTTTAGTGAAATTTTAAAAGCATGCTATTTAATGTAATCACCTGTGCATTTTTTCTATTATTAAGTTTTTCATTTCTATCTTTCGGGCTATCCCACCAGAATCTCATTCCCTTGTTGACCCTGGTGCAAGCATCCCCAAAAGATACGCAAACATCCTAAGCCACTACAAATTGGGCAGAAGGACTTACCCCACTCCGCACCCCAAACTCACAAGAGAGGAGACGGTGTTGTTCCGGAAACTCCAGACCAGCACATTCCCTCACGGAACACTCCTGCACTCCAAGTATCCCTCGAGCTACAGACGTAACTGTACCGTCTGCTCTGCAGCAAATACTCTATACCACATGGTGTGGGAATGTCCAGCAAACCCGTCGATACCACCAGTCACTGCACCAAACATCGAGCAGCGGGAAGCCCAACTGAGAAGGCTCCAAGACCGGCGAAGAGTGGTGGGCAGGGCCAAGCTATCAGCCCAGGCTCACGGCGTCCTGGACTAGGGACGCCGCCCACCTTGGACGAGTCTGCCGTCGGCTCTTTTATTCAAATAAAGTTTATTCTCTCTCTCGCTATCTTTCGCTGCTGTTGCTATGAAGTGCTTACTACCTCAATTTCCTTTGTACAAGGGGTCCCGATGAAGTATCTTGACTATGGTACCTTCTTCTGTATACTAAATGCCTGTAACTTTCACCAACTTTTAATAATAAAATTGATTCCGATGTTGTGACTCTGATGTGCAAGTACCTTTAAACGTCTATCAGTGGCAGTGCACTGCGTAAGCTGCAGAAGTCTTCAAACGCCTCTCCAAGTTGTGGGTTTGATCCCCGCAGTCATGGCTCCATTTGCATAGAGATCGATGAAGAACACACAGGAAGAGAGATAACGAAGGAAAGAGACACAAATAAAACCATACCACTGCAACACTTTCCACATCCGCACCTCGCCTCGCCTAGATAGTGCTTTACAAGACACGTGTTAGTCACGCTGTTCGAAAGCACATAACAGACGTAAAAAAATAGTCGCCTGACCGAAACTCGCGTAACATCTAGACACGTCACCGAAAGCACGTAAACTGAGGTAACAGCGAGTCACGTGACATGCTCCCACTAAAACCACGCAAAATCAGATAGCCGCCAGGCACGTGAAGAGTTAGGGTCCCGTCATGTGTTCGCGCCAAAACCAGGTAAAATCACCTAACAACTACCCTCGTGAGCTGTTCCATTCAAAACTATGCGGTTCCTAGGTGAGCCTAAGCCCACATGAAGCTAGGACGAGCGCAATCTCCGCTTTCGCTTCCAGCACTGCACCACTAGAGCAAGCTGCGCAAATTTTGTTATTGAGCAAACATTTTTCATTGTTCGATCAACACCATCAACGGCACACCATCCACGTTTACGTCAATTAGCTCTTATTTGTGAGGAATGTTAATGGAGTAATTGGACTGGGCGAAAATGATGCAGCAATATCATGCATCATGAAGATTACTTATTTCATTAAAACTTTCCTAGAAAGTCACTAAAGTCACTTCCTAGAAAGCCAATGCACCATGCGATGCAATGATGTTTTGCGCAAATAAGAGCTAAACATCCTCTATGTCTTTGCAGGGCATCAAAAGCCTTGCGGTTATATACTGCAATGCAGCCACATGCGGTCACAATTGCCGTATTTTACACGTCAAACAAGTGAAGCTCGACAGTGAGATTTAGCATGTCGTACAATACCTTAATCAGGGCACACACCAAACGTGGATGGGAATCGTTCATCTCGAAGAAAGAATAGCTGCGGTGACACGGTGGAAACGAATGCGGATCGCTTTCCCCCCATAGTTGGCGTCAGCCATGTCGTCCTATAATCAGAGCTTGTCTGTACACGTACCTTCTGCTGTATTGCTGAAACGGTGGTGTCTCTTTGGCCATGCAGTAAAGCTTCCGCTTATAACCAAATTGGCGTTAACTGGTAACCTACCCCATCTGCTTTCTTGCCATTTAAGACTTGTTTCGCCGCAATAAGTATTCGCGTGCATGGCCAAAATGTATTCAAGCCAGTTCCCCACTGTGAAATAATCGAAACAGCTAAGGTGTTCCGTTACCGTTAGTCATAACATACTTGCATGGAGTAAACTTAATTAGGTCATGACCTACCAGTTACGAAGGCCCGTTTGTCGTGTCTTCCTTATCACTAAGCATACATCATCCTTCGCCGTCCACACATGAACTTTCTTTTGCAGCTGAGCAGACTACCTTTCTTTATTCGGAAAATTTCATGGTGTGAGCAAAAAAAGCCAGATCAAGACTTGAAGGCAAACGGCGTATATTTCTTTTCAATGACGCATAGAGCTTATCAGTACTTCTTTCAATAAAACAATAACAAAGAAGCACAAAAATCACCGCATATTCACGAAGTGAGCGATGATGAGCAGGCGAAGCACCGGGAGATAATTCCGGTCACCGTAAATCCCCCGTACATTGCCCACTCGAACATGCAAATGAATGACAATACATGTGTACGGTATATACAATGTTGTTTTATTGGTCGTATATAGTTCTGTCCGTGCGATCGCATACCCTGAAGCTGTGCCCGAAACTCCGGTCAAGGAAATCGCGCTTGAACCAAGCATCGGCGCCACCAACCTCAGGAAGAGAGCGCTTCCGGCGTTCTGCCGCCGCTTCCCGCGCTCTCGCCGCCTCTGGGTCCGCTTGCCTGCGTCGCCGTCCTGGTGCAGATTCGCGAGCCCTCAAAGCCTCCGGGTCCGCTTGGCTGCGCTGCCGCGCCGCTACAGCTTCGTAAGCCCTCATCTCAGGGTCAGCCTGCCGGCGCTGCCGTGCCACTGCAGCTTCGTAAGCCCTCAACTCCGGGTGGGCTTGCCGGCGCTTCCGTGCCGCTGCAGTTTCACGAGCCCGCAAATATGGATCCGCTTGTCTGCATTGCCTGCTGCAGTCGCTCTGCGAGCCCGAAACTTTGGAGTGCGTTGCCGCGCAGCCGCGCTACGAGCCGTCGTGTCTTCATTGATAACGAAGTGCACTCTATGACCACCGATTGCAAAAGAGAGAGCGCCAGGGTGGAGCTTAGCTCTTGGGGCGCCGCAGCACCCTAGCGGTCTCCTTTTAAACCAGAGCACGCGCCGAGAGCGATGGATGGATGGATGCTATGAGCGTCCCCTTTGTAACGGCCACCATGTGCGCCACCAGGCTCGTAGAAGATTAAAAACTTTTTTTCTCTCTCTCTTTAAATTTTCCTCATGCCTTTTAAGTTTACCTCAATCAAATCAATCATAGTATAGCAAAAACTGGAAATTCATAGCCCAGTTCCCTGCCCCTTACGGCAGAAAGTCCATATTTTTCCCTATAATTATTTTTGTCCGTTCTCTCTAGTTTTCTGCCACCAGTATTCTAACCGTCTCTTACTTAGTTTCAATCGCGGCAATGTTCAGCTTCTCGTTGTTCGCCCTAAAACCCAAGGCTTCCTTTAGGGTGGTGCGCAAACGTACACCTGGGTGGATATTTCCGAATTCAATCAGAGCATGCTTCGTTGTTTCCTTATCTTCCTCACAGCATGTGCATTTTTCTTCTTCTTTGCTGAATTTCGCTTTATAAATACGCGTTCTAACGCAGCCCGATCTCGCTTCAAACAATAAAGCGCTTCCTCTTGAATTATCATAAAATGCCTCCCACTTTATTTCATTTTCGCCCTCTCGGTAGTTATTCTGAGTCGGTTTTTTTTTTCATCGCTGCCCTCCAGTAAATCTTCTCCGCCTCTCTGACTCTTCCCTTTACGCTAGTTGTTGTCAGTTCTCCTAGAGCCGTATATTTACTGGTGAGCCTCCTAGTTCTCTTTCTCCACTGCGTGTCAACGCTCTTTCAATATACATAGCGGAAAACCTTTACCACCCACCTACTCTCTTTCATATTCCTTAGCCTCTCTTCAAACCTTATTTTGCTCTGCGCTTCCCTTGCCTCAAAACTCGCCCCTCCCATATCGCCCTTTACAGCCTCGTTTGTCGTTTTCCCGTGGGCACCCAACGCGAAGCGTCCCACAGTTCTTTGGTTCACATCCATTCCTGATTGTATCTCTGGCCTCATGCACATCACTGAGTTCCCAAATGTAAGCCCCGGTAACATTACCCCTTTCCACAGACCCCTAAGCACCTCGTACCTATTGTGTCCCCATAACGCTCTGTGCTTCATTATTGCTGCGTTCCTTTTTCCCTTTGCTGCCAGGGTTTTTTCGCGTACCTTCATGTATATATCACCCTCATTAACCCATACGCCAAGGTACTTGTATTCGCTTACTCTCGGTATTTCTTGGCCCTGTATGGATACCGCCTGGTCGTTGTGACCATTGAATACCATCAATCCGCATTTTGTTACACTAAATCCTAGTCCTAGAGCCTCGCCTTCCTTCCCGCATATATTCACCAGCCGTTGTATATCATCTCGACTGTCCGCGAATAAGACAATATCATCAGCATAAAATAAACCCGGAAGCATCTGCTCAATCATCACGCCGCCCTGTTTGTGTGACAGATTAAAACCAATGTTGCTATCTCCTAGCACTTTTTCCATTCTAACCATGTACAGCATGAATAACAGCGGCGACAAAGGACATCCCTCTCTCAGCCCCTTGCTAATATCAACGTTCTTTCTGCTACTGATTCCTTCCCATTCTATGCAAACTGTATTTTCTCGATATATTTCCCTCAAAAGCTGTACACAATCGTCGCCTATGCCCATTCCTTCCAAACTTTCCCACAATATCTCCTGATTAACATTGTCATACGCTCCAGTGATGTCCAGAAAAGCCACATACAACGGCCTCATTCCTATTTTAGATATTTCTATACACTGAGTAAGAACAAATAGGTTATCGTCTAAACGACTGTCTACTCGAAATCCATTCTGAAGTTCTCCCAAAATATTGTTGCGTTCTGCCCAGGCTTCTATTTTTAATTTTACTGCTTCCATAGCCATCTTGTATAGTACCGATGTAATGGTTAGCGGTCTATACGAGCGAATGTTACGAGCGCTGGCATCGCCGCGCCCTCTACCAGGCGGTTCCAGTACTAGCGTGTCACGACGACGGAGAGAGGGACATGGCTCGACCATCAGGCGCTTCGCCCCTAAAATGGTACCATGGATAAGATGGTTGTGAACAATGGGTACACCCTTCCAGCCGTTCTCGCCAAAGATTTGGTTGAGGTGCTTTCGAAAAGACCGTTTGACGTCGTTCGAAGACGTCTTGTAAAGAGCAAACTGCATAACGAATGATAACGGTGCTTGCGAAAAATAACCATACCACATCCTCTACCCCCGCCCCCCACCATCAGCATGTGTGGTATTTCATCCAGCTTCGCTGATCATGCACGTTCGCAGGGCGGGATGGCCACCCATTTTTCTTTCTTCGTATATCGCGCTAAGGAAATGCGTGCACGGCCGCTGGAATTCAACCTGCACCTTCGAGCTAAGCCTTTCCTGCACTTGATTCGCAAATTTATAGTAATGCAGCAGTAGACTGACCACAAGCGTGGTCTCAGCGCAAAAGATGAGTGAAATGGTGCGCAAATGCCTCGCATTGGCATTTACCAAACCACTGATCATGAAGTAGTGGGCTGGCAAGAAATGTGGATCGCCTTATTTTAGGCAGCGGCCTATTTTACTCTTTGTAGTGCTATCGCGCAACTTTGATATAAGAGCATGAATAACAGGTCGAAGAAGTGGTTTTATAGTGTTTATATATGCCTATTTTGGCATTCGTGCGTAAGTGAATACATATGTCTATAAACGCCTAGTTTTAGGATCGGCGCCTCCATGAACTCCACTTTATCTCGTGCTTCGCTGTCTTCTGAAATTTGAGACCGTTCTTCACATTACCGGGCAACACCGAATGTTCCTAGCTGGGTTGAACTATAGTTCTCTGTTTCAGCCACATCACGGATGTACCCGACGTTGCCAGACATGCGACTCGCCAGAGCCCATCGACGAAAGTTGGAGAACCTCTCAAAGCTGTTGATTATTACAAATGCCCGTTCTCGAAGATAGAGCTCATGATGAAAGACGTTCGCGTCCAACCGGATACTGTGAGTGACGCCAAACGCGTGACCTCTGCTTGACGCCGTCCATCTATTTGGTATACTACACTACGCATGCCTATGCTACTCTAGGAGCTGTGTTTGGGTGCCACCAGAGTATAGGCCTGCAGTTATGGCATGAAGTTGTGCACAAACGCGCGGCTTTGCGTTCTAACCCTGTGATATCTAAGTCAGCAGTGGAGCTGAGGAAAGCGTTAAGGTCACTGGCACTATCATCGAGCAGTGCGCTCAGGGAAGGGGTGTAGGTTGTTAGTCGAGAACAAGCGCAACTAGAGACTTTCTTTATTTTTGCACAATCTGTTACAAGCTGCCACTAGCGCCGCAACCGCGAAGTTGGACGACGGAATGGCAGCAAGCTCCGTATGGAAGGAGTCGCATTGAAGGGAGCAGAGACGTGTTTAGCAAACAAATCAACAAACTTTCAACCAGTTACAATGCGAGGATATTCAATCAAGGAATACAACAATGCAATGTGCGCATAACTTGCATAAATCGTCTCACAAAAGGCAAGTACTTGGAAACTATTAAAAAAGTAAAGATATTACCGCAACCAGTAGTAAGTCAAAGCTAGCAGTTCACGAGAATCCAATTTAAAGAGGTAAATGGCGCACATGTTCCATTGTAGAAGTAAACAGATCAAACAATATGTGCTATGACCCGAAGCGTTCAGTCGCCGAATATGGGAAGCGAGGACTCACGGATCCTCATGGCACGACTCTGATATCGACTAAGTTAAGCTGGCGTTTCTGAGAATCAGTTCTTCACGGTGACCTCAAGCAAATTGAGCTAACTCAATAGTCTCGATGGCTAAGCTGCAGCCGCGTCTCCACTAGATGAACACCTTTCTTTAGGTACCCCCCCCCCCAAGCCGGTGCAAAGGAGCACTAAAGATCTTCTACAATAATACTTGTTGATGTTCTGTGTCACATTAACCAAGTGACTCCAATAAAATTCATCGCGTTCCGCCGCTCTTACAGACAACTATTTTTTTAGATTCGCTGCTTCGGTGATCATGGCGTGGTCACAGATCTCCTCAACGCAACGTTTTCAATTGTCGCTCCGCGCAAAATATATATACCACGAATACTCGTCGCTGCGAGGGAGGCAAAACTACACATGGCCAGCGCCGCCTCCCGTTGGTGTGACTTGTCTTATCTTTCGACTGAGTGCCAAGGCGGCAGAAGGCAAGGCCTGCTGAGCTAATTGGCAAAGGAAAATGTAGGAGGAGCACTCCTCTCCACGCTCAGGTTCCTGGTGGGCAGCGTAAGGGTAATGGCGCCACCACGCTCTCGGTAGAGTGAGCAGTTCGGAGATAATCCTCTCCACAGGCACTCGAATACGTTGCCGGTGAGAACCGCACCGTTCCATACTTCCCATGCCGCAAGTCTTTTGCTTTCTGAGTGGAACGATGGTTTAATCACTGTTTTGCGAAGTCTAAAAAATTACACCATCTCCCGCTAAAGGGGACCATGAGGCGATACGAAGCAGCACGGGGGGGGGGGGGGGGTTGCACACCGCATTTGCATCAGTTCGACTAGGTGTCGCATTTGCATCGGTTTGACGCTAGCAGACGCTGCCAGCGTCAGCGTTGTCTCTCGGGGGCGAGGGCGCGTTCTCGTTCCTTGCGAGCTGGTAAAGCGTTCATTGAAGAAAGAGCGTTTACATTGTCAACGCGGGCTGTTCGCGAAGGAGAGGAGGAATGCCGAGAGGAGAGGAGATAAGACAAGGAGAAGAGGAGGAGGAGGATGCGCATGCACAGTGCGGGTATGGACGCCACAAGGCGGATGAATGGATGGAGGGAGGGAGTCACATAGCCCCCCCCCCCGACCATAAGCTGCTTCGCATCTAAACACGTCATTCCGTGACGCTAACACTATCACGTAGTACTCGCTTTCACTGCCACTGTTATGTAGCAGTGAACTTAGAGTAATTGCGTGAGTAAGAGGTGGAGGGCACCAGCTGGTCTCCTTTTCCTCCTACGCAATGTGGGACTTTTCTTTATTTCTTTTTTTTAGGAGATAAGCTGGTCAAGCCATCCTCAAGTCTGTTTTCCGACCGCGCAAAACTCCGCCGAGCAGTGACAGCCGCGCTCTACTCCACCGAACCGCGCCGACATCGTAATGGGCCCGCGAAATTCGAATTCTGTTACAACCACCACTTACATGACCACATAAGGTGACGTCCCGACTAGTCACGTGTCGCCACCAAATTCAAATTGCCCAACCCAGGATAAGCTACATTACCACTAGCTTCGCTGTAACCGAGCCTCGCGCGAGTTATAGTGCAAGCTGCGTTATTTTAGGGGCGAAGCTCCTTATGGCATCACCTGGGCGGTTCTCGGTTGTCGATGCATCCTGCGTAGCCAGTAGCGTCTCCCTTAGCATACAATAGATGGCGCTGTCCCATAGAGATGCATGCAAACTTCAGTTGGGTGAGGATACACTAGATGGCGCTGTACGCATTCTGTGTCGTCATCTCCATTTCTCGTCTCGTTTCCGAGAGGGCGCTGTCCTATAGACATGCGTACAATATGGCGGTTGGGTGAAGGTACGCTAGATGGCGTTGTCGGTGCAGCTGCTCTCCGATTGGCTGTTGCGCGGGCTGCGCGGGGAGCGCTCCTCTCATTCTCCTGGATCGTCGCCGTACGTGTCGGATCGCGCTTGGTGGACCATGGACAATGAGAAAAAAATTTCGAACGTTGTGTCCAAAGCGCGGAATCGAACCAGGGACCGTTCGCTTCCGAACGCGCGGCGCTAGCCACTACGCCAAGAAGCTTTTTTTTCTTTATTGCCTCTTTGTACACACCCGGTAAAAGGGCACACTTCGGTAGTCTATACAACAAATAGACTCAGTGCAACTGGACAAAAATCATCTAGAATTCCTTGAGCGTTGTCAAGGGTACGACCCTGGACAACCACTCAGGTTGGCATTCCTTCGTTTTCTGGTATTCAACAAATTTTATCATACATTCTCGAAAATATAGTCGCGCGGGCCTTGCATCAGGCTCACAATAAAACCCTGCCATGCGAGCTCGCCATAGGCAATGGAGGCCCGTTAACATAATTAAATCTAGCGGCAAGCCTTCTTCATCGTCAACTGGAAGAAATCTGATGCCATATGAATCTAAAGGTAAATCCTTTTTTAAAGTTCTTTGAAGGACATCTCAAAAATATACGCCCTCCCAGCAATGTAAAAACACGTGGTCAATGGTTTCTGGCTTTTTTACATATAAGACAATCTGAACCCCAAGGTGTAAATAAACCACGATCTTCTAGAAATGTCTTCACATATAAGGTCCCTGTGTGAAGTTTAAAAAAAGAAGGACTTTGCAGCAGGCGCTACTTCCATTCTTTTCACCCACTTAAGGACGTCCTGTCCTTGGACTCCACTGTATATGGCTCTATACAAGGGGACTGGGAATACTGAATCACATACATCTTTGTACAGCTTTTTACGCTTCACGGAGAAAAGGTATTCGCTAGAAAATCTAACAGACAAAAAACGAACACTTAAAATGACCTCTTTAAGGAACCCACAAATAGACCCTGGCATGTGTTCAGTACCAACCACATATTCAGGCAATGCTCTCATCAACCTCAACTGGCACACAGTGCGCAGGAAAGGATCATCTGTTTCACGAAAAAACAAGAACCTGTTAACAACCTGTCTAATGAAAAGGTGTGGTAATCCCAACCTCCCATCCTTCACTCTTCTGAACAAATTAGTTCTACTGCACCTTTCCCAATTTGAAGCCCAAACAAAGATTGCGAATATTCGATGAAGCTTCTGTATGTTGGTCCGTGAACAATGGAGTACTTGCATAACATACCATAGTTTGGCGACAATAAAGAGGTTGCAAACAGTAGCTTTAGAAAACATTGACAGATTGTTACCTTTCCACCTATTCACCTTCAACTGTGTCTCTCTTGTTTGTTCTTCCCAGTATTCATTATTGGTTTTATAAAATTCTAGGGGGACACCCAGATATTTAAGAGGAGTGGTTACCCAATTAACATCGGCGAAAATGTCTGGTTTTGATAACCATTGTCCATGCCAAAACCAAAGGCACTTTCCCCAGTTTACGAGGCTTCCACTTGCATTTCTGAATCTCTTCACTACTGCAACAGTAGCGGCAACACTTTCTTTATCCATACAACATACCGCGACATCGTCTGCATACGCCAGGATTTTAACTTCCGATGTTTGTAACCTAAATCCCCGTATGCTACTGCTCTCAATTATTGCTAAACACAGAGTTTCTATGTAAATACCAAACAATAGGGGACTCAGTGGGCAGCCCTGCTGAACAGAACGCTTTATGCTAATAGAGCGTCCCAATGACTTGTTAACTATCAAGCGAGTTCTGCAGTTCGGATATGCCATAGCCACCCCATTTCTAATGACAGAGCCAACATTGACGTGCTCTAGGATGTCAAGCAAGAGAGCATGAGAAACACAATCAAATGCTTTTTCTAGATCGCGCTGAAGTATCGCTACACCTCCGTTAGTAGCATAGCAACACTCGAGCACAGATCGAATCTTGTGAATATTAGTCACAATGGACCTACCCATAATTCCACATGTTCGGTGAGGGCCGACCAATTCTTTAATGACACCTTGCAGTCGGCGTGCTAGAACTTTCATGAAAATTTTGTAACCACAGTTCGTCAGTGAAATCGGTCTATATGAGGAAACCAACTTTCACTTATCACTCTGGTCCGTCTTGGGTATTAAAACTGTATAAGCTTCACTGAAAGAGCGAGGAAGCGTATCCAATTCATACGCCTCATTGAATACATCTGTAAGTATTTCGGATAATTCTGTTTTAAATGTCTTGTAAAACGAAGCACTGAGACCATCGGGCCCTGGCGACTTACCGGGATTGAGCTTATCAATTGCCTTTTCTACTTCCATTTGTGATATCGGCAATTCTAGTGCTGCTTTGGTTTCATCGGACACCCGCTGCATTTTGCTAAGAAAAACCTGTTTAAATGTTTCCGCACCAACAAGTCTGGCAGTGAAAAGCGCTTCGTAGTAACTAGAAAACGCACTTTCTATGGTTTCACGGTCGGGCGTCTCTACGCCGTTAGTACAGATAATCTCTATATGGTTCCGTCTAGCGTAACTTTTTTCTTGTTCAAGCGCGCGTTTCGTTGGGTTCTCATCTAACATCATAGCCTTTGCTCTCGCTCGTACAAGTGCACCACGATAGCGTTGCTCCTCATCCAGCTCAAGTTTCTGTTTAATATTGCGCAGATCTTCAGTATATACTCCAGGTATTTCACACTTCAGCACCGTAAGCTTTTCAAGCATCGATCTAAACCCCTTCTCTTCTTTTTTGGCTTCGAATGCTAAAACACTAGATCTCTCTATCGCTTTTATTTTAATACTACGCCACGAAGCGCACATGGACACATGCACCACGATGACAGTAAATACCCAACATTAACGAGAGACTGCGCGTTTCTAACGCGTTTGTACTAGCGCGTTACGGCCGTGTAAGAAGCTGTGGCCTCTCCGCCTTATACTCTCTCAGCAGTCATGTGATGGCGTCGGCAAACGCGGTGCGCGTTCCCGCCTGTGTAAAGGGCTGCGTAGGCCGTCTTTACATGATGATCGACTGGGCGAATTACAGGGAAGGTTCACGGTTTACCGATGATTCCCTCCGGAGCTTCGCCCACTCATCATCATTCACCCCGTGGATACGCTGTGATTTTTTTTATATTCTTCTTTATTTCTTTCTTTAGCTGTTTCTATCGTGTTCCTCGCGTAATTGTCATGTAATAGAGTGGGTAGTGGGTCAAGGGCAAGGGCAGCTGCGCTTTTTTTTCTGTGCGCATTGATGGGAAGAGATAAGGTAAATGGCAATATAAGTCGTCTCAACAACACGAAACGGTGCCAGTACCTTTCCTTTCATATGGTTGCCCAGGCACCCAGACTCCCGTGCCTTAAAATAGTGCCGAAAACCACCGCCTTCTAGGGCGGTCCAAGTAAACAGTATTTCGTTCACCCATATGACACTAAACAATGGAGGTTAGCCACATCCAGCTTCTTCGTACTAATCAACTGGCGTAACCATTTTACATAAGCGTGGTTTTAACCTGGTAGAATCTAACATTTAAAATACGATATTTCAAGCAAGACGAAGCTGCTTAGGAATAATCTTAGCATTTTTTGTCTCATAAACAAGTTATCACAAGTCGAAAATTTATTGCCTGTTTCAATGCGTACCTGTATAAAAAGTTCTCTGGGGCGTTTTACAGTTCTGCGCCATTAACCGCTATACTTCAGCTGGGATGAAATGCGTATCTTGTTTCTTTATGTCATCCTAAACCACCCGAAAAAAGCATAATATTTTTCGGAGACAACAGTTCGCAACGTGCATCGGGGGGGTCCTACACTGACCCTTATTGAAAGGGATTTTCAGAGAGGTCTCAACGATCAAACGTACACGTTAAAAATCTAAATTCATTCCTTTGGTCCGTCTTCACTCCTAACAGTTTTACATTCTGAATTTATCTGGTACAAAATATTTAATTTTAACTCGTCTATAGTTAATTCCGCTACAAATCGGTCGCCACGTAAATGCCATTCGCATAACAGTCACACGATCGGCGATTCAGTTTGTTTCACTTGACAAATACAAAGTAATAAAGCAGGGACGAGTTTTTGTTTTGCACGGCGTTGCACATCTCATTCGACATTATAATCTAAGGCATCCCGCGCTGTTGTGCTGATATAAAAACGTAGGCAGTACAATTCCTGGCAAGGCCGAGATATCCTGATTGGCATAATTGTATGTACGTACTATTGCTACATTAATTTTATGCGTTATAATCTCTAGAGAGCAAGCTTAGAATATAACTCATCATAATATTTCAAAAGAAGGAGGGTCCTTGGATCTTGCTAGGTGTTCCAATACTTACTGATTCGCATCATCACAGCGAAACATATTTGAGATTTACGATTCTGTGCTTATTATGCCAGAGTTTTGATTTACTACCGCATAGAGAGCGTGCTTCATTTAGTCTACAACTCATGAAAACTCAGTGGTACCACCAAATATGATGTATGGAACCATTACATGAGACCAACACTCGTATATGCAAAGATTGAATTCAAAATCGTATTTCTATTGAATGTCAAACTCCTTTCTTCTAGATATTTAATTCTGATGTTACACGGTTATTTACCCCAGACAGACAGGCAAAGATCTTCATGGAGGTCGGAAAAAGCTCTGCGCTTAGGGAAGCATCATGGGCTTTTCCTTCGTGAGCATGGGGAGACCAGCCGCCTAGCCTCACCACTGCAGTGTAAACACTGGGGAAGGCCTGGAGCTGTGGTAGAAGCTACGAACTCTTGATGAACAGGCTCATGCCCTCGCAGTGGTTTCATCGAGCTCCTGTAAAAGGCGAGACTGCCAGAGAACGTATTCTAAGCTGCCAAACAACCCACAGCCCGGACAGCTGGACCTCAACTTGCCCAGCAAAATAGAGCTGTGGCAAGCAGAACTTGGATGTAACTTAGTCTTCAAGATTCGGACTGCTGTAGCCTCAAGCTTGTAGTTAACCATGCAGGAGCGGAAAAAACCCCTCTGCCCACTTGATAGACTTCATAGTGACTGGTGACTTCCTAAAAGTGAATAAATGTATTTAAATTCCCCGCACCCAAACTACTAGCCTGCCTGCTCCCAGGCGCAATGGGTTATATCGCACGCCTCAAAGTGAGCAGTATTAGAATGGATAAATGGGCTAGTTGGTACTGGCATCTTTTTATTTGTGGCGACACGATGCGGCGCCGCTTCCGCGCCTGCGCGCCGTGTCGACACTGCATCGACGAGCGATAGAGATAACACTCTCGCCCGACGGAAGACAGAAAAACTGCGTGTGCTCCCGCAAGCAGTTCAGTGTGGTTTTTACGTTTCGTGTGGAAGCAATAAAGCTTTTGCGTTCCCACATCTGGTGACCCGGACAAAGAACCTACCGCACCGCCATGGCCGAGCAGGAAGCCCTTGCCGCTCTTCGCCAATAAGTACAAGAACTGCAACAGCAACTGCAGGCCCAACAACAGGTGATCCAAAACCAAGAGCAGCAACGCTTGCAAAGTGAACCGCACTCGCCTGACGATCCTACACGGCCCCGCTCGAGCAACGCCCCCCAAAGCTCTTTACCGGCAGGCGCTACCACTGCTGCGGCGGCCGCCGAGACGGACGTCTGTCGCATCGCCGTCAAGCTCCCACCGTTTTGGGCAGAGTCCCCTGAGGTGTGGTTCGGTCAAGTCGAAGCGCAGTTTTCCCTCGCACATATCACCCAGGACCGTACGCGCTACGACTACGTCGTCGCCCACCTCGACTCTCGCTAGGCAACTGAGCTCAGCGACATACTCGCAAGCGACATACTGATCCGACGGCTTTCGCCTTCAGAAGACGCGAAGGTGAGTCAACTTCTTCAGCAAGAAGAGCTCGGTAACAGCAAGCCATCGCAGCTCCTGCGCTATATGCGTACCCTCGCGGGCAGCACGCCTGTTGACGACTCCTTCCTGCGGATAATCTGGCTTCAACGTTTACCCGCCCACGCACAGGCCATCCTCCAGGTTCAGCGGAACCTACCGCTGAACCAGCTCGCCGAAATCGCGGACCGAGTCGTCACAGTCTCTCTTCCACCGCCATGTCTTCCCGTCCACGCCGTCGGCGCCCCACAGCCCACCCCCGAGCTCACGAGCCGTATCGACGAAATCGCCCGTCAGCTGGACTCCATTCGAAAACACCTGGACCAGCGCCCAACGTTACGTCCCGGAAAACGCCCGCAGAGCCAAGATCGCAACGCCGACGATGACGGCCGCTGCTACTACCATCGTCGCTTCGGTGACAAAGCCCGGAAATGTCAACCCCCCTGCACAGCCGCACGTCAGGGAAACTTCAACGGCAGCCCGTAGAGACGGCAGCGAGCTGCCAATTTAGAGACCGTCGCATTTTTGTCACCGACCAAGTCACTAAACGACGATTCCTCATCGACTGCGGTTCGGACATCTGCTGTTTTCCCCGAGCCTTCCTGCACGACAAGCGCCCTTGCACATCGTTCGAGCTAAGTGCGGCGAATCATTCGAGCATTAAGACCTACGGCTCGCTCCGCCTCAACATCAGCCTCAAAAACCTACGCCGCAAATTCCCATGGAACTTCGTCATCGCTGACGTTGCAGAGCCAATCATTGGGTCCGACTTCTTGGCGTACTACAATCTTCTACCTGACTGCCCGTATGACCGGCTTATTGACGCCACAACAAGCCTCTCCGCGCCGGGCCAACGCACGACCACCCAACAGCCTAGCGTTACAGCTTTCGCCGTTCAAGACCAATCGCCATACCATGCCCTCCTCGCAGAATTTCCTGACCTGACACGACCTAGCGGGCGTCCCCGAGAGGTGCGCCACTCAACCGTGCACTACATCCGCACTACACCCGGCCCCCCGGTCTCTTGTCGCGCCCGTCGCCTAGCCCCGGACCGCCTTCGAATCGCTCAAGCAGAATTCGAAGCCATGCTCCGCGAAGGTACTGCCCGCCGCTCGGAGGGACCTTACGCCTCGCCGCTACATTTAGTACGGAAGAAGACCGATGGCTGGCGCCCCTGTGGAGATTACCGAGCCCTCAACGCCCGCACCGTCCCCGACAGGTACCCCGTTCGTCATATTCAGGATTTTGCCCACCACTTAGATGGCAGCGCTATCTTCTCAGTTGTTGACCTGGTAAAGGCTTACACGCAAATCCCTGTCAACCCGGATGACGTCCCAAAGACCGCGATCATCACGCCGTTCGGCTTATTCGAATTTCCCTTCATGAGCTTTGGCCTCCGCAACGCTGGACAAACGTTCCAACGTTTCATCGACGACGTCGTCCGCGGCCTAGACTTCTGTTTCGTCTACCTAGACGACATCCTAGTGTTCTCCCTCAATGAAAAGGACCACCGCCAACACCTTCGTGAACTTTTCCAGCGTCTCGATGACCATGGCTTACTCATAAACGTCCAGAAATGCACGCTTGGCGCCCCCGTCGTCACGTTTCTTGGCCATCAAATCTCTTCAGAAGGGACTAGACCCTTGCCTGACCGCATCCGGGCCCTTAAAAACTATGCGCGGCCTGCCACAGCGAAAGACCTCCGCCGTTTCTTGGGCATGCTCAACTTTTACAGGCGCTTCGTGCCTAAAGCGGCCACGTATCAGGCCCCTCTACATGACGCGTTGGCTGGCCTGCGAGGGAACCATCCTGTCACTTGGACACCCCTTTTATCACAAGCGTTCGAAGACTGCAAAACTGCCCTATGCAACGCCACTCTGCTCTCCCATCCCAAGCCAGACGCTCCCTTGGGCCTCTTCACAGATGCCGCCAACACTGCCGTTGGAGCCTCCCTCACGCAGCGCGTGGGCAACAACTGGTGCCCGTTGGCGTTCTTTTCGAAGAAACTCTCCAGCCCAAAGACACCCTCGTCCACCGGCAGCATCGCCGACGCAACTTCGGCTCCTTCGGAGACGACCTGGCCAGCCTACTACAGAGAGCTTCTCGCCATCTGCGAAGCGGTCCAACACTTTCGCCACATCCTCGAGGCACAACACTGCACCATCTACACCGACCACAAACCTATCACTTACGCCTTCTCCCAACGCCGCGAAAAACTTCCACCAGTACAGCAGAACCAACTGTCCTTTATCGCTCAGTTTACAACCGACATCCAACACATCAGCGGAAAGGATAATGTGGTCGCTGACGCGCTCTCGCGCGTCTCTGCCGTCAAGTAGCCACCCATTACTACGACGCTCAAAAGACGGACGCCGAACTCCAGCAGCTTCTCGAGAATGGCTCTTCCCTTCAACTTCAACAAGTTGCCGTCCCAGGGTCGACGGACACTCTCTACTGCGACATATCGACCGGACGAGTGAGACCATATGTCCCTTCTATGCATCGCCGCAACCTCTTCAACCAGTTGCACAACCTCAGCCATCCCGGCATCCGCGCATCTTCACGACTAGTGACTGACCGCTATGTTTGGCCCTCAATGCAACGGGACTGCCGCACCTGGGCACGCACGTGCATTCAATGTCAGCGCGCCAAAATAACCCGTCACGTTACTTCGCCGCTCGGGGCATTCCCTTTGCCGTCGGAACGGTTTCAACACGTACACATCGACATCATTGGCCCCCTTCCACCAGCCGGACCTTAACGCTATTGCCTCACCGCCATTGATCGCTACACTCGATGGCCCGAGATATGGCCGCTCGAAAGGAGCACCGCAGAAGACGTCGCCTCGGCCTTCTTCTCCGGCTGGATTTCCCGATTCGGCACTCCTCGTCGCGTCACAACCGATCAAGGACGGCAATTCGAGTCCCAACTCTTCAGGCTCCTCGGGCTTTCCACCGGGTTCGAGCGTTCTCGGACAACCAGCTACCACCCTTGCGCCAACGGGATGATTGAGCGGTTTCACCGACAACTCAAGGCAGCCATCATGTGCCACCCGAACTCAACCTGGCTCGAGGCTCTCCCGGCAGTCGCCCTTGGTTTGCGTGCCACCTTCAAACCAGACATCCAGGCCACGCCCGCAGAGCTCGTTTACGGGGAGCCGCTTCGCCTACCTGGGGAAATTCTCTCCGCTTCAACTCCCGACATCACCATCACGGACCCTATAGACTTTGTCGCCCGGCTCCGTCGCACAATGGCCGCACTGCGCCCATCGCCAGCAGCACGTCACACCAAGCCGACCCCGTTCGTGTTTAAGGACTTGCCAACATGCTCGCACGCCTTTCTCCGCGATGACACTGTACGTGCGCCTTTTCAACCGCCGTACTCCGGACCTCACAAAGTCATCAGTCGTGACGACAAGACATTCACCCTTCAAATCGGCGGGAGGGACATCCGCGTCTCCATCGACCGACTGAAGCCCTCATACATCCTCTCTGAGGACACTACCAACTCCTGCACGTCTCCAGTAATCCACCCACAGCAGCCTCCAACGCCTCAACCCGTGCCCTACACCACCCGCTTCGGACGCCAGGTGCGGATCCCGAACGCTCTTCAACCCTGAGGGCACCTCTCTGCGTGGGGGGTTGGTGTGGCGACACGATGCGGCGCCGCTTCCGCGCCTGCGCGCCGTGTCGACACTGCATCGACGAGCGATAGAGATAGCGCTCTCGCCCGACGGAAGACAGAAAAACTGCGTGTGCTCCCGCAAGCAGTTCAGTGTGGTTTTTACGTTTCGTGTGGAAGCAATAAAGCTTTTGCGTTCCCACATATTTAAACACGAGCGCAAGAAAAGGGTGTTTACACACAGAAAGAACTGCACACCACAAGCGCTCACTTTTAACTGTTTAATCACACATGGAAACAAACAGATGTAAACAAAATGATCCACATCGCGCGTGACACTAAGAGGTGATGAAGCTTAACATCTATGGAACGTGTTTAACATCTATTAACGCAACTGAACTCGTTATCCTGCAATGCTAAAGATGGATGACTGACACAGAGCACTGCGTTCTCAGTGATATCATATACCTCCAAAATTTCCCTTGTATTTTCGCTAGGGTGACGGAACGAAATTGTTCTCTTCTTTAAAAGGGGACTGCAATGGCATGAACGACAATACATGGCAAGATGAGATGTTGGTGCTCCAGTCATTAAATTATGGTGCTCGGCGAGACAAACATTAATCCAACGGGCAGTTTGGCCTATGTACATGTGACCATATGAGAACGGAATCTTATAAACAGCCCCTACGTCGCAGCCTACAAACCAGGTACCGTGATTCTTGTCGACTGGCCTTTTCTCGGTGCACTGTCCAGTGACCTCCTGTGCAAATTGAACAATCACGGCTCAGCTTTTGTGGTGCTGAAAAAACCATGTTCACTCCACATCTCCTGGGAATGTACGGAATAACCACCACAGTTTTGGTTTGCTCACGTAAGGAACAGCGCCCGTACTCTCCTTTCTTTGGCAGTTGCATCAGTTTTTCGCCTACAGCAGCAATGGGCAACTACCCAGCAACTTCCAAACGATACAACTGCACCTGGAAGCTGTTGCTTAACTGGTATATGCATCTTCTTTCCAGTACTGCGCGTTACATTGGCATCACAATATCGTATTTTAGGATTTTAGAGTGCCCAGACGCAAAATCCAACAGTTTTTTTTTTTGTGAAGGGAGGCTATATTGCCACAAAATTGGAGCTCAAATAGAACGTTAAAATTTCTAAAAACGACTCGACTGGAGCACCACATGTCTTCCTGAATGCCACCTCGTCGTTGTGTTCAACAATGCACTTTTTTACGCAGCGTAACAACCCATTGTGCGGTAGGGAATGATAAAGTGTGTGTAACTGTATAATAAACTGTGTGCGTAAGTGTAAACGTGTCGAAACGTCCTTTTTTGCGCCTGTCTTTTCCTAAAAAAAAATGAGCAGTGTAATCGAAGTTGGTAAAGGAATCTAGCTGGGGAATTGATAAGTAGAATTATGGGCTTGAATTTTGGGGGTTGGACAAAAATCGAGCGAGAAGCAGTGCCCCTAACCGACGATCTAGGGTCTCTGTAGATTTGTCATGAGCTGTGACTGCATGTTCCGCCCTCGAGTGGTAGAATGTTTCAAATATGAGGATCTGAGGATTCAACTTTTTAACGCATCACAAAGGCAGCGAATCTGGACGAGCAGCCACACTGGGCATTAAGCAAAGTGAACGATGTTAATCCCTAGCATGTCTGAGAAGCACGACGGCCCTGGGCTTGTGCCTGACGATGTGTGTCGGACGAACATTACGAGAAAGAGGAGAGACCCCGATGTTGACCCTTTGAACTTCAGATAGAGGATGTCGGCGCTGCTCAACGAGCATGGCGTTGAGGCCGAGTACAGCCAAAATCTACCTTCCGGCCTGGGTAGAAAAGAGCCAGTTGCGAAGTAATCGAATATATCATCAAAAATATAGCAATTACTGAAGCGAGAACTATTCTGAGTAAATTATCAGCACCGCCATACTTGTCCTACTCATTACGGCTCCGTCCATATGCTCTGAATTATGGGAGCGGATATAATAGAAATTATTTTATTTCGAAAATGGCAGGCGGTATATTGAGTACGATCGTAGTCATTGGTTCGTTTGAAGGATGCACATCACTAATTTATATAAAGAACGATTTTAACTGAATACATCCCACAAAGGATGCCAATTAAGTTTCAACGCGGGAGTCTTCCATAGCTGTCACGGTGTTCGAGAACAATATTTACTAAATCAAGACTGAACAGATCTGGATAGAGCGACTCCAGAATTTACTCACTCGAATGTTGCGCGGTACAAAAATGGCCTCCCACACGTAATACGGAAGCATCCATTCGAGAATTATGGTGCCGAGAAGCACCAGTAATTTTTATACAGGCGTTGTCTTATGTCATCCCCTGTATGTCAAAGTTCTCAGGAAAATTGAAATATTGATATTATTCCTAACTTGTCACTGAATATGTTCGAGATCATAACGATTTGGAACTCTCCTAAATGCAAAAACTGTTCCTTCCTTCAAGGCTTGCTTTCTTAACGACCGCATAAGGAACAATTTAGCGAACTCTTGACTGGCACAAGGTTAGTACCATGCAATTTACTTAAATGGAGTCACTCGAAAACGCACCAAATGGTGCTTCATGTTTTCAAAGCACTTCGTGACTGCTTGGGTACGGCCCGCGACCCCTGTCTGCCACTAAACCAAGAGTGGGTGGGGAGGGGTTCCTCCGGACTTAATAAACTTCTTTCCCCCTCCTCGTAATTGCTTTTAAAAATTGTTGCAGTAATAAGGAACGGGTTTAAAACACTGCCTCGAACCACCATCTTTCTAAATTATGGCAACGATTTTCCTTACGTTGGTTTCCTTGTTTTGTGGATTCTCCTGCTGCATTAAAGAACATCTCAGCCACAGCGACCGTACTTCAGCGCAGGCAAACTGCAGCAAACAGCCGTGTACTTAGGTGCATCTCTATGAACCCCATTGGGCCGAAATTACACCGCTCCCCTCCACTTATTGCATTAATGCATTACTTATTGCATTAATGAACGCCTCTGATGCGTTGTGGGCAAGCGCCATCATACGAAAAGCAAGCAAGCAAGCAAACAGCAGTATAGAGCAGTCTACAGCACATAAGCGAAGACAAAGAAGAAGCCGGTGTTCTCTCGCAATCGCCAAAGTCAATGCGAGTCCCGTGCTTGCCGCAAGACATCAGCAGGGCTGTCCAGAAATGCCGGCGGAGAGCCCGGGGACTACAACTGACTGCCCCTTGAATGTTCACTTGCCACAATACCGACATGCTTGTCTTACGAGGAGCGGTCACACAGCACCCCAGGGGAAGTATCTCGGCGCCTGCCTTGTCACCACACTATTGGATCCTGCCCACGTCGGTGTCATGTACGGGCGTCACCGAGATCCAGTCCCTCCTGGCGCCTTTCTCGGCCGCCGCATTTCTAAGCCAAGGATGTAACGGCGCGGCGCCACCATTGATTCAAGGCGACGACGACATAAATGCGGAGAAGCAGGGCGGTGAAGATGCTACCGCTATTGCCGTGTCGTCGGAACCACTGCGCAAGAGCTTCCCGCATGAGTCGCGTGTCAAGTGGTCTTGGAGCCCTGGCATAGCATTCTTCGTCTCGGCGCTGCTTGCTTTCGGAGGTTCACTGGTGGTCATGTTGGTCGTCAGCCATCTACTTCAGCCTCGGGAGCTTGCGCCCGAAGAACAGATGGCCACCGCTGTTGCTCGGCAGCCGCTGGTCCCAGAGCAGTCATCCGGGCAGGCTTTCGGTAAGAATGCGGCGGCGTCACACGACGTGATGACTGAGCCGGTATTTGCCAACCACAGCCTGGTGACAGAACGCGACGATCAATCGCTAGTGGGAACAACGCCCTTCATGAAAGGCCGGTCGGTGCTCCGCGGGCGAACTCGCCGACGCTCTGGAAGGCCGCGGAGCACTGCAGCTGTTCCAGCCGCAAAAGTGGACAATTCACTCGGCACGGAGACGACACCGTGGCTGGATTAAGAAGCGTGTTCGATATCATGTTTTGTTTTTTTTTTCCCTCTTGAAATGTGCTGTTGATCGTTAGTACGCAGTAGTGAGTCCTCGGAGCATGTCTGTGCGAATTATATGGTGCGCGCGTCATAGGTACTATGAAGAGCGGCACCATATAAGCCGCACACAGCGGCTGTGAAGCCTGTGCGCGAATTAATGACGATCAGAAAGCGAACGTCTCTCGCATGAATTATTTCGCTTCATATATGCACGCTCTCCGCAAGTTATACAGCAGTTGCCTAGATTAACAATGTTCGTCCTTCTTTGCATGTATTCACTCACTCGATTAGGGAATGTAGGGCTCAAGCTCCCGCTCCTCTGTCAAGCGCCACCCGTCGACTCTCAAGACCGGTTTAAGCGCTTCGTCAGGGCGGCCCAACGCGGAAAATGTGCGCCATCGAGAACATACACGTCTCTGCGAAATACTTTCTATACGTCGCATAAACGGAGATATACGACGTACAGTGCTTTCTTGATCGATTTCTGGGGTTTTATGTCCCTTCCTCGCATTGTGCATTAGGATTTGTTGCAACGGTCCCAGCAATGTTTACGATAGATGGTTCTTCGGAGTACTAGTCGGTGTCCGAAACACACTGTGTGAGCGATATGGTATGAGCGATATGGTCAGCCGACTGACGCTGGTATAACGGAATTGGTTCGCTCGTATACGGGTATAGAGCGAAGAAGACGCTTGGAGACCTTTAGTCAAAACAAAAGAGAGCTTGTATTTCCAGTACATGCAGAACATTACAACATGTGCACTCGTACGTTAAAGCAAAACTTCTACTTGGCTGCGCAGGGCGACAGCATACCGCCGGTACCGCCAGTGCATAGCACTTTCGGCCTTTAATATCTATTTCACTCCGCCTTAACATATTCCGCGGCTAATCAACGCCAATTTTCTCTCCGATTGGACAGTGATGTCTCCGAATGTTGCGTCTCTGACTCCGCGTATCCTTTCCGTGGTATCGCCGCACAGTCATTGAAATGGTGCTGTGTGCACCTTAGTACATTGCGATGAATACATTTTCCTTACCCCAAGTTTCAACAAAAATGATAACGAAAACAAGAACACAAGAAAGTGGGGTAATGTCAAAAAGGCTGAGCTAAGCTATAGCAGAACAGGCAAATCGCACCGTGGGCGAACAGATGTCTTGTGCCCGTCTTGCTTCTGTATTCGTCCTTCTTTTAGCGCTCCGTTTTTCCGTTTCTCAAGTATGAATCTACTCACCCAGAGACACGTTCTAGGAAGCGTAAGAGCTCATACCGGGAGAGAGACTTCTAAGCGCCACCAGGGCGCCTGATCCACTGGCCTGTACGTGACCCCACGATATTCACACATGTCTTAGTATGTCACTCACCACAAGCGGCTGCCTGCTACACCCCCAAAACTTCAATGCCCGCTGCCCAAAGATCGCCTATCAACTTGTCAACAATCGACGGCTCTTTATCTAGACTCAATTCTCCCCCGCAGTAGAAGCGGTCATCATCATCATCATCATCATCAGCCTGTTTAGGTCCACTGCAGGACGAAGGCCTCTCCCAACGATTTTCAATCCACCCTATCCTCAGCGAGTTGGTTCCACTTTATGCCCGAAAACATTTTAATTTCATCGCTCCATCTAACCTTTTGCCTGCCTCTGTTGCGTTTTCCCTCTCGTGGTATCCATTCCGTCGCTCTTACTGTCCACCTATTATCCTTCCTCCTCACGACATGTCCTGCCCAGGTCCACTTCTTTCTTATAATTGATAAGATAATATCCGCTACTCCTGTCTGTTCTCTGATCCATTCCGCTCGTTTTTTATCTCTTAGTGTTACCCCTATCATTTTTCTTTCCATTGCACGTTGCGTGCTCCTTAGTTTCATCTCTAGTTTTTTCGTTATTCTCCATGTTTCTGCACCGTACGTTAGTACTGGGAGAATGCAGTGATTGAATACTTTTCGCTTTAATGAGAGCGGTAGGTTACCGGTCATGATTTCGTAATGCCTCCCGAATGCGCTCCAGCCCAGCCTTATTCTAAGGATAATTTCGTTTACCTGGGTAGGAGTTCCTGATATTAACTGTCCCAGATATACATATTCGTTTACACATTGTAAGGGTTCATTGTTGATTTTAAATTCCTGTTCCTTAGCTAAGTTATTGAGCATAACTTTGGTCTTTTGCCTATTCATCTTTAATCCAACTTTAATGCTTTCCCTGTTTAAGTCATCAATCATGTTTTGTAATTCATCACCATCATTGCTAAAGAGCACAATGTCGTCTGAAAATCTTAAATTGTTTAGATATTCTCCGTCTATTCGAATGCCCTTTTCTTCCCAGTCTAGACGTTTGAAGACTTCCTCTAATCATGCAGTGAATAGCATCGGGGATATTGTATCTCCCTGTTTCACACCTCTCTTGATCGGGATTTCTCTGCTTCTCTCATGTAGGAGTAGTGTGGCTGTGCAATCTTTGTATATGTTGTTTATGGTTTTCACGTATACGCCAGGTACCCCTTGTCGACGTAGAGCTTCTAGAACTGCTTGTATTTCTATGGAAGCAGTAAAACGTGACTACTTGCCTCGACCTACAAGCCCCGCGGCAGGGAACCCCTTCGCTTCGGACCGGCGGCCTTCCCCCGCCTAACTCCGCATCCAGCGCGTACTTGAAGCATGCGCGCCGACACGGTGGTTCCAGGTACCCTGGAAGGGCTCAGCTACGGAAGTGCCAGTCTTGTCGGAGTCGCTTCGAGCCACGAGGTACCCTTTAAACAGTGCTTGCGCATACTTCGGGAGTTGTGCGAGGCGCATCACACTCCTCGGCTGAAAACCAAGCTAACACTCGCGCCGCAGCCGTGGGAGGGAAGAATGCGCAAGGTCGACCAAACACTAAGGCGACATGAGGGCACTCAGAAGCAAACGCGGATAAACGCCTCCCATTGACAGCCACCTGACCATCGACGAATATGGCTGGGCATGGGTTTCCGTGACTCTTTTCGCGTCCTTCCAAACACACACGCAACCTCTTTTTACTAAGTGAGAAATTATTTCAGACCGAAATACGCCTAAAAAAGAACTTTTATTCCGTGGTATTCAATTAAGTACGCCCTTTCAAATGGACAAGAGGAGCGCATTCTGCTGACGAAGGAAATAGGCTTAGGAAAACGTGTTCGAGCAAGAAAATGTCAGAGTGCTTTATCGCTGGTACACTGTCGATTAATTTTGTCAGTTTTCTGCCAAAATTCAGAATTACTAGTTATGTTGTTGTTTTGTGGGGTTTTAGGTCCCAACACCAGTTCTGATTATGACAGACGCCGTAGTGGAGGGCTCCGGAAATTTCGACCACCTGGGGTTCTTTAACGTGCACTGACATCGTACAGCACATGGGCCTCAACATTTCGCCTCCATCGAAATGCAGCCGCCGCGGCCGGGATTCGATCCCGCGACCCTCGGATCAGCAGCCGAGTACCTTAGCCACTAGACCAGCGTGGCGGGGCTTACTAGCTATGGTTTAAGTTGCATGAATTCAGGCAAAACTGCGTCTGTATAAAAAGGTACACGCTGGCAGGACTAAACTTCTCTCACAGTTCAGCACTATGTAAACCGGTGCTGCGTTGCAGACGAATCGCATTATAAGTTCTCAGTAATTCGTTTTCTATGCCGGCATTCTCGCCATCCAGAGTAAATGTAACTCGGCAGACCATACATTAGGGTTATCCAGCTCGAGGTCAGTATTTTTTCTTCGAAACGTCGAGCTTTTTAGCGTAATTCAGCAGATCTGTCCTGAGTCTCTTACGCGTAGCCATCCAACTGTGCCAAATTTGTTCGCCTTTTTTTTGTGAGCGCCTTGTAATGTAACGCTGGTACGTTCTGCGATGCTCACCAACAAGCACTTGCGTACGGCTGCTTTATGTCATTCAAGCTAGGTAACACGTGTTTTGAGGCAAAACTGATTTGTTATCATAATGCCATCACAGCAAGGTACTTGTCTTCTCACACGAATTCGACGTGGAGACGAAAATACTTTACCGCGCTGAGTGAAATACGTTACCGCTGCTAAAGTTGCGTTCACATAATCATCAAGCACATCCTAGTCGTGTTTTACCAGCTGGTCCTGTCGTGGTTGATGTCGAAACCTCAGGAGCGGCATTAAGACGTAACAGCCAAGTATTCACGCTGAAATGAAAACCCGTTGCCTGTAATCCACCGTCGACGTCGTAACGTAATATTCATTTTGCGCGGGACAATATAGAAGCACAGAGGCAAAAGCAAAGACAGAAAGAAGGCATAAAGGAAGGAATGGAATGAAATAGTGCTGCATGATTTTTGTTGTGCCCATATCCTCCATTGACGATAATTACGAACAAGAACTTAGTTGAAGTGCACGTGGCTGGCATTCCTTTCACCGCATTAATTGATACTGGAGCCACGATATCCCTAATGAGCGCAAATTTTTACCGTCGACTCAGAAAAGTACTCACGCCTCCCACTACTATGGCCGTACGTGTCACCGATGGCGGCACTGTTGCCATTACTGGAATGCGTACTGCTGGAGTAGGCATTGCCGACGACGACGTTCAAGTACTTTCAGGTGCGAAGAACCTTAGAACCTGGGCTTGTCGGCGTGTCCTGCTGCTGTCGTCGCGGTGGGCCCATCTTGGAGGCAGTGGGGTCAGACAGTGTGTGTTCATTTGTGGGGCGATCCTGGATTCCGTGCACCCAGACAATGCATGTGTAGAGTTGTCGTGTTAGAAACGATTCTAACTAGTTTCTGCTAATGCGCCCGGACTGTCCCCGTCCAACGTCGTCGTCGTGGCCACGCTAAAGCAAGCCCATTTGCAGCTACTCACGTTACCTGTGGGAAACACCGACGCACCACCGCATGCTTCGCCCCTTCTCAGGTTTCACGTTAGTGGAGCTGTATAAAGCCTCAGTTTTAGTTCAGCACTCGTGTTTGAAGGAGCCCATTTTGAGTTTCTATGTGCGTGCCGCGTATACAGCACGGAATACGTGCTATCATCTTTTTTTAGACTCGTAGCTCGCTTATCTCTTTCATCGCGTCGGGTTTCCAGGGGAGAACAATCGGGATCGGAACAATTGCGGCAGAGAACGAAAACGAAAAACTTAAATTGCCGAACGACGACTCCTATGACGCTGATTTTGGCAGAAAGCGGAGAGCGCGAAAGAACGTCTCGGAAAAGCAAAAAGAAAATACAAAATCATCGAAAAATTACGGACCGTTTTTTAATCCAAACTAGACGAGAAGTTCAGGGGAAGTTGGATGCTTGAATCGACGAACTAATCGGAACATAGATTTAGAAGAGGGAATGTCGTAGGAGCCAACGTTTCGACAAGCGGACTTGTCTTCGTCAGCGCGGCAACTGCCTTCTCCAGCATTCGTTTGTGTACGCCTTTGCACAGTCTCCCCCGTCCTCAGAAGGAGAGGAGAAGAAGAGCAGCACGTTCGAACAATAAAAAAAAGGGGGCGGGGGCTTGGCTGCAGGGGTAGTTGGGTGACTAATATAAATGGCAAGAGCGAAAGCTTCCAAAGAATCCGCTCCTTGTACATATCTTGCAAACGCATTGTGTGCAGCGCTAGAAAGCAGGAACGGTGGAGAAGGCAGTTGCCGCCCTGACGAAGACAAGTCCGCTTGTCGAAACGTTGGCTCCTGCGACATTCCCTGTTCTAAATCGTATTTTGCGATTTGTTCATCGAAACCGTTTTTTGGAAACCCTTTAGCTTCAATACTAGACTGTGTATTGTTTATGTCATGTTCTACGAACACGCGGGTCAAACTGCCCAGAGGCATATTCTTCCTGCGACCGACTATACCTTCACAGTCTGCTTACCGCGGCCATCCTCAAGCATTGCAACCAAACACACTTCGGCACATTCGAGTTTTAATGTGCGGTAGTCTAACTCCGTTCGCCATGACGACGTTGGGACCGCTACAGTATCTTGCACTCAAACGCCGCGGTTTCGCCCATGCGATCATCATTGTTTACCACCTTCCTACAGCCAATGCTGCATCTATATCTATTTGCCGCGAACGTGTCTACAACAAACTATACATTCGGGTAAACTAATATAATCGTGAGAAATTATAATATCAGTTTTATCATGAAGCCTCGTATGCAGAACTTTGCAAAATCATTTTATATTGTGCGTAACTCCCATAGACATAGGAAGGATTCCCAGCAATTCATGGTGTACACGTGCTTTCGTTGTCAGAATAAAAGAATATGTGGCCTTCCTGCACTGTAAACCATCGCTGCAATACTAATTCAAATTTGATGTCTTCATCAGAAGCAATCAAACCGAAAGCTGCAGGGTCGCCTGTTGGAGAATTTTTAACGCTGAGCACCAGAGTGAGTGAAAAAAAACTTTACTATCGGTACTGGGAGTGATGGGCTCTGTGACCCCACCAGATGGCCCTCAGTCGGGGCTGAAGGCGACCTCTTGGGCCCTTGCTGTGATCCGGACTTGGACGTCCAGAGCAGAGCTCGCCAGTAGGGTCTCCCACTTTTGCGAGCCTACAAGCTTCTGGAGTTCTTTGGGCGGTGAGTCTGCGGGGCAGTCCTAAAAGATGTGTTGCATTGTGGCTCTGTGGCCACATTTCGAGCAATCGGGTTCGAATTGGTCTTGATCTATGTGGTGCATGGATTCGCGAGGGTATTGGTTTGGAGTTGCCTCCATCTAACTTCTTCAGCCTGCTACCTGCGAGGTAGCATGCGAGGGCTTATTGGGCAGCAGCCATCTCATCTAAGTTCACGTTCTACGTGACGCCTCCTGGCAAAAAAGTGTGTTCCACACACGCCGCCTTGGCCACGAGTGGCGCTGCCTAACACTCCCAGGACAATACCTACATAAATACACAATAAAGTGGACGGAGGGACGACCGCCTTCGTATCTCAGTTGGTAGAGCATCGGACGCGACATCCGAAGGTCGTGGGTTCGGTTCCCACCGAAGGCAGGTTTGTCTTTTCATCCACTTTATTTCCTTTCTACTTTCTCCACAATTACAATCCACAAGTAACTTCCCCTATGCTTTCCTAGGCTTCATTGTCTGTTTGTTCATTAAGTTGTTTCTAACAAATAAAGAACGAGGCCTTGACCCCTTCCCTTTCGTTGTTACCCAATAAGGAAGACGAAGGGGCGCGTAACACGAGCAGCGGCCACGGGCATGCTCGCGCTGCAGTTCAGCCATTCCTTCGCACAGGCTAGACGCTCGGGCGCGGTTCTTCGTATTTTCGCTGCAATTGTTCTGGTGCGCCCAGTCGTGTGGTCCCTTCACTTTCGGCAATGGAACAACTGCGGACAAAGCGCGGCTTCGTCCTCACCGTGACTACCAAGGCCACTCAGCACCCTGCTCGAGGATCTCTCAAGCCCGACTGGAATGCTCGAGAACCACCTTGCCTTCATCGAGTACAACACGCGGAACCGATGGCTTTCGACGAGATCCAGGCCACACTCTTCGACACTGACCTAGAAGGAGACGTGGGCACAGCCTTTGAATACGACCGGAAGGTGAGCTTCGTCAAGTCCGATGTTCGCCGCGCCATCCACTCGCCTACGCCAACTCCACCCGTCTTCTTCGCCAACACCGTGGGATCATTCGTCGCGACGCTCGCACCCTCGCCGCAACACGCCCCAATTTTCGCATCGTCGCCCAAGCACCGACCTCTTCCTGCGTCATCCATCCCAAGGTGTGTCGGCATGCAGACGTGACCTCCCGCGTGCCCGACGCATTTCCAAAGAAGTTGCAGCACGCACAGCTCTGTGAAGTGCCAGTCAACGGCACAACGTTCGAAGAGCCTGCCATTCTGTCCAGAAACGATGATTCTGCGCTCTCGAACACTTGCGTGACGTTGACAGTGCGGCAACCAACACCAGCCGTTTTGTCTTCGTTAACTACAGTGCCGGATGCAGGGGCGCCCTCCACGACGTCACGTCACGCCAAGATCATGTCATCACGTCCTCCTCGCATAGCTGGCAAAGTTCGGAGTCGACTTTCGCCTCTGTGCCACCGAAGATAAAGGAGGACGGCGAGAAGCGACCACACACATCGTCCTGGGTTTCGGCACCAGAACGAATGCACCGAAAATGCGAACAGGAACCGGACCCAGCCGTCTGGCCTGTTTGAAGGAATGGATGAACTATATCGCGAGCCAGCCCGTGGCCGCTGTTCGTGTTACGCGCGCCTTCGTTTTCTTTATTTAGCAACAGTGGCTGTACACCTTCGCTACTCTTAGTCAAATATTAGTTTCGCTTAGAGCACTGCACGGGCCCGGGCCGGCCCGAAAGCCCGGGCCCGGCCCGGCCCGCGGGCCGGGTCGGGCCGGGTAAGTAATTGTTGGATCGGGCCCGGGCCGGGCCCGGGCCTGGGTCAGGCCCGAATCAGGCCCGGTTCTCATACGTGTCGGTAATGGCGCGTGTGTGCTTTTTGGTTTTGCGGCTTCTTGGGATTTAACGTCCCGAACCTAGTCAGGCTATGTGAGACGCTGTAATGAAAGTCTCCGGGTAATTAGACCACCTGAAGTGCATTAGAGTTCACTGAAATCGCACGATGCAAGAAATCTAGCATTTTGCCTCCATCAGCATGTTACATGTAACATCGGGAAACTGCCGCATAAAAGTTCCTGCCATTATATTAAGTGAAATACATTATTACGTACCATGTATCCAAAGAAGTGGTAGTCAGGCAGCACTGCGAAGCAACGGTACATTGCCCAGATCAGTGCATATAAGATGTACTCATCGGTATCATGGGAAACATTTCGAGTATGCAGTACGCTCCCATGCCCGCCTCGCCTGCTTCCGTCTTCGTGACTCTGTAGACTGGTCAACACGACTCGTAAGTCATTAAGACTTGAGGAGCTGTTTTTCGTGCAGTTTAAGCGCAAGAAGTGAAGTGACTCTTGCCACAGGGTCGCCGATCCACGCAGATGTTGCTGATTTTTGTGCTAGCAAGGCAGTTGCAAATATTTATGATTTGGCAATTAGCGAGTCAGAACTAGCATTTAATTCGGATTCTCATCACATCGAGTGTGTATTTGCTGATTCTCACGGCCAGCATTGTCTTCGTCACACTTCAGTAATTCATAAGTTTCTTCATTCGTCGGAGCACAAGTGTTCTCATGGCGCTCAAAAACGTGGACGCGCTCCCGAGACAGAAGTGAGCAAGCACCTAAGGAAGGTGATAATCAATATGATTTACTGCAGTACACTTTGTAACAGGCGTGTGCATTGGCACCCTTTACCGCACAAATATGTATGGGCTCCAGAGACACCCCGTGTGGACGAATTTTTCATCCCTTCAAGCTTCCATCTGCCTTGGAACTTCTGCCGCTATTAGATTTTAGCGGTTAAGTAACACACATCAAAACGGGAGACATGAACCCATCCTCTAGTAAAAAAAAAACGTACGGCAGCTCCGCTGCTGTGAAACCTCAGGACGTGCGTAGCACGGGCACCCAGAGATTCCCGTTCGTACAGTTCCCACTGCTCCGTGGACCAAAGCGTCAATGACCTCAATGTTTGTGGCAAGCAAGTAGGGTTTCCCCGGCACGAGTAGAATTTGTTAGCTAGATTCGCTAAGTTGGTGTGCGACATGTGCGCTACTTTTTTGGTTACTTTTATCGGCTGCGGTATCACTGTCGCGTGTTAAGTGTACCGCTATCCAAAATGGTGGCGCGGGTAGCTCGGTGCGTGCGCTAACATAAGTTGATTATAGTGGGTAATACAGGTTTTGCGGAAGCTATATACAGAGGCATAGACTAAGTATTCTGTGCCGCACTTGAGATGCTTAACACCCTAGATGCTAAACAAAAGCAGAAGGGCCCAAGTTCATTCATATGATGGAACACATAACTTATTTTATTGAGGGAGCAGTTGACACCTTCTGAAATGAAGCCTATACTGAAGCAATAGAACATGCGAGATCCGCGTGAAATTTCCTTCCACATGGGCGCTACCCCTCTCAGAAGTTTGCTTTTCCTTTACTTTCCGCCTTTTCCTGCCCATCGTAGTCACCGCTTTTTCCTTTCTGGTACACGTCGCCTCCACCATCACAGCCGCCAGCTGCAAGACTACAACCACGACTGCGAGCCACAGACAGTCAGACTTCGCTCCCCTGTTCGCACCGAGGTCTCTGGCCCTCGGCGGCAACCAACTCTCCCGATTGCAGTCATTGCGTGGGATCACGCTTCGGACACCAGACCCGCCGCGTTCGACGTGGAGCGCTTAAGAAGCCAGCGGCTAGTTCACTTGGGCGCTCTAATAAGCAGTTATTTCGGAAGCCCTTAGTCCGGTCTTGATTTAAAGTATAACACTTTCAAAGACCGAGGACGGTCAAACAAAGGCGACGAGATAGGCATCTAAAGCGAACAGCGAGGACGGTATGTCGCTCGCTAACGTGTGTGGCTTGCTTTGACAGATCTATGGCACTTATAGTCCCAACAATTATAGTAAAGCCAATTATAAATGTCCGCCGTTTTTCCACTTTATGTTGGCGTTGTATGATGTAGTCGTTCTTTGAAAAGAAATAAGAACATTGCACCGTTAGCACTGCGTGCATGAGACAGCCAGCTATGCCTCCTCATATAACTCCCGCAAATCTTTCGCTAAAGTGTTACAGGTGTAATTAACCGAAGGTAAACACAGTACCAGTGCAAATCGTGACACTGTCATATGTTTTCACAACACTCTCCGGAAACTATCTTGAGTGCGGCTGCTATCTTCACTATAGGCGAAGATTGGACAGTGCCTTGTTTATGCTCAAAGAATAATTGGTTGAATTCGGCCGGGCCGGGCCGGGCCGGGTCGGGCCGGGCCTAAACCTTTCGGGCCCGGGCCGGGTACGGGCCGTATTTAAAAACACCGGGCCGGGCTCGGGCGGGCCGGAGCTCGGCGTTTTCGGGCCGGGCCGGGCCCGGGCCGGAAAAAGCCGGCCCGTGCAGTGCTCTAGTTTCGCTTGAGCATTGCTGGCCGCGGTTTACCCATGCTCCATGACATGAAGTTATGTGCACATGCTAAGTATTGCGCAGATATGCTACGCATCCTATGAGCACACAAAGGGTAGCCGCGCATACTCGCTTCTTCTTTTACTGCTCTTTTGTGACCATTCTTAGGCCTACAGCAGAACCATGTCGCCTAACAAAGAATAATCATAAACGATATCAAGTGAACTCCATTTTCTCCTTATTTTCAAGCACTCATTATCGAGATGTGTCGTGAATTCTGCTAACACCATGCCTTATTTTATTGGGAAGTGCTCGTGGTCGAGTCTATCTGACTTAGCCAGACAAACGTAGTAGCCGGAAAGGCCGACATCCTAAAAGGCGCAAGCAACATTCGAGTTCAATAGCCACAATAACCAGACGTTGAAGATACCACCAGTGCCTTGATATAGGCGCGCTGACCGTCGGATTCGTTGACTACGGAACCAAGTCGTAAAGATAACGACTGGTTTTGGAACTTGAAATTATGTGTGAAAAGCAGCACACGCCTTTTCAACAAGAAGCCCATTTACTTAGCCCTCTTCCTGGCAACCTGGAACAGGACTAAGTAAATAGTAAAACCTACAGGGAACCTGCGAAAGCACGGAGAAGTGCAAAAAAGGGAAAAAATATAAACCGAAATTATTCTTTTAAATAATTACTTTACACAATCAAGTGACCCGAAGTTCAATTTCGTCGCTGGCATCGGGAGTGCACAAACTATTCGCGTGCCTCTCAGGATACTGAATGCAATGCATAATGCACGTAATGTGCCATGACCGAAATGGCCCCCTCCCATCAGGACATCAAGGAGTGTTCTGTTGCAAATCGGGCAGGTGCCTTTACATTTCCTGCCACAGCCGGTAATAGTTCTTTCCCCTCTCTGACAACTAGACTACCGGCAAAACGAGGTCCTGCTAGTTAAAAAAAAGCAACAATGTTAAGACCCCAGGTCTATGCACTTCGAACCTTCCCCTGTAGCGAGGGAAGAACCACTCGCTGTTGCTTGATCGGACTCTGTAACAGATTTTGATCCCAGACTGTGATGCAGAGGCACCCTCGCAGGGCAAAAGGAATGAACACCAGTTGTTTGCCGACACAATACCACAACAAAGGGGTGGCTAGCCACTATTTCGTGTACCACGGTGAACTTACAATCAATGGTTGCCCCTCCTTACCTAGGACGCTCGTCACTATCAGAACATGAACCTGATGTACTTGAAGAGGATAGAGGCCACCTAGCGAGAAAAAGGTGGGCACTAATAGATTATTTAAAATTTTGCAGTAATGTTACATGGTTTATGGCATCGAAGGCCTTTGAGAAAGCTATGAAAACGACTAACGTTAGTCTCACGACGGCATCACGAACAGCGGCGTAATTGCGTGAATTGCTTGGTGACACAAGGCTGGTACCGTGTTATTTACTGACAGTACAGTACGTACAGTGTCGCATGTTATACGTAAATAATGGCAACCATTATCCTTAGACTGTTTTTCTTCTAAATATACTCTTGATTTAAGCAACTACAAGGAAAGGACACGGCGAAGGCGATTAGAGTCGGGGGGGGGGGGGGGCGAAATTAAATAAAGGACCCGTGTACTTAAACTTACGTGCCCATGAAAGACTACCAGGTGAACAAATTTGCTCCGGTGCTTCCCACTATGGGACGTGCACAATAACCATGTCGGGCAGTTGGCACAATAAGCCCCAAGAGTTCTTGTATTAACGACCGGCTTTTTCGTAAGCGGTCGGTAAGCACCATTCCATGAGGAACAAAGAAGCAAGCACACATTAATGTAGAGCGGCTTTATCGCAACACATGAGCGAAGACAAAGAAGAAGCCGGCGTTGCCTCGCCATCGCCAAAATCCACGAGTATGGACATTGACGAACGTGCGCAGAAAAGAAGGGCTTCTCCCATGACCCCTTCCAATATCCCTTGAATCGCCTCTCTGTCCCGACGTGGGAGCGGCCCGTATCAGTCCCCACAGACTGATACCTCAGGACCTAATAAAGTTTTTCATACCACACCATAAAATCTAAGAAAGGCCTCCAAGAAAAATCAGCCAAGATTTTGGAAGAGGCAGTAGCTTCTACATTGTTCTCGTCATCGGAGGGTGGATGAAAGTGTTACCATGGAACTGCCGATCCGTTTTCGCTGCTTCTACTGATTTAAATGTTTTAGTTTCTAAAGTCGATCCGGATTTAATTTTGCTACAAGAAACTTGGTTATGTCCTGATAAAAGCTTTAATTTGCCTAAGTTTAGATCATTCCGTTTAGATCGACAGTCGAGTGGTGGCGGTTTGCTCACATTTGTCTCGAGAAGGTTTTGTCACAAAGCGAAAATTTCGTATCAATCAATGTCTGGTGATGGTGAAATTCTTGGCGTTGAAATAAGTCTTCCGGGAAGTCAGATGTTTCCAGTGGTTAATGGTTATTTTCCTTTGGTTGTATTGGACACGCGGCCTCTAGATGCAGCTCTTTTAAATTGCGGAAAAAAGATGGTATTAGCTGGCGGCTTTAACTCGCACCATATATCATGGGGATTTAAAACGGATCAGTGCGGAAAACGCCTATGGGAGCGGGCTACAACAAATAATTTTGTTTCTCATAATTCTGGATGTCTAACATTCCTTCGAGGGCAGTTGAGATCTGTTTTTGACCTAATATTTTCGGGCCCAGCTCTCTCCTTGTTATCATGGGAGTCTGTTGATGTGGGTACAAGCAGTGACCACGTTCCGGTGCTATTTGAGATAGCTTGTCCCAGGTAGGCGGTGAATCATAAAACCCAATGTTTGATTGATTATAGTAAATTTAATAATTACCTACGCGCTGTGTTTACATCAATAGAGGGAGGACAGCATAATACAGATAATATTTGTACGACCTTGGACATTTATCATAAGAAATCATCTTTTGAAATAAAACGAAACAAGGACTCCGCGGCTCAGATTTTGTGGAATGACGAGTGCTCGAGAGACTACAAGAGACGGAAAGCTGCATGGAAACAGCTCATGCACAATCAGTGTCCCCAAAACTGTAAAAATTATAAGTTTAGTACTGGAACATTCAAACGAACAGTAGCAAGAGCAGAACATGAGTATAATATTCGCTATTTTGATTTTCTTTCTGAGTCGCGTAACAAGAGCGCTCTATTTCGCTTTTTACGAACAGTGCAAATAGTCCCACGACCGTTAAACATAGATTAAACCGTGCTTACTAAACAGGAAATAGCAGTCTTCCTAAACACAATTGCCACAGGGTTGGAGCCAAGATTCTCGTCGTGTCTCCCCATAACTTTGTCGAGGCAGAGACGTTCTGACGATTTTGAAAATGTAACGCTGGAGGAATTAGCCGCTGTGGTGTGAGTATTACCAGCAGCAGCCCCAGGTCCTGACGAACTCACGACGAAGAGGCTAAAGCTTTTCTTTGAGGTCGCTCCAAAAGTATTGCTTGAAGCTACTAATTATTCTTTATCAAAAGCATGGATTTCTAGTACGTGGAAAACTGCGAAGGTTATACCATTAATTAAAGATAAAAGCAGAGGATACACTCTTGACAACATTCGACCTATTTCGCTAAAATCTAACTTTGTAAAATTGATTGATAGGGTACTACATGCACGAATGACAAAGTATGTAACTGAGAAAGACATATTGAGTCCCTGCCAAATTGGTTTCCGACCAGGGATGTCAATATGGTGTGATCATGTTGTTTTGGAAAGTAGAATCAAACTGGCACGGCGTCAAAATCAATTTGCAGCACTGGTTACGCTAGATATCTCAAAAGCTGATGATAGCGTAGAATACCCGATCCTAATAGAAACGATGAAACACGTAGGCCTATCTGATTACTTTATTGCGTGGATGACAGAGTTCTTACTGGACAGGAAGTTTTACTTTGTACAAAGTGCGATTTCAGCGGGTAAATTTAGACGGACGCGTGATGTCCCTCAAGGCTCAGTTTTATATCCAATTTTATTTAACATTTTACTCAGCTCCATTCCTTGTCATTAGAACGTAACTACGACGTTTTAAGCTGATGACATTGCTTTCTTTGCGTCGGCGAACAGTATCCAGTCACTGTACGAGCAATCGCAAGGACATACAGACTCATTGGAACATTCGCTAGAAAGCATTTGTTTGACACTTAATGTGCAGAAGTGCGCAGTCCTGGTATTTCCTCTGCAAGACCCGATCAATATTTCACTATCGTTCCACAATATAGACATTCCCCAAGTCGAGAAAGTTAAATATCTTGGAATTACTTATGATGGAAAGCTGACTTGGCGTCTTCATATTGAACAAACAGCAACAAAAACAACTCGATCCATGGGAATTCTGAAAAGGGTCAGTAATTGTCGGTGGGGAATGCGCAGAGACTCTCTGCTAATTATTTACAGTACGTATGTCCGCCCTATACTGGAGTATGGATGCGCCTTATTTTCCGGTGCTCCGGTTTGGAAGCTACGTCCGCTAGTGCTGCTGGAACGGGAGGCGCTCCGCTTGTGCCTTGGGCTACCGAAGTTTGTAGCTAATGCAGTCTTATATAAGGAATCGCGAATTCCTTCTTTTGAAACTAGATTTAAAATTTTAACGGTCCAAACTTTCTTAAGGATATATGAATCTCCACAAAGACGAGACCAATATATTTATTAGACAACCAAATTTATTTTTTCGTGTTTCTTGGCCCCGAAGTTACATACCACAGGTGGTTGTCACACAAAAACTGCTAGATCCGCTAAAGATAGTGCTCACAGACATAGCCATAAGTGGTAACAGCTCCAATTCATTAGAAATTTCATTTGACATCATATACCCCAATAATGCCAAGCAACTCCCGTGGCGTATCCTTAATGGACTTCTACAGGATCACGTGAGTCAAATAGGCACTAAAGTTATCATAGCAACGGATGCTTCGCAGAGGGAGAAAAGGCGGGAGTAGGAATTTTTTCCTCAGAACTAGACTGGAGTTTCTCTGTTAGACTGCCGGAATACACACCAGTATTAGTGGCAGAGTTCTTGGCGGCTATATTGGCTTTGCGTAAGCTTCACTCCTCCATGACTACTGCGGTAATAGTTAGAATCGTTAGCATTGTGTACTTCATTAACTACTCCCGGTGAATCACACATTCTAAGAACTTTGCGCACTTTGGTTCCAAATCATTTGCAAAAACTACGGTTAGTTTGGGTGCCTCGTCACAAAGGATTGGTCATAAACGAATTGGCAGACACTTTGGCTAAGGCTTCCATTGCAGGTCCGGTTCTTTCTCTCGTTCCAAATACGGCGTTTGTTACCGCAGTCAGATTCAGAAAATACGCCTTATTGATGTCAACACCCTGTCTTACATCCTCACCAGATTTACGGCACTTACAATACCCTTGGAGCAGGCCATTTTGCCAAACAAGGAAAAACGAAACAATAATGACGAGGTTGCGATGTAGAATCCCGACGTTGAATTTCTATATGCACCTAGCTGGTCTGGCGGTCTCTCCATTATGCGCTTTTTGCAACGAGCCAGAGACAATCCAACATTTTTTGCTGGAATGCTGGCGCTTTAGCTCTCTTAGGAAAAGCACTACCGAAATGGCGTTGCGAAATCTGGGTATTCCATTATCAAGCACTGTACTTCTTTCATTCGGGTCTTCCGTGCTGGGACACACGAACAGGAATATATGCCTTGCTCTACAAATGTTCATTACGGATTCGAATCGATTTGCTCGTTCAATTATCAGACCCTAATTACTTATTCCATTATTCCCTATTCCATTGATTGATTGTACTTCTATTTTAATTTTATTTAATTTTATTAAGTTATTTGTATCAAAAGACTACGTTTATAATATTCAAAATCACCTCAAAGGATGAATAAACTAAACCTTTCATTAACATAACTTAGTAAATTAACCTCAAATCCGCCTGAGTCTTGGCTAATCCCCGCAAGTGGGTAGATGCCAAATGTAAAGGAGCATCATCATCAGTGCGAGTCCTGCGCTTGCCGCAAGACATCAGCAAGGCTGTCTAGAAGTGCCGGCGGAGAGCCCAGGGACCAAAACTGACTGCGCCTTGAGTGTTTACTTGCCACAATACCGACATGCTCATCTTCCGAGGTGCGGTTACACAGCACCCCAGGGGAAGTATTTCGGCGCCTGCCTTGTCACCGCACTATTGGATCCCGCCCACGTCGGTGTCATGCACGGGCGTCACCGAGATCCAGTCCCTCCTGGCGCCTTTCTCGGCCGCCGCACTTCTGCGCCAAGGATGCGCCGGCGCAACGTCACCAGTGACTGAAGGCGACGACCACATAACATGCGACGAAGCAGGGCGGCGAAGATGCTACCGCTATTGCCGTGTCGTCGGAACCCCTGCACACGAGCTTCCCGACTGTGCCGCAAGCCAAGAAACCGTGGAGCCCTGGCATAGCCTTCTTTGTCTCGGCTCTGCTTGCTTTCGGGGGTTCGCTGGTGGTGATGTTGTTCGTAAGCCATCTGCTGCAGCCTCGGGAGCTGACGGCCAATGAGGAGATGGTCACCGCGGTCCCTCGGCAGCCGCTCGTACCGCAGCAATCATCCGGGCATGCGTACAATAAAAATGTGACGGTTTCGCACGATACGACGACACTGCCTGGCGCTGCGAACCAGAGTGTGGTGACAGAACGCGACAATTACTCGCCAGTGGGAACAACGTCCTTCGTCAAAGGCCGGTCCGTTCTGCGAGGGCGAAGTCACCGACGCTCTGGAAGGCCACGGAGCACTGCTGCCGTTCCGGCCGTGGTAGTCGGCAGTTCCTCAGGCGCGGATACAACGCCGTGGCTAGATTAATAAGAGTTTTCGGAATTGTCTTCTTGTGTAGCTGAATAAGCGTCGTGGTGGCGTTTAGCACGCACTAGTGTCTTACAAATAACGACGTATGTAAATATGTCTGCACGATTTATGTAGTATGGACGTCCTGTCTGTTACATGAAAAAGCAATCCTGGGTTCGAAATAGTGCCTATCAGAAAGCAGGGTCTTCTGATAGAGCTTTTATGCAATATTTAATAAGCATGCGCTGTGCACATTCAGATGTGTATAGAAGCCGCATACATCATACATTTGTACGAACAGTCTTTGCTCGGCTTGGTATGCAGCAGCTCCTAAAGATTTCAGAATTCCGCTCTTAAATGCTCTTCCCTGTGTGGAGCGTCATTCATCGGCCCTCTCAAACGGCATAAGTGATTCGTTAATGCGGCTCACAGCGACAACTGGGCGTGAACGGGAATATATGCGTATCTGTCAAATACTTGTTGAGTGTATACATTGCATAAATGCACATGCACCGTCCCCACATCTTGCATTAGAAAGTGTTTCAACGGTCCGCAACTTTTTCATCTGATGATACTATGCTTCTCTAGCATGACAGCGTATTTATTTCCACGGTCCCATTTCATATTCCTGCAATAAAAAAAAATTTAGAAGTGGCTTAGCTCGGCCATGTCGGGATATACGTAGCGTGAGCTAGTGTTGATGTCATCGACGGCGTCTTGTTGCTGCTGCTGAGATGATCGGGCACGTCACTCGGCCTCCTGGCGACGATGCTTTGCTAGACGTTCCTCCCTTTGCTCCGGCCCCTCCACACCCGTTTAGCCTTCTTCTGCACGTTATTCTTACGTCCAACCGCTAATTGCCACGCAACTACTTCGGGATCCGATGACTTAAGCTTCTCGGCTTTTTTGCGCCGCTGAGCAGCAATTTCGCTCTCCTCCATAGCTATACCACACTGGCAAATGCCCCGCTGTATGTATACCTTCACTGTATACCTTCACTCCGGCGCACCATGAAACTTCCCTACTGCGCAACGGAGGGCCACAACTGGACACTCGCCGACGCCAGCGCATCTGCCGCGGCTATGACGTCACTCCTCTGGAATGCGCAGAGCAACGGGGCGCACGCGACAACGGCTACCCCCAGCGCAACACATGGAGGAAAGAAAAACTAGGAGGCGGCGTCACGTGACAATCTTGAAGCCTAGTCATAAAAAATTTAAAGGAAAGAATCATGGGAAATAGGCCCTGATCACGTCATAGGCAAGCGGTCGATTTAGTCGACGGGAGAGTTTCGCTTTTCATGCGTCTGCTGCGGAAACGGCGTAGGTTTCTGCAGGGAGCTTATGCGGCGTGAGAAACGCGCACGCCGAGGTAACGCGCTGGCCAAAGTTGTCCAAGGTTCGAACGTGTGACGCTGCCGAGTCTGTGTAATGTCAGCCAGGAAATTCAGCTAACTACTACAGTACTACTGAACGCGGCTCGCCGCTGCGGACACCGGGTTGCAGCGAACGAAGCTAGCTGCATGGTGAGCGGCTTTGTGCCCAACAACCAGTACCGCATCAAGGACGACTCGTCGCGTTTGGTGTGCTCTCGATCATCGAAATGGGGAAACCTTTCGTCCTGCAAATGTCTGAAGGAAACAAGCCACATCTGCGACGGCAATTCTTCGCGTTAGGGTGTTTATTAGATGAAACTAGACGCAGCCGTGCGGCAACGGTCTTGTCCAAGCGGGCACGGACTTCGAGCACGAGCGGCGTCTTTTCCAACAGAGCGCTGAAGAGCGAACCCCAGTGTAAGGCGCTGGAGAGGACGGCCCACTTCAAGGTTCCAATGTTTCTTCACATATGTAACAAGACTGGACGCCCGAGGAGCGTTTCGACAGCGTAACGACGTGGCACCACACCCTGCTAAAAAATTGACGGCAGATCCACGAGGTGAATGATGATAAGATTGGGCGAAGCTCCTGGAAGTAATCATCGGTTAAACCGTGAAATTTCTTCCGTTAATTCGCCCGATAAAAATGACGTGAAACGATTGATTAAATGTTTTATCAAACTTTTATTGCTGGTTTCCGTTGTCCTTTCATTATGACCGCTTTATGGTCGGTGAAATGTAAGCTAAGTGGTTCTTGCACTGGTTGCAGATGAAAACCATTGCTTTACCTGGCGTCTTTCGTTAAGCAGCTGGCGTCTTTTCGTTTTGCTTTAGAAACATCTGGCGTCTTTTCGTTTTGCTTTTAGAAAACATCTGGCGTCTTTCGTTGGTTTATTTCATCAATCAACGGCGTGCGTTTTGAACAAAATTTTTATTGTTTTAATCACGCACAGGAGAAATCTCACCAGGCACTACCTTGGAGGTAAACAATGGCTGCTACTGGGAATGAGAGACAGCAGAAGTCGGCTTTTAACAATTCTACTTCTACTAACGTTTCCTACTGGAACATGCCAATGGCTGCTAATGGGGAATGAGAGACAGAAGAATTCGGCTTTTAGTTAACGCGCACGCTGCGAATTTTTTTTTATTGTTCAACAACGCACAGGAGAAATCTCCCACCGGCACCACCTTGGAGGTCAAAGCGTAAGACTGGTTACGCACTACGACTACTACTACGACTACGACGAGGGACGAACGGGTGCCGCTTTAAGGAACTTCGCCCCTAAAAAAACAGCCCGTAAATCCGAATAAACGGCGACGACCTCGGCGTGTCAAGCCGGCTAATGCTGTTTATTTGTCTCAAAACGAAGGACGCACATCGGAGACTGACAAAATGGAAACGCGACATATGAAGTTCCTCAAAATATCTGTAAGTGCAAAACAGCGAGCCCAAAATTTGCTAGAAAACACACACCGCAGTTAAAGGGCGCGACAGCTGATTTCACAAACCTTAATGTGGCAAAAATGGATCGCGGTCCGACGCTATGCACAGCTGCCACGCGAGAGCGCTGGCAAGTCCATCGACAACAGTAGCATGCGTAAATGGCGCCTTATCAATTATATAGACATGGGTCAGGCACGCCTTTCGTCGGCCTCTCGCCGTCCTTCCTCCATCGGGCCCCATGCCGCGAACGCTGCTGCAAGCGGCAGGCTCCACTAAAAGTTACCGGGTGCCAAACAAACAACCTCGTGTGGTCCGGCAACCTTGTGGGCCTAATGCTACCCAAGATGCACCGCGCACTAGGCCCTCGGAGTGGCGACGGAGGAGGTTGGCTTGCCGAAGCTAGCGAAGTCACGTGACGCCACCTCCTAGTTTTTCTTTCCTCCATGGCGCAACAGCTGTGCGGCGTGTGACGTCACAGCTCCTCGCGCATGCGGAGCACAGCTCTCCAAGAGCCACGCGAATCTTCTCAACATCGGCCAGCGCAGCTCACGCTAGAAAAATATTCTTTAGCTCGTTTTAATAAGTGAGAAACTTCTGTTACCGATATGCCCCGAGCAAATAAGCCTTGTTTTTGTGGCATTCAAGTAGGTACGGCCTTTCAAAACGGCCACGTGAGCTTCCTGTCCTGAAAAAGATAACACAATAATTGCGACACTCTATAAGAGAAAGAAACTTTCGACGCGTTTTTTTTTACTGGTTCGCAACCGAATAACTGTGTCAGTGATTCGAGGCGTGATTCCGTTTGTTAAAAAAATATGGAGAGAGGGTTCTAACTCTCACATTTTTTTGTTTCCACCGTGTAAGATGTTCCTCCGTCACAGAAGGCTCACCTCTCATTCTTTCTTGCCTGCATTGTTCCTATACACAGTAAAGTGAAGCTCACAGGGCCAGAAGTTCGGATTATGCAACCTAAAGGCAGTGTGCTCTCTTCAAAACGACACCTGCGGGAAGGATTAAGCTCCATTATGGCCAAAGTCTTGTTTAAAAACATTTCTTTCCTTGTAAATATGAGCCATGTGATGTATTTTCTCGTGTTCTTATTCTTGTTCACCAGACAATATATGGCTCTCACCCACTGTGGGGGATCGTGTTGGAAGGGATCGCACACCACGAGCTCGTGCCCACTGCCTGTCGAGACTTCGGCGTTCTTTAGCCGATATTTTGTGAATACCTTTAACCCTATTCTTCAGCTATATCATCCTTGGCTCCTTTATTATTATTATTATTATTATTATTATTATTATTATTATTATTATTATTATTATTATTATTATTATTATTATTACCTTGCAACGTAACTTTGGCGCATTGTACGGTGCCTGCTACTGTCACACTAACGTACAGCTGCTTTCTGTTATTGAAGCTATTCAACGGGTGTTTTCCGACTCCTCACACAAGCTGCAAGAATGTCATGACAGCAGGGCTTTTCTCGTCTTCCCGCATCGCTGCGTGAGAGGGAAACGTTTTACGGCTACTGAAGTTGCAATGAAAGGAATAATCAAAGGCTTCCCAGTTAACTTTAAGTACGCGATCTGTTTAAGGACGACGCTGAATCCTGGGTAGCGGCCTCCGCACTTAACAGCGCAGCTGTTACGCAGAAATGAAAACCTTTCGCCCTTGATCGACTACAAACATCTCTACATGATAGTCATTGTGTGACGGACAATAAACAAGACGACAAGGGAAAGGGAAAGACGAAGAGAAAGGAGGCAAAAAAGAACAAAATTAATGAAACTGAAATGAAGAAGGAATGGAACAATCGAAAAATAAGAATAGAGAAAGCAAGACACGCCTGCATTGCGCAGAACGAAAAACCAGAGTCCCGTTTATTCTCGGGCACCTAACCACACCTTTTGCTCGGCGCGATCTTGCATGGCAGCCATAAAGATAGTAACAGTGCTAATCGATAGTGGCAGTGAACGAGAAGGAAGACAGAAAGGAATCCTCTGTTAAAAGTGGACCCTCATTTAAAAGGTAAAAGCGGACCCTCATTTTCTCTCGGCCCACTACCCACGTGCTTGCCCTCCGCCGAGAGCCACGTGTTAGTGATAGTGGTATTGATAGTGCTGCATGGCAGTGATAGCGAACTAGGCATTCTTGCTCCAGTTCAGCTGTTTACTCACGTTTCAGCGACGTTGTACTGGCTATAAAAGAACTGTGCAAAATAACTGTGCAAAAAGAACTGTGCAAAAATATTCAATGCTCAGCATAGTTTCAATAAGGACAGCCACGCTGCGCATCAATTCGTGGTATGCTTTTGTGCCGGTGCTCGACAGAAAACACGAAAACGTGGCGTCCTCGCACTATAAAACACTATACATCTTCGCTGTAATATCAGTTCAGCTTCGACGTCTTAATGAGAAGCCATCCACTCGAAAGCAGCAGTGTCGCCTGCCGGTCAGGAGCGTTACATCATTCTTCGTTCCCCTTCCACCTCGGCATTTCACGGCAAGCACATTTGCTCGTCACCACCCGTTGGCAGAGCTTGCGCGTGCCTGTAGATTTTACGATTGCACAGGTGGTACATATTATCGGTTCTTAGCATGCGATAAGCATAGGCTGAGAGTTACCTGTCTTATTTTTGTTCCTTTTTGATACCGTCGTCATATGACATATGCTCGCTGCCTGTGACAGGCGCCTAAAAAACCTGCCTTGCGCGTATGGTACTCGTTGTGGAAAGTTCGTGACGTGACTGCCTTAGTTAAGCGCTTGAAACACCAAGCTTCGAGTAATCGGCTGACTCAACAGCGATTCCAAACACCTGCTGCAATATGTGTGGAAAGTCCCGAGGAAAGATACACTCCGGTTCGGCATGCTGCACCACTACGCTGGTACGTCTCTGCGCCTCCTCTTGGCTATGGCACGCAGAAATTGTCTTTGTGACTTATTCGGCTAGCTTCGCTTTTATGTGAGCTCAGTGGTAATTGCCACTGAGGGTGTTCTGCCGCTTCGGTGACGGCGACGTGAGGGGAGGGAGCCAAGGGAGAACACGGCCAGGGCTGCTTCAAGGCGCTACTCCCACGACAACGTTCGGCCAGAGAACACCTAATATACCCAGTTTAGAGAACGGAAAATGTACCTTCCGCTGTAGAACACAAATAAGAGTAGTGGTAGCATAGTGAAGTGCGTTAGGGCGAAGGTAGATGGCGCCGCAAGTACTATCGTCATCATCGGGAAAAGCCGCGTTTCTCCTGGTTCGCGTAGGGCGCTCTGCCGCCCTGCTAGTGCTACAGCACACTGTAGCAAACTGATGACGCGCTGAATACATCAATTCATCCAAAGATGTGTTTCTTGCACTTTCTTAGCCGCTTGTCCACTGAACTGCCAAAAAAAAAAACAAGTTGCAGAAAACAAGTACACAATTATCTACAGTGCTGCTGAACAGATTATCACATTTCAGTTACGCAGCTGGTGTAGAGCTAGAATGACATGGCACCAATAACTGCACCAATAAGATGAAGTGTGCTGTAAAGGCGGTATAATTTACAGCAGATATTCTACAATGCATGAGCAAAGTATGTATACTATAGAAAGACAGAGATTCCAGGATACTGCAACCTGACTAGAGAGGCACATTTCTGGGCAGATTAGCTTCAGGAATACATTGTACATCTGGGTTGGTGCATGCAACAAGGACTCGCTCGGTCATGAGCGCAATGTCAGTGATGCATGGGCATGTCAACAGAAATTATCCACTCTCGTGCAAACACACACATTCACACAAATTGAATTGGAGGAGCATTACGTGAACGTGTGAGACTGTCAGAAAAAATAAAGGTCATTCGTATTGTACATGTACCTGTTGTTGCATTATTCACTTACGGGATTTACCGTGCTTCTAAAGCACGGTAAATACCCTAAGTGCCCCAGCTGTTATAGACCAATTGCTGTGGCAAGTTGTCTGGCTAAATCTTATGAAATCGTCATCAACATTAGACTTTCCTTCATCCTGTATACAAGGAGCCTAATAGATCCTCGCATGTGTAGATATAACAAGGGTTGTTCCAACACTGACTATTTGTTAGACTTGAGCGCAACATCAGGGCAGCTCTTTTTCACAAGCAGCTCTGCCTCCCGGTCTTTTTCGATTTGCATAAAGCCTAGGTATGACGCCACTTGGAGATTCCGCATTTTATGTGGCCTCGCTTACTTAGGCTTTCGTGGTAGGATGTCTAATTGTCTCTCGTGTTTAATGTCTGACAGAACTTTTCAAGTACGCATGGGCACCGTACTTTCGCGCACCTATTTTTTTTTTTGAGGGTTTATTATTATACTGCTCGAAATAACGTCGGCAGGGGGCCTGGCAACGGTTGGGTACCTGAAATGCTTTCAGTCGTTCAACTGCCGTTTACGACTCACTCCTACACCAGAACAGGAATTGGCCTCCCTGGTGAAGTACTTGGCCACCACCTCCCACACGATGTCTACAATTAAACCTTCGCCCCCAGTGTCCAGCAGCTGCAGAACATCTGTCCATGGCGGCGGTCAGCTCTGTGAAGCAGCAGAGGGCAGTAATAAACACTGGAACCGGACAGGCCGCCACTGGAAACTAAACATTGGAACGTTCAATGCAAGATCCCTCCCCAGCGAAGCAAGATTAGCGGAACTACTCGAGGAACTAGAAGGAGTTAGTTGGGACGTCATTGGCCTTAGCGAAGTTAGGAGAGCAGGTGATGCTTACATATTCTTAAACAACGGACGTGTCCTCTGCTATAGAGGATTACCCGAAAAGAGAGAATATGGCGTTGGGTTCCTAATTCACAAAAATATAGTGGGCAACGTAGATGAATTCTACAGCATTAACGAAAGGGTAGCATGCGTCGTAATAAAACTAAATAAGCGGTGTAAACTTAAGATAACTCAGGGATATGCGCCAACAACGAGCTACGACGACGAACAAGTGGAGCAGTTCTACGAGGATATCGAATTAGCAATAACGAAAGTACGCATGCAATACACAGTAGTCATGGGGGATTTCAACGCCAAAGTAGGGACAAAACAAAGTGGAGAGCAGGCGATTGGCAACTACCGAGTCGGCTGTAGAAATGACCGTGGGGATATGCTCGTACCATTTGCCGAAAGAAACCGACTCCGAATAATGAACACGTTTTTCAAGAAACACAAGAATAGGAAGTGGACGTGGAAAAGCCCTAACGGGGAAACAAAGAATGAAATCGACTTTATAATGTGCGAACAACCAGGTATAATTCAAGACACAGAAGTAGTGGGGAAGGATAAAATGCAGCGATCACAGATTAGTAGAGCAAAGATTGTACTCAACCTAAAGAAAACAAGAACTAAATTATTCACTAGAATAAAATGTAATCTAGAGGTAATCGGATCGAAGAACGAAGAATTTAAAATCGCCCTAAGCAACAAGTTCGAGGCCTTAGGCGAAAATGATGACGATGTAGAAGAAATAAACAAAACTCTAACGAAAACAATCCTTGAAACAGCGATAGAACTCGGGGGCACCACAGCAAAGCAAACAACAAATAAGTTGTCCCAATCTACCGAGGACTTAATAAAAAAACGCAAACAAATGAAAGTAACTTCGCCAAAAGATAAGATAGAATTCGCAGAACTATCAAAGTTGATCAGTAAAGCCAGGCAAAGAGATGTAAGCAACTTTAACACGAGAGAAATTGAGAAAGCAGTAGAAAAAGGCACCAGCATTAAATCGGTCAAAAAGAAACTGCACTTAGGACAAAACAAAATGCATGCGCTAAAAGATAAACAAGGTAACGTAATCAATAATTTCAACGAAAGAGTAAAGGTAGCAGAAGATTTTTACTCGGAACTGTAGAGCTCTCAGAGAGACCATACAACCTTGAAAGGAATAGAATCAGAGGAAGATACTGAAATTCCATGTATAACCGCTGACGAAGTCAAAAAAGCTGCCAAAGGCATGGCCCGCGGTAAAGCAGCCGGTGAAGATGGTATAACAGTCGACTTGATCAAAGACGGAGGAGATTTTTTACTTGAAAAACTTGCATCACTCTTCACGAAATGTGTCAAGACGTGTAGTGTACCGCGCAGATGGAAAAATGCTAATATAATCCTTATCCACAAGAAAGGTGACATAAAGGAGTTAAAGAAATACAGACCAATTAGCCTACTCCCAGTAATATACAAGCTATTTACAAAAGTAATTTCTACAAGGATAAAAGAAACCCTCGACTTTAACCAACCGAGAGAACAAGCTGGTTTTAGGAAAGGTTACTCGACAATGGACCACAGCCCCGCTATCAACCTAGTAATTGAGAAGTACGCCGAATATAACAAACCTCTGTATATGGCGTTTATCGACTACGAGAAAGCATTTGACTCCATAGAAATACCTGCAGTTCTAGAAGCTCTACGACGACAAGGGGTACCTGGCGTATACGTGAAAATCATAAACAACATATACAAAGATTGCACAGCCACACTACTCCTACATGAGAAAAGCAGAGAAATCCCTATCGGGAGAGGTGTGAGACAGGGAGATACAATATCCCCGATGCTATTCACTGCATGTTTAGACGAAATCTTTAAGCGTCTAGACTGGGAAGGCAAGGGAATTCGATTAGATGGAGAAGATCTCAGCAATTTAAGATTTGCAGACGACATTGTACTCTTTAGCAATGATGGAGACGAACTACAAAACATGATCGACGACCTAAACAAGGAAAGCATTAAAATTGGGTTAATAATGAATAGGCCAAGGACAAAAGTTATGCTCAATAGCCTAGCTAAGGAACAGGAATTTAAAATCGACAATGAACCCTCACAATGTGTAAGCGAAGCGAATACGTATACCTGGGACAGTTAATAACAGGAACTCCTAACCATGAAAAAGAAATTCTCCGTAGAATAAGGATGGGCTGGAGCGCATTCGGAAGGAATTACGAAATCATGACTGGAAGCTTACCGCTCTCACTAAAGCGAAAAGTATTCAATCACTGCATTCTCCCAGTACTAACGTACGGTGCAGAAACGTGGAGGATAACGAAAAAACTAGAGATGAAACTAAGGAGCGCGCAACGTGCAATGGAAAGAAAAATGATAGCGGTAACGCTAAGAGATAAAAATCGGGCAGAATTGATCAGAGAACAGACAGGAGTAGCCGATATTATCTTATCAATTAAAAGAAAGAAGTGGACCTGGGCAGGACATGTCATGAGGAGGAAAGATAACAGATGGACTGTAAGAGCGACGGAATGGATACCAAGAGAGGGAAAACGCGACAGAGGTAGGCAAAAGGTTAGATGGAGCGATGAAATTAAATATCTTTTGGGCATAAAATGGAACCAACTCGCTCAGGATCGGGTGGAGTGGAAATCGTTGGGAGAGGCCTTCGTCCTGCAGTGGACCTAAACAGGCTGATGATCATGATGATGAGATGATGATGATATCCAAGAAAATGGTGTACCGCCGGTAACGGAAACGCCACCCACCATATTAGTTTTGCCGTATGTCACGTACGCCTACAACACCGCCTCACAGGCCACAACGGGATTTTCGCCATTCTTCCTTGTGTATGGCCGTGAACCTACTTGTACGCTGGACACCATTCTCCCATACCGTCCTGACCCTTCGGAGGGCACACCACTGTCCGAAGCCTCGAGGTACGCCGAGGAGTGCCGTCAGCTGGCCCGTTCGTTCACGGCAGAAGACCAAGGCCTCCAGAAGTTCCGCCGTGATGATGACCGTCCTCCCTGCACCTACCAGCCGGACTCACTAGTGTGGCTGTGGATACCTTCAACCACGCCTGGTCTCTCCTCTAAACTCGTCACCAAATACCATGGTCCATACCGCGTCGTTCAGCAGACCAGCCCTGTCAACTACGTTGTCGAGCCGGTGACGCCGTCTACTGATTTGAGGCGTCGGGGGCGCGAGACCGTGCACGTACAGAGGCTTAAGCCTTATTACGATCCGGTCGTCCTCTCCTCCCCTTGAGTCGCCAGGATGGCTCCTTTTTCTCCGGGGGGGGGGGGCAGTTGTAGCGAAGAGGATTGGTGAACCCTACGAACGCTCTATCATCATCGGCTCACCGACGAAGAGGAGCTCGCGCTCTTGGTGTCCGACGCTCGGCTGAGACGGTCGCTTCGCTGCTTCGGCAATAAACCGCCTTACAATATATATATATATATATATATATATATATATATTCTAATTTAGAGTTTAACGTCTTAATTCAACATTAATACTATGGGAGACGCCGTAGTAGAGAGCCCCGGAAGTTTTGACCACCCGGTGTTCTTTAACATGCAAGAACATTGTACTGTACATGGCCCTCAACATTCCGCCTCCATCGAAATGTGCCATAGTTATTAGACCATCGTCGCGGAGCCATATGTGCGCAACATAAATTTCTCTTGGAGGAACTGAGAGAGAGAGAGAGAGAAAGAGAGCGAGAGACAAAGATAGAAAAAAATCGCCATCTGAGCATTCCGTGCAGGTTCTTCACCAGCGAAGCTGAAACGTGCGGCCCCGGTGTTTAGCAGTGGGTTAATGCCGACGATGCAGTGAACCGCTTCCCAAATACACAGCCCCAGTGAACGCTGCGAAGGTCGTTCGAGAGCGAAGCTCGAAACTAAGCCTGCAACGATTACCCATTGCGGTGTCGCTCGAATTTCGCATGCACTTTAACGGCAGGCTTACACTCGACGTCTTGTGCGACAGCTACTGGGTTTTGCCTACGACGTTCCTTAGCAAGTCGGTTTTGTTCTCTTCGTCGAAACTAGTATTCACGCCGTTCTTCAGGCATTCTTACTTTGCGTGGTCTACTCATGGTAGCCTACAATGAACTGAATTCTTTGCCAGACCAGTCTGTGCTCTAGGAACCGTCCGAGCCGCCGCTAGAGTCCCAGACACCGGGCGCGTTCGGAGCGACTGCGTGGAAATGCGGTCGGCATCGGCAGCAGCCTCTACGCGTGCCACTATGTCCTTCTTCACTGCTCACCTCTACCTCGCTTCGGCTATGTTGCGCGATACTATAATGACGGTGGGCCGAGTCAGCCGCCGCCGTGGTGCAGTGGTTACGGTGCGCGCCCGCCACGCAAAAAAAAAGAATAATAATAACGCATGTTCGATCCTGGGCGCGGCGCTTCGCATTTTCGACGGAGGCGAAAATGGCAGTCGCGCTTGTGCAGTGCGTTGTCAGTGCACGCTAAAGAACCCCAGGTTGCCAAAATCTCTGGAGCCCGCCACTACGGCTCTTCTCTCCTTTCTATCTCTTTCATTCCCCTCCCATTACCCTCTCGAACGCGTTGCCGTGCTCCCCACATGGGCTACTGAAATTAGCATCCATCCTTTCCTTAACCCAACAACCATGACCATCATCACCATCGATGATGCGCGTGCGGGTGTAACGTACAGAACGGCGTAACTCACTGCACAGCCAATGGAGAAGCTTCTCGAAACCAGACACAAACGGATTTTCGTTTCACCGAGACTGTGGGGGCCTGGTCCCGCTCGACGCCATGTTGTGCGCGGAATGCCTCGCATCCTCCTCTCCCAGGTGGACGCGGCGGCGACCCACCACTGTGGAGGGCTGGCCGCCTCGCTCCATGTGGCTTCAACTAGGCTGCCATTAGGGAGCAGGAATTTCTGATGTTTGGGCATTCTGGCGTTTCTGGTTTTTGAGATGCTCGGGAGAACTTGCTGTGACTTGGAGGGGTACGCACGTACTCTTGTCCGACCGATGGCCACGGTCGGATGGCGTGCCTCTGCAAGCCCCGGCGACCACGGCGGCGACCTGCGACCGACGCCCATGTCTGTATGTTCTTCTTCTATTTTCCTTTTCTGAGGGCTCGCGGTCGCGGGTGCGCTAGCCGGGGTTAGGCTCTCCTTCCTTGCATTGTTATATTTGTGTGTTATTGTATGTTCGCGTGTTCATTGTTACTGTCCTTTGTGTTATCGTGCTCGCGTTTTGTTTATTCGTTATTGTTAACCTTCGTTTATATTCGACTTTAGATTCGGCCTTGTTATTATTTGTTTATTTTAACCGTTATTAAATCACCATGCACGGAGAGTTGCGGCTAATGTTCTCCTCTTTCGCCGCGTGCGACGGTTCGTGCTGCCCTGCCTCGAGTCGGGCCGCGGGCTCACGCGCGCGGCAACGCGGCGTTGCATGGCTGAGATAGCGAGCGCGCGAACGCGACGACCTCATTCTCTGCTCGTTGAGTGCTCGAACCCACTGCAAGGGGTTGCTAGCGGCGATGCCGCTGCTAGCAGTAGTAGTAATTAGTAGAGTAACCCCTACATTTTGGCGCCCAACTAAGTGGGGCCAGGGGCCTAGCCCTTGGTCGCTCGAACGACGAGCAGGTGTCGGCAGAGTGGGGAAGTAGCGTTCGGTTCCCGGCGTCAAGTGCGTTTTGGTTGAGCGTGGCCGTCTCTGCCGTGTATCGCGCGTATCTCTTTCTTTTTCTGTCCATCCTTTTTCTCTGTCGATGTATCGTGGTGTGAGGAGAGGCAAATGTCACTTCTCAAACGGATTGGTAACCCGTTTCGAAGTTTTGCCAGGCGAAGCGTGGACGAGGAAAGGCGTGATGCAAGTTGCCACCGAGATGCAGCAGTTCGTTCTTGGTGGCGGAAACTAGTTGGATTCACCAAGGCTTCCACCATGTCATGGCCGGGAGATTGACCATCTTGTCTCCCATCGAACGTTCAAGTCGGTGAGTCCAACGGCTTTCTTTAGACTTCGCGTCGTGCGCGTCTTTCCTCACTAAATTGAGAACCAGTGAAAGAATAGTTCACGCGCTATTTATTGCCCGGGTCGCCGAAAGTCTCTTTTCGTTAAAAGTTGACGGCGCTGTTCGGTGCACAAGGCCGACTTGCATCGAGGGAGGCAAAGATGGCGGAAAGGCCGCTGAAGCGAACAAAGAAGTAGAAGGAGACCCTTGTTCCTTGAATAGCCCTTCGGGTACCTGTTTCTTCGCGCACGCAGAAGGGGAGAGCGTTTCAGCGTCCCCGAGGCGGGAGAGAAGGAGGCCATTGTGGCGATAATCAGCCGGCCGGTCGGGGGGAAAGGATGAAATAGGGGGTCCATCCTCACTGGCCTCACCTCTGGAATCTGGTTTTTTTCTTATTTGTTGTTCTTTTGCTTTTTTTTCCGTTTGGCCCGAAGAGCGACGTAGTTGACGGCAGAGTGACCCATGTGTACATAGTGTAAATAGTTTCTTTCGCGGTTTTGTTTTTCGCCTCCGGGAGGCGAGGCGCCTGAATGTGTTGGTACTGCACATGGCGCGCGCGCGGTATCGTTGTCTGGTTTTGCGACGAGCGCGGGTTGTGGGCTAGAAGCGGCTTGTGTAGCCGTGGCCCCGGGAGAGAAAGGGGTTCACTTTGCGCGGTCCGTAGGAGCTCGGCCACAGTATCATGCCACCTTCGCGGTTAGCGCCGCGTGTGCGCGCGTCGGCTGTGACAGCCCCCCGACAGCAGAGGACAGCGATAGCGCGCCCCTGCGATAATTCTGGCCAGTCGTCAGAGAGGAAGGCTTTAGCTAAAGTTACTGTGCTCTGCGATTTGGCACGGTGCAGTGTGAATGCTCAGCTGTCGCCGTCCCTTCCGCGTCTGTTCATTCCGTAGGCAACACGTTGTGGATCTCCCGTCTCGTTTGGTGTCACGGATGGGCAGTGTGCGTTCGCGGAAGGATTATCCGCTAGTGTAAGATCATGCGGTGTCGCACTAGTGAAGACCACGTTTACATTGGTTACTGCCCGACTGATTCCAGACGGAGAGATAACCTGACAGAGATGTCTTTTTCTCTCCCTACCCTCTCGCTAGCTTCTCTTCGCTGTCTCTAGGTTGTGTAGTAAGTGTTGCTTTTCGTTTACGTACCGTTTCTTTCTTTGGGCTTTGGTTTTCGCTACGTGAGAATTGTAGCCTCGCGTTGTTTTATTGTTCGTTGGTTCAATTGGGTTTGGTTTTCGTTCTGCGCGACTGTTCTTTTTGTTTGTTGTTTTCGTTGTGTTTTTCTGCCGCGCTGAGTTGGCGGTTGAAGTCTGCGTGTCCGGAGAGAGGCGGCGTCGACGGCGAGGCTGCGGACGGAGCCGTGGTCGCGGCATTTGGTGCAGCCAGGAAGTCGACAGGGTCAACGGCACGTGAGACCTGCCGCGGCCGGCGTCCAGGGTTCGTGTGAAGATGCCGTGGCGCTCGCTGGCTTCATCGGACATTTGAAGGACTTTGCTCGGTTGTACTGTCGCGTTTGTTTCCTTGTTTTTGTTTTGGTTTTGGGGGTAGCTCGCGGATATTAATGTGTGTCGGCACCGTCGGTATTGTTTTTTTTAGGGGGGGCTTTTAAGGAGGAAGGGATGTGGGGGCCTGGTCCCGCTCGACGCCATGTTGTGCGCGGAATGCCTCGCATCCTCCTCTCCCAGCTGGACCCGGCGGTGACCCACCACTGTGGAGGGCTGGCCGCCTCGCTCCATGTGGCTTTAACTAGGCTGCCATTGGGCAGCAGGAATTCCTGACGTTTGCGCGTTCTGGCGTTTCTGGTTTTTGAGATGCTCGGGAGAACTTGCTGTGGCTTGGAGAGGTGCGCACGTACTTTTGTGACCCTCCGGCCGACCGGGCCATCGTTCGGATGGCGTGCCTCTGCAAGCCCCGGCGACCACGGCGGCGACCTGTGACCGACGCCCATGTCTGTATGTTCTTCTATTTTCCTTTTCTGAGGGCTCGCGGTCGCGGGTGTGCTGGCCGGGGTTAGGTGCTTCTCTCTTGCATGGTCTTTGTGTATTTTTGTGTGTTATTCTGTGTTCGCGTGTTGTTCATTGTTACTGTCCTTTGTTTGTGTTCGTGTGTGTTCGCGTGTTGTTTATCGTTATTGTTTATCCTTGTTATCCTTTATATTTAATTCGACTTTAGATTCGGCCTTGTTATTATTTGTTCTTTTAACCGTTATTAAATCACCATGCACGGAGAGTTGCGCCTAATGTTCTCCTCTTTCGCCGCGTGCGACGGTTCGTGCTGCCCTGCCTCGAGTCGGGCCGCGGGCTGACGCTCGCGGCAACGCGGCGTTGCATGGCTGAGATAGCGAGCGCGCGAACGCGACGACCTCATTCTCTGCTCGTTGAGTGCTCGAACCCACTGCAAGGGGTTGCTAGCGGCGATGCCGCTGCTAGCAGTTGTAGTAATTAGTAGAGTGACCCCTACAAGACATACAGAGCTTTCGCCGTGAAACGTGCTGAGACATGCAAAGGAAATAAAACAAAGAGAGAAGGTGCGTGCGTCTAGTGTAGGAAAACCGTTACTGAGCTGCAGTTGCTCCCCAAAAAACACTTATAATATCGCTGTCTCGAAGAATACAAATCAGCACCTTCAATCATTGACTTCAAGAATTGCACGTCCCTACACCACGCTATAATATGAGAGACGCCGAATTGGAGAGCACCGGAAATTTCCACCATCTGGTGTTCCTTGACGTGCAATAAGCGGTCGTAGATGCTACGGCGCAGTAACTAATCCGGCACATTGAAGCAAGAGCTGACGTCATTCTTTGCGACTGCGATACATGTTTGTCTTAATGCTACAAGAGAAAAGACTGTAAATTTAAAGTCCTGATTCATGGAAATTCTTTATTAAATTCCGTGTCTTTTCCATTGACAATGCACTATATACAATGTAGATGCAGGAAACCTTCGTAAACAATTAAAAATCTGGCTGCTTCCGCAGAGCGGTAAGGAAAAGCTCGTGCAGAGTTTCGATTTGGCGAGGCTGCGAGCTCATTGGCCGGGACAGCTTCCTCGGTAGTGGCACCCCATCTGGAAGAGACATACAACACTTGTACAAAAATGCTGGAGGCATACAACTAGCCGAACCCTTCTTGGAAGGTTTTCGCCTTGACAAAGCAGATATACGCTTGAAAGGCGTTATTGATTGGACTATTCGTATACTTAACCGTTTCCTAGCTCATTACTCAATCTCTCATGCAAGTCGATTTTTGTTCAGCGCATCATTACCCACTGCTGATCCATATATATTGTTACGTGTATGTCACCATGAAGGACGCACATTGCCAAAGCATTGGCGATCTTGTGCCACGCAACGCAGACAAATTGGACGGCGAGAATAGCAGTCCTTCGTTGAAAAAAATAACAACGGGCAGCCGCGAGGCGCACAATCTTTTATACACGCACCAGAGTAAACTCCAGGTTCAAAACCGATTCTCGCGTACAATCTGAAAGGCACTCAAACATCCACGTCGGACTTCGAAAGCTTGCAGGGTAGTCAGCGTCATTCGTAAAGCAACATGCAAGTTCGCGCGCAAACTGCGTCGGGTTGTAACGCTCGTCAAAACACTGCAAAAAAGGTTGTTCTTGTGAAACCAGCGAAAACCAATGCTGGCGCCAATTCATGCCAGTGGCTTCGCATTTAGGGGTGTGGGGTGACAAAGATTCCCATTCCAGTCTCTAGCTCCCATTACAGTAAGAATGGCGGTGGGTGGAAAGGAAGACTTCCTCTTGTAAGCGCTCTATTATGCAGTCTAGACCTTTGAGCACAAAAAAGCCTAGACGATAGTCATGCGTGTCTCGGAGACCTGTGAGAGTCAACACTACGCCAAGGATGCGGGATTTGTGACGCCGATGAATGTACAACTACCGCTGACAACGCAAGAACGGGTAAAACTTTTTAGTCAGTTATTTCTTGTGATATGGTCCTACGATTACAGACAAGGAATATTGAAGCTTACGCCAACTGCACATGCTCCCTCTTGCTGCACCGACAACCACGAAAACAAGGGTTACAGCCAATTAAATTCACTTGCATTTAAAAGCGGGCGAACTAAAGTTCTCCTTTGGTCCTGACAGCTCATACACAGAGTTATACAGGAAGGTAAATTCAGAAGTGCCACAAGTCAGGTATCGTTGTGCCCTCTTCATGCAGTTCACTACACTTGCTATTTGTGTTACTACAATATACCGACAAGCTGTTTGCGTAAATTTTTGGCTTTTGTCATCCAGTCAATTGCGTCAACTATTATCTTCATGCTGCGCATAGACGACGAGACAGCTAATACACTCTGTCAATCAAGCACTCTCTCACTAACCACAACGAAAGTTCCATAGTAAGACGAGCGAAAATGTAAGCTTTTAAATGCGAAGCACTTCTTAGCGAACCTAAGTCACTTTGACCGTATCTATCTATCTATCTATCTATCTATCTATCTATCTATCTATCTATCTATCTATCTATCTATCTATCTATCTATCTATCTATCTATCTAGCTAGCTAGGCGCCTACGTCTCGTACTCCTGATACGCCGCCAACGCTGGGAGGTACGGGGGTATCAATGTATGGCGAACATGAACAACTCAACTTAATTTCACTAAATCTATACATCGTCATCTACGCCACGATTAACGACACTGCAATCATCTGTGACCCATTCCAGTATAGTGATTGCCCATGGTATGCGTCACAAGTGTTTTAATCTTATAGAGCACCTATGTCAACCATAGACCAACCAAAATAGGTGTAATAAACGCAGGGGTGCGGTAAATAGGCATATGAAAAACCGCGACTGCGGGGATTGAAGCCGCAGCTTTCAGCGGCGCTCCAATTTTTCTTCACATCACCCGGTACACGGTTTCCAGGATCGGCCCACATTTATCTGTTCAGGCTCGACACAACGGCTCGCTCAAGAAATCCACTTTTAAGAGAAGGAAACACTGTTCATCATAGGTTGCGATTGAAATGTAGACATAAGAAGCGTACACACATGGTACATATTAAGCTTTAGGGATGTATCGAACACGGACGCTCGAGGTGCCAGGCAAGCACGCTACAACTAGGCTACAGATGCTTCTCCCACTGGGTATACATAGTAAATAGACCCGCTACACCAGCAGTTCTAATGACGCTTGTGTAACCTGAATTCTGCTTGTAATCGCTGATAAGCGCTAGGATATCGATACATATATTCCTCCACCATTCCGTTTGCTTCTGTGCTGCTTTGCTCGATACTGTACGAATACTTCAACGAACGACGCTTACGATAGCACGTCAACACACCGTATAGTGCTTATTTTTTGCGGAAAAGCTGATGTCTGTACTTTCGACTAACGCCAGTTCCAACGTTGCATCGTACGATGAGGTACCATTCAGTCACCACGGTGATTTCAACGTTCCTGATTAATCCAAGTTAAGAATGCTCATGAGTGGGCACGTCCGCTTTGCACAAACATCTCCATGCTACTCGTAACCAGTTGGCTGAATGCCAAATTATCTTAGGTAATTTCATTGATGGCTGCTTCGCATGACACGCTTTGCCACAGTGCGTGGGATTTGATCTGCAAGATATTTTATTCAGTTCACGACCTTGTAATGGTGCTACGTGTATACAGGACGTAGTGGCGGATCCGTCGTGTAAAATGACGGAAACAAAAATAAGTATTCTCTAAAACGTCCGGTCTGTAAACACGCACAGTTCTACGAAGTGGGTAGTGAGCATTCGCGAAGTCGAGTTCGGTGAATTCTTGCGCGAAAACAGCTCGACATATAATTTTACATCGCCTAACGCATCTGTGTTGCTGAGGGTTCTTTTGCACTGTTGTGATTGTATGGGACACAAAGATAAGAAAGAAGTGCTAAGGCATGTGTAACCAAAGCCAATGGACGGTACGAAATATGCCACGACACTATAGTTTGCCACGAACCCAAGTACTTGGCTAGCGGCGCTTCTAATTCTTGCATATCAATATTTACGTGCTACGTGCAGATTCCTGCGTAACCATTGTATAAATTCCTCTGAGCACCATATATTTGTGCATATGACATAGAATGACCATGCGTTTTCTGTGTACATATTCCGCACATTGTCAAGAAAAGGTGTGCACAGTCTTGTTGACCTTGAGAAATGACGATGTTCGGTGCACATTTTTGCTGATATTGTTACAAAGACGCAATGCATGTGCTGTCGCCACAGCCGACTTGTATAAAAAATTCGGCGGATCCATACAATCCAAGGCACTCGGCGAGGAATGAGCCGATGACGAACTCTTCGGCATCAGGTCAAATTTTACGACATAGATTAACGTCTCGGTGCAAAGTCAGCAAAAGTGGCATAATTTTAGTTTGGTTGGTCATTGATTAACGTGAGCAGCGACATTACGATTCAGTCAGCTGTGGCGCAAGCCTGCATAACCGGGCCGAGCAATACGCGCATGAACCACGCGAGATTGCATTGTTGTCAATCGTCACGCACGTGACGAGTATGTCATTTTAGCAATGTCTAGATCAGTCATGCCAGTTAAACATGCATTTATACCCTGCAATCCCAGTCTTGATATGGGCTAAGTGAAAGAGGCAGATGTAAAAGCGCCGAGACGTAGGCAGCTAGATAGAGAGATACTGTCAGAGTTGCGCAAGTTCGCCACCTAATGCTTCTCATTTAGAAAGGTTGCCACAATTCACAACTCTTTCAAGATTGCTCAGGGTCTTCTACTTCCAATAGTTAGGCAGTATGCTATAAATAATAGTGAAACGGCCAAGAAATAAAGAAATAAGTTCTGTGGTTTTACATCACAAAACCACCATATGATTATAGGAGATGTCGTATTAGAGGACTCCGGAAGTTTCAACTACGCGGTGTTTATTAACGTGCGCTGACATCGCGCAGCACAGGGGCCTCGACATTTCACCTCCGTCAAAATGGAGCCACCGCGGCGGGGATTCGATCCCGTGACCTTCGGATCAGAAGCCGAGTGTCATAGCCACTAGAGCACCGTGTGTGTTTTGGAGGGAGGGTGGAGGGGGCACCTGAGAAATGGGGAACACATACTAACAAAATTTCCTCAGAGAACTGATCCTCATGGAGAAGCCAGCACGTGTTCCATGATGCTCATCTTTTCTTTCTATCCGGCTCTCCATGGGAGCGTGTGTTTTGGAAGCACTAGTTCTCGAAAACCCTGCTTTTGTTAAATACTACGCCTGAAGTAGCAGTACAGCATCGTTCTTAACGAGTTCTAAGGAAAAAACCTGAAGCCATTTCCCTACTGAGAACATGGAAAATGGCGTGAAGCGAAGCATGGCACTTTCGTTCCTCTTGCCTCTTCCTACACCTTACTGCCCTTTTCTCTTTCTTTATATTTTCAGCATTTTTCACGCTCTTCCTTTAACTCTCTGCCTGTTTTTCTTCTACTTTGCTACTGAGGACGCACTCCCGTAAGCGTTCTTTCAATTCGGCGTCTTCGCTGTTGCTCCATCGTCAAGGTTGGTGAACAGGCGACAAATATTTTCTATTTTCTTCTTTCTTTAGATTTCGCGCCATAAAAATAACCTCGCGGTTGACTGTAACTAATCCACAACTTCTTGCTAAACATACAGAAACTCGCACACACACTCGCTAATCACACCTCCTGAAGTTGCAGCGCCACGTCATACGTGCCCTCCGATGCCAGCGCAGCCGCTGAGGAGCGAGGCCATCGAGGCGCTTTAGTGCGCGTGAAGTTGCAGCACCACCCCACACGTGCACTGCGTCCGGCATCAGCCCACTTGGTGTGTGGGAAAACCACCGTCAAAACCACAGCCAGCTTCACAGGCCGGCCAATGCAAGCTTCGTTCGGAAACATGAAAGAGGAGCTATAAGTTGTAGCGTACCTGCTGACTTGCGACGTGCAGCAACCTCCGGCTCCGCAGATTTCACAGTGGGCTCAGGTGTGCCTTCGTACAGGCCTTGAAATCCCAAGAATGGAACCATGAGCCGCGCCAGAAGCCCTTCAAGCTTCAGTTTCGTTTTTGTTGGTGGATAACTGTCGCTGACATTCTGCATGTAAACGGTGTAAAGTGAGAGCTCACCAGTGTTTATTGCTCACACTTTTCGAAAACGTTTGCGATAAAAGTTAAGTTTACTTCAAAAGTTCGGTACTGCACGCGACAAGTTGCCAATCGTTCATATAGCCGACTCAGTGTTGCCTACATAACAGCCATCATTGCTTTTCTCACAGCACAATGCTGAGATCTGGAGATTTTTTTTTTCTTTTTTTGCTAGCATAACATCCAGCCGCCAAGAACAGTGCCATCATGTCGTGCTTCCTTCTTGATGGACTGCAACTTCACATCAAACAGCCCCTGATATTTCTCCCCTTTGTCATACCAACTTTATAACTAAGAGCTCAGTCATTTTTGCTTGTAGCCGCCGCTTTTCATAACCAAAATCATTGCCCCCTGATAGTGGTAAATTTGTTTTGGCAAAATTTCCAGCATCTGCCAATGCTGATGAGCGTCGTTTCCGCAAGGTATTTAGCAATAAAACGAACACTGGAACCATGCAATAGCCCTTCTGCAGTTCTCATAGTCATACCATCGAGATTTGCATAGTAGAACAGCAGGAGTTGCCTATTGTTAACATTGACTTTCGACTCCTGCACAACTGGGCGTTGAAACCTATTGACGAAATATTATGTACCTACTGACGTCCCACTGCTGTTTGTACTGCGTTCTGGTGAATCACTGCAACCACCGAGAAACGCTACTAACTCATGTATACGTAAAGCTACTGGAACGATCGCAAAATTTGTGAACTGCACGGCATACTGGATGGTTGACTCTCACAGTGCACGATTGAAATGAAGTTTAATGTACTTGACAACTGTACTAAGGGTATATTTCATGTCTTACAGTTATTTTGCCAAGCACAAGTGCCATCGTATTCATTATCATCATCATCAGCCCACCCACGCCCACTTGAGGGCAACGACTTCTCCAATAGATCTGCAAATGTCCCAGTCTAGAGCTAACTGCGACCGCCTCGCCCTACCAAACCTATTGATCTCATCGGCCTACCTGATTTGCTACCACCCCCTGCCATGCTTGCCTTCTCTGTGGTCCACTGTGTCAGTTTAATGACCCATTTTTATCTTGCCTTCTCATTACATGCCCTCCCTACGCCTATCTAACCCCATAGCGTTGTTCAGCTCGTGTTGCAGAAATTCAGATGTCGGCGTCGCCGGAGGAGTCCACGGGGAGAATAATCATACCGAGCTACCGCTGCGTTTTCCGACACAGCAGACCACGCAAGTCCCCCGCGCATGGCACAGATGCGTCAGTGAACAGACATCAATTTCTCAAAGTAAAATGATAGAAAAACTGTGAGCTATGACTTAGCACTTGCACGTTATACCTTGGACTAGAACATGACTCTACAGGAAAACATAATTCTGTTACGAGGAGGCAATGCGAACGTAGCCCAATGGCGCTGCTGGTTTCGATTTTGAAGCGTCCTCGAACTTTTTTTTATTTCTACTAATGTGCTATTAACACGCGTGTGTTCCCTGACCGTTTACAGTATCACCATCTGCCTTGTAGTTACACTTATCATTTGTTTTCCAATGCTCGCAAGGTCGTGCTCAGTTTAGTTTAAGTTGAAACTTTTTAGATAGCCTCCACGTTTCTACCCTGTACGTAAGTACCATTAAGACGCCGCTCTTATGCTTCCCTCTTGAGGGACAATGGTAAGCTTCCGTTCGTTACCTGAGAATGCATACCGAACGCGCCCCACCACATTCTTACTCTTCTAGTTGTCTAGAAAAGTAAGAATGACGAAAGAGTTATCTAGAAGACGCTTTCGATAAGGATCACTACCTGGCCTAAGTAAACATATTCCTTACAAATTGCTGCTCCTCGTCACCTATCGCAAATTGCTGCGTTGTTCCTATGTTATGTTACGGTACTTTAGGTTCGTGCACATCAATTTTCCGACCCACCGTTTTACTTCGCCTGTCTAGTGCAGTAAATATGCTTTGCTGCTCTTCCCCTGCGTTCTTAGCAAGCCAATGCGATCAGGAAATCTATGGTTAACTGGGTATTTTCCCTTAAACATTACGCCCATTTGTTTCCAATATAATGTTCTAAATACTATCTCTAAACTTCTTGTGAATGGCGCTGGCAGAGATTGTTGCCTTAACCTCTCTCTGTAATTTTTCACGGCTCTATTCATAGAGTGCTATGGTGGCTGTTGAGACACACTTGATATCCACTAGTATTGTTACGTGATGGTCGCCTAAGCTATGACTACGCCATGTGTGCTTGAATGCTGAGGTTTCCACCGAATGAAATGCAATCACGTAAGCACAAGTGAGCTGTTAGGGTAACGTGTGCGTGCAAATTATCGTGTGCGCCTGTGGAGATTTGAAAGATGCACTTTTAGAGCGTTACAGTCTCCCATGTTGTAGAATCACGGTACTATTGCCGGAATGCCATACTTTCCTTGGTCTAATTTCCACAGCAGTTACACTCGAAAACGCTAGTTGGCAGGCAAACATACATCCATAAAGAATTTTTACCTGCTCGCGACTCCTATTGATATTTTTCACCATGTCTCTAGCGACAAGGCAAAGCAACGTGTAGGGTGAATATTGCCCTGGCGCCGTCACATATTCCTTGATATATCAATATACTCTCCACAGCTGAACGTGTCGCCTTATTTGTACCACAGCACACACAGCCTTTCCGTTCCTAGTCTGTACGTACCTCAGAAAAAACACGCGGCACGCGCCCAATCTTTCTTAATCGAGCCCCTCGCTAACGTAATGAAAATAGCGCTGTATATTTAGCGGCACATTTACAACCGCATGGAACTCCATACGGATCACTATCGACGACATTCTCTGTAAACCACGCTGCGTAATTTAAACATATTTATATGTAAGTTGTAACTGTTGACCATGCGGGACAGAAGTTCGTGACTATGCATTAGTTCGGCTAAGCTGGCCTCCATTCCCTGAATAGCGTTCTTCATATAATCATTTTAGAACTGCGTGGAAGAGCCCAATCTCAATCGAACCCGCGCCAAATATGACAACCATCTCGTTACATACTATGACATTCAAAGTATATCTACGCTTTGTTTCTTATGCCTTCGATGAAGACGTCACAGACTTACATAGAGAATGAGAAGCATGTGCCGAATTCCATCCGGGACGCTATGCCGAGTCTCCTCGTTGATGAGCTCTGCAAAACAAGCAAGTACAAGTTACCCGAGTGAATAAATAAAGTGCATCATTAAAATAGTCAAAGCAATCAAGGGATAAATTTTGCCTGACAAAAGTGCTTAGTGCTATCTTTTCAGAATGCGCACACGTTGATAACTTCATGAACATACCGCTGGGTATTCCCATAAAGTGAGACAACGGTGTGTCACGGCCTTGATACAATCAGTTCTCGCCGTCAGCTACGGTGTTCTCCAACAGCTTAAAGCACTTTTGGAAATTCGTAAATACATCCACAGAATTTCCATTCAATCGCCCCGCCACGCTACTGCGATGGCTATGGCAACCGGCTGCTGATTCGAACGTCGCAAGATCGAACCTGGACCGCGACATCTGCACTTCGATGGCGGCAAAATGTTAGGGCCCGTGCGCTGTGCGATGTCTGTGCACGTTGAGGAACCCCAGGAGGTCAAAATTTCCAGAGCCCTGAACCATGGCGTCTCTCATAATCATATCGTAGTCTCGGATGCTACACATCATAACTGTTATCGATTTCTGTCACCTAGCTACTGAGTCAATCAAGGAAACTAAGGCTCTACTACGTGTACACGTATGATATTTTACATGTGTTCATCGCCATACAAAATATCATACACTGTATATAAAGCAAGCTTGTATAATTCATGTTGTCACAGGCATAACGACGAGCACACTCGCATGTTCAAATCAGGTGAGCTTGCAACTTGTGAGAAACATTCGTGAACACCCAAGTACTTTAGAGAGTTCTTCAAATGCCTCATATAGAGGCAATTGTTTCAAAATAAATAAAGGAACCGTATTCTGAAATGTTTCTCTAAAGGCGATAGTATCATTTGGTGACTTAAGTGTGTGCTTTAGTGTCTCATGCTGTGGCGATTGGCTCGTTGAACAACCCAGAAACCAGCCCTCGCTTTTCCACTTTGTTCAATACACCGATCATCACCGCTGGAGACGCTTGTGTCACCGAAGATAACGCTATCTCCTTTAGCGACACATCTCAGAATACAGCTTCAAAACAAGGCAACAAGCGACTATCTCGCTCAAATTATTCAGCCTAATAACGTGATCTGTCCAAAGTATGCATTTCCGGTAAATTCGACGCAAGCTTTCGTGCCTTGAAAACGCTGCGATGAGATATCTAACATTGCGTACATCTCGCAGTACCAAATCACAGCAACCACCCCAGCATGGTCACTAGAAAGTGCACAGAAATATACCTTTTAACAGATGAGCTATCTGAGGTGAATGGAATGCTGATTGCTTGTGCGCTGTCGTTGGTAGTTAACCACAGAGCACTCACGCACAAAGGAAAATCCCTTGCTTTTGAAACACTACCCACACTGCCACTTGATAGCGATGGTGTAAAGGGTAATATATAAAGAAAGAAAGCAGGACAGAAGAAATATGGGATTGTAAATATGAATAAATACGCGTCTCGTGTTGCACAGAACATAAAGTTGTACCCATGCTTGCCGTTCATTCCTCTGAACTAGTTGGTATCAGTGGTATCTCTTAAGAATAGACATGGGCGCAATACGCAAGTAGCGTTTGCAGTAATTATTTCAATAACTCAGTGCTGGCATAACTCCCTTTTACACAGGTTAAACTTGTGTGTGCTTCGTACCTCGGACGGGATCCGACAAGTTGACGGCATGATCGAACGGACCCTATAAATGCATCAGGCTGTCTAACAGCAGTGTGCAAGAGAAGATAGCTTTAAAATTTACCTAATGAAGTTACAATGCTAGTGCTTTCGCTAATACACACATTGTTAGATATCTAATTACTAGGTACTCTTTAACGCTTGGAGGTCACTTACAGGCTTCAACTAATAGATTTTTTACGATGGATGTACCCACTGTTAGGAATACCAGAGGGTACGTCTGCTTAAAGGAGTTTGTTTCTCTTAACATGTTCTGTACAGTTCGCGCAGTAAGAAAGGGTGAAGCATGCAAGGAACATTCATTCGGTTTATTCAAATGTCAGCGAGAGAAACGTTTACATACCTTCGAGATCCAACTTAGTCACTACTCCATCTCGGAATACTACGAGGAAGGCTTGTCGTACAGTCGTTGAGCCTTTTCCCTGCGCGAATACAGCAAAACATGAGTAGTCAGTGCTTCATAATATGGGATTTCTGAACGCCACGAGCATGATATGCGATTCCCATAAATAGCATGGTGAGGCTATAGCAAGAATTTAATGCCGCACGCCTGTGCAAAGAATGCAGCACAGTTTAGAGCAAGCTCGATTTTGCCGGGTGTTCTCTCATTTTTCGATTTAAAATGTTATTCGTACTTGTGCCTGCCTTCTTCTTCTTCCTTATCTGCTTTTCCTGCCTCCTGTAGTTCTTCGTCATATTCGTTTTTTTTTCTCGTCGTCGTACTCTCTTCTTTTTCGTCGCCTCTTTGTCGTCTTCTTTGTCTTCAATCGCCGTAGCCGTCATTTTCTTCCTGTTCATCTTGTTCTTTGTCGTCATCTACTGCCCCATCTTCCTCCTCTCTATCGTCGTCACCCCCTTTCTCTTCCAACAATCAGTGAAATCTACTGCTCGTTCGGCACACAAGGTCGTGGCCACATAAAAGCACAAGTGTTTTCCTCACGAAGTGCAGTACTCCTTCGCTTAAGTTCTATCGCTAGCATTCACAGCGCATTAAAAATTTTTTCTCAGAGATGTCATCTGAAAGAGCCCAGGTAATACTGAACAGGATAAATATGGATGATTCAATGCTCTTTAAATTAGTATCCTGAGTATCCTGCTTACAAACACATATATCCTGTAAAGTTCTTTTTTCTTTTTAGCTCACTGCTTATAATCACAATAGTTAATACCCTCGCTAGCACTTCCTTCCTGTCGCGATAGCTGCGTAATTTAAACATGAGTAAGTCTGATGACAGGATGTTTCCTAAAAGAAAGAGGATTGTCTGCAAAATAATGACCCAGTAAGAAATGCTTAAAGGTGCATGCCTTGACGACGTACAAGATCATGTCAAGTGTAGGCAGGACATGCCGGAATAAGTTTTCCCATTCAGACGAGAGCAGTTGCAGCAGTGCCTCTCCTGCAGCAATTGATAAAGAAAAACAAACAATAGTGGAGTTGAATAAATTCAGGAGTGTAAGGAATCCTTGTTTATGTGGTTGCCCTATCTTAGCACAGCACAATATCAGATTTCAAGTTTCAAAAGAGATATCAGGTCGCTCCGCGGTTCATTTTATTTACTTTGCCTTGACGTCATCACACCACCAGAGGCAAAAGTCTGTCGAAACTTAATATGAAGCAACGTGAAGTAGCACTCCTACATGGAAGCAAACTGCTATTAACCAAGAAAACATTTCGGGGGGGGGGGGGGGGGGGCTTTGCTAAATCATACTCTTTCCCTGTCTACCTTCTCGTGCGCACTTAATTTCCCAAGTAAACGTGTAAACTTATTAGGAATCGCAAACTATAACATAAATGTTAGATCAACTAATTCATTCGCTTTGACTCTCACATTTGATGTCTGGAGCAAACAGTGAGCGCCACGTTTAGCAATCAAGCCTGAGCACTACAGCATTGTTTTCTGTCATTGCCAACATTTAAAGTACATCATAATGGCTACCCAAGAAGCAATCCTGAATAACTCTGCACATAGAGTAACCCTTCATTACTTATATATTAGTATACGCAAAGGATATTTTTATCCATAAGGTTATTGCCTCACGCCACTGTTTTAATGGAAGTCGTCATAGCCGCAACCCATGTCAAGAACCTATGTCTAAGCCGTTAACTAGCCCTCTGTTCCACTCTACCGTTCGGCCCTCTCTCGACGATGTTAACGCCTGTATTGAACATACCATAGCCGATGACAGCTGACACACTGCCGGAAGAAATGTCCAGAAGACGTCGTTGTAGCCGCGCTGGGGAGTGCTCGAGACGAGATCTCGTTTCGTTAGTCTTGGCCCACATTATTGGTAGCAATAGTGCAAAAAAAAAAAAAGAACACGAGAAAAACTATTATTTAGGCCCGTGAGTGTCGTCGGGTGGCAGGCTTGTACTTGTCGAAGCACGGCGCATCCGTGGGGTATGGTTAAGCACCAGATGCAGTTAACAAAGTTTCAAGCATTTACGTCACCTTTCACAGACGTGTGTTAGTACTGCATCGGTTCTGGCGGCACGAGGATGGTTGTCACATGCAGACGCTATTGGCAGTTTGAATAACAGTGTCGCTGTACGAAAATAAGTTCTCGCAGTTTTCGCAGCACAAGGTAATTTTTTATTCGTTACATTGGTTTCTGTTTGTTACAGAGGTAGGCATGATAGAGCAAACTTCATCGCAAACGGGACATAGGTTATGAATAAATTCAGTATTTCGGCCCAATTACGGCAATTTGTAAACATTATGCAATTATGCACTCCACAGATGCCCTATCTGACTTTAAATATTCCTTCTTTACTAAGGAAAGTTGTACCCGTAGCTGCCATGTCCAGAACAAAGCACACTTTGTAGCTCGTCCGCATTCCAATACAGTTTTTTTTTGTCTAAATAAAATGAGGGTTTGGAATTCCGTGCACATTTCGATACATTCACTACCACTAAAACATTTTGCGTGTGCCACTGCTCAGTCCCATAAAGACATGCAAAGAGCTTTTTATGATCAGTGAAGCTGGTTAAGCTAGCCGCCTTTTGGCAGGCGTGCCCGTTTTCAGAGCGTAGCCGCTTAGGCTAGCCGTAATTTGTCAGGCATCATGCAACACCACGTGACATAGGGATACACGATTTTTCCGGAAACATCTGACGTGACGTTGTGTTACGTCACTTGGGCGGAAGCAGGTCACGTGACGTTTTGTTACACGACTTTGGCGGCCACGTCACGTGGCACTGCATTACATGATTTTGGCAAGAACAGGTCACGTGACATGTTACGTGATTATGGAGAAGCATCTAACGTGACACTCCGTTGCGGGATTTTGGGGGAACATGTCACGCGACACTGCGGTGCGTGATATTGGCGGAGCATGTCACATGACATTGCGTTCCGTGATTTAGGCGGAAACATGTCACGTGGCGTTAAGTTACGGAATTTTGGCAGAAAGATGTCACAATTAAGACATTGCGATACAGGATATTTGCTGATCACATCACATGTTCCCGCCAAAATCACGTGACGCTGTCACGTGGCATGTTCCCACCAAAGAATGACATGATTGTCAAGTGACCTGTCTAACCTACAGGTCAGCTTCGCTGTCATCTTGCTTTGCGCGACCTAGCGGATGCTGCATACTTATTAATCCTTTTGTGGTTATTTCGCTGTTTCTTATGTGCAGAGGTGGTGCCGGGCATGTGCGCTAGTGGTATATTGCTCCAAGTATTTGTATTTCTTCACATTTCTTATTTGCCTTTTTGGTATTGCATAACATTCTCAGTCATTATATAGCCCTGTATTTGGTCTATAGTATATGTGAATGCGCAAATAAATGTGTAATCACATGGCATATCCTTAACTGTGTCATGTGACTTCGGTACCGTTCTTGTCGACGCCGATGGTGGGGAATGCACATTCTTAATCCTGAGATATTTGTCCTCGCCTTGTCGGTTGCAGCAACTGAACCCGCTGCAGGGCACACAGTGATGTACGAAAGTAAGTTCGTCAAACCGGCCCGTGGACGCCTTTAGAGGAATGGGGCCTGAAGTTTTCACGAACTGGCTCTGCAAACCACAGCGGTACAGCAATGATCCCAAGAACCGGTGTTGCAGTCATATACTACACCTTCTCTGCAGAAAATGCGTACTCCACTCGGGATAAGCCCCAGCCAGTTGGTAAGGGTTCATTATGCAAACGAATGGCATGCAAACGCGGACACAAGAGTACAAGAGTAGACAGCATGTGTTGTCTACTCCTCTACTCTTGTGTCCGCGTTTGCACGCCCTTCCTTTGCACAATGCCTCGAAAAGACATTGATATTGCTCAGTTCGATTAACGTTCAGCTTGCGAAGAAGAAGTCTTACTTGGCACGGCTTCCAGCTTTCGTAGAAGCGCTGTCATGCACACTTCGATTTCACGCTGTAGAGAAGTAAAAAGAAATGCACGAGAAATTCAGTGAAGCGCAGTACAGGCTAAAAAAATATGGCTGTAAATCTCAGTACCCTGATCGAGTCGAACAGGAAGGGACCTGCCTTGGAGCTTCCCAGCGCCCTGCCATGCGAAGAAAAAGACACATGCCTTAATATAGCTACTTGTCTCGCATTTCTTTCTTTCTTTCTCTCTTTCTTTCCTTCTTTCTTTCTTTCTTTCCTTCTTCCTTTAGTGTTTCAATTATGTGGTCAGTGTAACGATAGTTTAGACATTTAGAGATGCTTACACCTATGTACTGCAGATGTAGATCAGCGCCTAAGCTAGACGCTTGCTGAGGTGGACATTTCTTATGCCAAAGAGTGAGAAATAACGTCCGGTATAGCCGCATTAAACGCAACATTTACGCATCATGGCAAAGGGACAGTTACGCATTAAATAGAACACTTTGAACGTGCGAGACTCCCAGGACTTCGAGCTCCGAAGTGATGGCTTAGAGGAGCAGGCGCAACTTCCCCAATGCTAGTTGTTGCCTTAGATCTCACCACCGCAATAAAATTTACGCTGTACCAGAAGCGTATTGATATAGTTGTTTGCATGTTGGCAGTAAAAACAATACTAGAGCTGCCAGTGCTGCAACTGAATGAAAGTGCCATTAGTAGCATACACTTTTCGTTTTAATGGACAGTGCGGGGTAAAACCATCTTACACAGCTACCACTCCTATAGTTATGCTAAAGTCGAAATAGTAACACCCACTATTGTTTATAATGAAGCGTGCAAAGTAAACTTTTATTTCCGAAGGTCTTGAAGTGGAGGATAAGAAGACCATGCGAAATATTCACGAGTGGTAAAACATTGGAAATTTAACCAGCAAAACAATAAGATGTGCAGCACATCAGCATGGTGCTAATACAAATAAGAATAGTTGCTGTAGATCAACTTCCCCAGCATTATCATCGCCTGCTATTTGCGCTTAAGGATCCTACATGTGCCTGGTTGGTTGGCGCGGGTGGGAACCTACATGTGCGCCCTGGCCGGAGACGCGAGCGACATGAAGGCTCGCTACCCGCGCCACACAAGGTGGCGTTCGTACCACGTGACTCGAGGCGCGAGAGAACGTGTTCACGCATTCGGCCGGAGGAGACTGTCCAGCCCGCCGCTCCGCTCTGCCTCGACTGTCGACAAGCGACACCTGTCGTTTCTTTGTCGGTGTTAGGTAACGTATCATATAGTTTCTTTTGAAGACCAAGTTTCTGAGTGTCTGCAGAACCATGCGTTTGCTCAGAAACGACGTAAACAGCAGTACTGCAATGCCATGACCCAAATAAAGCAGCAATGTAATTAATGACGACAATATAGGCTTGGGATGATGACAGTGGAAGGAAAACAAAAAAGAAAAACTGGCCGCGTATCTGCGTGCTTCGCTGCAAATGTCGTCGAAAGACGATAGGTCTGCCGGCCGTACTACGTGAGTCCTGGTCTCATCCGCGGCCACCCGTGATGCTGTTCTCGTACCATTTCCGCTTCTCCACTGCAATTTGTTCGTCGGCCTTTTCCCTGCGTTGTCTGGCCATGTTTTGTAGAGTGGGTTGTGTTTCATCAAGCGGCAATTTATGTTTTTTCCTTGCATCAGACAGCGCCTCCTCTATGTTGAATCGGCCGCATTTGACTGGCATTGATAAATAGAGGAGGCGCTGCGTGAGATATGGACGCCATCTGGCAGCACCGTCGGGAAACATGAGATTGTGCAGAATCTCTGGGCAACAGCGAGGTGGCAGCGCCAAATCGTCGGCAGAAGTCTTTTTCGTGCGTAGCGTCGCATTTTTAGCCCAGCCTAAGAAACACTAGGGTCTTTAGAATTACGTATCTATGTATTTTCTAGTAAATGAACACGCCACCTAATATTTCCGTATTGATGTTGCTCCTCAGATACGCGTAATATTTTCTCTTTGATCGACAATGTTCACAAGTGTGAACGCAGCTACCACTTCAAGATGGCTGGGCATTAGGCAAGTGCTTAAACTTTGGCCGGGTGGCTGAATCGTGTGACAGACGGACAAACTGAGGGACGAAAATTTCTGCGTTCAAGTATCCCAAGAAAGACTGTCGTCCTTAAAGGAGCCCCCTTTCCACTACCGGCAAAATGAAACAAGCGAAGCTTGGCGTGTTCATGCTTTTTCCGTGTTTCTTTGTTCCTTTCTTTCTCTGGCTGTCTTCCTTTTCCTCTTTCTACCTGCTTTATCGTTTGTTTCTGTTCATGTCTTTTTTGTGTCTTAAGAAAGGAAATTCAAGGACTTCATATGGCTGAGATACGTTTATAACGTCCTTTGCCAGGCATGCACTAAAGAGTGCACACGTGTTACAGGTGCGTGCCTCACGCTGCCTCTACTTCATTTATCCCTCTTTAAGCCGCACGTGTACAGATGCGACAGTGGCTGAATCCGTTAGCGTGCTGTTCTCGCAACGTGGCATTCAGTGGTTCTAATCCGCAGCCGGAAAAGCAATATTCATTTTCACTTTGCAGTTTGTCAGCAACGAAGCTACATTAAGCTAACCGTAGAACTGCTGCGCCACATTTAACAGTGAAGCTGTAAACTAGCGGTATTTTCAAACATCATTTAGCAACACTACGTGATTTTCGCGGAAACCTTTCACGTGATATTGTGTTCGTGATTTTGGCGGGAAAATGTCACGTGACCATTTGTTACGTGATTTTGGAGGGAACATGTCTCGCGACATTGCGTTACGTGAATTGGACAAGACCATGTCACGTGACGTCTCGTTACGGGATTTGGTGGCGGTAGGTCACGTGACATTGCGTTTTGTGATTTTGGTGGGAACATGGCACGTGAGATTGCATTAAGTGATTTTTTATTTGGGTAAGAACATGTCACGTGACAATTTTCTTACATGATTTTGAAGTGAACGTATCACGTGAAATGGAATTACGTTAATTTGCGCAGAACATGACACCTAACATTGCGCTACGTGATTTTGGCGGGACCATCTCACGTGACATCGCGTTACATGATTTTGGCCAACACATGTTACGTGACATTGCATTACGTGCTTTTCGGTCATGACGTTACATGTTCCCGCCTAACTCACATAACGATATGCGACGTGTCATGTTCCTGCCACGTGACTACGTAGTGACCTGTTTAGTAAACTATCGGCTAGCTCCGCTGCTATCTGGCATTGGGCGACCTAGCGGAATCTGCGCATTTTTTAATGGCTTCACTAGTCAGCCAATGCAAGGCCCTCTTCGAAAAGTGCTGTGACGATGGTTACGACGATGAGGCATGAAACTTAAAGACTATAAACACGATCCCTCTGATGCAATACCCAGTGCAGGGATGGCATGATGTCAACGCAGTCGTGTGCGACCGAGTGCTTGCTTCCTGTTATCCCCTAACGATAGCCATCGGAGTGCACGGCTGGAATGTGCGGTTCTCATATAGGAGTTCCAACAGCAGCGCATACCGTATTTTGTCGTGAAGTGCGGCCATTTCTCCGGGTTCTAAGCGCACGTCCTTGGCCTTGAAGAGACGTCGGATGGTGTGTTGCAATCTGTAAATAAATTGAAGTCTTCATTACCATTTGCGGTCGGTGCCATGGCGCAGCGAATTGCATTTGCCCACAAGCCCGACCAACCCAGAACATCACGGCTCCTTCCCGCTGCCTAAAGAAGGCAGTAACTCACGCAAGTCAACACAATTATGGCGAAACCTACCTTCAGAGAGCACGCCGGCAGATCCCACACACGTTCGCATGTGAACTAAGCAATACTGTGAAATAAGAGAGAGAAGATAAAAAAGGAAAGGCATGGAGGTTAACCAGACGAGCGCCCTGTTTGCTACAATGCACCGGTGGTAAGGGAATGGGTAATATAGAAAGATGAGAAAAGAGAGAAGGCGAGCACTGCACGTGCTAAGGAGTCTGACATTGGCGGCTGCAGAATTCTGGCACTGCACTATAGGAATTCACAGTCTTCCTCGCTTCAGCGCGGAAAGACCATCGGCGAGCCATGAGGACCATAGTACAACTGAAAGCAGTGGATTAAGGGTATGCAGTACTTTCAGGCAGGCTTCTGCAATCGGACTCTGTAGCCTACTTGGACGGTGCGTACTGTATCCAAAACAGGCCGAAGCATCGCTGTGATTTCCTCACCTCCCTCGGGCATTCAGCCGGAAAAGGGCACTCTGTGTGACTCGAACAAAGTCTGCTGAGTCTCTTGTAGTTGCTGCGGCTTTGGCGCTGGCTGTTGCTGTCGCTCAGGCTGCCGTTTCGGAAATGTAGGCCATTCTTTGGTATTCACACTCTCTGGCACTGCGTTGTCCACAGTCCATAGAGATGCACCTGGTCTCGGTGGCAGAGGAGGAGGTGTCATCGGCTGTGAAGTACTCTTCACAGAGACATCTGTGTTTCTTGAGCTGCGACGGCGTCGGGAGCGTCGCCTTCGAACAGAAGCAACCGCTTTCCGACGAGACAAACCGTCCTGCGCTATCCGCTTGAAGATCTTCTTCCTTTACTCTGGGACAGTCCTTTGATGACGCGTCGCGGCATCCGAGGCAGTTGGGGCATTTCAGGGGTGAGGTTGCACAAAAATTTGTAGCGTCGGATTCACCACAGCGCGAGCATGATATCGTGCTCGCGCACACAGCACCCACATGTCCAAACTTCGTACATTTGTGGCATTGGAGTGGCTTGGGGATGAAGGGTTGCGCGGGATTTCTGAAGTGTCCGACCTTAGGCCTGATGGTAGCCGTTCCCTTTTGAATGTTAAGTTTACACAACTACATGACCCCAGACGAGACACATGAGGTATCTCTTATAGTCTAGAGCCGGCTTTATCAAAATCAGCAAGTCAATGCTGGAGACGGGCGCCTCCACATCGCAGGTGACGACAGTATTTAAATGCATTGTCAAGTGGGATATACGAACGCATCTTTATGCCATCAAGTTCAGTAACTTTGCTCGAAGTGGTCAATGCAGTCTCATGTGCAACGTCAATAGCCAACACATTTTTTCCTTGTGTTCAACTTCATTCGGTGCCACCGCTTCGAGAAGGACCGAGACAGACTGCCTGTTTAGTCGCCTCAAGTTGCTGGTAGCGTGTGCTGGCACAAAAATAATGGTGGTGACCGCAGACTTCCGAGTGGATTTCGGGGGCGAGTTCGCCTGCATATAGAGTATGGCCGTTGTTCCTTCGCTTTGCATTGCGGCTTCGCACAAGCTGAAAGTCATCCGATGACGACTATGAAAAAAATTACTTGTATAATCAAGGAAAGCTCGTGAAGAGCTCCACTTTAATTCATACTTTTTCAATAATGAGCAACTCCAATTTTCCCTAAATTAGACAGTTTGATTAGTGACGGCTGGGTGCATTGGTTAATGTATCGTCAACGGCAGTCGGAAAAGAGTAACACTGAAATATTGACAGATTTCCTTGCGGCAGGAAGACAGCTTTCACGGGAAAGCAAAAGCCACATTCAAAAGCTCTCCCGATGGTGCGATACTTAGAGTGTATCGTACCGATGAAAAAAGGCTATCAAGAGTGAATGATGGCATTCATCAACTATCGAACAACTTCATTATTACTAACAATCTCCATCTTGCCCTTTGCATTTCTTGCATGTTAGATTTCGAAAAGTGTGCAATTAAGTTTCTCTTTTTTTGTCTATATGAGCATCCCTAAAGCAGGTTCCCGTGGTTCACGACAGAGAACGCGCGTAACTTAATGAGCAATGGAAATAAAATTCATCGAAGCTGTTTGAGGTAGCCGTAGTTTTTCAGGCATCACGATGTGACATTGAGACACGTAATTTTGACTGAAACATGTCACGTGACGTTTCGTTGAGTGATTTTGGAGGGAACATATCACGTGACTATTCCTTATGTGATTTTGGTGAGAACATGTGATGCGACATTTCGTTACGTGAATTTGGGCGGAACATGCCACGTGAAATTGCTTTGGGCGATTTGGCGGGACAATGTCATTTAACATTTACATTACGCGGTCTTGTGTGATCATGCGACATATTCCTGCCAAATAACGCAACAAAATGTGACGTGGCATGTTTCCTATAGAACCACTTAACGCAATGTTCCTCCCGACACATCTCATGACTATCACGCGACCTGTTTCAGTAAGCGATCGGCCAGCTCCACTGTCATCTAGCCATGCACGACCTAGCGAAAGCTGCGTACCTCGTTTTCTATTTCATTTGCTCTCTTTCTTTTGAATTCGCATTAACTGTTGTACACAATACCTAGACATGACCTGTTCAGCTTTCCCGTATCGCCTGTTCTCGCCCTGCAGCACGTTCTTTTACGATACACTTCATGCGCAATTACTCAGTCGGGAATTCAGCGTTGCGAATACGGTACCAGTTCGCGTAGGTTGAAGCACTTACGAGGTCAAGCTTAATGAATGGCAGTGATCGCGGCTTCGCGCATATAATGGTGAGATCTCCGTACGTAGTCCTGTCCGTACTGTCTTTCCCATTAAGCTGAAACATCTACTCGGACGCTTACTATATACGTCAAGGGAAAAATATGAATTACCTCAGTACAAAAATCTGAACGAGAGTGATGACTTACAACATACGTAAAGAAAATAATAGACGAAAAAAGACCAGATTACCATTAAGGTCCCCCACGACAATTCACATAATCAACTATACCACATGAAGCCGGCTTCTTGATAGATAACGAAGCAGATGTTTCTACGTGGCCTCCTCGATATCTCGAGGTAAGCGGTGAATGTTTACCGCGTATTATACAAGACGACTAGGAACACAGTGGTTATAATATGAAGATAATATGGAGGAGATAGAAACGGTATGCTGTGTATGTACCGAAAACTTGGGATTACAGGCCGCTTACATCTTCAAGCGAGAAATCACTTGTGACGCAAGTTTCTGGCCTGTTGAGCGAGATTGTGGTCGTGTAGCCTTAGATAACGACTTTCTTATCACGGAGTACTTGAGCACTCTTCATGTTTGCGACACGATAAGTGCTCCACCGCTAGCGCATAGGCACACTCGGTATTGAAAAGTGCCAGAGTACATAATCATACAGTGTCATCGTTTACAATAGCCAGTGGTTACGAGTAACAGCCAAAATTGTAGTAGCCCGCCACGAAGCTTAGAAATGCGGAACTTTTACACAGCTCTCTATATAGGAGGAGCCTAGAGTGATGCACTGAGTCAGTTAAGATTCAGAAATCACTCTTTCAGCACTTCACTTACCTTTCGCAATTATAGGATCACAGTTTCAATAGAAAATGGATCGAAAATGTTCCTCAGCATAAGAGATCGCTCGTCTACCTGTTTGCAGCGCAACGCCACAACTCTCCCATTCTAACAAACACTTCATTGGCTTTCGCAAAACTAATGTGGCACCCCAAACCTGCAGCTTACTTGTTCCACCGATACGAAGCAGCTAGGAGTCAGTGCCACGCCACATATTTAAGTACATCGTTTTATTTCGGCTGCGTGGACTCCATAACAATCTCCTGAAATTTGTAGCGTTATGTTTCTAATCTTTCATGACACAATGCCGATAAACATATTTACCGATAAACAGCTAGGCAAGTCTTAGCTTCATTTTGAGTGGTACAAAATTGAATACAATCATGTGTTCTCGATAAACCCAGCTCTCAGAGGCGTGGGCGTGTAGTGAAGTGGTTGAACCATTTGCCTTCGGAGGATAGGAGCCCAGATTCACGCCTCAGAACACGAAAGACATTTTACCACTCCAATGCATCATGAAAACGTAACGCTAAAATACTCGAATGACTACCGCAAATGCAAGCACCGTGCGAAACTTAGTCACAAAGAATGCAAGACTATCTCTGAACCACATTTCTATCCTGCTACTGCCCAAATAAAAGCCACGTACCAATAACGCCCTTAGTAGGGCTGTGTGAGTGTTTTTTTTATTCGTTTACAAAGGCGAAAAGACGCCACCCATTACGTTATGCTGATGTAAGCAAGCCTGCGTGAAAATTTGCGCACTTAAAGCGACCCCTCAATGCTTTTTAAACGTAGTCAGAGAACCGTGCCACAAGAGTTGCGCAGGTTCCCACAAACATGAGCCAAATATTACTGAGCTGCATACACCACGTAATTTCAAATTTGGCTTGAAATACAACAAATGGTGCCACAACGAGCGCCCACTACGTCCGTTGATGACTAGAAAGATACAGATATTTCCTTCTTTTCTTGAACTGAAAACCAGACAACAGTCGACGTCCCGAGCCTCAAAAAGTACCAACGTACTCGTCCGCTGCGAGGAATCCTGAAAACGTTCTTAGTGCGTTCTTCACAGGATCATCCCAAAATTGTCCTCGTAAGGACGCGTTGAGGATAACCTCTGGCACACTGTATGATCATAAGAACTGCATCGGTATGTAAATGCGCCATTTAAATGACGGCTGTTCTCCTGGTAACTGTAACAATCGGCAAAAAGTTACAGTTATGATACACGGTCTTCATTTTTCTTTCTCAGAAAGACTACATCACATATTAGTTGCCGATAGAACTCTGGTACACAAATATAGTTTGATTAACAGTCCGGCGAAGCTCGATTGCTTGGCAAAAAATAAAAAAATAAAAGAGAGATAGGGTGTAAAAATAAATAAAGACCATCGTGCACAATTTTCTCGTCTCTGGCAACCCTGTGACCAAGACTGTGAAGCGGGTCAAGTACAGAAGTCAAACCAAGCCAAGCGCGAACCTACACTTGCCTGGAAAACATGGCGCCAAACAAAGCGAGCGCAAGCACATGTGAAGATGAAGGGCTGCCAGGCAGAAATTTTGGTGAGTGCTAGTCAACTTCTTAAGGCGTTTGTGTCACATTGTGTTTTCATGATGGCCGAAGACGGGGAACAAATGTCTCGCCGGCATTGAAAACGCTGCGTCGGTGCGTATGTGAAGCGTGTCAGCGCGTACAATGGCATCGCACAGCCGGCGTGTAGTCCCCCCCCCCCCCCACCGTCTGACGAAATAGTCACGAATGTCTGATCCCTGTCAGGCGCGGATTACAGTGACGGGAGGAGATTTCAGCGCACAGGAAGATCGTAGTTAAGTGCCAACAGCCTGAAAAAACAAGGACGAACGATGAACACACACAGCGCTGTGTCTTCGTTCGTCATTGCTTTAGCGCTGTTCTTAATTTTAATACGATAGTAGTGGTCGCCTGTAGCATCAAGGTGAAACGACTATGAAAAAAATTGCCCGCCAATCCACCCTGTGAAGGTGGTTGCAATGCGAAGCTTTTTACGCCACCCTCACGGTGACGGCGAGAGCTGCTGGGTTTTGCCTACGACGCTGTTGAGCGAGACGATTTTGTTCTTTCCGCCGAGCCTTATATTCACGCTCTTCTTCTGCCGTCTTTACTTTCCGTGGTCTACCCATAGTGGGGTAGTCTAGAAATGAACCGAAGCAGTTACTAGGCTGGAAGGGTTTCGAATGACGTCAACCCTCATTCAAGCAGCTACATAAGCTTTGCAACAGCTGCAATCTAATCTTACGGACCGCGCCGAGCCTGTTTCCGTTTGCCCGCAGCCCTTATCGTCCATCATGTTGGCTCATCACTTTGAAGCTTATTTTGAAGCTCGCTAGAAGACGCTGCGTGCCTCAAGCTCGTCTCTCGCGGGTAAGGGCGCGTTCTCCTTCTTTGCGAGCTGGTCGAGCGTTCATCGAAGAAAGAGCGTTTCTATAGGCAACGCGCGCCTTTCGCTCTCTCTCTCTGTCTCTCTCTCTCTCACACAAGACAGCAGATGGAAGAGTGAGAGAGGTAGCGCGCCGGGAGGCACGCGCCGAGCGCGAGCGCGGGCGGTTCGTCGAGATCGTTTTTTTGCTTACAACGACGGACACGACAGAACCCTTGGCTGGTAGAGGTACAAAGCTTCGCTTTGTAATAGAGTGTAATTTCTGTGGTATATTTGTATTCAGGTGGCTGATAGACCTGCCCGAGTTTTCCTTTGGTTACCTGGGATTGCCTGCTTATATATTACATGAACTCTTGTAGTGCCTTTCTATTTGCACTTTGCTTTTTGTTTCATTGCATAATACGTAATTATCAGTTTCTTTTCAAGTTCCTTGTTTTCAAATTTATCTTTTTGTGTTAGTACGAGCAGAACACAGTGATTGCAGTTTTTTAAAGCGCGCTAGTAAAATGACGTTATGTGACCATATGTATAAATTAGGTAATTTTGAAACTGTAAAATGTCAACAGCAGGCCTTAGGGATCATGCAAATAATATTACTACGAGTTGAACATTAAGGCCGACAGCTTGCTGCTGGGATGCAGCAGATGTGTAATAGCATCACCGATTGCTGGCCTTTCACCAGCCGGCACCGCAAAAGAAGGTGTAGTTCTGAAACCATTTGAGGGCATTGCAAAATTTAAAAATTTTGAGGCCACGATTCCTGCAAGTTAAACTATGAACACGCCTTGTTTGATCTTTTCCCCTTTAGTTTTACATCTGATTTATGAAGTGGACTTGACGCAAAGCACATTTTACAGATATACCAACTTGTCGATCTTTTTGACAGAAGCATAGACCTGCGGCAACATGGCATATTCTGGATGTTCTCCTGAACCAGTGCAGTTGGCTTGCTTATCCACAAGGACAAGAAAGGTTCTGCTGCACTGAAAGTTGCTGGCACAAGTAAGGCACTCTTTTGATTAGATGAATAGATCAGAGGCCGGAATAGCCTTAAGGAAATATTCTGCTCATAACGTCTGAATGTGAAGCTACTATACTGGTTTAAGAACTAAACAATTTGCTTCTTAACTTGTGGAGCCATGTACCTGAGGAAGTAATTTAAAAAGCTAATGGCAATTGTGGCATGGTTATCTATATTAAGTATGCTTTATATGTTGTCAAATTCTCTTTCAGAGGCTGCAGAGTTGAATTTTTCTGGCCCAGAGAGCAGCAATGTGGAGGCTATTGTAGAAATTGTGGCTGCACCACTCTGGAGAAAAACAGGAACTGTGGGTCAGGGTTGAAGGCTTTCATATCTAAAAGTGCAAGTATGTTTCATATTTAGACTATGGCAAAATATTGCTGAGGCCCTTTACTTGTATCTTTGCTTATAATTTATAATTTAATTTGTATAATTGTCAATTGTATTTTTTAACTTTGGAAACTTGCCCTTGAGCACAGTGAGAAAGGTGTAAAAATGAGCAGATTAGATATGTATGAAAAAGTATAAAGTGAATGGTGAAATTGTCAGAGTCAGTGCCTGTTGGACCACTCAAAACCAGCCCGAGGCCTGTTGCATGAAGGTGGCTAAGACAACGTACGGTCTAATCCTTGCAAAACATTTTATACCCTGTGTGGCATTCAGAATACTCATGTGAGCTGAAAGTACGGCCCTTTCAAAAGACGAAACACTGAGAAGGCATACACGGCGACTGCTAGTAATTGTGCATGCCACTTTCTTCTTACTGCGTCATGTGAAATTTCAGCATTTCGTACAAACTGATCCAGATTTCAATCTTATTGCCCTGCGAGCTTGCTGCACAAACCTGTACGAGGTTTTTCCTTTAAATGACAGTGTTTGTATTACATCCAACATGTGGACTTACAAGACTTTGATGTGTGATGCATGGCAAACGCGCAATCAAGCGAGAAGATGGTACTGCACCCTTTCCAGGCGTAAGATCAATGAAGCTTGCCACAGAATTAGCCTAACACAGTAGATGACATTAGTATCACTTTAGGTTGAAGTGAGATCTGTGTTTCCTATGTTTGTCCTAATTTTTCATGCATGTGCGTGCACCAAAGTGAGCAAATTAAAAAAATGGGGTCGTCACCCAAATATATTTGTCTGGTCTTATAAATTTTGCACTGCAAGTGTCAAGTGCCTTGAATAGGTGGACTTATGCTCATTGGCACAACTTTATATTCTCGCTGTATTGAATGGGACAGAGTGCACCTAAGTAGTGCCATTTTGTACTTGTAACACATTTACCATCCCTAAAAAACCAACTGTCATGAATTACTCATGATCACAATCTTGCTTTCTTTTAGGCTTACTGGAAATACCTGCAGTCAGATTTTTTTGAAGATCACATACCGCAGTTCATCCCTGAGAACCTCGCCAAACTTCCACGAAAGTGAACATCATTTGAAGAATTACTGTTGGTGCTTGTCAAGGAGCGCCAACTTTGGCATCAAAATAAACTGTTATCTAGAAACTCGTTGTATTTGTCTGTGATTTATCAGATGCCATGACTGCTGTATATGCATCGCCTTGTTGACATTAATAAAAAGCGTCAAGCAGTCATGGATACCCTATTTGGTACTCAATACGTCTCAGAAATATGCCAGAGGACCATCTGAGTATGTTCCAGAAAATCCCCGACAAATCCTGAAAATGTTCTCAAAGTATCCTAATGAACCATTTGAGTATGTTCCGGGCACGTCCTCGGGCCGGACACGAGGATCTTTCTAGAACCCCTTTAGGACAAGTTGAGGACGTACACAGTACGTCCAAATGTTCTCAAGGAGACGTACTGAGGACGTACTCGGGATGCCTCTTCTTTGTCTGGGAAGAGACGAACTAAAGCACTTTTGTGGACGCCCCCCCCCCCCCTTCCCGGAGATCACCAATGCTAGTTTTGGCTCCAATAACGTTGTCGGTGTTCCCTCTAACGCCATTCTTGGAAGAAATGGCAATTTGCAGCTGTACTTGCGGCGGTCTAATTGCAAATTCTATGTTGCATGCAGCGCAACAATATTTTGCAAACATTGTCACAAAGACCTTTACCACTGATGTGCATAGTTTTCTCTGTTCAGAAATTGTTGAAGGGCGATCTTCCGTCCACAAATGTATCTACTCACCGCAGCCAGTCGCGGTTCTTGGGCAAAGCACCTCCCGATGCGTTGAGCGTCGCGTACTTTATGAGAGACACCTGAGAGTCCAGAACGGAGCCCGAACTATTCGGCGCTGCAGACACGAGCCCGAGCGAGCTTTGCCTCCTGCTACCGCTCCGCAGTTCTTCGTGTTCGGGAACGTCGGTGAGTGCAGCCCTCGACGTGGACAGGGTGTTGTTCCTCGGAATCCGGTCGGGAGCTGTGGTCGCCAGCGTGCCACCCGGAGGCGTGCTGTGAGTGCGACGGTGCGTTCTGAAGCTTCGGTTGAGCAGGTGCGACATCATGTTGGCCTTCTCGCATCAAATCTGCGGTGACCCGAGTTCTGCAAGCCGGTTTCCGTGGTTCGCCGCTGCAGGTGCGTCTTTCTCGAGCGGCATGCTGCGAGATAAGGAGCGCATAAACGAGGTGTCATTAGGGTTTTGCACCCGAGCCAGATTGCACGCAGATATCTCGAGAGCAATCTACTATACCGCAGACGCCTTCTCTTTCCTTGACGAGTGCATGCACTCCAGCATTTTGCCATAGTTAGTAAAAACGCAGGGGAACGTTGGACAACACGAAAATACATTAACGAAAACATAAAGAATAGCGAGCTATGGTGAACTAGCAATATGTTCGTTCAGCCTAACCCCAAAGCAATAAAAGACCTCTGAGGATACGCCTATAGCTTAGCGAACTTTGGCATCTATTTTTGACAGTTAAATATCCGCTGTAAACATCTTTGCGATCATTAGGAGCGCCGTTCGGATTGTTTTATTTGTTTGAGGAATATTATTAGCAGCGGAATGCGCGCATTGCGAACACAATATAAACGAGTAACCACAGCTATACATTGCAACTCATGACGTAGCAGAGCCGCCATATGCCTCTATCATCTTTTCTGACACGGTTGACGCGTTGTCACCAGCTATAGTACGCATAACAGTGACTTCCTCCGCGTGTCTGATTTCCTGTTGATTAGAGCGTTGCCATTTTCATTCAGCTAATCAGTTTGTGCGATGTGCCTGATTAAGTGACGATTTTTTCATCAGTGCAGATGTGTTTTCGTTTCAATTTTCTCTTCCCCGTAAACAGTACCTTCCAATAGAATAGGACATCGCTAGCTTCCTTTTTAACATCAGTGCAGTCGTATTTCCGCTTGATGCATCGCCTATCTTTGCAAAACACACAAAATGTATTCACTATTTCGCTATTTAATGTTGGATACGTGCAACTACGTTCGCAGTTTGTCGCCGCCGGGTGCTTCTTACCAAATCAAAGCATTGAAGTTGGGTTAGGAAGACGGGCTATTTGCTTGCTGGCTTTATAGAACAAGGTTTACCGCTTAATGTTTCGAGAAAATCTGTTTGGGGCTCTGCCGCTTTTTCGGTGCTAGTTCCGCGAATACTTTTTCTTTGTCCAATTCATAAAGACTGCTGATTGATTCACGTTCCCATAAAAGCTTACAAGCGTTCTTGCTTGCAGAAATATACTAGAAAATTCATAAATGAGCTACCATTTCCCGTGTCCCACCGCGCTAAGATAGCTTGCTCTCTAGTCGTTGCATCTATGGTCTCGACAAGAAATTTAACAGTCAAAAGATTGCCCCGCCACGGTGGTCTAGTGGCTATGGTACTCGGCTGCAGATCCGAGGGTCGCGGGATCGAATCCCGGCCACGGCGGCTGCATTTCGATGGAGGCGAAATGTTGAGGCCCGTGTGCTGTGCGATGTCAGTGCACGTTAAAGAACCCCAGGTGGTCGAAATTTCCGGAGCCCTCCACTACGGCGTCTCTCATAATCAGAGCTGGTTTTGGGACGTTAAACCCCACATAACAACAACAGTCAAAAGATTAGTTATTTTCAGTTTATTTCCATGCGATGTGATGTGCTAGGGACGTGTGAATATTATTCCTTGGAGTCCTTTTCATTCGATTCCATAGCACTAAATGTTTAGAATTTCGAGTACTCGAAGTTCCCGAAAATGTGGAATCACAAGTATTCTTTAGAGTACACGTTTTTATTCATTGCTCCTCAGAGCCGCCAGTCGTAGACAGCTGCATAATGACTGTCAGCATTTTAGACGCTGGCGATGTCACGACGAGCTGTAATAATATGGCGTGTGAGCTTTTTAATTAGGGCCACCGTGTGATATGACACATGACGGCTCGAAACTCCCGGCAATCAAACACAACAAAATATGGTGGGCATTTATTGTGCGCTGCAATGACATTTTAAATGTTTGTTTTAATTTGTCTGCGATGTACATAGGCTGCACAAATTTCAAACAGCTGCGGTGCATACCCGCATAACACTGGCTGCGCACTACGGCAATGAGTCACACGTGATTTCATTACCGATAATCTTGCGTACATGATGAACATATCTTAGTGACGTCAAGATCAATCAGTCACGATCGCCATAAATCTATATATACCCTGCCAATCAATACCAGGTGGCTAACACGACCGGGAGAGCACCGAGACGTGGAGGGATAGATAGATAGATAGATAGATAGATAGATAGATAGATAGATAGATAGATAGATAGATAGATAGATAGATAGATAGATAGATAGATAGATAGATAGATAGATAGGGTCAGAGTGACCCACATTTAAAACATCTTTGTCTATTCACGGGTTTCTTAAGCTCTTCATTAGACGTAAATATGCGAGCGCAGCAAACCCAGAAAACAAAAAAAAGCTTCTGGACAAGCGCACACAGCGGCAAAGCGAACACAGTTGCAACCGCGGGGTACTAACCCAAATCACGCGTCCCTACTGCCAACACCGGCGGCACACATTTCGCTTTTGATTGTAAGTGAACTCGGCAAGTTCGCATTTTTTCACTCAATTAAAATAGGTCGAATTACAATGGTATGAACACAGTGAGCGAAAGCGCAGGCACACGTGCATAATTATGTTTAATTTATTGCGCAGTTGCATTTTGGGCGGTTCTCCCTGGCTGGCCTGTTCCACTTTTTCTTTTATGTGCAACGTTGACAGAGTGCGCTTTTCGTGTAAATGCTCTGCTTGTTTTAGGCATATCTCGCAGTGTTTGTTTAAGTTACCTTGAAGCATTCGTAAAATGTTCCAATAAACAAACAAAATTATTCGATTCGATTCAGCATCGCAATCACACCTTATATTTAGATTCCCTTGGCACTCTCATGTTTGTTTTTCGAACTGTAGTAGTACGTCACTCCATGACGCTCCCTAAGATTTATGTTATTCGCTCTTAATTTTGTTACTTTCCTTTCACACGTTGACTCATAGAGAAATGTTAGACGCCCTGGCAATATTACTTGGTTGTGTGCTTCCGGAATTCCAACGTACCTTGAACATGCCTAGATTTGTGCTTAAGAGACCCTGCAAGACTTTTTATACATAGCCAGTAATCGGTGCTGGCCATTCGTGGAGGCTCGTACAAAATTCGAGCGAGATATTTTTGCAATGCACGCATCCTACTAACTGAAACACTGTTTGCAGTACAACTGGAAACCGCCTCCTATCTTTCCAACAAATTACATCACAGGGGAAACTGACTGCGTCTGCTTGAGACAACACTAGCATTGGTTAATTCATGACCGCGGAAGCACCTTCAGCAATGCTTCATTTGTTCATTTCGAGTTCAATAGATAAAAGAATTATACGCATCTTTTTTGAAGAACACATGCCCTGAAATTGAAGCAGCGTAGTCCATACTCGCTGCGACACACAATGTAAACAAACAGCGTGCAAAACACGGACACAAGGAAAGAAGAGTGGACAACAAGAACGCCGACTATCAACTGAAGAGGTGCACTGAGCCGAAAGAGAAAGGAGACCCACAACACAAGCGCCCTGTTTGTGACGTTACTATTGTACAAAACCTACCCGTTAAGTAATATCCCCTCGGGGGTAGTTAATGGAATATAAATGAAATGTAATGAAATGAAATGAAACGACGCCCTTGTCAGCCACAGCAAGCCCAGTCACGAAAATGCAGCGCCTGGAATTATGGCGCCTTCAGCCGACTCCTGAAAACGTCTACAGCTCAGCGGGCACAATGTGTGTAAGAGAATGGACTAATGTTGAAAAGGGCAACTAAGCACCACGACAGCTTAAAAACGCTGTTTATAGCGCGTCTGGAAAGAATTGCCCCTGTAGAAAAATCTAAATCGGCTCCGAAGCTTCAAGAATAAGCATTAGCTTGGAGTAGAATTCTGATATTTCTTAAAGTTAAATTGTAGACATTAGCTTGACCTTCTCCCACACCAGCGCGTAGTCATACCCTGATGCGACGGTACGTATAGATGAGGGACCTGAACGCCTACGACATTTGCATTATAATGAGCTGTTTTGCATAAGAAACGAAGGCTCAGACATCACGACTCGCAGTTAAGCCCGGTGATGGATGTTGCCTCTTCATTTGCAACACGCCGCCATTACGAAAATAACTGGGCAGAATGAAACGTGTTGCGCGATTTTGCTGCAATTGAACAACATCTGAAAGCATTCCCTATTACTTCGTGCAATCTAGGTAGGTAACCAACTTTATCGATTTTCGAGAGAACCAGGCAAGAGGCGGTGAAGAAGCACGACGGCGATTAGCCCTCAGCCACTGTAGATGGCTGGGCACTTTTGTGCTTCGGCTACCCTTCTGGCCCAGCCCACTGTGTAGGAGCTCGGGTTGCGAACTGCACACAAGAGCCTCCCGTCGCACGTGATGTTGTGACCCTTGCCACGGGGGCTTGCGTTGTTCGGGCAATTTAGAAAGATGTGAGTGAAGTGGCGTAGCGGTGGCGTAGAGGTAGAGCAACCGCCTCGCGTGCAAAAGGACCATGGTTCGAATCCCGGTTCGGGGCAATTCTCCACCGGATTAAAAAAAAATCCGCGTGTTGGTCGAATTTCAGAAGGAGGTTTGGGGTGCCGCCGGATCCCGGCGACCATAGCCGGTAAGGCACTCCCTCACCAGAGCATGATTGGACACCCTGGTGCAGTAATGGCCACAACCTCCCATGAATACGCCAGTTAACCCTCGGCCCTCAGTCCCCAGCGGCTGCGAATCAACTGACCATGGCGGTAGTCAGACCTGTGACGCAGCAGAGGGTGCTAAGAATCTCTGGGGCCGGACAGGCCGCCACTGGAATCTGACCCTGGCAACGTTTAACGCAAGAACTTTATCTAGCGAGGGAAGTCTAGAGGTACTGTTTGAGTAATTAGCGGGCATTAAATGGGACGTTATAGGGCTCAGTGAGGTTAGGAGGACGGGTGAAGCCTTTACACTGCTGAAAAATGGGCACATCCTATGTTATCGTGGCCTAGAAGACAAAAAAGAACTAGGAGTGGGATTTCTGGTCAACAAGACCATTGCTGGTAACATAGTAGAATACTATAGCATTAACGAGAGTGTAGGAGGTCTTGTAATTAAGCTTAATAAGAGGTACAAATTGAAGGTGGTACAGGGCTATGCACCTACATCCAGCCATGACGACCAGCTAGTTGAACGCTTCTATGAAGATGTGGAATCGGCAATGGCTAAAGTAAAGAAGCAGTACACTATTGTGATGGGAGACTTCAATGCTAAGGTAGGCAAGAGGCAGGCCGGAGACAAGGCAGTCGGGAACTATGGCGTGGGTTGTAGGAATAACAGAGGCGACTTATTAGTAGACTTCGCCGAGCGGAATAATCTGCGTATCATGAACACGTTCTTCCGTAAACGGGAGAATCGGAAATGGACGTGGAAAAGCCCGAATGGCGAGCATAAAAATGAAATAGACTACATACTATGCGAGAACCCTGGCGTCGTGCAGGATGTGGAAGTGCTGGGCAGAGTTAGGCGCAGTGACCACAGGATGGTGAGATCTCGAATTGGGCTAGACTTGAGGAAGGACCGCAATAAGCTAGTACGAAAGACGCTGATCAATGAGCTAACTGTAAGAAAGAAAGTCGAAGAATTCCAGATAGTGATGCAGAACAGATATTCAGCTCTAACAGACAAGCAGACAATTCCGTTCAGGAAGTCAGCGATAATCCCACGCGGATTGTCACGGAATGTGCAATAGAAGTAGGAGGTAGGATCGGTAGAGAGATTATTAGCAAACTTTCCCAGGAGACGAAAGACTTGATTAGAAAGCGGAAAGGCATGCCAGTATCAAATGCAATTGACAGAATGGAACTAGCGGAGCTTTCGAAGTTAATCAATAAGCGTAAGACAGCCGACATACGAAAGTATAATATTGAGCGGATTGAGCATGCTCTAAAGAACGGAAGGAGCCTCAAAGCGGCGAAGAGACCTCTAGGCATAGGTAGAAACCAGATGTATGCATTACGAGACAGGCAACGCAATGTGATCACCAATAGGGATGAGATAGTGATATTAGCCGAGGAGTTTTACAGAGATCTCTACAGCAGTCGTGATAACCAGATTAGTGAACGGGGAAGCAGTTTAGAAGAGGCTGACATTCCACAAGTATTGACAGAGGAAGTAATGAAAGCTTCGAAAGGGATGCAAGCGCGAAAGGCACGCGGTGTAGATCAGATAACAGCAGAACTGTTAAAAGATGGTGGGCATATTATACTGAAAAAACTGGCAAGCCTGTATACGCAATGCCGAATCACTGCGAGCATAGCGGAATCTTGGAAGAATGCTAACATCATCCTAATCCATAAGAAAGGCGACACAAAGGACTTGAAAATTACAGGCCGATTAGCTTACTCTCAGTCGTTTACAAGGTATTTACCAAGGTAATCACTAATAGAATTTATGCCACCTTAGATTTCAGTCAACCGAAGGAACAAGCAGGGTTTCGTAAAGGCTACTCAACAGTATACCATATTCACACTATCAATCAGGTGATAGAGAAATGTGCGGAGTATAATCAACCCCTATACATAGCCTTCATAGATTTCGAGAAGGCATTTGACTCGGTCGATAACACAGCAGTCATGCAGGCATTGCGGAACCAGGGCGTAGACGAGCACTACGTAAGGCTACTGGAAGACATCTACAACGGCTCCACAGCCACCACAGTCCTCCATAAGGAGAGCAGCGAGATACCTATAAGGAAGGGCGTAAGACAAGGTGACACAATCTCTCCAATGTTATTCACAGCATGTTTACAAGAAGTATTTACAACGCTGGATTGGGAACAGGTGGGTGTAAGGGTTAATGGTGAATACCTCAGTAACCTCCGATTTGCTGATGACATTGCCTTGCTAAGTAACTCGGGAGATGAATTACAAAGCATGATTAGGCAAAGTATAACAGTGGGCCTGAAAATTAATATGCAGAAAACAAAATAAATTTCAATAGCCTTGGCCGAGTACAGCGATTTCAGATAGCTGGCGAGGCACTGGAAGTAGTAAGTGAATATGTCTACTTAGGCCGGGTAGTGACCCCTGATCCGAATCAAGAGGATTAGTTGATAAGGAGGATTAGAATGGGGTGAGTGCATTCGGCAATTATTCTCAGATAATGAATGGTAGCTTACCATTTTCTCTGAAGAGGAAAGTGTATAACAACTGCATCTTACCGCTACTCACCTACGGGGCAGATACTTGGAGGCTAACTAAAAGGGTTCAACCTAAATTGAGGACGAGGCAGCGAGGTATGGAACGGATAATGGTATGTGTAACCTTAAGGGACAAGAAGAGAGCGGTGTGAGTTAGGGAACCAACGCGTGTTAGGGACATACTAGTAGAAATTAAGAAGAAGAAATGGGCCTGGGCGCGCCATGTAATGCGAAGGCATGACAACCGTTGGTCATTAAGGGTAACAGAGTGGATTCCTAGAGAAGGCAAGCGCAGCAGGGGGCGGAAGAAAGTTAGGTGGGCAGATGAGATCAGAAAGTTTGCGGGGATAAATTGGGCCCAGTTAGCACAGGACAGGGATAATTGGAGATTCATGGGAGAGGCCTTTGCCCTGCAGTGGGCGTAGACAGGCTGATGATGATGCTGCTGATGATGATGATGAGTGATGTAGGCTGTGATGCTAAGACACAAGTTGCAGTGCGCAGATGTTTCGCCGTGCGTGATAATGGAGAGGAGGAAAGGGGTCCTAAATGTGGCAATTTGAAGTTTGCGCCACAGAATCTGGTCACTCCTGGAAAGAGATTTATGCGGTGGGCTAGGTACGTTAGGCGAGAATTTCTCTAAACCATGTTGAGATCGTGGTAGCCGAGAAGTCGGTCCTATGGACTCCGGGACGAAGGCAGGTCGCTCTCAGCCTGGGTGTGAGCTGCCGTGACTCGGTGTCCGCTGTGGGGAGGGACCCAGATGAGGGTGATTAGGAGATTAGGTGCAGGATAAGAAGCGAGGTTTTTAGCAGCTGAGCAGTGAATTTTGGGAATCGCATAACTACTAATTGCAGTTTTAGAATCTGAAAAAAAATATAATCTGCGGAGGAGCCTACAACTGCCTAAGCAATGGCAGCGTCTTCAGCTTCCAGGGATTCTTTCAAGTTGGCTATCGAGGCGCTCACGATCAGATTTTGTAATCAGTCTACAATTCCCAATGCGAAAAATTGCCTCTCTGAATATTCGGCTGCGTCTGCATAAACAACCCGGGTATAGGGAGGGCAATCGTTGTGGCGAGCCTTAGCTCTAGCTTCCCGTCTTCCGTGATTATGCTCCGGGTTTTCTTTTTGTTTTTATTAGGGGCGGATAAAGTAGCAGGATACAGAAGCTATTGTTAACAGCAGTCGGAGGAGTGAACGCAACGCAGCCGTGGCATGACTAGGTAGGTTTATTACAACTCGACGGAGCAGTATTTGAGTATTGCTTGGTCTAAAATATGAACACGCCCCGGCACGGTGGTATAGTGGCTATGGCGCTCGCCTGCGGATCCGTAGGTCGCGGAATGGAAGCCCGGCCGCGGCGGCTGCACTTTGATGGATGCGTAATGTTGAGGCCCCGGTACTGAGCGTTTTCAGTGCGCGTTATAGAAGCCCAGGCAGCCGAAATATCCGGAGACGTCCACTACGGCAGTCTCTCATAATCATATCCTGGTTTCGGGACATAAAACTCAAGACATTAATCTCCATATTGCAACATACACATCATCCACCAATTTGGAACGAGTGCCTAAACACTCCGGTCTCGTGTGCCCACGTGACTAAGTCCAGCGCTTTGAATTTATTGAGTGTGATCGCCTAATCCAAAAAATTCCACGCACCTCGACGAAGCGAATCGTGAGTGGTAGAAGCACTGGTAATCGTTGGGTGTTACCGTAAATTACCCGTGCATTGCCCACCCGCGCATGTAAATGATTGACAACGCGTGTGTATATTTATTGTCACTCATGCTGCTAGTCTTTATGAGGTTCCTACTCCCCCACGTCGTAGATCGTGCCAAGAGTCGGATTACTTAACGCCCACGCTGCGAATCTTTATTGTTCAACTACGCACAAGTGAAATCTCCCGCCGGCACTAAATTGCAATTGCCGGTGAACGGTCGCGCATTGAGAGCAGTCGGTTTGTTCAATCAAGAAACTGAGCAGCAGACGCTGCCTGCGTCGGCGTTGTCTCTCGCGAGCAAGTGCGCGTTGTTTCCTTGCGACTTCTTTCCCTGTCGCATCCGAGTACACGAAGGTAGGATAATGCGTACGTGGCACGAGAGATGACGTACGTGGCACGAGAGATGTAGTACGGCCGGTAGAAGACTATCGTCTTTCGACGACATTTGCAGCGAAGCACGGAGATACGCGGCCAATTTTAAATGCGAAGCATTTCTTAGCGAACTTCGGCGAGTTTGAGCGTATCTATCTATCTATCTAGCCGCCTACGATTTGCTGCTCTCCTGGCCGATTCGCTAATCGGATGTTTACGAAAATTTGTATGCCACATCATGACTACATGACGAGCATAAATGACAGGTCATAACATCAAAATCATGACATGGATGTCATGACCGGCATGATTTACATACATGCCATGGTTCTGGCGCTATACTGCCGTTTCATTAATGGGATGGCTCCGTCTACTGACCAGAGGGCGCTACGTAGATCTCGTCGGACGGCTCAGTCGCGCGCGGTGGAAACCGAGGCGACAGCGATGCGTGCGTTTCTTCGCTGCTTTCCGGGCGTGCTGCGAACCACACGAACGCTCGCGGCGTTGCCCTTTGGAACAGTTTATCGCCGGTTTGGAGCGCGCGTCTCAAACGATATAAAACGAAAGAAGGTGGGACGGGCGGTCGCTGCTGCTATACAGTTCGAGACGCGCGTCGTGTTCGCGTATTTCCCTGTCACAGTCTGGCCAATTTTGCTTCTTCTCTCGGCCAGGCAGTGCATTCTGGCGCTGATGTCGCACATGGAAAACTCGACTGCACGGAGCCTATACGAAAATTGGTTTGGCACAACAGGACTGCATGACGATCATAAATGACAGGTCATAACATGAAAATCGTGACATGCATGTCATTAGCGGCATGATCTACATGCCACTCGTTTCTTTAAAGGGATGTATACCAATATTGCTATGGCACAACACGACTGCATGACGAACGTAAATGACAAGTCATAACGTTAGAATCATGACATACGTGTATGAGCGGCATGGTTTACATGCTACAGTCATGGTGCTCTTGCGGCCGTTTCGTTAACTTCATGTGTACTAAACTCGGTATAGCGAGACAACAATGCAAATCCATTTTACGTTCCTTATGCGTGGTTCGCATTTCCTTGATTCCCACTGCACGTGGGATCTGCCAATTTTTTTCTTTGGCGTTCTGTTGATTCCGTTAATGGTGTTCAGTTGATTGGATTGAACAATTAGGCCTAAAATACGCAGATGGTCAACCTGTGGTACGGCTACACCGTTCACATGGACGTGGATGGCAGGTGGCAGAGACTTGTTCCGATGTCGGTCGAGAGGGCGAAGCAGTAAGAGCTCCGACTTGCTCTCCGAGCATGTGAGGCCCGCCTGCGTCGCGTGGCTGACGATGGCGTCGGCCGCACGTTCGAGTGTCTCCTCGATCTGGCCGTCTGAGCCCGTAGTCGTCCACAGCGTGACGTCGTCGGCATAGATGATGTGATGGAGACCAGGGATCCCTTCGAGCGAAGAAGGGAGCGTGCGCATGGCACGGTTAAATTTGTGATGAAAAGTAATTCTTTTTTACATCAATAAACTTGCTTCTCCCTCTCTCTCTCTCTCTCCTTGCGAGCTGGTACAATGTTCATCGCAGAAATAGCATTTCCATAGTCGACGCGCGCCGTTCGCTCTCTCTCACAGCAGTATGCGGCACTGTCTGGGTGCACACCATCCAGAATCGGCCCACAAATGCACACACACCGTGTGACTGCACTCCTCCAGGATCGGCCCGCACCCATACATGGCGACGACGACGGACGGAGGACAAGGCTCGGCCCTAAGGTGCTTCGCCCCTAAAACGAATTCTGTAGCTCCACGAGCCTGGAACCCACCGACGGTATGAGGCACGCTGTGTGTTTGGGTAGACAAGAATTTGCTGATCTCAGACACTAAACTAAAGCTGGTCGATGGATAGCTGTCAGAGTAAATTAGTTTGCAGTTAAGTAAGGCGAGAGTGTAATACGTTATGCGTTTTGTGACTGCTAACAATTTTTATCACAATTTTCGCAGGCTCAGTATGTCACATCGCTATGTGTTCTACGAAAAGTCGCTGAGCAAGGCTAAGTATTGGCGCACGAATTTTATTCGATGTTTCGAACATATTGCTCAAAAATAAACTATTCAAAATTTTCAACTGTTCGAGGAAACTCGAAGATTTGGAAAGAACGAATAAGAATTGCAGTCGTCTTGCCGGAAGTGAGGCATCTGCTGCTGTTCACAGAAGGTGAAGACATTGCCTCAGCATTGGTATTCCGCGGAGGCATGATGGCGGCCAAGGACGAGTTCGGCAGGATAAGCAGGACACTTGGCAGGCAACACACGCTATCTGCGCACCTTCTTCAACTGCGCGCTCGGGGATTTTATAAGCATCTCCAACTAGGTGCCCGGCAGGGATGTTGACTTTTATGTAAACGGGCTGGTGTACTGCACACTTTTAAAAGGCATCCGTAATGTGTTGCCCAGCCATTTGGAGCCGCCTGCTTGTGGAGGGTCCCTACGCATTCAGCGTGCATTGCAGCGGCCTGACCATGTCGGACAACCAGTTATATCTTTATGACAACCTTTCGAATTCGCTATCACTTGCTTTGTGCGGTCATACTTTCTCAATACAGGTACGATAGACTCTCTGTTCCTGTTAGAAATATATTTTGCGCTGGCAGTTTCTTAACATACTCATGTAGGACCGGCAATGTCGTAGGAGCCAACCTTTCGACGAGTGGATTTGTCTTCAATCTGTTCGTCGATTCCAGCCTCCATCTCCCCCTGAGCGTCCCTTCTAGTTTAGATTAACATACTTATCTGTTAATAATATATTGTTGATGAAGATGTATTTGTGTTTTGACGTTCGATATCCGATCCGATATTCGAAGCCAGGTATTTCTATTAGATTCGGGTTCCGAAAATTTGATGTTCGCACGCTTCTAACACTGAGACGTTCATATTCTGCGGTGGGAAAGCTCTGGCAGCAGTCAGTGGGGGCATTTTTCAAAAACCGGCCGCTAAACAGTCGACAGCTCTCTTATCAGGCCCGTTATGCGCAGTGGATAGAACCGCTATCGGTGTACAAGAGATTCATTCGAGTGGCGGCGTACGCTGCCTTTTTCGATAGCAAACCCCCGCCTAGGGAAGAAGATAAACTGTGCTAGCACGTGGCGGGGCCTCTTCGAATCAACGCGCCAGCTCCACTGGCATTCTCGCAGCAAAACAAATATCTGCGTTTTACTAGATGCAATATCAACGATAAACTAAGGTCTAGATGGACAATTCTGATCGTCCGGCATTCAGCGGCTTATCTGACGTAAGTATCCTACAGGCCAATTTGTGAAACCACGTAGCTTCGGTGCAGTCTCTTGATTGTTATATGTGCTTTTAGCTGGAGTGAATGTCCTATATATTTATTTATTTATTTATTTATTTATTTATTTATTGAAAGATACCTTACAGGCCCAAAGTCATTGGATAAGGGGTACAGAAAAACTCGCAGGAACCGGAAAACTTTGAAGCAGCTCTATATAAAATATACAACATAATAAAATAACAGCACAGTAAGTTAGCGATTTTGCGCATCACTTACAACACCACATCACAAAATCTAGAAAAAAAAAACACGATACACTGCGAAGAATTTTGACAAACCAGAAGACCTAACGATAAAACAACAATGACGCTCCTAAGAAAGCTGCCCTTCAAGCTTATGTAGAAACTTGTTAGGATTACTATCAGACGTGATAACGTCAAGAAGATCATTCCACATGCGAATAGCTCATTGATCGCAGCACACTGGCGCTGTACGAAAGCAGCAGCACTTACACTACAAGACAGAATTCTACATTTTTCTGTACTGGCTTAAACTACAGTTTGTTTTGCATTGTATCTTTCGCGTTATTGCATTTATTGCTTTACTATGTTATTCTGTAGATTAATTCTAATAAGCCGTTTTCCCTGTTTGTCGCATTGTAATTATCTATTCATATATGGTATCTGTTTGTTTGATGCATGTAGGTAATGTCTAACGTGTTTTTCACCCTGCCACAGCTCTTTAAAATGAAAGACCGTAGCATTTATGAACAAATAAGTAAGTACGGAACGCAGAAGCACGCTGCAGGCACAGCCATATGAGTTTGTTTTTATTTATTTATTTTTCTTTTTTTCCAGAGCGTCTTTTCTTTTACGAATACCTTAAAGGTGAAAATAGCCTTAAACAATAATTTCCGTTCGATTTTTATCCTTTCTCACCGCTCAGTAACATCCCCCGTGGGACGCACTAAGCTGCTTATTGTGCTAATAAATCTTCACCGCGATTATCAGGTGGCGCTGATATGAGATACGCACTTTTTTGTTGTTGTTTCTTCGAAAGCGTGACTGGGTGATAGAAGGGCAGCGCTGCTCCATGCCCATATCCTAACGAAGAGGGTTGTCAGCGTTTGTGGCTACTTTTATTTTATAGTACGTAAGCTTTACCCAAAAGTGCCGGAACTGACTGAGAAGTCAACAGCGAGCCTTCATCAGCCTAGTTAGAGAAAACGGTTTTGTTGTGAACGGTCGAGAATTATTCACACCATGGAAATTTCTGGCAGGTGCGCTCTGCATAAGCCACAATCTTTTACTGCCTCTCACCTGGCCCCCTTAACGCCAGCTGTCGGGAGAGCCCGCAGTGTTGCTATTGCTGTTGTGTAGTCGTCGCAGGCGAACACTGTGGCTGCGAGTATGCGATAAGAACGGCTTGTGCTTAATCGCGGCGTGTACTTATATACAGCCAGTTCCCCGAGCATACATCACAAGGTGGCTGCAACCTCTCAGTGCTGCGCATTATAGAGTCTAGACCATTCCCGATGGTGCAGCGATTGAGATTACATGTTTGCAATTGACAGCGCACGTGGCTAACGGCAGTGCAAGATCGTGCCAGTAAATATGTCGTCATTTGCATATTTCAGGGTAAACACCCCACACATACGAGATTCACTGGTGCGCTGACACGAAATATCAGCTTATTTTAGTAGGAGTCGCGCTTCCTTAAGGAAGACACATCGGTGCAAACGTAGCCAGATAAGGCTCCCACCTGGCGACGTTTACAGTGTATATGTTAAATTTGGAGGCAATCCTCACACACACAGCGAATAATAATGAGCTCAAAGTCGCACTTGATGTGCGGTGTGCCGGCTGCTCAGTAGAGAAACTCTACGCTGTTAAGTGAGGATGCAATGGTGTACGCCTGCAGGGCTCGCAAGAACAGATAAATCTGTATTTGAAAACGCCAAGCACACTTCAAGTGTAGGCTTTCCTAAAGCAAGGGAAGCAGGCACTACAACTTAGAAAAGGCTGGGGAGAGAGAGAGAGAGGTGAGGTCATGTTTATTTTCAATGTTCTACAACGTCCCGGCTTGTACTCACGGATATTGACGCCTTCATCGCTGTTATTTATTTTTGAAGTGTAAGAATCTACTGCTATTTGCTCGAAAGGTGAGCAACCCTCGCGTAGCGCCAAAGACTACAAATCTGAAAATACTGAAGAAAATGGAGTGCAAAGAATAAAAAGTTACGATGAAGGGTAGATAGATGAGCAACCTGCAGTTTGCAGATGGCCCTGTCCACCTGTTCAGTAGTCGTGACTTTGATGTGCAAGAAACGATAGAAATCTATAAGAGTGCAATGTTGGAGATTGCCATGCAGAAGTAAAACGCGCTAATGCATAATGTGACAAGGGTGCAGTAACTTATGATTCATCTCCCTAACTACGACAGTCCAAAATCATATGCTCGCCTGTGCAAAGTATTCGCAGGACACACTGACCATGAGAATGCTTGAGGAAGTATGAAGCCAATGGCAGCGATGACGGCAGAGATAAAAATGTCTTCATCAAGGGTTAAGTGTTGACGGAATAATGGCCTCAGTCGGCACAAAAGCAGATTGATGGTGATTACAGCGAGAATGATAAAGGAAGCAAAGTCGGGCTGCTGTATCTGTCTACGTGCCACCGCTCAGTTCCTTGATACAGAGCGCAAACGTAGAGCACGACCTAATCATCACCAGTAGCCTTGTTTGGCGAAGAGCTGAAATCTACTACACGCTTAGTCAGGAAAAAGAGGGTTGTGCCTGCGATAGCAGTTTCCCTTCAGAAGCCGTTTGACCGTTTTAAGGTCAAACGGTCAATGAAGCCGTTTCACCAACACTCACATTATACTATAGCTGTGCTCCATTATATAGTTGTGCTCCCTCCAGAAAGCAGTCGGACTTCACCACGCAACGTCAACACGCAGGGGTAGCGAGCGGGATTGAAGATCTGAGTTCACATGCACCGGGGAAGAAAGAAGCGCTCTTGCAAACTCCGCACACTGGGCGTTGCATAGAAGAAGTGAACGCGCACTCTTCGACAACTGAATTAATCATGATAATTACTCTGTTATACACCAGATACACCACACAATTTATGAGAGCCCGCAATGCTTCGCGGTTAAAAAGCATATTCAGAATGAATGGGAATAAGCGACTGGCAGTGCCACACGCACCACCACCATCAACCTAATCGCTGGTTATTCTTGGAAGTGGTGACCGCAATTCATTATGGCAGGTCCGAGAACGCGTTCGTACGTTTATTATGATTTACGAATGTGATTTATGAAGGTTAAGAACGCAAGTGGCCAAAGTTAATCCGTAGTCTCTCAACCATGCACACTTAATGACCACATTTTCGTATTTGCGCGCTCAACTCTAGTTTTGACTGCTCGCCAGGGTAGAACAGTCGTTGTCGTGCCTCACTGCTCTTACGAAATATGAGGGCCAAATCTCGGCGGCGGCGGTCGCGTTTAAGGTCGGGGTCCGTGTGCTGTGGCAGTGCATGTTAGGGAACGCCAGGTAGTGGGAACTTCCAGAGACCTCAGCTACGACTTGCCTCACAGTCTCATTGCTGGAAGGTTGGCCTGTGACACCGCAGAAACTATTAACTCTACTATTTACCATACATTTAACCTTCGCAATGGCACAAGAGCGATGCCATCACCGTTATCGAGAGAAAACCAAACAAGCGGTAACAGCTGCCGTGCGTAACAAAGTGGAATGAATGTCTTCGCACGTTCTCACATCTAACAGAAAAAGAACATATGCGCGTAAGTAAACAACAATTAAATAAAGAATGTGCGCGTCCGAAATCTCTCTATTATTATTACTCAACTCTAAAGCTCTCCAGCCGCAGGGAGCTCGCTCCAGAGATATTTATCTTTCACTACGCAACTTTTCCATTGACGCGCCTAATTCTCCCACTACGACACAGCATAGGCAAGAGAGTGAACTTTGCCAACAAGCACTGAGTGTTTTCTCAACAGCACCTACAATAAGTAAAAAAAGGAGGCACAATATGACGGCAATGAAGCAGATGAAACGGGGAAATCCTAGAGGCCGTGTACAGTGCGATGGCCCTGCACGTTAAAGGCTCCCAAGTGGTCGAAATTTCCAAGCGCCACCCACTACGCCGTCTCTAATCATGACCTCGTGATTTTGGGACGTAAAACAGCAGAAATTGATTCACAAGCTGAAACTGTATAACTGAAGGCGCCTGCTGTGCACCACTACCCTCAAATCGGACGGGAATCGTAAACGCACCTTGAAGGTCAGGAGGCTGACAAGGCAGAGGCAACCCACAGCCGGGATGTCTTCAGCGGTCCGGCAGACGACGCCGAGCGGCTGCTACCGAGCACGCATAACACGCGAGCGGAAACCATACCGGCCGATCGCCATTTCGTCATCATTCCCCGGGTCTCAGCTTCCGGGGACAAAGGCATGCGCGATCATCTGGCAACACGACGCGTTGAGAGCATTTCCTTCCTCCACGATTGGGGAGAGGTTGCACTTGTTTCCTCGTGGCGCAGTGGAATCTGTTTGCTCCGACGAGCCGCCCTCCAAAGATGCTGTGGTGGAGGAGGTCGGGGCGGCAGGGCACAACTAGGAAAAGAGGGAGCTCCTTCGGCGGCCTTCACGGGAAAAGCAGACCCGGAGGCGGCGGCATCAGCGTGCGTGGCCGGCTTCATTGTAGACGCACTGCTGTTTGCACCCGGCGGCTGTATGGCTGTGGATGACGCGGGTTCCGAGGTGGCGACGGCGGCCGCCGCTGACTGCGACATGGATGTGTTGCCCAAGTTGTTCGCGTGTCGTGCGGCACGGAGTTTGGCCGTGGTGGACCTTGTGGCGACGATCTCCGGTTGCGTCATGGCTGTCGATCCAGAACTCCCGTCACTCATAGCGAATGTGGTCAGAATGTGTCCGGTGGTGTGCGTGCAGTTGAGAAACGGAGCCGGTTTGGATAATGCCGTCCGTCCGAGATTGGTGGCATCGCTCTCCCTGTAGGTGTAGTGTTGTCTGGGCTTCAGTTGTCCGCCCGTGTCAGTTGAGCGCGTGTAACATAGGGCTCGCCTGCTGTACGCGTGCGACTACTGTCCCCATGAAGCCAGCGCGAGTAACGAGCCAGATGTAAGTAGTTCGTGGATGGATTTAAAGAAAATGCTTTTATTGCAGGTAAGAATATTACGCACTGACTACGCACGCGGAACGCTTAAGTGAGAAGCTTCAGAAGCTTCACATCATCGCAATGAACGGACAATATATAATGTGGACAATTGCAGACGTTTTATTACAACGACTGGAAGTGTGATTTACTCCTCACCGATAAGTAGCGTTCACAGCACGTCCACTCACACTAGGAGAGAAACGCACAACGCTGGAGAGTGGGTCAAATTCGACCTCAGAATTGATAAAACTCGTTAAAGCATAGCTCCTAAATATTGCCTACAAACGTGGACTTGATATGTGTCCTTATCGTATTCGTAGTTTCGAATAGTGTCCAGCAGGACTAACACTCTTATACATGGTCAGCAGCACTGAGCAGTTCAAACCGGTGAGGCTGCAATTTCCTATTTATATTTACAATTTTTTTGTAGCATGTGAATTGTTAAATGTTTTACGTGCGACAATTAATATTAGAATTTACTTGTGGGCTGTGCCTCTTGTATTATTTCAATATTGTCTATTTTTCTTGCATTTTGCCAAAGGGCATGCGCCAGAGCTTCCTGTGTCTTCTGATCACAGGGCGCAAAGTATTATTCAACCTGAACCTCCAGCTTTTCTTCTATGCCTTCTCAAACACCTTGGAAATTAATACACATTCAAATAAAGAAGAAAAAAAACAACCGCACTTTCGCCATGAAATATCAGAAATCTCATTAATACATACTTCACATAAAGTGAGCAGTTGTATGCGTGTTTGTCCCTGTAGGTGTAGTGTTGGCTAGGCTTCAGTTGTCCGCCCGTGTCAATTGAGCGCGCGTAACGTAAGTCCTTTCACTATGGCTCCAAAATGTGGAACAGGCTGATACATTTTCTTAACCCTCTCTGAACATAAGTCCCTATACTGCTTCCTGCGAATCATGTGTGGCGCAGCACGGGCATCTCTCCAGCGCATTTCACATAATGCCCCTTTAGTGCTGTTGCTAGCGTGGGGATGGTATCCAAAATATCTAAAAGAAACAAGTGTTTCTAGCGAAAGTCAGGCGATGAACGCTTCGTCATATCGTAAGCATCTTCAGGAAGTACATCTTCGCCATGTCAATTTCAAACTTCAAGTTACGCACTCGCACCACAAGCACTTCAACAGTCGCGCGTCTGACGCATACTTGCTCGTCATGGTGGGACAGTTCAGTTTTTGACAGGCTATGTCTCAAAACACTGCCATCACTGCTGTAAGGAAAATTCTCTCTGCAATGAATTAACGATATTTTTTTCAAAATGTCAGCCTACAATCACTCATTGTCAATTCCAAATACAAAAGGAAAATTACAAACTTCCAATGAAAACTTCTATCATTTATTAGCGCTTTCTCTATAGAATAAACAATATAAAAATAAAACGTATTTCAGTAAGGAAAACAGGAATTTGCTATGTATTTTGCTTTTGTGGGAACCGTGTGCCGTAAGAAATACGTGAGAGCACTTCACCGCTCTAGCGCGAATTTTACTTTTTAAAACTCCCTTTATCGAAGTAAAATTTGTTTTCTTTTACCATTTTGCTCGCATTTTTGCATGGACGATCAGAAACGCACATTACCTCCTGTGCAACCTACAATTTGTTAGTAGTGAGCGAAAGTTTAGATAGTCACCAAAAAGCTTCAAAGCGTCGCCTCTCTGGGCCGTATGCCCCCTTAACGTCCTCGATTTTCACGTATTAGTCGTCCCTATATTTAGGTGCCGAAATTTGCCAACAGAGTCAATAATACTGTAAGTGAGTCCATTGCGACGACGTTCCGCTCATGATCGAGGCTAGCAATAGCATTTGTATGACTGTCGCGTCAACTCTCATTCGATGGAATCAGGCAACGCGTCCGCGTGCCCTGTTGCAAAATACACATCGGTAAACAAGTGGCAGTGTGCCGACGCGATAGAGAATACGTACTACGTGTCACCGATCTTATCTCGTATGCGCAGCTGGTCCCAAGGTTAAAGCGAACGGCTGTACGGCTGTTCGGAGACTTCCGTGAATGCACTCTTGCGCATTTTCTACGCGTTTGCCTGAGTAAAAAGCACAGCACGCCGTCCTTCCGCTTCTTTGTGACAACACGACGCATGCACACCTTGCCGATTGCGAGCGCCACTTCGATACCATGAGTTCAGAAGAACCGTGGATTAGCTTTTACTTGCCAACGTTCCGCAATTGACAATGTGAAGAATGATTTCTGTTGGCCTAATTATTAGGCCATGTATTTTAATTCTTTTGTTCACCCCAACTACTCAATCGTTGAAACGGAAAACGCCGCAGTCGTAATTTTTCTTACCAACTCAGTTGCATATAGTGTGTAAATATCTTGAGTTCTGTCATGACCAAATACACCTTGCGTCCTTGCGTCCTCAAGAACTTGATATTAAAATTTTCTACATTCAACAAAAATGATGAAGATGAAGATGATGATGATGATGATGATGATGATGATGATGGTGGTGGTGGGGGTTAAGGAAAGGACGCTAGTTTGTGCAGCCCGATTCGGGAGCACGACTTAGCGTCGGTGGGGTAGGGGAAAAGGAGCGAAAGAGATAGAATGGACAGAAAATCCGTAGTGGATAGCGCCGGAAATCTTGACTACCTCGGGTACTTTAACGTCAATTCACAGCGCACAGTACACGGGGCTCTGACATTTTGGCCTTAATCGCAAATGCGACCACCGCGGCTGGGATCGAACCCGCAGAACAAAAATATGGGCCTGTTTGCTCATTGTCTGTTTGCTCATTAACTTGTTTCTAAAAAATATGGGCCTGTTGTTGACGATTAATAGATACTCGGACAGAACAGGCAGACCTTTCTTGCCTTCAATTCTGAGTTTCATAGAAATAACTCTTTTGTTTGGAAATACAAAGAACATGTTTACTCATTGTCAGTGTGGCTGTATTTTATGTGAATGAATAAATCAGAAAGCCCACATGAAATGGAAACATCACTTTCATCGTTTAGGCCACGGTTTCATATTGCGGCGTGCAGTGCTTTAAGCGGTGGGAGAGGCCAACCCAGTGTCCCTTTGTGACGACAGTTTCTCATCACTTAGATATCAGTATCATATTCGTGCTTTTTCTTTAATTTTTGTTTTCTTTTGTTTTTGCACTGCTAGGCAATTTTTTTTTTTTTTTGCGAAGCTAACTCGCATTGACTCTATCTATTTATCCAGTCGCCTACGTCTTGGTGCTCTCGTGGTCCTCTGGTTCACCTTGTTAAGCCCAATATTTGAATGGCGGCGTGTACATTTACGTCGAACTCGAAAAATTGAACTTCGCATCACTAACACAATATACTCTTCATGTACGCACAGATACTGCAGTCACGTGTGGCTGATATGTACTCGGTCCACTGTAAACGGCTGCGCGCCACATGTGTTTGAAGTGTATAGAGCGTATGTCAATGAAGTACCAACTAAAACAAACATTGAATAGATCATTAGTGAACAGTTAGAAACAAAAACACGTGCCATTCGTGGTATTAAACGACCGAAATGTGGACAAAACGAGCACGCAGACACAAACACCACATGCAGCATAATGAAGCGTTCGACAAATACTTCTCTGGCGAGGCGGCATACTTGCCGAAAAAACATACACTAACAAACGTAAAAATAAAAATGCAATGGCGTTTCGGGCACCGTGCTTAATCACAATGAAAAGATAGCATGGGCGTGTGGCTATTCATGAGTCAGGTGGCGCAGCATGCTGGGCTATAGCTCTTGCAGATTGCTATTTGTCCTGTGCGGTCACTCGATTTAATGTAAAATGATTGTCAAAAAATGCGTGCAGATGTTTTTCCTTTGTGTTGATAGCTGTCGCGTACTACGCAATGGTTTGTCCAGTTTGACTGTGATGTTCGGCCAAGGCGTTCGCAGTTGTGTGGTCTTTGCATACTTCACTTTGGTGCTGTGTCAAACGCCTTTTGAAATTCCCGCTCTCGCCAATGTACCACATAGTACGGCATCTTGTAGACAACTCCCGGGAAGTCCACGCGCACCAGAGGGTCTTTTGCGTAAACTAGCTGTCGACCAACTTTTCGGCTGGCCACGTAGACTATTTAGACACCATAGCCTTTAAATATTCTTGCGAGAGGATCTCGCAAGAATTTTTGAAGACTACGGTGTCAAAACAGACGTCAGTGCTGTGCACTAACGTGAGCGCCAATGTCACGATCTACCATAAGCAGTCATTCAGTACCACGACGGTGTGACGTTCGCAGCTAGCACACGTCAAGCAAATAGCCAGCCATGCGCTTTGCACAAAGGCCTTAATCCTACACGTAGCACTTGACTGAATGTCGAAGTATTCGTTATAGGCGTTATTACCGCGTTGCGTTGCATTATTACCGCGTTGCGTGGCATCTCCAGAGCTTTTTTCTGCAAGTTGCGTGAGAAACGTCCGCATTTATGTGAATCATTTTTGTTATACTGTTCACATATACGTGTAGATAAATTTGGATCTAATTCCGGGCACGGCGGCTGCATTTAGATGGAGCCGAAATGTTGAGGGTTGCGCCCTCTGCGACGTCAGTGCACGTTAAACATCTCAAGGTGGTATAAATTTCCCGAGCCCTCCACTAGGGTGTCGCTCACAATTACATAGCGGTTTTGCGACGCGAAACCCCACAAACCAACGTTTATATAAGTTTCTACACGCACACACAGCTATATATATATATATATATATATATATATATATATATATATATATATATATATATATATATATATAGCTGCACCTACAAGTGCAGCTAATTTTGCATTTATATTGATGCTTTATTTATATTGTTGTTTATAATATATATATATATATATATATTTATATATATATATATATATATATGTGTGTGTGTGTGTGTGTGCGTGTGTGTGTGTGTGTATCTTTATACATACACAGGGTGTCCCAGTTAACTCGGACCAAGATTTTTAAAAATCCAGGAGCACTAGAAAAGTCGTACCTACTGCATATTAACGACAGTCGTGTGTACTTACAGTCAGTATTTTTTCATACTGAAACAATAATTAATTGATTGCTTTTAATTAGCGATCTCTTTTATTATTGTTTTAATCGCAAAAATGTCAATTACAATGTTATAGGGCGCCTCAATTACCCCCCGAATCAAGCATTTTTATCGTGCTAACTTATGCGTCATCGTTTTTCCCGAAAGAAAACAAGAGCGCGAAACACTGGAAATACGAAATTGACGCGCGTCAGCGCGCCGCTGCCCGAGCGCTCCCAAGCGAAGTTTGATGTAAACAATGCTGCTCTCATTTATGGCGTGATCGTACAGGACTTCGTTGTGTAAGGTGTTGAGATAGCTTTCGCCACCTCATTGGCGCGTACCGATAATGGTCTGCTTCTGCTGGCGCTACGATGTTTGCTTGATCATGCAGCACTCAGGATAGCTTTCATCTTCGCGTTCAAATCACCATGAGTGCGTAAGTGGACAGTCGTAAGTGCGCCATTACGGCTTCAGCTATGAAATCGGAACACCCACCTCCCCGCGTCTGCGCTACGCTTATCAACGCGCCATCGCCGTGTGCTCTTGCCGCGGCCATCACATGCAAGCAGACGCCGCTGGAAGCAACGCCGTGTATCCTTGGCAAGTCGCTTGGGAGCTCCCGAGCAGCGGCGCGCGTCAATTTCATATTCCCAGAGCTTCGCGCGCTTTTGTTTTCTTTCGGAAAAAACGATGACAGATAAGTTAGCACGATAAAAATGCTTGATTTGGGGGCTATTTGAGGCGCCCTCCAACATCATAATTGACTTTTTATAGATTAAAGCAATAACTAAAGGTTCGCTAATTAAAAGCGATTAATTAATTATTGTTTCATTATGTAGAAAATACTGGCTGTAAGTACACACGACTCTCGGTAATAGGCAGTAGGTTCGACTTCTCTAGTGCTCTTAGTTTTTTTATAAATCTTGGTCCGAGTTAACTGGGACACCCTGTATATTATTTACATGGACACCGTTGCCTCCGATGTGCATGCGTTCATGCGTTGTATTTTAAATGCGAAGCATTTCTTAGCGAACTTCGGCGAGTTTGAGCGTATCTATCTATCTATCTATCTATCTATCTATCTATCTATCTATCTATCTATCTATCTATCTATCTATCTATCTAGCCGCCTATGATTTTGTGCTCTCCTGGACGTTTCGCTAATGGGATGCTTACAAAAATTGGTATCCCACAACATGACTCTATGACGAACATAAATGACAGGTCATAACATGAATATCATGACATGCATGTCATGAAAGGCATGATTTACATGCCACAGTCTTAGTGCTCTCGTGGCCGTTTCGCTAACGGGATGTATGCGAAAATTGGTATGGCACAACATGACTGCCTGACGAACATAAACGGCAGGTCGTAGCATGAAAATCATGATATGCATGTCATGAGCGGCATGATTCACATGCCAGGGTCTTAGTGCACTCCTGGCCGTTTCGTTAATCGGATGTATAGGAAAATTGGTATGCCACAACATGACTGCATGACGAACATAAATGACAGATCATAACATGAAAAGTATGACTTGGATGTCACGAGCAGCATGATTTGCATGTCACGTTCTTGGTGCTCTCCTGGTCATTTCGTTAACGGGATGTATACGAAAATTGGTATGCCACAACACGACTGCATGACGAACATCATAACATGAAAATCATGACATGCATGTCATGAGCGACATGATTTACATGCGATGGTCTTGGTACTCTCCTGGCCGTTTCGTTCAGGGGGTGTATACGAAAATTGTTACGCCACAACATGACAGCATGACAAACATAAATGACAGGTCACAACATGAAAATCATGATATGCACGTCATGAGCGACATTATTTACATGCCACGCGTTTCGTTAACGGGATGTATACGAAAATTGGCATGCCACAACATGACTGCATGCCAACGTAAATGACGGGTCATTACATGAAAAACACGGTATGCATGTCATGAGTGGCATGATTTACATGCCACGGTCTTGGTGCTCTCCTGGCCGTTTCGTTAATGGGATGTATACGAAAATTAGTATGCCACAACATGGCTGCATGACGAACATAAATGAGAGGTCATAATATGAAAATCATGACATGCATATCATGAGCGGCATCATTTACATGGCACTCATTTCGTTAATTGGTTGTATACCAAAATTGCTATGGCACAACACGACTGCATGATGAACGTAAATGACAGTCATAACAGTAGAATCATGACATGCTTGTCATGACCAGCATGGTTTACATGTCACAGTCTTGGTGCTCTTGCGGCCGTTTCGTTAATGGGCTGTACACGAAAATTGGTATGACATAACATGACTGCATGAAGATCATAAATGATTGGTCATAACATGAAAATCGCGACATGCATGTCATGTGAGATATGATTTATATGCCACGGTCTTGGTGCTCTCCTGGCCGTTTCGTTAATGGATGAATATGAAAATTGGTATCCCACAACATGACTGCATGACGAACATAAATGAGACGTAATAACATGAAAAGCATGATATGCATGTCATGAGCGGCATGATCTACATGCAACTCGTTTCGTTAATGAGATGTATACCAAAATCGCTATGGCACAACACGACTGCATGAAGAACGTTAATGACAGCTCATAACGTTAGAATCATGTCATGCGTGTATGAGCGGCATGGTTTACATGCCACAGTCATAGTGCTCTTGCGGCCGTTTAGTGAACTTCATATGTACCAAACTCGGTATAGCGAGACAACAATGCAAATCCATTTTACATTCCTGATGCGTGCTTCGCATTTCCTTGATTCCCAATGTACGTGGGATCTGCCATTTTATGGCCTTTGCCTCGAACATAATGGCGGTAACACGAAGCTTGTAATCCGCTTGCATAAGAAAGTTATGGCTGCTAATAGTCTCATTCGAAGAATAACAAATAAGAGAGGTATGAAGGAGAACAACGTCATCAGATTAGTTCAAGCATACGCTCTTAGTCACATCTCATACGTCGCTGCTTTTGTTGAATGGAGCAGGTCTCAGATGGACAAAGTAGGCACACTAATTCGGAGGACCTATAAGGTGGCCTTATGACTACCCCAAAACACGGCCAATGAACGTCTCTTCGTATTGGGAGTTCATAACACGCTTGTGGAGATCATAGAAGCACAGAGAACGGCACATCTGGAGAGGCTATCTGGTACCTATGCCGGCAGAGAAATTATGCTAAGAATAGGCATAAATTACCACGGAATAATGGGACCGAAGGAGGCACTGCTCCCAGCCGTTAGAAACGCCATAGTGACGGAGAACATGCCAGAGAACATGCACCCGGTGCACGATGCCGGGCGGAGAAGATGCCGGGCTGAGGACATTCTAAGGAGCCACGGTAGACGAGACGGGGTCCTTTTTGTCGATGCAGCCAGGTACCCCAAAAACACCTCGCGACAAGGACGTAGCATCCTACCTACCTCCTCCATGGTGGTGCTGGATACCCACAACAATATACGTGTCACAGGATCCAAGAGAGTGCAAACTTCCGAAGCGGCGGAAGAAATGGTAATCGCCCTAGCCATACTCCACGGTACAGAAACGGATTAACTCCTCATAAGTGACGCTAAGACAGCGATCCGCCACTACAGAAAAGGCTGGATCTCCGTAGGGGCGGCACGTGCATTGAATGCCAAGGCGAAAGACTGTCAGGACGGCATCCTATCAACCAAGACCCTGAAGTGGTTCCCCGCGCACATGCGCGAACTCAATAAACAGAAGCCTTAAATCCCGGACAATCTTAATGAGCGGGCCCACCGTGTCGCGAGACGTCTAACCCACCGCGACACTTTCCGGGCCGCTGATATGCATGGGGCTTCCCGGGGTTACCCCTTAACGGGTGAGCAGAGTTACATGCCTACTGCCATACTGGACAACAAAGACCTCATGGTGACATATCATGAGATCCTTAGCCATTTGAGAAAGCAGAGGCAAACCTATCCACACCCACACCAGCAACTTCATAGATCTCAAGCCACAGACCTACGACGCTTGCAAACCCACACTTTTAAGAATCCTGCACACCTACACAGGCTACATCCGCATTTACAGCCATCACCAGCCTGTCCTTGGTGCGGGTATGCCCACGCTGACATGAAGCACATTCTATGGGGCTGTACGAGTAATCTTCAGTTGTACAAAGAAGATAATATCAGACCAGATCTCCTTGAAGAACGCTGGCGAACTGTCTTGACCAGCTCAGAACTGACTGACCAACTATGGGTTGTCCAGCGCGCCAGGACTATCGCCGAGAGGTTACCTCCCTCGGCTATGGACCACCCGGAGGTTTCTCCCAGGCCAACGAACTCGTTGGCTTCCACAATAAAGCTTTACCATATCATAGTTTTGCCTGTTTGCTCTATGTCGGCAGTAAGGAAGACACATCTAGTACAGCCGCTTTGTGGTCCCTGTTATCCGCTGATTGATTGATTTCTACAGTTTAACGTCCCAAAGCATGATTTCATTTTGAGTGACGCCGTAGCGGAGGGCTCCAGAAACTTCGACCACCCGGGTTCTACAACTTAAACTGACAACATTTCGCTTCCAACTAAATGCAGTCGCCACAGCCGGGATTCGATACCGCGACCCTCGGATCAGCAGCCGACTTCTATGGCAACTAAACCCCAGCGGCGGGGCCTGTTATCCGCCCTCTGTATGGATGTGCACTGATGTTCAATATCAAGCAATACAAGCTTCTGTTATTTTTCAAGCTGCTGAATTTCATTGTGGGGCAAACCGGTATCGACAACACGATGTGAAGCACAATTTAATTCGAATTTCGATGCACGGTTCCCACTGAATGAAACACGGTAATTTACTGCCGATTAATTAACCCAGATTCAACTGTTTTAGCTCGCGTTACATTGGACTGTATTCTCACATGAGAGCTAACAGTGCACTGAGTGGCGAGACCTCTAGCAAGAAGACCTGGTTATCTCAAGCAATTGCGCATAGAATTTGTTATAACACGGTGTGATCGCAAGTATACTTATCTCGTTTCAGCCCGCCTGGCGATATGCCGCAGTTAATCTTGCGAGCAACGATTGCTTAGATGTCAGCTGTTGACTTACAAAGCTCCAGGTCGCGGAATCGATGGCTGGCCATGCTGACAGCATTTCTATAGGGGCTAAATAAAACAAAAATGCCAAATGAGAACACAAACCCTATACTTAGCTTCAAGCGCACGTTGAAGAACCTCAGATTGTCAAAATTATTCCGAAGTCAGGCTACAGGTCCTGTATAATAATCACAGCTAGACTTAGCACGGAAAACACTGTCAGGTTTTACGCTCTACAGTGCTCGGCAACTGAAAGGCCTCCATGATAAAACATCAGTAAAAAAAATAAAAAAATACCTCACCATCACCTTCGTGAAGCTGGTCGGTGAGCGAAGATGTCTTAGGTATGCACACCGAGCGTGATACCTGCAATTACAACAGCGCCGTGCGTGTATATAGACAAATATTTTGTTTCGTCATTTACATCCTAATTTTATTTTCCTGTTATGTGCTTCGGGTATGGATTAAAGAAGGCGGAAGCGCTGCATCTGGAGAAATTCAAGGCACTCATATGATTTAAATTAGAATGAACTAGAAATACTGCGAAAATGTCCAAAGCGCGGGCGTCCGCACTGCCATTTGCCGATAACTGCCGCGCCGCCACGCTGTAGTTCGCGCTGCAGGCGCTGTAGTTTTTCGCGCTCAGTTTCGACGCAGTACACTGGGAGGCCATCTTGTTTGAGTGATGTGGTACGATATGGGACTTACCCATTTTTAAGCGTTAGTTCAACAATTCGTCAGCAAGGTCAAGTAAAATCATATGCCAAACGGCTTTAGCGCTATATTGTGCTGCTACTAGATTACGGTAACGGGGATATTGAAGCAAATGCATAAAAACGCACAAAATGAAACCGCACGAGGAAAAGAACACATCAAAACATTAGCTCCAACAGGTATGCCGAAAAAAAAAAAAACTCGTCCATACAAGAAGTAGCGAACAAATCGAACTGCTAGTCAATTTCGACATATACGTTCAGTGAGAGTCCATCTCGCCGAGCGCTTTACCGTCGCTTTCGCCACTGGTTTGCAGCCACATCGGCGCATGTGCTCATTCGTGAAGTTCGTGACCTTAGCTAGGGCATTAATTAAGCAAAGAGCCCGAAAGTACTGGCTCAAGGAAAACAAGAGAGAGAGTAGAGATGGCCGTAGAGCCGCAACAACATGAGCTTAGGTCGGTTCAGAAATAGCGCCTACAATTAGACCTCTGTCAATTAACAAAGTTTGAGTCTGAGCTTGTTGGTAAGGCTTAACGAGAGAAATAAGCGCGAACATACAAGACAAGGAAGAAGACTGGACTAGGACTAGACACAGGACAAGCAAGAAGACTGGGCTAGACTGATCTAGTCCAGTCTTCTTCCTTGTCCTGTGTGTTCGCGCTGTTTTCCGCCATGAAATCTCTGTAATGTCGAAATGAAAACTCTGGTAAATGCAGGCACATTATGCAGAAAATCACGGCAGATACCAAAATCTATTCCACAAGTGTTTAAAGAAAGTCGTCCGACCGAAAGAGCTTTACCGGTATCTACAGGTAAAGCTATATATAATTACGAGTAAATGTACCGGCCTTATTATAGTATAAATTCTGTTAGTGATGGCGTTTTGCATGCAGAAAGCCCGATATGATCATGAGGTACATCCCGTAGCGGAGGGCTTCGGAGTAATCTTGGTCGGGCTCTTTAATGTGCGCCTGAATAAGAGTGCACTGGTGTCCTTTTTAGCATTTCGCCCTTATAGGATTGCAGCCACTCTGGCCGTAATTGGACACCGCACCCTTAAGCTCCGCAAGCCAACACCTTCACCGCTAGTTTATCATCACTCATTACTGTATAAATTCCGCATCGACATCAAAAATATACTGAAAAAAAAGAAAAAGAGTGGTAGCCTGAGTCAAATAAGAAAATTCTTCTGAAATAAGCCCCAGCAGTATGTAAACTATAATAGCGATAAACAATTGCCCAGGTCTTCCATGTAATACCTGTGGTTGACAAACGTGTATGAGATAACAAATATGCATTATAAAGAGGTTTATAATATATCGGCAAGGTTCAGAGGTTGTCATTCCTGCGGAGGCCCTGCATCTATGGACTAGACTGCCATCAAAATTATATGTACAAGCTAGACGCGTGGGATTCCTTAGCTCTAAAGACTGCAATATATGGGAACATTTTAAACACAACTAAAACAACTTAACCTCACGTGCATCAACATCAGTTATCTCAAAAATTCACGGTGGTAAGCGTTCGCACGGTTCATTTGTGGACGACACCACTATTATCACATTCTCTTGTTATAACGACATGTTTTACGTCTTATAGGCCATTGAAAACAGCGAAAGAAACGGGGTCTAGGGATATAATGATGCGGAGACATCGGGGCAGCGTGACAGAAGCCATTTCTTGTTACATATATGCGTCAATCATCTGCGTTTTCGCCCCTTAATTCTCATTATCTGAATAGTGCTTTGGGATACCTTCAGTGTAAGCTGCTTCTAATATACAACCGTTATGTAGGTTACCAAGTACGTAAGGCGCACACTGATTCCCTGAGTGCTTTAATTACTTTGCTACTATTGTCACGATTATGACAATCGCACAAAATTGTCTAACCAATGTTGCAGTCAACTTGTCTTTTTTCTACATTTGCCTTTATATATGTAATACAACTAGCAATCCCATCAAAGAAATAAACAGAGCAGGCGAGCACACGCAACCTATTACTTGTGTCAGTATTTCCTTCGCGCTTAAGACAGAAGCAACAGAGTTCAAAAGGCGACCTTTTAACACACATTTAACGGATGAAAAAAAGAAAGTGTGCAATGGCCTTTCATTTCAGCACATGCACTACGTTTTTATGGTCATCCGCACCATACAGAGATTATACTTTTGGGTAAGACATTCCGCGTCGGTCAATAAACACGTCTCTAAATTCAAATACTTCCGCTCACATAGAAGTGCTCCGTATGTCTGTGCCCGGAAACAGCAACAACACACGTGATAAACTGGGCACACCAATTAATAAGCCTTAATTACACTCAAAAATGCAGTATGTATAGAAAAAATTGGTTTTGGGGGTTTTAGGTCACAGAACCAATCCGTGGAAACATTCGCTGCATCGCTGCGTTGAGATAATGCTACATTTAGCAGGCCGTAACTAATCGCGATGTTGACTAATAGCGACTGAAATTGCGAGCTGGTAGCAGACGCCCGCCGCTTCGGCGCAGCTACCACAGCGGAGAAAAGCCACGGGTCAGGCGCAGCGGCGCCGAGGCGCGGAAGTTCGTCTGAAGATAACCACGTTCATCTTTGCATTCGAGCGTCACTTTGGCCAATCTTCCCATTTTACGTCACTCTACCAATAATTATGGAACTGCACTATGTGTGCACGAACATGTTTTATAACCTCTAAATTGAAGTACTGATGTAAAGTAACAATTTAACATTTCGCTAATTAATCTATATTGATTATTACTTTGAAGTTATTAAACAATAATCTGAGGTAGTCAGGAATACAGCAATTGAAACTATGTCGGTTGTGTCATCGCAATGTCCAGGTTCATTTTCAATGCTTAGTAGAACTTAACTAAACACCCGGTGTGTGTACACTTGCGGCATTCCCATAGTTTGGAAAGAGTGAATTTTCGCTCCAAACGCTTGCGATACCGAAGATGAGCGACAAAGGGTCCATCGACACCCTTGATCGGCCCCTGAATACAACAATGTTGAAGTACGTTACTCCCATGGCGGAGTGAGAGAAAATCTATGGAACCCAATGTATACGCTCTCAGCAGCATGATGTGCTCCATCTGGGACGAAAATGATCAATAAGTAATGTGAAAAAAATGTTCACATTGCATAACGAGAGTGCTGACGTATTGTCATCGTTGGCGTCCTTGTTTTTGTTGTTGTTACACGTACGTAAACGCGACCACAACGCTTATATATACCGAAGGAGAAAGGTTACAGAGTCGCGCCTTTTGACGCGAAAAGCGCTTACACTGCCGACACCATAGTAGCTTCCTGTCTTTCTAATGCCATCGACCTAGCAGCAACAGCAAGGACAGCGACCATGCTTCTGCGCGCGTGACACAGAAAAGTGTGTTGCAGCAAAACTGGCTCCCCAGCTGACGCAAGCAGCCAGACATGTTGGGCAATCCCGATTGCTTTCATTTGCTCAATTTTCACTGTAGCCGCAAGGGAGCAACCTTCGCACCCGACGGAGTAGTGACCGGTATCTACTTCATGGCTTTTCCACTTTCTCTTGCCACTGGCGCACCGTTGTGCTCACGCTCTACGCTTAACCTCCACTGAGCATTTGAGCAGGTAGGTTCGTTCTTTAGTTTAAAGCAGTAAGCCACCTTTGTTAGTTCTCGTGAGGTTCACAAGCTTGCAGGAACAGACACGTTATTCCCTAGTAGGGGCCCTTGTACAACCGTTTCGCCATGATGATTGCCCCTGCGCTTCGAATTCTGTAAGTTCGAATTCCGTCGTACAGCGGACTTCATGGCTTAGATGGTTGAAACAAGCGCCTCTGACACAAGAAACTCTTGGATTTGGTGTTTTTCTAATATTTCTTCCCAAGTATGTTTCGTACCGCTTGTGTCTCGTGAGGTTGTGATTCCGTTGTGCAGAACTGAACCACTCAAATATTCTGACATACGGTGTACATCAAATGATTGTGATCGTCTTCCCAAATATTTAGTAACAATTGAAGATGATTACGTACTTGCAACTTCGTTAATTAATGTTTTGTAGCGCTTTCTTGTGTTTTCTGGGTCCTGTTAGATATTGTTACATAACCATTAATATGGCACTTTGGTAGAGATCTGCGTATTTATGATCTTACGTCGTGTTGTATTTTGCTTGTTTATAACTGTTCATTGCTTAGTCATAAGGTTTTTGCTGCCTGTTATTTAATATAAGGTTATTTTTATATTGTTCTTACTGCTCTCAATGTAATATTTGTTGACCCTCCGGGCCTAGTAAAATAAATGGAACTGAACTTACCATAGATAAATTAACCCAGTACCAATACACACTTTCTTTGCAATTTTCATTTGTCATTTCTGAGATATGCATCCCTATTAGTGTTCGGATACACTCTAGGTAGCGCAGCCTCGGGAAGACAACATATGGCAAAGTCCGTCAAAGTAAAATGGGGAATGAAATTCTAATTTATAATTTATGCCTAGAAATCATCACAATCAAGAATTAGACAGACCTATTATTTATTTATTTATTTATTTATTTATTTATTTATTTGTGTGCTTATTCATTTATTTCCTCTCTGCGCGTTCAGTAAAGTAGAAGCAAAACAAGAGCTTGAAAATCCTTAATGCTGCCTTCGCTAAGAAATACAATTCGGAACCTATTCATTTAACTCACAATATAGACACACTCAGCAGACAAGAGATACAACGAAAGAACGCGTCATTGGTAAGAGTTAAAATCAACTATGTCTGTATTACACAGGCGGTATAATGTAATACTGAACCTATCTATTTGTAAAAAGAATATCGTCATTTAAGGAGTTCCTCCTTTCTCTTATTTTTTCGTTTGTTTTCTTTCTTCTTCTGATATGGTGGGAAGGTAGGAAGCCGGGATCAACTTTAAGCGGAATCGGAGCAAAGCAGATGAATTTATTGAGAATATGGTAAAGTGTGCTCCACGAGTTTGTCAGGTAGTACATGTGATCAAAACAACTCAAACTTGTATTTCAGATGAAATGTCGGCAATTTACTCTAGCCGATATACCGGAGCAAATAATCAATTCCGTTTGCGCGATTCTGATGCGCAGTTTCGTTCTTGCGCTGGCACCACGAAAGGTCCAAATAGCAGTGCATGATCAACTCCTCAAGCTTTGCGACAAAATAGACCACGTAAATTTCCTTCTCTCAGCAGCACTATTTCATTTTTAAGATGATAAATGTCGCCGATATTCCGCCGCGGGCACCTGGAGGCAGCAGTGTTCGTGTTGGTCACGCGTTGCTCACGGAGCACGCCCGTTCATGAAAAGTTGGTTTTCGTCTCGGGCTGGTCCAGGACACGTCCCACTTTTTTATTTGGAGGTAACTTGTGATGAGCGGGCTTAATCTGCAATTGGAAAACTTTGAATTCTGCTCTGTTAAAGATGAAGTAAGCCTACAAGTTCTTCGTTGTACCTTCAGAGGTAGACGTCTAGGTTTGCGGATTTGCCTCTTACAATGTAAAGTCAGCTACGCGCCTGTGAAATCTGGGTAAACGGTGGAGCTGGGACCAGCAGGAGTGTCAAGTTTGCTGTGACCACCATGTAGCGCCATCAATGTCTCTGTCGTGTAGAAATGAGCAGAGAGCAATGATGTGGGTAGAAGATCGAAGGGCAAGTGCCGAACCGCTTTTCCCTTCTGCGCAACCCACGACTTAATTACCTGTTTTTCTGTCTTTCTCTTCACTATCACTCTAATGTAGCACTGTCGCCATCACTGTCACTATGGCTATCATGTCGCCATTACTGTAACTATACTACTGTGCATTAATGACTCGCCAAAAAATATAACCGCTAACATGCATTCATTTAGCGATGATTGCGTTCTCCCTCACACCATTAACTCTCCTGAAGGCCATTCCGTCCTCAATGACGCATTCTCACACTGTTGCTCATTGTGCATTGCCTGGCGGGTGATTATAAACTTCACCAAAAGTGTTTCAGCGACATTCACTAGGCGTCTGGCTCCTTTAGTTTGCTCGTACTCTTTCAGTAACTCTCCGTTAGTTAAAGTATCTGAGTATAAGTATCTTTCTTTTAGCAAGCATACTGAAATAATATTTATTTGTAAAACATACCGTATGTAAAAACGTACTGCAGCTCAATTTGGCTAGCGCGGGAGTGGGTTTTGCACATTTATACATCAAAAAAATTATCACAGAACAATACAACGCTGTAAGAAGCACACAAACAAAAACAAAGAAGAACAAGAATGCGATAGGCATTAGAAAACATGGCGTGGCTGTAAACATTGACCTAAGAAGTCTTCTTAAGCTAATCATCCGATCGAACTTGGTAATGAATTCCACTTTTCAGTAGTGTACAGAGAGAAGCCGTAATTGAATAGGTTAATACGTGGTTTAATTTGTGCAAGGTTAAGCTGGTGGCTATTTCGAATAAGTTGCATTTTAGCAGGACACAGAGAGTTGTTAGTTAATGAGTAACATGAAGTATTAACGAGGATATGCAGAAATTTCAGGCATTCGAGATTGTTTCGCTCGGACAGAGTTTGTAAACCTAGCTCAGCAAGATGAGAAGAAGGCGAGAAGTTCCAGTCATAGCGACGAAGTAGCTTGAACACACCAATGAAATACAAAAAAAAATATGAACTACTTTTCATCTCAATGTCAGTGCCTTGGACTAGGAGCAGCGATACAGAACACGTGTCCATGCAGTATTATTTTGATGTGTCCGCGGTCATGATCTGCAGCATCAAATGGGGCATATATGGTTACTGAGGACGTATGCTTTATCTGGTGACTTCATAGAGTAACCAAGCGGACTGTAGAAGGCAAGCTACCCATGTGGCCCATGCAAGGATGTTGGCAGCCGCAGCATTGTTGCCCAATTGTTGCGCGGAAACTGCCAGCTTCCAAGACGCTTTCTCGCCTTGAATACAGTAATAAACTTTGATCTGGCAACCTATCTAGAGAATGCTGCCTTATATATGGCGCATACACATGTCTGAAATCTCGAAGCTACGCGTGAGAAATACAACTAAGGGACGCACGATAAGTAGCTTTGGTGGCAGGCCATTTAACTCTTTCAGCGGCAATTCTTTCTAATTTCCGAAGGGAGTAGCTTAATGTCGTCCATGACAAAGTTCGCAAGCTCAGCGTCAGCTGGCCTACCGAGACATTACGCGCCACACGAGCCTACAAGAGGCTGTACGCTCAAGGCTCAGTTGAGCGTTGTAAAGGGCCGTTCTGATCGAGAGGTTTGTGCACAAACCTCTAATGCAGTTAACTGTATTGCAATCTGCTAGATACTGTAATGCAGCCAGTCGTTCTTCGGGACGAAAGTGGCTATTTCGAAGAACCGCCTCCTAGGTTGAGGTTTCTTAGACTCGCAAGTGCCGCATCGTCTAACTTTACGGCCAACGCGCAAAGAAACCTGCGGTTATGTTAATTCTGCTAAAACCGTTACAACCCCAAAATGTCATGAGAGGGATTTTTTACGCATCCGAAAACGTAAGGGTGATTCCAGGAGAGATCAGTATGCGTCCGAAATTGATATTTTATATTTCTTTGGCTACTTTGCATGTTATATAAATACGGCTAGATAGCGAGAAAGTGAACAGTTTATTTTTTATCGTTATAATTTAGGAGCAAAATATATCAGTCCTTCTCTTCTGTTGGAGCCACCGTTCTCAGTCCCCGGACATTTTCGCGAATACCAAACAACACAAATGGCGATATACTGCAGCTAAAGAGGAGGCATTTTTTGTAGAATATAGACGCCATGACGGCGAAACATGTTTATCATTACATGCTAGAGAAAATAAAGGTATGTTTTGAAGAATTTATACATACAACAATTTTGAAAAGTTAAGGTATGTTTTGAAGAATTTATACATACAACAATTTTGAAAAGTTATATTATTTGGGAATTTTTTCGGTAGTAATGAAGTGCACCCAGATTTTTTAAAACTTCCTGACATGTGAGCTCATTTTATGGTGAACGGGCTCTCCCAGAATGCTTGTCATAGCCAGATGCATACTTTGTTAATGACTTCAAACTTTCAGTGCTAACAAAAGTAATCTTTCTGTAATATGAATATTTTCAAAATCTTTCTTAATTTTTCTTCAACTTCCGTAAGCAATTGCTCAGAGACTCTGGAACAAAGATATGAAATAACATGTTACATTATTTTGTTTGACACTACTATAGTTGTAGTACAAATCATGCCTGTTCCAGCATATGTTTAGACGCTGAGACTGTGGGAAATTGGTGGTGATAGAAAAGCAGACATTCTCGTACAAACAGGTCATAATTGCAAGGGAAGGGCATTTTTCGTCGTATGACGAGTGCTTATCTAAAAATGCGTTTATCTAGAACGCCTGGTGCTTGCATATGAATGAATGCATGTTTTAAACAGCCCAATTTATTGATGATTCATATTCTCCAACGTTAACTGTGATAACAGAAGAGCCTTTTGCAGGTTTATGTTTTCTAACATTACCGTACACGACTTGGAGTTCATAGGATTTTCTATTGCATTTTCTGTTTCCGTAGGTTGCAAGGAATCGTATTCAGCTATCTCAGCTACGTGAGCACGCACAAGAGCAAAAGAGAAATTTGGTAAGAAATTTGGGTGTTCTTTTTTATTGTTCAGTTTGTTCATGCCTGTGCGTGCACCGTGACGTGAATGTGACATTTTGGCACTGTTTCCACAATTGTAATTGCGCGACGTAGTTATCAGCTGCTAATTAGTGCATGAGAACAATGGCGCGCCATTTCATTTTCATTTGATACTGTACTTTCAAAATAGAATCGACTCCATGAGGCAATGCAAACAGCCGTTATGAATCAAACTGTCTTACGCCTATTTAGCGTCGATTAGCAGCGATAAGGGTAGACAGTTATTTGTTGTTAGTAACGGCAGGGAAGTGAGATTTGCTAACTGCAGTTAGTAACCGCGAGGGTACTAGCAGTTACAACCCTCGACGTTACTAATTGGCCTTACTAACCGGGCCAAAACATATGTGACAAACCGTTAATACCGGAAAAACAGCAAGTAGTAATTTTTTACGAGTGATAATATGTGCGGCAATGCTTTGACCACAAAATTTACTTGTCATATTTCTGTTTTGCTCGTGTGCATGCTGAGCTAGCCGACCCTGACAGAAAACTGAACACTATTACTTGAAACCTACTGAAACAAACAAAACATAAACAAATTATATGACCTCCAAGTCGTACGCAGTTAACGTTAAATAACGTAAACCACTTTAAAACGTTGTTCCGTTTGAAATATGCCTTCGCTCATATAGAGGCACCAAGAGTTCTACATCAACGCATATTTACATAAGTAGTCGTTATAAGACGAAAACTGCCGTTCTCTTGCAGTTATGACTTGTTTGCACGAGAATATCTAGTTTTGTATCACAATGTCACACTTTATAAGAGTCACAAGTCATTTTGGAAAAGCCCTGATCTGTACCACAAATTGCGTCTTTAAGAAAGATATGAAACATGTTTTTTAATACATTTGTTCCAGGGTCTCTGAGCACTTGCTTACGGGAGTTGAACAAAAATTAGAAATGTTCTAAATGCGAAGCATTTCTTAGCGAACGTCAGCGAGTTTGAGCGTATCTATCTATCTATCTATCTATCTATCTATCTATCTATCTATCTATCTATCTATCTATCTATCTATCTATCTATCTATTGTGGGGAATTAGGCTGCTTGCCTCCGCCGCCAATCATCATCAGAAAATACGCTAGCTCGTGGCACGTACCGCCGGCTTGGGGCGGAGCGCATGGAGCGGATCTGGGCAGTCGGCGCTGGGCTTGCAACGAGTAAACTACGTTGTTCCAATGGCTCGTGTGCCCATCTCTGGGAGCCTCAGCTGGCCAGAGGCTCAGAAGCCACGGCCCTGAGCCCACACTATCTATCTATCTATCTATCTATCTATCTATCTATCTATCTATCTATCTATCTATCTATCTATCTATCTAGCCGCCTACGATTTCGTGCTCGCCTGGCCGTTTCGCTAATGGCATGTTTACGAAAATTCGTATGCCACAACATGACTGCATGAAGAACATAAATGACACGTCATAAAATGAAAATCATGACATGCATGTCATGAGCGGCATGATTTACATGCCACGGCCTTAGTGCTCTCCTGGCCGTTTCGTTAATGGGATGTATACGAAAATTGGTATGGCACAACATGACTGCCTGGCGAACATAAATGCCAGGTCATAAAATGAAAATCATGACATGCATGTCATGAGCGGCATGATTTACATGCCACGGTCTTAGTGCTCTCCTGACCGTTTCGTTAATGGGATGTACAAGAAAATTGGTATGCCACAACATGACAGCATGACGAACATAAGTGACAGATCATAACATGAAAGGCATCACATGCATGTAATGAGCGGCATGATTTACATGCCACGGTCTTGGTGCTCTCCTGGTCGTGTTCTAAATGGGATCTATACGAAAATTGGTATACCACAACATGACTGCATGACGAACATAAATGAGAGGTCATAACATGAAAATCGCGACATGAATTTCATGAGCGACATGATTTACATGCCACGCGTTTCGTTAATCGGATGTGTACGAAAGTTGGCATGATACAACATGACTGCATGACGAACATAAATGACAGGTCATAACATGAAAATCATGACACGCATGTCATGAGCGACATGATTTACATGCCACGGTCTTGGTGCTCTCCTGGCCGTTTCGTTCTTAGGATGTATACGAAAATTGGTATGCCAAAACATGACTGCATGACAGTGATGGAATTGCTCCAGGTTTGGGCCCAGGACCACTCACCAAGGAACGCAATCGATACTCGAACACACACACAATCTATATTATAAGAAATTACAAGCATAAGGTGACAATCACGCATGCACCTAGTGTCACGGTGACTATCTACGTAGTCCTACGGCTACCACGATAGTATATCTCGGGCACACAAAAGAAGGTAAGTCTCGCCGTGTTTCCTTCGTGTCGTCGTTGACGCTTGACGTGTCGAAGCCGGCGTCGCTTGCGACGAGGAAGTGGTCGGTAGGCTACTGGTAACGTGGGTCCACCCACGGGACTGTTGGCCCCAACAGCGGCCCTTACGCCGCAGCGCCTGCTGCGGCAGCCACGGCAGCCGGTAGGCCGCGGTAGTCAGACAGCATCTGGGTTTGCCGACACTGGTGGCTGAAGTGACAGCGCCTGTAGCAGGGTTGTCGCTGCAGTGGCTGAGGACACGGCCACCTCGTCTGCCTCCCTGGGCCGGTCGCCCAGCACGGAACACAGGCCCTTGAGGTTGCCTGCACCGGTTCCTCAGCTCGCCTGGCTCGCTGGACCCGTTGCCCAGCAGGAACGCAGGTCCTTGGCGATGCAGTACGCTGTAGCGGTCGTTCTCAGATTCTCTGGACCGGACGTCCAGCGAGAATCAGCTGGCTTCCAAACCGCGCAGCAGGAACCACAGCACGCACCGCACGCACCACGCACCACACGAGCACACTTCATCGTCGTCGCCCCCGCACGGCGAACACTCAACTGTTTAAATTTCGCGCCACTATCATGACAATGACGAATATAAATGACAGGTCATAACATAAAAATCATGACATGCATGTCATGAGCGACATGATTTACATGCCACGCGTTTCGTTAATGGGATGTACACGAAAATTGGCGTGCCACAACATGACTGCATGACGAACATAAATGACAGGTTATAACGTTATAATCATGACATGCGTGGGTGAGCGACATGGTTTACATGCGACAGTCTTGATGCTCTTGCAGCCGTTTCGTTAACTTCATATGTACCAAACTCGGTATAGCGAGACAAGAATGCAAATCCATTTTACGTTCCTGATGCGTGCTTCGCATTTCCTTGATTCCCACTGCACGTGGAATCTGCCCATTTTTTTAATAATATTACCTTTAAAATAACGGCCACCTTCAATCGAGCTGAAACTTGAAGTTAATAACAAATGGATGCATTTGTGATGAGGCAACCACCCTTAGAGAGACTATTCACCGTGTTCTGACCCAACAGATCAAACGTTTATGACACAGGGTGCATTTTATTAGCAGGAAACGAATTCCCAATTATAGCAACTACTCAAATGTGCCGTAAATCTAGAATCTTCGAAAATACACTACTTTCTCCAGCAGGTAGTTAATGAGCTAGTTTACGCTTTGTTGCATATGGATGTCGCACAAAAATATGTTTGTATGTTGTTTTGTGGGGTTTTACGTCCCAAAACCAGTTCTGATTATGAGAGACGCCATAGTGGAGGGCTCCGGAAATTTCGACCACCTGGGGTTGTTTAACGTGCACTGACATCGCACAGCACACGGGCCTCAACATTTCGCCTCCATCGAAATGCAGCCGCCGCGGCCGGGTTATTTTTGTACCTGCAACAGATCGCACTTAATATCGAGAACTGGCGAAAATGACCGGTGCATGAAAACGGTAGCTCCGAAAACATAGGTTCGATATCTTTTCTCTTAAACAAGGCAGTTAAAAATAAACAAATAACACAACTGGGCTATCGAGTCATATGTCCATAACATAACAAATAGTCAATCAAATACAATATATCAATTTTGGAACCTTCTTGATCTATCCTGGAATCACTCATAAATAAAAAGCATCGAAAATTCGTTCCATGCTTTCAAATGAATGACTACATCGTAGAATGTATAAATTACACACCGCCTGCTCTAAGCTTACTATTCACGCATCACTTTCACGGTGCCATCGGTTATTCTCTTTTTAATGACGCAGCACAAGGCAACGCACACTTGCATTAAGCTATCGCAATAATAATTGCGCTAGCGACATTGACATGCAGCAGCAAGGTGAAGCCCATGGAGGGAGGTAAAATGTGCGTAAGGTGTCACGTGGCAGTTGTGAAGCCCAGTAATAAAAAAATGAAGAAGTGCGATCATGGGTAATAGGCCGTGTGTTATGCTCTGCCGCTTGTATCCCAATGGGTCAGAGTATAATGAACCTTTTGCGCACACAACACGAAGCCACAACGAAGAAGTACACAACGAAGAAGTACACAACGAACACACAGAAGTACCGTTTTAATGCGGGTCAGAGTAGACAACACAGCACAGTGCGCTCTGCAACTACTCTTTCGGCTCGTCCCCCTAGCGGCCAGGCGCCAGCTCTCCGTGTCTTCGTTAACACGACCTTGCTACTGTTTTCTAAAGGCAGGCTCGGGTGGAAGCAATCGGGTTCCTCGGAAGAATCCTCTCGGGCGCGGCGGGGCACCAGCCCACTGCGGCTGTGACCTTGCCTTTTTAAAGGAAAGCTCGTGTCGGCGGTCTAGTACGGCGACGCGAGGTCACAATACGACGGGAACCACGGTTGACAACCACCTCTTGCTTCCCGTAACCGCTCAAAGGGTCAGTCGAGATCTGTCCGCAATTACTCTAACGACCAGTGATGCTTACGACTGGCCGAGTGCGCGATCTGTTCACACTTACTCTAACGACCGGCACCGCTTCAGACTCGCCGAATGTGGGGACTACGGCGTGAAGGCGCCGGGACGACAACACCGACTGATACCGGGAATGGTATGCGTTATGTTGTCACTTCTGGTGGTCGGTGAGTGTGGTGCCTGTGGACACACGGCACAGGAGAGAGAGAGAGAGAGCCATGTTGAGAAAGGGTGCCAAAACGCCAGTCGAAAGTGTAGAAACACTGCTATAGTGATTACGTGCAGCCCAGTAAGGGGTGGCTTATGTCAACGGGTAAACAGTTTGGCTAAGAGAATGTTGAGGTGGACCAGCAGTGATCACCTACCCTCTTCTTGGTTTACCGCAGTGTATTAAATAATATAGGACTCACGATCCTTCAGTCTAGGCTGTAATCACTGAGCTGATAGATCAGCAAGACTCCGTACAAAGCAACTTTATTCTGGACCGTAACCACGTGGTGGTCGAACAGTGAGACGCGGTTCGTCGTATGTTGTAACAGTGCTCTAGGCTCTAAATTAAGGAAGTCAAGTAGAAGAGTAAGGGGCTTTTAGTTGTTATTTGTCGTCAGTGTGCTTCGGAAAGCTCCACATATGACACTAAATATTTCGCTATAATGTATCTTCAAGTTTAATTACTTTTAACCTGCCTCTTAATTCATCAACGCCGATCATCTCCTTGACGGGGCCCGATCCACATGAAGGAAAACACAAAGAAGAAACAACTCCATGGTCGCGAACAGAAATATACTTGCGCTAAGGGCGGCCACTGGAGCTGTTTCCCGGCGGTGCAAGTAGCATTCTAACCAACCTCCATGTAGCTTAGCAATTTCCATTTCCACTGCGCTTCAAATATTTACTGTTTATGGCACGTCTACCTGGCTGCGTCGAAACGTTACGTCTCCGTAGTACTAACGCTGCGCCGCATGTGCCGCTAGCTACACCCACCTACGGCCACAAGAGTTAGGTGGCGCGCTTTTTAACGCATCGCCTTTTAACTTTTTTCTGCAGGAATGAATTTGCCGGTTCTTGCGTTAAATACTCTTTTAGCAAGATATTTTCTGAGCCGGGTGAGCGCATTTTCCGCGTGTATATTATGGGTTTTGCCGTCCTTACGTGCCTGTGATGATTATTTTAAAGCAGGTTCTTTTATAGGTTCGTTTTCGGAACGACTCTCTCAGGCGAAGCCTCCGAGAGTCTAATCGAGGACAAAGCCGTTCTTCACACAAGACACACACACAAAAGCTTTTAATTAAACTATTGCTAAGAAAGGAAAGCTAATGGACAAGCATTTAAGGGACAAAAGAAGATTTCACACAATTAAGAAAGCAGCGCGTTCTAGTAAGGTCTCTATAACTCCTACGCGAGCACTGGAAGTTTCTATTCTGTAAGGGTCCGGCAGTGATGTGCAGTGGCGACGTGGCGAAAGAAGTTGATGGCTCACCAAATCGTCAGTGGGCTTGAGCGAAGACGAATGAGCGAAGTGCAGCAGACCTACGAAGAACACGATGCCAGATGTTTGATGGCGACGGAGGACGTGGGCGGTTAGGCAGCTCGATGATATGGTACCGGCATCTTGGCCAGGCGTCTCGGTGTGGAACTCGGGCCCGCAGCCCGACTGTTCACACTATGCCTGCGGGCACAAGATTCAGGAAGTCCTCGCCTGCAGCTTGCGAGCCACTGGGGTTCCAATGGCTGGGATCAGGTCAGCAGGAGGTCCCGGTCGGGTGAAGCCCTGGTGGCTCGGGTCCGGAACCCGACTGCCGTCTCCAACGCCCGGCCCGGTGGACGATCCGCTGCCTTCCTCGAACTCCCCTGCCTGGAACTCTTTCGTGGAACCCTTTCGTGGAATCCCCCCGAAGGATCCGATGCCGCTCGCTTTTCTTTCGCCTTTGCTTATTTGTTCCTGTCTGATTGGCCACCGCTGTGCCACCGTGTTATTCAGCCAGTGGCCGCTAGGAACTCCGTGGATGTTTGTGGTTGGCTGCTTTTTTTTCTAATCTTATATCACTTTGCCAGGCCACGCCTTTCTCATTCGTCGTCGTTTTCATGTGCCGTCCTCCCGGTCCGCGAGCATCTTCTCACGTCGTCTTCTTTTTCATTGCGTCCCTTTTGCTTTTTCGCGCGCGCTTTTCGAATTCACTCTGGTCGCGCACTTCACACATCACAAGAAGCCCCCTTTCGAATAAGTTTTTTTTAGGGGAAAAAAAACTGCTGAGAAGTGCGCGTCGCGTCACGCACATGTCCACACACACACACCGAGAGTTTACACAAACGCACTTGGTGTACCTTCCGCATATGACGTAACTGGCACACTTAAAGGTCAGCCTAAACACACATATGGCATACTGACACATATCAGTAATCAACAAAACTATTCACAGCTTATGTACAAAAATGTCCTTTGAACAGTCCAACACTCAAACCATGGGATCCTCCAGTTGTCAGAGTGCCCCTATGTAATTGCGTCCCAAACAAGACGTACGCCACATTTCACGTGCTTATGGAAAAGCATAACCCACACTGATAGATGATTCCACTGAGACGCGTCTCTTCCTATACACCGCAAAAGCCTCGGACGCTCTGTCGAGCTAGTAGTCAGAACCCAGCAATGACGCAACTGCCTACTGTCCCTCCCCGCGCACTGCACCAGACGCGCTCGAACGGTCCCTTCTGCCACGTCAACGCGGCTATGTCGATCAACTGACGGAATACTTTTTGAATTCATGAACGCCCCAAAAGGTGCATCAGCGTTCTTGCTGATAGAGCCGTGTATAAATATTGCGGCACAGCTTGGGGTTTCACTGAAAGGACCCAGTTGAGGTGTCTTTGTCTCTGTACCCTGACTCTGCCTAGAGAGTATTTGAACAGTCGCCTCTTCCTTTTCCTCTAGAACGCTACATAGTTCCAGTCCAGTTCCATCAGATTTTGTATTGCATTCTTGCACTTCATAGACCTGCCCATCAGGATCATCTTGCCAACTTACGCTATCGCATAGTGCTGGTTCTCCTAGGGATTCTATTGTCCCTGCCTTAATAAGCCCTTGCTCAACGTCTCCGACTGTTCTCGAACAGATCACATTTTTGCTGTCCTCAGAGCTCAACCTACCTCCAATTACAACGGGGTCACTCAAATGGTACTGTACCATGCCGTTGACGAGTGTAACGTCAGCCAGCGGTTCACCCGAACAAGTGGCGACAAACGATTCAGAGGTTTCTGGACGGCACTGACCGTCATGCTTTGGAGGTTCTCTTACCTCCTCAAATATGCTAGGCCTCCTAGAGGCTTTAGAACAGAATTCATTCTGTGCGGAATTTCCGCGTTCCATAGTCTCGAAGCTGCTCTGCTTCTCCATATGTGCTATCAACTTAACCTCCCTCGAAGAACTATGAAAATCTTCATTACCACCGCTCGATAACGGTACGTTCTCCTGAGCAATGCCCTTGGATAGCACATCAAACACCGGCTCGCTGGAGCTCCCACCTAACACCCGCTCACGCCTCTCTCTCAAGAGCCTCGTCTGCTCTGCCAGCTGAAGCTGCAACTGAAGCGTTCCTAACTTCAATTCTTCAATTTCCCTTTCCTTCTTTTCCATTTCCCTTTCGAACTCCATCTGCACTCTTTCCTCCTCTAGTTCTGCTGCTTCGCGTTCGTCACACCACGCCTTTAGCTCATCGCCCTCAAGACCCATGCGCCGTGCCAGTTTCTCTAACACTTCCCTTAATTCTGAAGTCATTGTGGAAGATACAAAATCTGCGAAAAATAAACGGCTTTGTCCTGTCCTGTCGTAGCGGACGCCAATTTGTGATGATTATTTTAAAGCAGGTTCTTTTATAGGTTCGTTTTCGGAACGACTCTCTCAGGCGAAGCCTCCGAGAGTCTAATCGAGGACAAAGCCGTTCTTCACACAAGACACACACACAAAAGCTTTTAATTAAACTATTGCTAAGAAAGGAAAGCTAATGGACAAGCATTTAAGGGACAAAAGAAGATTTCACACAATTAAGAAAGCAGCGCGTTCTAGTAAGGTCTCTATAACTCCTACGCGAGCACTGGAAGTTTCTATTCTGTAAGGGTCCGGCAGTGATGTGCAGTGGCGACGTGGCGAAAGAAGTTGATGGCTCACCAAATCGTCAGTGGGCTTGAGCGAAGACGAATGAGCGAAGTGCAGCAGACCTACGAAGAACACGATGCCAGATGTTTGATGGCGACGGAGGACGTGGGCGGTTAGGCAGCTCGATGATATGGTACCGGCATCTTGGCCAGGCGTCTCGGTGTGGAACTCGGGCCCGCAGCCCGACTGTTCACACTATGCCTGCGGGCACAAGATTCAGGAAGTCCTCGCCTGCAGCTTGCGAGCCACTGGGGTTCCAATGGCTGGGATCAGGTCAGCAGGAGGTCCCGGTCGGGTGAAGCCCTGGTGGCTCGGGTCCGGAACCCGACTGCCGTCTCCAACGCCCGGCCCGGTGGACGATCCGCTGCCTTCCTCGAACTCCCCTGCCTGGAACTCTTTCGTGGAACCCTTTCGTGGAATCCCCCCGAAGAATCCGATGCCGCTCGCTTTTCTTTCGCCTTTGCTTATTTGTTCCTGTCTGATTGGCCACCGCTGTGCCACCGTGTTATTCAGCCAGTGGCCGCTAGGAACTCCGTGGATGTTTGTGGTTGGCTGCTTTTTTTTCTAATCTTATATCACTTTGCCAGGCCACGCCTTTCTCATTCGTCGTCGTTTTCATGTGCCGTCCTCCCGGTCCGCGAGCATCTTCTCACGTCGTCTTCTTTTTCATTGCGTCCCTTTTGCTTTTTCGCGCGCGCTTTTCGAATTCACTCTGGTCGCGCACTTCACACATCACAAGAAGCCCCCTTTCGAATAAGTTTTTTTTAGGGGAAAAAAAACTGCTGAGAAGTGCGCGTCGCGTCACGCACATGTCCACACACACACACCGAGAGTTTACACAAACGCACTTGGTGTACCTTCCGCATATGACGTAACTGGCACACTTAAAGGTCAGCCTAAACACACATATGGCATACTGACACATATCAGTAATCAACAAAACTATTCACAGCTTATGTACAAAAATGTCCTTTGAACAGTCCAACACTCAAACCATGGGATCCTCCAGTTGTCAGAGTGCCCCTATGTAATTGCGTCCCAAACAAGACGTACGCCACATTTCACGTGCTTATGGAAAAGCATAACCCACACTGATAGATGATTCCACTGAGACGCGTCTCTTCCTATACACCGCAAAAGCCTCGGACGCTCTGTCGAGCTAGTAGTCAGAACCCAGCAATGACGCAACTGCCTACTGTCCCTCCCCGCGCACTGCACCAGACGCGCTCGAACGGTCCCTTCTGCCACGTCAACGCGGCTATGTCGATCAACTGACGGAATACTTTTTGAATTCATGAACGCCCCAAAAGGTGCATCAGCGTTCTTGCTGATAGAGCCGTGTATAAATATTGCGGCACAGCTTGGGGTTTCACTGAAAGGACCCAGTTGAGGTGTCTTTGTCTCTGTACCCTGACTCTGCCTAGAGAGTATTTGAACAGTCGCCTCTTCCTTTTCCTCTAGAACGCTACATAGTTCCAGTCCAGTTCCATCAGATTTTGTATTGCATTCTTGCACTTCATAGACCTGCCCATCAGGATCATCTTGCCAACTTACGCTATCGCATAGTGCTGGTTCTCCTAGGGATTCTATTGTCCCTGCCTTAATAAGCCCTTGCTCAACGTCTCCGACTGTTCTCGAACAGATCACATTTTTGCTGTCCTCAGAGCTCAACCTACCTCCAATTACAACGGGGTCACTCAAATGGTACTGTACCATGCCGTTGACGAGTGTAACGTCAGCCAGCGGTTCACCCGAACAAGTGGCGACAAACGATTCAGAGGTTTCTGGACGGCACTGACCGTCATGCTTTGGAGGTTCTCTTACCTCCTCAAATATGCTAGGCCTCCTAGAGGCTTTAGAACAGAATTCATTCTGTGCGGAATTTCCGCGTTCCATAGTCTCGAAGCTGCTCTGCTTCTCCATATGTGCTATCAACTTAACCTCCCTCGAAGAACTATGAAAATCTTCATTACCACCGCTCGATAACGGTACGTTCTCCTGAGCAATGCCCTTGGATAGCACATCAAACACCGGCTCGCTGGAGCTCCCACCTAACACCCGCTCACGCCTCTCTCTCAAGAGCCTCGTCTGCTCTGCCAGCTGAAGCTGCAACTGAAGCGTTCCTAACTTCAATTCTTCAATTTCCCTTTCCTTCTTTTCCATTTCCCTTTCGAACTCCATCTGCACTCTTTCCTCCTCTAGTTCTGCTGCTTCGCGTTCGTCACACCACGCCTTTAGCTCATCGCCCTCAAGACCCATGCGCCGTGCCAGTTTCTCTAACACTTCCCTTAATTCTGAAGTCATTGTGGAAGATACAAAATCTGCGAAAAATAAACGGCTTTGTCCTGTCCTGTCGTAGCGGACGCCAATTTGTGATGATTATTTTAAAGCAGGTTCTTTTATAGGTTCGTTTTCGGAACGACTCTCTCAGGCGAAGCCTCCGAGAGTCTAATCGAGGACAAAGCCGTTCTTCACACAAGACACACACACAAAAGCTTTTAATTAAACTATTGCTAAGAAAGGAAAGCTAATGGACAAGCATTTAAGGGACAAAAGAAGATTTCACACAATTAAGAAAGCAGCGCGTTCTAGTAAGGTCTCTATAACTCCTACGCGAGCACTGGAAGTTTCTATTCTGTAAGGGTCCGGCAGTGATGTGCAGTGGCGACGTGGCGAAAGAAGTTGATGGCTCACCAAATCGTCAGTGGGCTTGAGCGAAGACGAATGAGCGAAGTGCAGCAGACCTACGAAGAACACGATGCCAGATGTTTGATGGCGACGGAGGACGTGGGCGGTTAGGCAGCTCGATGATATGGTACCGGCATCTTGGCCAGGCGTCTCGGTGTGGAACTCGGGCCCGCAGCCCGACTGTTCACACTATGCCTGCGGGCACAAGATTCAGGAAGTCCTCGCCTGCAGCTTGCGAGCCACTGGGGTTCCAATGGCTGGGATCAGGTCAGCAGGAGGTCCCGGTCGGGTGAAGCCCTGGTGGCTCGGGTCCGGAACCCGACTGCCGTCTCCAACGCCCGGCCCGGTGGACGATCCGCTGCCTTCCTCGAACTCCCCTGCCTGGAACTCTTTCGTGGAACCCTTTCGTGGAATCCCCCCGAAGAATCCGATGCCGCTCGCTTTTCTTTCGCCTTTGCTTATTTGTTCCTGTCTGATTGGCCACCGCTGTGCCACCGTGTTATTCAGCCAGTGGCCGCTAGGAACTCCGTGGATGTTTGTGGTTGGCTGCTTTTTTTTCTAATCTTATATCACTTTGCCAGGCCACGCCTTTCTCATTCGTCGTCGTTTTCATGTGCCGTCCTCCCGGTCCGCGAGCATCTTCTCACGTCGTCTTCTTTTTCATTGCGTCCCTTTTGCTTTTTCGCGCGCGCTTTTCGAATTCACTCTGGTCGCGCACTTCACACATCACAGTGCCTTCGCCTCGCCGCGTTGCTTTAGTGGCTGTGACACTTAGCTGCTGATCCGAAGGTCGCTGGATCGAATTCCAGATGCGCCGGCTGCATTTCGATGGAGGCGAAATATTGAGGCCCATATCCTGTGCGATGTCGGTGCACAGCCCTTCACTACGCCGTCTCTCATAATTATGTCGTGGTTCTTGGACGCAAAATCCGAGAAATTAAACATATGTACCTTCCTCCCGCCCTTGCTTCTGTCCATCGGCTCACGACTCTTTCTTCGTTGTTCTGACGGGTGATGTTTTAGATAAAAAATGCGCAGCGCGTATACGCATTTGTTCCCATGATTGACTTGGTGCCGTATTTTATCACCTGTTCCCTTTTTGTGCTCTTTAAAACAATGCGCAGCATCTAGCGTATGGTAAACCCATTTGCTTTGTGTGCAATTCCTAACGTACACAAGAAAATGAAATGCTTCCTATTGCGTGAAATTGAGAAAATCGGTTAAGAACAGTAAAAAATAGCATAAAAGGAATTCTGATTGCATTACTTTATTTTTCGGACTGCGTTAACTTATTCTACCTCAGCACACCTGCTTTCACCGCGAAATGAAATAGAAACATGACAACCATTCTTCTAAAGACGACATAGTTCAACATCTTAAGAGACAATAGTAAAACAGTTTCGAAGGTATTGCTATCAAAAGCGAAACAGAGCTGAACAAGGAGTCCAAAATCTCGGGACACTAAATTATGGTCTGACCAGCCGCTTGGTGCCCCTGACGTAGTGCCATAGACTCCGATAGACTCGCCATAGACTCCCACAGGATGTCCCACCCTTTGCGTAAGCGTCTCTCTCTATGCTTCTCTATGGTGTGCAGTCAGGCTCTGCTAAACATTACCGCACAGCAAATAACCTGGAACCTGGTCAGTGAGTGAGTGAGTATGAACTTTATTTGGTGTCCGGAGGAGAAAGAAAGCGGTGCCGGAGGCCCCGTCAATCAATCCGGCGGCTCCACCCAGGTCGGGGCCGGTAGACAGAGTCCTTCGGCGACGGCCCGGGCCCTCTGGACAGCCTTGAGTTGAGCATTGAACTCTGTGGTTCGAAGAGCTGAGTCCCAGGAGGACTGATCAGGAAAGTCCGTGCCCACGTTGGCAGGGCACAGCCAGAGCATGTGTTCAAAATTGTTATACTCGTGGCCACAGTGTGGGCATACAGTAGTAAAGTCGGGATTGATCCTGCTTAGTGTCGTAGGTGTGATGTACGTACGAGTCTGCAACTGTCTGTAAGTTATTGCTTGTGCTCTGTTGAGCTTCGTGTGGGGAGGAGGAAAAATTTGACGTCCTAACCGATGACTAGAAGCGAGTTCGTGGTATGACACGAGCGGGTCTTTGTTGTCGAGGTTCCTCCAGGCAGTGTTGAAACGAGGGGGCGGACCGCAGACGCGGAAAGTGAGTTCTCGCGCCAGTTGGTGTGCCCGCTCGTTTGGGTTGCAGTCAGGAGGTCCGGAAATGTTTCCCATGTGAGCCGGGAACCATGCTATGTGTGAGGACGGAAAATTTTCTTCTCCCCTTTCTTGACAGAAGAGTTTGTTGACAACCGCAGCTGCCTTTGAAGAGACGAGGGCCGCCGAAAAAGTTCGTATGGCTGTTCTGGAGTCCGAGTAAATGACAGAAGCTCCCCCCGTGCAGCTTCGAAGAGCCACCGCGATGGCGATTTCTTCTGCTTCATGGTCAGTTCATGCGGGCCTAATCCTCCTCAAAAAAGACCGCGCACAAGGCGCCATGGGAGGTCCGCTTGTCGCGGGTAGTGGAATGAAGTGACGTCGCCTCCGTTTACTTGTTTGTGTGTTCTTTTTCTCTTCATTGTGGCACCCGACTAGCTCCGCATTTTTCGGCCCAGCTTTGCCTCTGGAGTTGGTTACGATAGCTCGATGGGTGGTCTGTGCGTTGGTTACAATAGCTCTATAGGTGGCCTGCATCGCTCCAACAGTATGAGGCCTAGGGAGTTACTAAAGCCTTCGAGTGACGAACACGCTGGACAGTGACGGCGTGCCGTCCACTGATGTAAACAGCAACTTTCAGAGTGAGCCTGCGAGCGTACTTCAGCGCCTGGTTTTGGTTTCGTGCAATAAGAGGCCAAGAATTTGATCGGGTCGTGTGTCGTGGGTAATAATACTTTTCTGTATCCTGGTGCGACTGTGGTTTCCACCGAGAAAGGCGCACATGGATCTACCTGCATTGTAGTGTCCCCACCAGGGAGTGACTAAATCGGTAACCCGCCAGGCCATCGATGATGGGCCTCTGCACTGCAGGTGCCTGTGGCTAAAGTTCCCGGGAGACGCACCCGACTCGTCTGGACCACGTGCGTCCGCGACAGCGTGGCGCCGCTGGTTTACGCTGGTCTTCTGTCGCGTTCGTGTGTGTGTGTGTGTGTGCGTGTGTGTGTGTATGTGTGTGTGTGTGCGAGCGCCGCGGCATTGCACGCAGAAGTGCAATGCTTTTGCCCTTTATCGCTCGAGGATGACATGGAGAGGTGGTTTGGAGGCGGTCACTGCGAGCGTCGGAGGAACGACCCCTTCTAACGGAACCTAAAGCTATGATTGGACCCCTCTACGTCATGCTCCCCAACAAGAGACTCGGATATGTATAAGACGAGCAGCCAAGCTCGTTCTCGGCGCTTTTTCGCATTGCATTTTGCCTTCGACATTCCACTGTCATTATGCAAAATAAACCTCCTTTAAGTTATATGTGCCCCGGCTCCCGTCGCCCTGAGTCCCGGTACCTGCGGGTCGTTTTCGCCGCTCACCACCGCGCTACCCGTTTGCCGGCTCTTGCAGCAGGCCAGTCGTCGCAATCTGACAGATGCCACGGCCTTACAGATCTCACTTCAATTTGGCAATCGCAATGTTTACATGTCATAATTTCTTTAATTGACAACGATCACCTGGTATCAGGTGGTCGTCCTGAGAAGCAATGTAAGTGTACACCAATATCTTTAAATTTCATAAATATTTTATAAGCAATGCAGTTATGATCCATTCTTTAGATGCGAAGCAGCTTGTGCACGGTTCAGCCTGTTCCGTCCCTGCGCCGCCCGCACCCCCACTGCACATGTGCAACAGCTGGCTCAAGCTGGCAAGGAACGAGAACGCACCCTCGCCCGCGAGAGACAACGCCGACGCAGGCAGCATCTGCTAGCTCCCCCCCTTACTCTGCTCTAGGAATCTTCTGCCCTACGGAGCGGCGCCCACGTCCCGCGTCCCACACCCCCACAGCGCATGCGCGTCCCCTCCCCCTCTCCCTCATCTCCTACGCACCCCTTTTATCTTCTCTAGGAGTCCTCTACTCTACGGAGCGGCGCACAGGACAGGTGGTGCAACAGCTGCATACTCCGCTGGGGGCGCCACAGTAGTTCCGCGGTATGAAAATGACGGAGTGCGCGCGCCTCATTCTGTCTCCTGCGCAGCGCCGCGATGAGCGCTCGGGCCTCTTCCGCGAAAAATTACACCATCTCACGCTCAAGCTAACCATCTCCCCGCTGCTTCGCATCCACACATGGTTCCTTTTAGCGGAAGATGGTGTAATTTTTAACGCAATAGCGTTAGAGAGCTCGTTCCGTAGAAATACCGCTGTCGGTGTCGACGTCTCGACGCGTCTCTTGTGAGCGAAAAATAACAGCTCCAAAAATGGACAACTATGTCCATCTAGCGGAAGACATATCAAGCAATGTCTCGACTACCATGGCCTCCGAGACGGCCAGTGCGCCCGCCATCTCGGAGGCCATGCGACTACAGCAGAGCCTATATGCGGTCTCGTCGGATGCTCTACATCCACTTTTTAAGCATTTCATTCTCACGACACCATTAAAGAAGTAAAGTACTGTAGTTGTCATTTCACTGACCATAAGGAGATGCTTGTTGCGGTTGGCCGGAAGAGGTCTCCAGAAGAACAAATCGAACAGCTGTCAGATAGTTAACGCACGAAGGACGACAGAATATCACCATTTACGAATAAAAGTGTCACGCCTACGCGCAGTTCATAATACAGGATCATATGACTAAATCACTGTACAAAAGTTTCATGAAGTTGATGTAAAAGTGCTCTTAAATAGATCAAAAACCTCTGCCATTACTATTTTTTCGCGAAATGAGGATGAGGAGGAAGGAAAAAGAAAGACAGGGTTAACCAGAAAGCGTCCACTTGGCTACCCTGCACTGGGTTAATGGAAAAAAAATGAGAGAATTCATGACATAAAGGCTCTCTAATGCCACGGCGACACCCCGCGATTACCGCGGCACATTTAATTTTCCATTTTTAGCTTGCCTCATTTCGACGTTCTTTCGGTCCTTGCTTCCCTTTCTCCCTATCCCCTTTGAAGTGGGGGACAATGAGCGGTTTCTCTTCTGGTCAACCTCCATGCCGCATCTCTCTGATAATGAATGTAAACTTTTCTCTATCGTGGAATCAACTGAAATGTCAGTAACTCATTGATCAACTCCCCACTCTTGACTCGGGGCCTCGTGATGGCATAGAGAACAATAATTTCCAGCAGTGTTAAAGAGCAATACGCGAATGTTCAAATCAAACCTGGTAGAAGAATTATATCGCATTGTATGGCTTAGTACTAGAGCGCATTATATTGGATTAGTTTAGGCTCCTGTAGCGCAGAAAGTGGAGGCTGTGGTAGAAGCACTGTCACGTTGTCACCTTGAGAAATGTTTAAAAGTATGTTACTATTATGTGAAGGACGAGCGTGTTTCAATATTAAATGCGAAGCATTTCTTAGCGAACTTCGGCGAGTTTGAGCGTATCTATCTATCTAGCCGCCTACGATTTTGTGCTCTCCTGGCCGTTTCGCTAATCGGATGTTTACGAAAACTGGTATACCACATCATGACTACATGACGAACATAAATGACAGGTCATATGAAAATCATGACATGCATGTCATGAGCGGCATGATTTACATGCCATGGTCTTGGTGCTCTCCTGCCCGGTTCGCTAATGGGTTGTATGCGAAAATTGGTATGGCACAACATGACTGCATGTCAAACATAAATGACAGGTCATAACACGGAAATCATGACGTGCATGTCATGAGTGACATGATTTACATGCGACGTTCCTGGTGCTCTCCTAGCCGTTTCGTTCATGGGATGTATACGAAAAATGGTATGCCACAACATGACTGCATGGCGAACATGATTGACAGGTCACAACATGAAAATCATGATATGCATGTCATGAGCGACATGATTTACATGCCGCACGTTTCGTTAATGGGATGTATACGAAAATTGGCATGCCACAAGATGACTGCATCACGAACGTAAATGACAGGTATAACATGAAAATCATGACATGCATGTCATGAGCGACATGATTTACATGCCACGGTCTTGGTGCTCTCTTGGCCGTTTCGTTAGTGGGATGTATAGGAAAATTGGTATGCTACAATATGACTGCATGACGAACATAAATTACAGGTCATAACGTGAAAAGCATAACATGCATGTCATGGGCGGGATGATCTACATGCCAGGCATTTATTTAATGGGATGTATATAAAAATTGCTATAGCACAACACGACATCATGACGAACGTAACTGACAGGTCATAGCGTTGGAATCCTGACATGCGTGTATGAGCGCAATGGTTTACATGCCACAGTCATGGTGCACTTGCGGCCGTTTCGTTAACTTCATATGTACAAAACTCGGTATAACGAGACAACAATACAAATCCATTTTACGTTCCTTATGCGTGCTTCGCATTTCCTTGATTCCCACTGCACGTGGGATCTGCCATTTTTTTTTGTGTAATATTCACTACAAACACTATTTTTCTTTCTTTTGTTGTAGGTGGTTTTAGGCTCAATTCAGGAAGGATTCAGCTCAGCAAGAATTCAGCTCAGCAAATAATTATGCAGGATCACCAAGTTGCATATTGCTGCACCGTCATAGCCGCTATATCCGTTTCATCTGTTACATCTGTACTGCCTGAAAGAAAAAGCTACCTCTCACCTTATCAAGATGCCTGGAAGGTAATCATTATTACAACCTGATGTCTTGTGACATTTTCGGTCGCTCTAAGAACGCGCACCCAGGAGTACCCATCAGTGACAGTAATGAAATCTCTTATGTCGAATGCCGAAAATAACGGACATCATCGACTGATAAAACTTCTGAATGGAGTCACAAATCGGAAAAAAAAAAGAACTACTCAGGACAGTCGAGTTAGTCCAACATAGCTCGTAATTTATTGACGTAAATGCCGGTAGACGGGACGAGAGGTTAAGACTGCCATGTGGTTTTGGAAAGAACTACATGGTTTCTGTGATTGCTTGCATTGCCTAGTTGCAAACTCATTTCGTACAGCTTCAGAGGAGCTCCAGAGGAGTAGAGCCTCAGCTGCAAAGCGGCGTTGTTTACTAAGTTGATAGCTTTGAGTGTGTTATTCAAAGATGCCGCTGAACGAAGTTGGCCTTTTCACGAACGGTAAAAGAACTGGCAGAAAAAAATATACCCAGCAGGAAACCCAGAGGTAAAGCTATTCCACTCGATTTCAGAGCTGGAGAAACTGCGGAGCAGTGATTACACCGTGTTTCCTTTGTGCTGCACTTGTGTTATAATGCGGTTATGGTGTGCTGTGGCTTTGGTAAGGTGTGGTTACATTGTGCTGTGTTGAGCTTATGTGTTGTTCTTTATTTTGCATTAGGCTTGGTTCACGTTAACTGATACTGCTCTGCAAATAAGGTATATCTAGTATATCTACATATCTAGTATATCCAGGTATATCTAAGGTATATCTAGCAGCTTATCTAGTGCGTATCTGCATTTCTCTTGTGTTTATACGTCGTTTTCCAAACCAGTAGAGCACGCGCCCTGTCATGACGCGGAGCTATGCGCAAACGCACAGTAAAGTATAGAAGCATAGGCCACGCGTTATGCATCTGCCACCGTGTTTGGTTCGACACGAACGTCTTTACGCTGACATCGCTGCGAAACTTCGAGAAGCTCTCGCTAGGCCTCGCGGTGCTTCCGAAACTTTCAAACACTGATGTGATGCGGAGGTGGCGGAGACAAACCGGGGCTCGACCAAGTTCCCTTCACCTTCGCTTCTTCGCTGGCATTCCGCCACTTGTGCAAGCTTCGTTTTTTTTTGTATGTCGCCTTAATTTAAATGTGGTTGTCATGGCTGCGAATCGATCAAGAAACCTCGATCCAATTTTAATAAATTGAGGCAGTTGGAAAATACAGGTGAGGAGTCGGTTGCAAATCATCGCCCATGCGAGGGGGCGCTGGCATCGCTCTGAGGCTAAGGTCCCTAGATCAAAAGTTTCCGAGGTAGCGACACCCTCCGTTTCCCTGCTCGCTTACTTGCCTGAAGCGCCCCTAGAAGGGTCAAAGCGTGGATAAAAAAACAATGTTTCTCTTAAGTTATTATGGCAGATAGGAACAAATATAATTTACTTGATATAGAATAAATGAGACATAGAATAAACGGTTACTTAGTTGAAGATAAACGGTACACCATAATAAGTATGATGCGTGTTTTCCAGCTGGCAACGGTGTGCAAGTGTTACGTTTCACACCACTAGCCATGGTGCCTCGCATCGTACGTCGTATTTTGTCCAATTCTCCGAGTGTGCAGTTTTGCTCATGCATATGATGTGGCACTGTTAACTTTCTTCTTGCGGGATATTGCCAGTGACCACAGGGCAGCAGCTTGTTGGGACCAGTAATCATAGCCGGCTTGTGCACAGACGAGGGAGAACCCCGGCCAGACTGGAACGAATGCTTGAATACCAGCACTGAGGTGACAGTTTTTCTGGAGAAATGCGAGCAGTGGAGCAACCGTGATGACAGGATATCCCTGAAAGTCTATTCATTAAATACTGCGGCTATATTCAACTGTACGATGTGCATTCCCTAGAGTTTCAACAAAATCGACAAATGAACTGTCGACGACGTTGCGCGGAAGTGCTCGCGTGAAATGTTTTGTAGCCACACTTCACGGCCAGCACGATTTCGAACATCACGAGGTATGTTGAAGAGAGCAAAACCGTCTTCTGTTCTGTCACTACAGCCGACAGCACATCAATTTGGCCTTGTTGAAGAAACTGGTCAATACCTGTTGCATTGAGCATGCACCGAGACGAAAGCTTGGCAGATTTGGTGCCAACTGGAACGCTTCTGTTCTGCAGCTTATGCGTTCTCTAGGATTTCGTATTTCCGCCCGGCAAGAACCCGACGCGAACCGTACACGCATGCGCATTCGTTTTTAACCTTTTGCATATTGTCTCGTGGTCGTGACACACGCAGCACTCGAGACGAAGCACGCAGGACAGGACTCAAGGTGATGTCAGGCGAACTGTTTATTGGGCGAACTTGTTCCCAGAAAAACAAAGCCAATCACAACTTTTAGCAGCAGCTGCGTGAACAGTCGTCGGTAGACGGAAAGACTGACTAGCGGCCCAATGCTTCGGCTTTTATACGCACGTCATAACGCGTTCTCGCATTACCTCTGGAATTCCAGAAGCCACTCAAATGTACGCGTCTGACATGCCAAGTTTCAAGAATTATCGACACGGTTCCCGAAGAGACATGCAAGATAAATGCGGCCTGTGTTGCGCGTAACAGAAAGTGATAATGGCGCTCCCGCAAACAATCACAGCCAGCGCGCGATTCAAGGGATAACGGCGTTCTCTTTTAAACGAACGAAAACAACCGCGCGTGTCAATACTAATAAATATCACAACCAGCCACTGACAACATCACGTGCAAGGACGTACCCAACCACAGAGGCAGATGACCTAAAAAAGGAGGAGAAGCCGCGAGAGTGAGGAGGACGGCGCAGAGAAGAAGGAGGGTCGCTACCTTGAGAATTTGAGACCACGCTACGGAATACTACGCACGCGCTCGTTGGCACGCACATCCGGGGCCGCGTGCTCAGACGCAGCAATAGATGCAGCGGCGATGGTGTAAGTTTGCATAGGTGCGGATGATAAAGACAGCTCTCTGTAAGCAGCTAACCTCGATATAAAAAAATACCCGTCTCTTTATTTCACAACACGCCGTACGTATTAGATATCAACCGTGAAAGAACAGACGACAATAGTTCGCGATTCTGCTCACTAGGGGAACAGACGACAAACACTGGTAAATGGTTGTCGTTCCCATTGTCGCTCCGAAGCACGGACAAATGGTTGTCGCGCGCTGTCACTTTCTCTTCCCTTTGTGGGAACAAACGTCATGCTGAGGTGTGCAGCGTTAGTCCGTCGCGGTGAATATACGCTGAGATCATAAAAAGTGCGCCTTTTGTGCAGCGCCATTTCTCCCGATCACCGAATGACCCGAATCTGTTGAGAGAATGAGAAAATACGATCGCACGTACGAATTTCAACGTTACGCGTAAGACGTACGCTTGTTATCTTCACATTGATCCAGCCGTCAGTTATTTGGCCTCGTTCGAGCATATTATCAATGGCTAAGTAGGCTCGATTCCGCGAGGGATTTGGAAGCTGATGAAAGCCAACGCACCGCGAACCCTGCGAATAGCGGGGAGCATGACTAGACGCTGAGTGTGGATATAGACGGATGATATGCAATAAATGCACTAGTAACAAAAGCGTCCACGGGCTCAATTTGTCACAGCGAAAGCTAGGCGTGCACAGAAGTATCGGTACGCGAGAACAGGGCCGCCAGAAATGATGTATGCATGCAAGTCGCCATAAGCCAATGCTGCACGGGTGAACCCTGCTTTGGTGACTTCTAAAACTTATCCGTGTCTGAAGGATCATATTGTGTGATCCGCACAGGGGAAAGCCTTTTTTTTCAAACTTGAAAACAGTCGCGTAGTCAAGGGAAAAGGCAACAAAAAACAAAGAGAAAACATGATTGTGGCTGTCACGAAAGAAACTGTTGCCGTCCTGACGGAGACAAATCCACTGATCAAAACGCTGGCTCCAGCGGCATTCATTGTTCTCAATATTTTTTAACGATCTCTTAATCGACTCCGTGTCCTGATAAATTTACAACAGGTTTGAGCATTCAAGTGTTACAAAAAGTTTAAGGTCGAGAACATTTGTAAAATATTTTGACGGCTCATTTCCTTCGTGCTAGATAGTTAAAGTTTTGTTTTGCGTAGTGGCAAAGAAGAAAGCTCAATTCCACCTGGATGTCAGCTAATTTATATTTAATGTTCCCGTGAAAACATAGCGGAAGGTTAAAGATGAAGGGATATGCTTAAATTATAAGACAGATATATTACGATTCCTCGCGAATGGAATAGCGAAGAAACAGTGTGACAGCGTTGCGACAGGCCTCGAGTGAACTTCAGGCCTGCCGGAACACTGCCAATTTGCGCAACTATACTGTTAAAAACGTTCTTTTTTTTTTAAATTTCCTTCAAGGAGAGCTCCGCACGAAAACCAAATAGTTGTCGATATATGCAAGTGCCCGCAGTAACCTGGACCCAGAAAGCGTCTGTCACAGAGAATCCGTGCAAGTCTGTGTCGCAGAGAAGAAAATGTCGAAGGGAATCCGTGCCGCTGACGACGCGATTGCTAAATATTGGGCACATGATGAATGTGACGCCGAAATTATTCGCTGTCTCATCTCTTCCGTGGTAGGTTTAGAGCTAAAACCACAGCGCGCACTCCGGCATAATGCAAGGAGCGGAGCATTGCGAAGGCCCTGTCTGTATGTCCGTACTTTAGTACCAAAATCTCAGCGCTGATATCGCTTTTCTCGGGGGTTTATCTATAGCAGTGTCAAATGACAGCTGTGCACTATTCGCACGGTAAGCTTTAGTTTATTTTACAGGTACACAAAAATGTGAAAATCTGTTACTTTCCCAAACGATAAAGTGCTTCAACCTTTAGTAAAGCAGCATATTTTCACATTTTTCTGTACCTATAAAATAAACTAAAGGTTACCGTGCTAAGAGTGTGGCTGCCACAGAAGTTAAGGGCGCATAAAAATGACTGCTGTTGCACTTTCGCTGCAGAGTTTCCTTCAGACATCAGTCTTTGTGCTGTACCAAAGATCGTTCGAGCACGACGTTCTTGTTGGAGGAGACGGCCAGTGCTTCCACGGGAGGAACTACGAATGGAATCATGATGAGAAATACGCCGTTGCCGAGACATACTACTGGGACAATTCGACGGCTAAAATGTAAGTTTTGACTTAATCGTGTATGTGCAGTCTACGCTGAGGTAGTATAAACAGTGCACAGATGGACAAGTGGTTGTCCATCCAAGCTATATGTAAGGGATTGAGTAAAAAGAGAGGTGGCGATATTTCGAGAATTTAATGTACGAAAGGGGCTTGAATTCGCATTCAGTATCACCCTGTTGATTCAGCCCGTAAACAAATTCATTGTGGTCAACATTTGCGACACCTTGTTCTCAAAGGCGGTACCTCGACTTGCGATCAGACGGTCCCTTACACTTGCAGAGAAATTGCATTCCCAAATTCGCACGACACATAGGATGTTATATGAGAAGAGGGTCAAACATGAGGGCAAATAGCGAAGCAAATATCGAGCCAAGACGTAAAGAAACCCTCTGCCCCTTCACCTCAGACAATAGACATCTATAGAAAAATCTATAACTGTGATCATATGCACTGTACAGTATAAGAGGACGTATGCAGGGCGCACACTATCACAAAAGCTTTCGAGTCGTATTCGTTAAGCTGGTATTCGTATAGCCTTAGAAGCTATACCCAAATTCTTTGGGTATAGCTTCTAAGGCGCTGCCATTGAACCTCGGAGGTGCCAAAGACGGTGTTCGCTCCCGAACCTGACCATGTGACAAAGCCGCCCAGTGAAACCACAGGAAGATTTAGAATAATCGTAGGTGAGCTTAGGCGTCAGAATCACGACAGTACGGTTTCATGAAGCACTGCCGCTAAAAGGTGCAATCGCAGTCCGCAGCCTCTAGGCTCTGATGCATAATTCTTTACTGTTTCGCTTGCACGATAAGCTAACAAGACATTCATTATAATTGTTGTGGCTGAAAGTTCACAATATTACATAATGCCGCAGGTTTTATAAGAACTGTATCAATTACTTCTATGCTTTCTTTTTCTTGCGCGTGCTTTGATTGTGCTGAAGAAGTTAAATTTCAGTAGAATGCCTTCAGTCGTCACTAGATAGTGCTCCGGAGGGGTCGTGTTCTAGAATGCGCTAAACTAATATAAACTCAAGACGCCCTTATGCGGCATATCGACGGTTCCTAAAGGCGAAATCGCAAACATATTCCATGAACATTGTTCCGTGTAGATGCTGCTGAAGCCAAGAAAATGCCACGCGGTCAATTTTGTTCTCAGTGAAGTTCTTCGTTTCATTTTTATGGATGTGATTGAATAATTTCCACAGATAAACTACACTGTCGACATGAACTTTGGTGAGGCAAATATTAAAGAAAGAAATGCCTTTTTGGCATGCAAGAACTATACACTAAGGGCAAATGCATAAGGGCCACACGGACAATCCACAGCCACCGTGTTCACGTTACCGCGTACGTGGCATGTCGACGAAGCTTTGCCAAAGCACATCGAGGCATATCGAAGCATGTCCGGTTGGTCGAATACTGAAGGTGACCAGTCAGCCTAACTACCCGATATGTATAACCGGCTGACGAATTTGACTCCCTGTAATCGGGTTGACCCACCGCCACTAGAAGTATACATCTCCGCGGAAAAATCGTCCTAGATTCACGTGATTAAGAAAAAATTCTCGATAGTAACAGGACTCACCCGGTTTTTGCAGGCTCGCCAAACCCACTGCAGGCTACCAACCGGTACAGTGTCGAATATACGGTTCAGCGTCTAATTTTCCCCTTGTAGTTCGCTTCCTCTAGATGTCACTGCTGGCGTTGCAATGTAAGAGCGTGGAGTGCGCAAAAACTAAAGGCGAGCTCAGTGCAGAAAGATCACGAATGGTGAATCCGTAGTACATGCAGAAATACATCGCAGACAGTATGCACACCACGAGGTGTCCTCTCATCATTTGAAGTTTCTGAAGAAAGACGATATATCATTTGCACATGGTGAAAACGTTTTGCAGTGCGTTTTACACGTCAAAACTGCGCGTAGTCTAAGCGGCGAATGTTGTTCCAAGATCCTTGTGTGTCGGAATACACAGCATTCTTATAGAGCCTACTGTTTCTATTGGTCATACTCGAATATGCAGGCAGTTGTGCTGTTAAGGTAGGTCGCCTTACCTTTTCTCCTTTTCAGAGTAAACCGGACTGTCTACTTATTTCCCGAAGCTACCGAAGGATATGAGGTGCCAAATGCAATGGCTGTCTCGCCTTACAAAGGTAATGTCACAAAGGTAGAGAATACACTTTCAAAAAAACTTGCTGCCAAAGATACTTACAATAACGCGATGGATGCGTTACAAAAATGCCAATATTTTTTGTTATACATCATAAATCTGAACTATTAAGTCTGTTACAGCTGGAAAAAAATTTCCTATTATATTCCGAAGGCAATGGCACTGCTCCTCCCTTCCCGATTCTCCAAAAAATTAAACAGAAGTTCTAAGGATAAAGTTCTTTTTCTATTACCTTCCTGCAACGCTAATATATCTAAATTTCTACTGCAATTAGGATTTTATGGAATGTCTTTTTTTTTCTCGAACATAGCCCATTATTTTTTAAAGAGCATCTCACGACGCTTAGTTTATGAAAATTGCAAACACGCAAAGCACGCGTAAATTTTACTCTAGCTGGCCTTCCCCACCAACCTAAGCTCTGTCTTATTCGGAGCTGCCCCGATACTACACCACAACACCTGTGTTCTGCAATGGTGTTTCTATTGCTACTAAAATATGCATTGTTCTTAAAATGTGTTTCAGGTGCCTGTTGATTTGTTAGCAATATGGCGTTGCATACTACATAAAGCTTGCAGAGTACCTTAAAATAACTGCAGTTTCTCACAACGAGCATAAGAACTCCAAATATTTGCAAAATTGCACAGACGTGGGCCGTGACATCGTCAGCTTACCTAATGTTCAGCTCGCGTCTTGACTAAATGATTTCTACGCTCTCCGCCTGAACCTGCAGTATCGGGTTCATTGCAACAGGTAATATTTGCAGCGGTGTGAAAACGAGTATGGAGGTTACCAGAGATATAGGACTAACGCATACATTTTTCATGCCCCGCAAGCCACAGTGTAAAAGGGCATGTTTTTGAGCTAGTTGGTTCAGTTCGTGAAGGAATACGTATGGCGCTAAATTAACGGGACATAGACAAGGCAGAACACACACTGGCGCCAGTGTGTGTTCTCTCTTGTCTGTGCCCCTTTAATTTAGCGTCATACTTATGCCTCCAGAGTGTAAGCTTCCGTGACACTGTTCGTGAAGTTTTTATGAATTTGCAGCTCCCTAACGTGCTCCACTGGTGTTAATTCTAACATTAACTATTACGAAATACACATTTCATTAAACTTCCACGTTAATGAATGGAACAGGAATGGCGGTATTGAAAGTACGTTGTCTTGTTAAGCAGGCCAGAACAGTTGCAGTTAAGCCACGCGCGCTTTTTTCCTTCAAAGAGCTTATGCACATGCTGCTTTGAAAGTGCGTTTAGTCCGGATGAAATAGATTTGTATCAGTCTTTGTTGACATACCGAGAAAGAGTAGCATAGAGATAATTGGATCACTACCATAAAGTTTTTGAGCTCCCGGTACAATGAGTTGTATATTTAAACACTGCCTCACAAATAAAATTGCACGGTAAAGTCTGACTTCCACATAAAATCACTTCATATTTTTTGTCAAGGTGGATCTAAAGCTGCTCCATACCTTATTTTTCAATGGAACACGGTATGCAAATTCTTCCGGGCCGGGACGAATTTTTCGGCAGCTAAGAACCTTCCAATTCTGGGAAATCCGTACGGATTTCCTGGTAGCCCTGTACAAAAACGCGTGGATGACAATTTTCCCATTCATAGACGTTACTCAACGTTTCAGGTTTCCGCAGAACCCATTTGCCCTGCCTTGCATTCTTCACGTGGAATTGGTGACATAATGACACAGTTTCACAAAAGTAACAGTTTGGTAGAGTCATAAAAGATCCACATAAGAAAGGAAACAATTTAAATGTTAGCTTGTCCAGTACAAGACGTTTGCGAGATCAACGCACAGACTTCCATGTTCTCTCCTATGTTGATTGCAGGCAAGCTTGTATCCGTCTATTATCCACTGGTGTTCTCAGAATATGAAAACTGCGACATACTTCGTTCTCCAAGGCGTGACAATGGTGAGTGATTTCCACAGCTAATGCTTGCTGCGTGTGATCGTTTGGAGCAGTTGTAAGGATAACGATACCTAGCTTTTTCACTTTTAACGTCGAAGCTCTTTAAGGTCACATTGAGCCGCGCCGATCGTAAGCAACAATTCTCGGTGCGCATGGGTGAGGGTAAAATACTTTGATTTTTTTTTTGCCGTTCTTCAAATACCGGAATGCTTTCACGCGCCTTCGACACGTCTCAGTGGTACGCGTTGCTTTTAGCAGCCACATTCTTTCAAAAGCTGCTACTTAAATGCTGCCGCTACGCACCGTCAAAGAAATCTGCGCATTTTAGTACGCATGTCTTTGTATGTCATGCGTTGACTGTGATGTTTGTAAGAACGTGTGTAAACATGTGTAACATTACTGGTGCAAAAGAATTCAAGAAACCATTGTTTGAGTTCTGGGAACTGAGATTTCAAGATGGTGTTCTCCCCCTTTGCGTTATGATTCTTGTACTGTTGCTGCTTCATAATACGTCCTAACTTGCTGTATTTGACTGGATTAAATGCAGCAACTCAGTCTCCTTATTCCCATTACTTCTCAGGATGTTACACGAGCTAATAACAAGTTTGATTAAAAAGGGACCTCAATTCTAAATGCATAAAAATTCCAATGTTGCCAAATCGCTCGAAAAGAACTGTATCTCCAGTGAAGGAAGTATACAAGAAACTTGATAGCGCTTGCTAAAGCGTCGTGGTGCACGTGCCAGCTTGTCAAGTAGCTTTTTTTTTCTTTTTTCTGGGCGCCTTAACCCAGTGATGTCGCATGCTTGATGCATACAAATGACCGCTCTTTTATGTCGTTGCGAAAGACCCAGTTCGGATCTTGAGCCCGTCAATGTAACCTTTATATTTAGCCGAACTTGTTATCAGCAAAGTGGTGGTGCCTCTTTAGTGTAAGCAGAGCAGGTGTGAAAGTATTTGGAATGCACTTGATTGCATGGTTTGCGCGTGAGAGCAGCTTCTATTCTTTTATCCTGCCACTATTGCTTCAGATACATAAAACAAAATGTTATGAAATACCATATAGGCTCATCAATTCATGCGCGTTATTAATTTTCACAGTTGACTGCGTAAATGAGTTATAGAACAAGGAACCTGTGTGCGTCATATTTGGACGCATGCATTTGGGTAGGAAGGCATACAGTGTACGGCGACGCGCTCAGTCGCACACTAAACGATGTTAACACAGACTAATATCAGAGTGATTTTAATCAGATGCACGAGTTATGTGGAGGTAGAGCTTCGCTCCCCCTTTCGGAGTGCGTTATCACCGTGAATCCTCACCCTGCTCTCCCACTTGGCCCTTTAGGTTGCCGTGCAAACCAATTACCCTCCACATTTTCCTTTATGCTTCGAGCACCCAGGTGACCTGGTCTGTACTCCAATAGTTCAAAGCAGCAGCTGGTCAATATCACCAAGTGCAATTTTGTCACTGCGCACAATCACGCTGAAGCCTCTCGGAAGTTATCGCAGGAACAGCGAGAACGAACCAAAATATGTATTACGTGGTGCTTCAGAGGATATGCCATAAGCGCAACAGATGGTGTGTACCTATTGTGTGTGCGGCTGCTTTGTGTACGCAGCATGGTGTTCCTCCCGAGTTCGGTTAGGAAGATTCCAACGCAAAAGATAAGGCGTCAAATGCCTCGACCAAGGAGGTTCGCGCAGTTTACTGTCCCAACGTAGAACACGGGCATATGCTAGTGCTGCCGGGCTCCATGGATAAATAATCCCATCGAATAAACGACACTTTCAAATCCTTGCCCCTATATAGGAACTCACGCAGCAGTAGAAGCATTGCCGTTGTATACGAATGCACGCGTGCTGCTTGTAAACGAAGAACCACAACCACTGGCTCAAGACATAATAATAATTGGCACATGAACCACACCTGATTGATTGATTTGTGGGGTTTAACGTCCCAAAACCAGTTCTGATTATGAGAGCCGCCGTAGTGGAAGTCTCCGGAAATTTCGACCACCTGGGGTTCTTTAACGTGCACTGACATCGCACAGCACACGGGCCCCAACATTTCGCCTCCATCGAAATGCAGCCGCCGCGGCCGGGATTCGATCCCGCGACCCTCGGATGAGCAGCCGAGTACCATAGTCACTAGACCACCGTGGCGGGGCATGAACCACACCTTATAGCAGGCCTGTCCTGGTCCTTCAGTCATAGGAAACGGTATAACTCGAAAGCGATACCTGTCTTCGCGAAGCTGTGCAACTCTTAAGCGGCAACACGGAGAATCGAAAGGCGGTAGATAGGTTGAGTTCTCAGCACACATGAACCCACTGCTTGTAGACATCAGCGGCACAACGACACTGCACAGAAAACCTCGACAGCTGCACACAGGCGAAAGATATCGAACGACTCAAATTTCTCCGTAGACACACTGTAGTACTTGTAAGAGCCCTGCGCAAACCTACCATAAACGAGGAGCGTCCGAAAAAGGTCAAACGCGGCAAGCGAAAGCTAACTGGTTGCCAGCTCACCGTCTGGTGAACACATTGCGCGGGAGCGAAAGGCGCGTCATTGGCTCGTCGACGGCCGTCTTTGCCTTTGTTTTGCCAGTGTAGTATTTTGCTGAGGGCCTGACCGTGGTGCAGCGGTCGGGCTACTATCGGCGGGGCAGCGATCGGGCAACGTCGGGCTACTATAGCCGCTGCCCCGCCGATATGGGCTGCCGATATCGGCGGGGCAGCGGCTATAGTAACCCGACGTTGCCAGTCATTGACGGCGGCGTGGCCGATACTGGCTCGCTGTCGGCAACATTAGGCCGTGGATGGGCCGAACTTTGCCGCAATAAAACCAATATCGACCCTACGTTGCGTGCTGCCTGGGTAGCTTCCTTGTATAGTCGCTTTTTCTTATTGCACAATTGTCTTACTGAATTTGTAAACCATGGCTTCCCGGCATCACCGCGAATGAAAACTAAGGGCACATGTGATTCTCTTAGCGAGATAACTTTTTATACGAATACCAGTTTTCATCGACAGACTCGTTAGGAGTTGATTGTTCAAACTGTTGAAGAAATACCGTCATTTCTTCATTGATTCGGCAAAATCTGCTTTTTTGTAGTCGCGAATGTACTTTACGGAACGTTGCCGTGAAGGAATGGAAATTGCAAGGCTGACAATTACTAAACAATGGGCACTAAGGCCAGCGATGGATGATAATGACTGAATCAGCTCAGGATTCGACACAAGGACATCAACAGTGTGACTGCCACGAGTTGGTATTCCAATAGTTTGAGCAAGGTTCAAAAAGATAATAGGATCCAATAAATCTCTGGAATGACGCGAAGATGCAGTGATGTTGATCCAGTCAATGTCTGGCAAGTTAAAATCACCACAAACCATGAGGTTAGCACTGGGAAACTGGTTCTGCATATCAAGTAAAATGCTACTTAGGTCGTTAATTAAGGAGTGATCAGAATCACGTAGTCGGTAGCAGGCTATGATAATAGTGGTGCGATGAGCAAATGAAATGTTCACACAAAGAATTTCGCTTTTGGTCACAATTGCAACTGGAGAAGAAACCAGGGTACTGTTAACAAAGACCATCGCGCCGCCCCCCTACGATGATGTAAGTCACGCTGAAGAAAAGAGGATTGCTTACCTTGCAAAAGTTCGTAATCCAGTATGTCAGTAGAGAGCCAAGTTACAGCAAAAATGGCAATATCTGTGCAATTGTCATGCAATATAGCTTCGGCAGCGTCTTTGGTTAGGAAAACCGATGCCGATTTATTTCTTGAGGCAGGGCTTGCGCACGTGGGGGTTACCAATTTTGGTGTACAAAGGATATGGGTAACTGTGGTGAGCGCTATGAATTCAGTTCGGCGAAGGAATCAGTTCCAGCATCGTAAACAAGCTGTTTGTTGCTCATAGTAAACTTGTCAAAATGTATTTTAAAAGAAGTAGAACTCTACTGACCAAATGAAAAATTTTCTTTCTTGCCAGGCGCACACGTGCGGAATAATCTCGGATAGAAAAGGAGTTTTTAGCTTTCTACTGGAAGACAGAAGTTAGCCTTCATCTTTAAATCTCGTGAGTTTGACACTTATTGGGTGGTCTTTCTTTCCTGGACGAAAATGGTCACGTCTGTGGGCTCGCTCAATACCTTTATTGTTAACGGTGATATCGAGCTCCCGGGAGCAGAACGAAAGGATACTTGACTCAGACTGTGACCACGTTTCATCCTGCTTATCGGCAATACCAAAGAACAGCAAGTTTGAGCGTCGCAGACGATTCTCGGTGTCGTGGCATTTGTTCTAAAGTAGCTTAATATGTGAGGTAAGTTTAACAATAATTGAGGCGGCTGCAGAGCTTAGGCTATCTAACTGCGTTGTTTGTGTCAATTTTTCTAGGGCGTCAACTCGCGAAGAAAGGCTGGAAATTGACTCCTCAGCCTTTGACTGAGCGGCGCAAATCAGCGCGAGTTCGCTTAATACAGTATTTTGCGAGCTTTCAATGCGGGATATAGCCATAGCGATGGACTCGAGAATGTAGGATTAATTTCAAAATGTCCAGGCTACAATTGAGCATCCTATGCTAACACCAGTAGATGGCAAACGACATAGGCATTGATACAGTGTCCAAAACTTATTTTGAGCGCAACCACACGACACATCGACCCACACACACACCCACACATCAACCACGTACAGCGCTCACTTCCAACTGATTTATTGATCGCACGAAGGCTTGAATATATACATGTGGCACATGCGCGCATTAACATCATATGAAGCCAACACACACAATCACGACATACATTTTCTTCCTTCTCCTTCCATGTCACAGTCTAGATTTGATGAACTGGAATTCACTGGGAAACAGAGATAGCGACGGGGTGCTTACACATTGGTCCTTGTCTTTTTCTATGTAGAAGGCCTCTAACACTTCACGTGCAGTTTTTCTTTTGCTTCTGCCCAGAATTTAGTCTCGGAGAATCCTGCATCACAGCTATACATTATACAATGCGCAACCAGGTGCACGTACTTGTCATCACGTTTTATTAATTTTTGGCCGTGTTCCCAGTGGTAGCGAGTAATGGACAATGATTTTCGAAGGCAATCAATGGGGTCGGTGGGGCACTACACCGCAAGCAGAAATGCATTATCGGAGCGAATGCAAGTCGAATTCGGCAAGTAACCAAACTGCATGAACAAGGGCATTCTCGTGACCAGCATAGTTGCGGTGGCGTGCCCCAAGTGCTTGTAGCGCGTAGGCGGTATTTGTATGTAGTCCACCCGATGCGGTTGCGCAGAGCGTAGCACTTGGTTACCTCATGTGGGAATGATCCCCAGGATGAAGGCAGCGGGTAAGACCCGGCATTGCTTGCATTGACTGTGCTGGAGGGCTGTCGCCAAACGTCTCAATGGAGGTCCAGGTTTCAAACGCTGCCTCCGAAGCACAAAGGCACTGATGTGGTGATCCACGGTAGGGCGGCCTGCATGAAGAAGGGAATTCTCGTGACCAGCATGGTTGCGGTGACGTGTTAAAAAATGCGGGTTATGCACCGAATGTTCTGTACTCCTAGACTTGTGCGATATTTTTCTCTCATTCATTGACAAGCGCAATAATACCAATATATGTTTTACTAGCGTAGTTAAGATTTAAGGGTACGTTGGTGACTATCTTGTGGTTTTATAGGCAACTGAGCCTAGCCTTGGAGTGGCTGTTGCTGAACTAACACCTTCCTTAAAGTCTATGGGGGAATAGACTTCACCTGCGAATTGCCCTGCTATGATTCAATCCACTTTTGGACATTCATATTTGTTTACAAAGGAAAACGCGTGTGGATACATAAGCCTAGACTACGAAGGCCCTCTTGCCTTTGGAGAGCGCACATTATAAACTGATCAAAAGAGCAATAGCCACCACCTGCCTCATTTCCGCGGCAATCAAGTCACGTCAGCACCAGCTTTCTGCGGGAATTAAAAGTCAGATTAGGCGATTTCAAGGCGCTAGTTTTCCTTTCTCCATTATCACGGCGGGGGCGGTAGCCTCCCGCATAAGCTAAAGCTGGGTAAGAACGTGCTGGAAGCCAAAGAAGACGTGTCCACGCAGGTTAATCCTCATACACATCTGCTCTTGCACAATATAAAAAGATCCAGGCCTGCGCGGAACCGCAGGACAGTGACAGCGTAAGCTGGAGGAGCGACCTTCTTAAAGGCCATTTTAAACGCTTGAGGAAACTAGTGCAAGTAGAAGTGACAGGCATCACCTGCGCCATAACTATTATATATTTCGCCAAGTAGGGAAGTACCCACTACGCAATAATTACTGCGGTATTTTAACGTGCAAATCTGTATAACTGCACGTCTTAGAGAGACTCTTGGCCTCGTTTACTCGAAAACGAACTGAACTCTCGGCTCGGCGTCGACGTCGAGCCGCGGTTTCGGCTTCTCTCTGCACAGCTGTCTGTTGTGTCCGACGTAGCCTTGCTGCAGCCGGGCACGTAGCTCTGCGATTCGCTTCTTCAGCCGCGGTCCGCACCTTGCGAGAAGGCGCCATCAGGTGTATCGAAGAGCCAAGTCAGGTTGCTGGCGCGGCTGCGCACGTCGCCTGCCGCGTGATGCATGGCACGATACGACAAAACTGCTTCAAAAGGTAGCGTTTCGTAATTTACTTATTTTTATTTTTATTTATTTTATAACACACTGCAGACCAGAATTCGGTCCATGCAGGAATGGCATTCATAGCACACACAAAAAATGAAATACACTACCAAAATATCAATACAGTGAGTATAGGAATGCGTAAATTTTCACAGTCAACTCAGTAAAGGCACTCAGACTGCGTATGATAAAAGAAATGCAGTACTACAATTACAACATAATTAACAACAATAAAAGACAGAAAAGAACAAGAAGAAGAAAAAGCACAAAGAAAACATACAAAATCGAAACACAGCACATAACGCGGGTATTGTGGTAACTTAAAATGGTTCATTCATTACATGTTTGGAATTCCACTCCAACACTGTCCTGTGGAAAAATGAATATTTGTAAATATCTGTCCTAGCGAAATGAGGGGTGTGTGATCGTGACGTGTACGCCTTGTGGACAGAGGTGTTACATATAATGCGGGGTCGATGGATAATTCACGTTTAATGAGTGATTGTAGGAAATTGAGGCGGAGAATCTGCCTTCGTGTTTCTAGGAGGGGGATGTCATTTTCTGCCATCAGCTGTGTGGTGGAATAGGTGTGCTTGAACTTAGAGTAAATGAAGCGAACAGCTTTTCTCTGGGTTGTCTCTATTATTTTAATGTTGTGTTTAGTGTAGGGATCCCATGTAATACAAGTACACTCTAACTTCGGTCTAATGAAAGTAATGTAATTCAGTAGTTTAATGTGGGCATGTGAATTTTTAAGCTTGTGTTTCAGGAAACAAAGTTTACGGAAAGCTGAGGGACATATATTACTAATATATAAATTCCGCGAAAAGTTGTTTGAGAATGTTACACCTAGATATTTATTTCAACTTCAACTTATTTCAATTTTCAACTTCTTTTAGCTGTGAGGCGGCCAGTGTGTAGGTGTATCTTAACGGGCTTTTTTTTTCCTTGTGAAACGAAGACAGACTGTTTTGTCTTTGTTTGAAGCCATGCCTGATCTGTCACACCACGCTTGTTTGTTGTGCAAACTTTTCTCGAGGTCGGTTTGGTTATGCACTGTAGTTATTTCCTGATATAAAACGCAATCATCTGCAAACAATCTGATTTGTGTGCCAGGTGTAGCAACGTTGACAATGTCATTTATGTAAACCAAAAACAACAATTGCCCGAGGACGCTACCCTGGGGTACACCGGATGTCACTGGAAGACAGCTCGAGTTGTTGCCCTCAATAGTGACAAACTGCACGCGATCCGAAAGATAAGCTGCTATCCAAGAAACTATAATGCTAGGAAGACTGTAATCTCTGAGTTTTTGAACAAGTTTACTGTGAACTACTCTGTCGAATGCCTTACTAAAGTATAAAAAGGAGCGTCGATTTGACCATTATTATCCAATGTTTTCGCAAAACTATCAATTACAGTTAACAGTTCTGTCGTGGTGGAGTAGCCTTTCCTGAAGCCATGCTGGCAGTTCGTTAA